>CM070575.1:27912457-29112457 GCA_036346355.1 Rhipidocladum racemiflorum | reverse complement strand
CGTTGGATCAAGATCCAACGGCCGAGATCCGCCTCGACCCGATCGAAAGCCAGAAACCGACGGACCGATCGCGCTGCGGCGATCGTGGTCGCTGAGCGCGACACGTGGACGGCCACGATTTCGCTGCCTTCCCAGAATCGAAGCCGACTCGCCGCCAGCGTAGCCGCGTCCGATTAGGTTTCCGCCAGGTGCACGCCGCCGAGGTTATTTAAGGCGTGGGTTATCGCCGAGGATCGCTGCTCGTAGCGCGCTTATTGCCCTAGTTTCCAACGCCTAAGCCGCCGTCGCCTCGCGATTCGGCAAGTTTGGGGAGTGCCGCCACGGTTTTCTTCGCTTCCGGCGCCGTCATTATCCTCCGCCGCCTTCAAGCCCGGATTCGAGAACCTTGCGCCGAGGCGCACTTTGGGTGCACTCACTTGGCCGGAGACGCCTGCCGCCCGTTAGGGTGGTCGCTGCCTCGGGCCACGGCAGCCGCAACGCCGCCAAGCCATCGCCGCTCGCGAAGCCTCGGTGCACCGTTGGATCAAGATCCAACGACGAGGTGAGGCCACGCCGCCTGCCATCAAGCTTTCCGTTTGATTAGGTTTCAACCGTTAGATTTAGATCACGGTTGTGGTTAGTTGCGTTAGTAGCGATAGGGTTAGATCCGGACCGTCCGATCTAGATCGAACGGCCGGATCAACCGTGGTAGTTTTGAACGTGAGGTCTAGATTCAACTGACCGCTGATTTTCAAATCAATCGCCGAGATTGTGCCACGTGGTGCTTTCACCGCGCCCACGCCGCGTGGGAGCGTGTCTTCGACACGCCGGGACCCGCGAGTCGAAGGGCCCACGTGTCACCGCAGCCACGCTGCGGCGTGAAACCCGGGCCAATGCGTGGGGCCCACATGTCGATCTTCACGTGAGCCGTGGACCGAGTCCACCGTGGACCCGAGCCGAGCGTGGACCGAGCCCATGGATCCCGACGCCGCCAGGCCAATCAGAGCTGCCACGTGTCCATGCCGACGCAATAATTAATTTCGAAAAAGAAAATGATTTATTAATTCAAATAATGATTTCAAATTTAGATTCAAACTTCAAACGCTTATAACTTTTGCGTTTCAACTCCGATTTGAGCGATTCAAATTTCTAAATTTGTATAAAATTGAGATCTACCTAAATATGAATTTTATTTAATTTTTGGACTAAAGTTTTTCTCTGTAAAATTATTTAATTGATTATTTAAACTTTAAATAATCATAACTTTTATGCTTTAACTCCAAATTTGACGATTCCAGCTTTCTAAAAATCCAGAAAATTATGTTCTCTCTGTTTATGGATTTTATTTGGAGTTTTGGGATCTTTTGCATAGTGTTTATTTGTGTATTTGCTATTTGCACGCTTTTACGAGTAGACGTTGAAGTGCCTGAGGGATTCAAGGAGAAGTATTGACTCAGTGATCCAACTCAAGACCAAGAGCAAGTGCTTTTGAAGGCAAGTTGTGCTTTGACCATATTGATCCTATTTCAAATCTATTTTGATTTAAACTATTGCATGCTAGTTCAATTAGAAAGATACTTTGTTTAAACATGGGGGTTAGATAAATACCAATTTGCTATATGACACCTTGATTACTTAAGTATGTGCCATGACCCTTTGTCACCCTAGTTGTGGTTTACTAGTTGACATTATTAAATTGCCAACATGGGTTTAGATCGTTGTAGTATAACGCTTAGACTGCTACGTGCTCATGACATGATTTTGGATAATCAAATGCTAATATTGACTTAATGATATATTGAACCTGTTTTGGAAAAGTATCATGTGATGTTGATGGCACGTGGTGCATGGTAATCAATCGGGTTTGATAAATGATTTCGGCGGGGCATGTGGCAAGAGTAATCAGTGGGCCAGTTGTGGCATTGGGGATGTTGATTTGGTTTTTCGTAGTCTTGCCCTGGTCACTCTAAGGACTTAACCTTGCAAGCCTTTGAACTGGGTCATACTTGCAACCACATGGCTGGAATGGGACGGCCCTAGTTGACTAAGTCGCTAAGGACTCACTTGTGGAGCCTCAGGGTGTCGATTACACCGCTTGTGTGATTGTACGGGGAGCGTATCGTGGTCGTGGCCAGGTACCCATCTAACGGTGTGTTGGTCCCATACTTCGCCTTGGCTAAGGGAAGGGATGGTGTAGAGCACGCATCGGAGAGGACCACCTGTGTTGTTTAAGGCTTCCAAAGGCTTTGTTATGATCGCTCATTCGCATACTCTTGTATGGCGATTCACTACCGACGTGGTGAGTGGATTGTATCTTGTGGGTAAAGTGCATAGCCTCTGCAGAGTGTAGAATCTATTTGAATAGCCGAGTCCACTGATCGACAATGCTCGGAATTACAGTCAAGGGTTAGATTTTACGAAAACAACTTGGATTTGAAAAGTTGGGTTGGTTTAACAAAGAAGATGATGGAAATATGGTTTAGGATGGGGAAAAATGTTATTTAAACTTCTTGAAAAGTTATTTATGCTTTACTTGTTTTTACCGCTTTGAATCTACTTATATTACTTGTCAAATCTGTTTACCGCAAATATACCTTAAGCTATTCCTTTGTACCAAGCCATGCATATAGTATATTAGCTTGCATTCTCAGGCATGACTTGTCGAGTACCAAGTACTCACCCTTGCCTCAACACAATACCGCTTGAAGAGGAGATTACGCCAAAGATTGGAGGAGGAACTCCAAGAGGACCCGACTACTTAGGGATGCGAGCCCAGTCAGTTGCCTGTGGTATACTGGATGGCGCCACGAAGTTTATTTGATTTTTCCGCTGCAGTTATTTCTCTTTTAATAAGTTCCGCCTTGCAAGGCATATATTTGTAACTTGGCCATAAGGTCAAGTAACCACTTTGGTTATTTAAATAAAGTACTTTGATAATATCGATTGGTATGATTGTGATATTTACCGATGTTAAGACTGCGGTGCACTAGCGCGTTCCGGACTAGTGCTGAATACACAGAGGGTCCGGATTTGCAAATTCGGGGTCCCGACAGAGGTGGTATCAGAGCCATACTTGACTGTAGGCTCAACCCTAAGCTAGAATGGTCATAGTGAGGATAAAACCTATTTTCTAAATCTAAAAATTTGTGAAGACAAGAAAAGACATCTTGACTTATCCCCTTCTCTCTTTTCTCGTCTCTTGCTGAAATTTTCCCTTACCTTGTCACAATTTAAAAATTCCGAGTTCTTACGTAAAGCACTCTTGTGACAGATGGAGGAAGAGTTCAACTACGTTGATCTGGGAGTTGGTCACGCCGCGGAACTTTGGCATATGCTATGCACTCTCGGAGATTTTGAGAAGCCCCAATACCAAGTGGAAGTGATCGACAAGCAGTGATTGATCAAGGCTTGTGACGTGAGGATTGAGGTACCGCCAGGAAGAGGGGCCTGTGCAATCGTCCGATACACTTTGACCGCCAGGAGATCTACAATGCAGATGGGTATCCAAGAAGTATCACGACGAGCAATGCGGCACATTACCCGTGTCTACGCCAGAGAGTTGGAGAGTACGGTGTTCCGTTACCATCCGCGCAGCGATAACCTTCTCGACCCGAAGGCTTATCAGGATGAGGATGCCACGGCCATACAGCTGGCACGATTTGTCGCCGCCAGGAGGATGTACTAGATAATACAAGCAAGGAGCTGCTGAAGGCCCGCAAGGAAATCACGACAGAGAAGAACAGATGGCGGGAAGCTCAGAGTATGTGGCACACCTTCTACGAAGGATTGACGAGTTGGAAATGACTTTGTACGGACTGCACCCAGAGCCAAGATTGAGCTACACGAGCCGATCCAGAGGAGTCGATCTCGATGAGGACACCGCTTCTTCGACTACCACAGATGACATAGTCGGGACATGGCGATCGCTTCGCGCCTTATGCCGCAAAGACCCGCACTCGTGCCGTGGAGGTTTTCTCGATGAGTGAGCTTAGGTTCTATAGTGAGACTCCTTCACGAGTCGCGTCATAGAATAAAGAGTTACCCTTTAGGCGTTATATTCCAGAGTTAGTTCGATTTGGATTTGCTTTGTTTGTCGAGTGTGCAAGATGTGTTGCAAGGCCCTTAGGCATTGTAAGCAGCCCTACCAAGTTATTAATAATAAAGGTGGACCTTAAAGTTACCCCTTTCGCCCCGCATAAGTTCCCTATTACTTGTCTATTCTTGTTTCCCTCTCATCTCTAAACCTCGAGCAATCAACAGATGGTGAACACCGTGGGAACTTTGGAAGCAATGGGAGTGGATCTCGCCAACAGAAAACCCCAATGATGGAGCACCAAAGACCGCCACCGGATGTGCAGAATTTTGGAGCATTTCTTGCTGCTCAGACTCAGCTTGATGCATGCTATGATGCAACAAATGCAGCACGTCCTTTGCCAGGCCACTGCTAATCAAGTTAATCGGGGACCACGCCGTAATACAAGGTCGCCGAGTTCATGAGGACTCACCCACCCACTTTCTTCGGGAATGCCAACTGCTGGAGGCCGACGATTGGTTAAGATCAATTGAGAGGAAGCTACACATAGCTCAATGCATAGGGAATGAGAAGGTACTTTACGCTTCTCATCGCTTGGAAGGAACAAATTACGAATGGTGGGAGAACTTCGTACACGCAGAGAACCTCAAGATATCACTTGGGAGGAGTTCACAAATGCATTCCGATAGTATCACGTGCCTCGAAGGAATTATGGACCTTAAGAAGGAGGAGTTCAGAGCAGCGAGGCAAGGTAATCACCGGTGGTCGACTACCTCGAACAAGTTCACACAGCTTAGCACGCTACGCACTGAGGATGTAGCGACAGATAAATCCGCATACCTGCTTTCATGAAGGGACTTAACTCAGATTGCAAGTAGGATTGATCACCCACACCTTTCCAGATTTCCAAGAGTTGGTGAATAAGGCGCTATTCTTGAGGACAAGCGCAAGGAACTGGATGAGAACAGAAGCGCAGGATGCAACAAAGAAGGATCACGTCAGGAATGCAACGGGCTTGAGAGTTGCACCAAATCAATTCTTGATTCCAACCACAGAATGCAACAAGGACACCATCCCCGCACCAAGACACATCAATCAAAACTACTGCACCCAGCCCCGCTAGAAACGCTTACCCCGGCAAACAAGAAGGAACAGTGAGACGTTTACATAATCAAAGTAACGAGCCAGGACACTATGCCAACAGTAATCCAAAGAAGACAGCACGAGCGACCCCACTTAGCTTCAATCTAGGAACCACCCCAGCTAGGACGCCAAAGATCAGGAGCCACACCCTGTGCCGTGGTGAGAGGCCGAGTCAACCATGTCACCGCAGATGCACCGCAGAATGCTACGGACGTCAGATCGGGTAAGTTACTTGTTAACTCGCACTGGCATCAGCTTTTGTTTGACTCGAGCTTCGATTCGCTTGTTTCGCATGTCTTTGCTACTAGAACTGACTTGAGAGTTGCAAGACTTAAGTGCATGCTTTTAGTTCAAACCCCTGGTTCCGAACTCCAAACGGAAGTAGGATGTTCCGGGTGAGAATACTAATAGATGGAATAGAGTTCCTAGCAAACCTTATAATTTTGGAGACCTGCACCTTAGATGTTATATTGGGAATGGATTGGTTATCCAAGCACAAGGCTGTATTGGATTGTGGACGAAGAACTATCTCAGTTGAGAGCCCGTGTGGGAAGAAAGTGGAATTTCAAGCCACTGCAGTTAGAGATGGACAGTTGATGGTTAACAAGATTACCAAGGCAATCAAAGATAGAGGATGTTCCGGTAGTGAATGAGTACACAGATGTTTTCCCCGAAGATCTACCTGGTATGCCGCCAGACAGGGACATAGAGTTTGTGATAGAACTTGTACCGGGTACAGCACCGATAGCAAAGAGACCCTATCGGATGTCTACCGAGGAGTTGGTAGAGATGAAGAAACAGCTGGAAGAGTTAATGGATAAAGGATTTATCAGACCAAGTTCGTCACCGTGGGGAGCACCAGTTTTGTTTGTCAAGAAGAAGGACGGGAGTTTCAGGATGTGCATTGACTACCGTGCACTCAATGAAGTCACCGTGAAAAATAAGTATCCGCTACCCAGGATTGATGATTTGTTTGATCAGTTAAGAGGAGCCGGAGTTTTCTCCAAGATTGATCTCGAGATCGGGATACCATCGCTTGAAGATCCGATCGTAAGATATTCAAGATCGCATTCTCGCCAAGATATGGACATTACGAAGTTCTGATTATGTCCTTTGGGCTGACGAATGCGCCAGCTTATTTCATGAATATGATGAATAAGGTGTTCATGGAATATTTGGACAAGTTTGTCGTCGTGTTCATAGACGATATCCTAATCTACTCCAAGACAGAGGATGAACATGCCGAACACTTAAGGCGAGTTTTGGAAAAGCCGAGGAACAAAGAACTTTTCGCCAAGTTCAGCAAGTGTGATTTTTGGAAGGACAAGGTGGAGTTTCTTGGACATGTGATGACCGCAGAAGGAGTCGCCGTAGATCCAAGCAAAGTAGAAGCTGTGTTACATTGGGAGCAGCCGAAGACTGTGACCCAGATTCGGAGTTTCCTTGGAATGGCAGGATATTACCGCCGTTTCATCGAAGGTTTTTCGACAATTGCGAAACCTCTTACGCAATTGCTGAAGAAGGAAAAGAAGTTTGCATGGACGCCAGAATGTGAGGAAGGATTTCAGGAGCTGAAGAAGCGATTGACATCAGCACCGGTGTTAGTTCTACCGGATGTTGCTCAAAGCTTCGATATTTATTGTGACGATCGCGCCAAGGACTTGGATGTGTGCCGATGCAGAATGGAAAGGTCGCCGCTATGCATCAAGGCGCTTGAGGCCGCATGAGGAAAATTATCCGACACATGACCTAGAGTTAGCCGTAGTGCATGCTTTGAAGATATGGCGTCACTATCTGATTGGAAACAGATGTGAAGTATATACGGATCATAAGAGCCTTAAGTACATATTCACCCAGTCGGATCTGAATATGAGGCAAAGGAGATGGCTAGAGTTGATCAAGGACTATAATGTTGGAATCCATTACCATCCCGGGAAGGCCAACGTAGTAGCCGATGCTCGAGTCGGAAGAGCCATACCGTGAGTACGTTGCTAGCCACAAGTCGTGATGAGTTATGTGAGGATTTTCAGAAAATGAAGATTGAGGTTGTACCTAGCGGATTCTTGGCGCATTGGAAGTAAAGCCTACCCTAGAGGATCAGATCCGAGAAGGACAGAAGGATGATGACAGGATCCGCAGGATTAAGTCCATCAAGGAGGAAGGCAGGCAGAGGACTTCAAATTGATGAGCAAGGCACGTTGTGGATGAAGGATCGCATTTGTGTGCCTAACAAAAAGGAGTTAAAGCAATCGATTTTGGAAGAAGCCCATGACTCTAAGTACTCGATTCACCCTGGAAGCGCCAAGATGTATCAGGATCTGAAGGAGAGATTCTGGTGGCCGAGTATGAAACGTGAAGTTGCCGAGCATGTTGCATTGTGCGACGTATGCCAGAGAGTCAAGGCAATGCATCGAGACCAGCAGGATTGCTACAAATTACCTGAAAATACCCGAGTGGAAGTGGGAGGAAATCGGAATGGATTTCATTACCGGTTTGTCAAGACTCAAGGAGGTTATGACTCCATATGGGTTATAGTGGATCGCTTGACTAAAGTAGCCCATTTTATCCTCGTAAAGACCACCTACTCGGAGATAAATTAGCGGAATTGTACATGATCAGATTGTCTGCTTGCACGGAGTGCCAAAGAGGATTGTATCGGACCGAGGTACCCAATTTACCTCAAGGTTCGGAATAAGTTGCATGAAGCCATGGGAACCCGCTTGAACTTCAAGATACCTTATCATCCACAGACGGATGGGCAGACCGAAAGAGTCAACCAGATTCTGGAGGATATGTTAAGAGCTTGTGCATTAGCTTATGCTACCTCTTGGGATAAGAGTTTGCCGTATGCCGAGTTTAGTTACAACAATAGTTATCAGGCTAGTTTACAGATGTCACCTTTTGAGGCACTGTATGGTCGACCCTGTCGGACGCCATTGAATTGGAATGAGACCGGCGAGCGCCGTGTCTTTGGGCCTGATATTCTTCAAGAGGCTGAAGAGCAGATCGCCATGATTAGGGAAAGGTTGAAGATAGCCCAATCTCGACAGAAGAGTTATGCTGACAATCGTCGCCGAGATTTGAGTTTTGAACCAGAAGACTTTGTATACCTCAGAGTTACGCCTCGTGGGAGTTAAGAGGTTCCATGCCAAAGGGAAACTCGCACCTGCTATGTTGGACCATTTAAGATTTTGAGTCGCAGAGGCGAAGTTGCTTATCAGCTGGAGTTGCCACAGTCGTTAGCAGGAGTACATGACGTATTCCATGTGTCCCAGTTAAAGAAGTGTCTCCGAGTTCCTGAGGAACAGACACCGCTAGAGTCAATTGAGTTGCATGAGGACTTGACTTATGAGGAGCACCCTGTGAGGATTCTAGACACAATGGATCGAGAAACTAGAAACAAGTCAACCCGCTTCAGAGAGTTCGATTGGAGCAACCATGAAGAAAGCGAAGCGACTTGGGAGCGCGAAGAGGATTTGAAGAAAGAATTTCCAAACCTATTCCTTTAGTAAGCCCCGAATCTCGGGGACGAGATTCTATTAAGGGGGGGAGGTTTGTAACACCCCAAAATTTTTGCTTTTATTGAATTCATGTGTGATTTGGCACTTTGGTGAATTTTGGAATTTTCTGAATTTATTTGGATTTAATTGGAATTTATTTGAATTTATTCCATTTTGAAATAATTAAAGAAGTTAAATTTGCAAATAAATTTTTGTTGGAAATATTTTATTTGAGTCCAAAATGATCCAAAATATTTTCCAGAATTTTTCTCGAATTTTAAAGTCATTTGCTATTTTTAATGAATTAAATGAATTATCGGGAATTATTTTAAATATTAATTCGCTGGAAAATCCAACTCGGTCAAGTACTGTTCATCCGACCGAAGTCGGACTCGAGTCCGACCGAGCCGCTTGACTCGATCAACCCACTCCTAACTCCTAATCGATCCCAACCGTTGGATCAAGATCCAACGGCCGAGATCCGCCTGACTTCGACCGAAAGCCGCGGTTCCCGACCGGACCCGATCGCCGCGCGATCGTGGGTCGCTGAGCGACACGCGGACGGCCACGATTTCGCTGCCTTCCCGTGAATCGAAGCCGGACTCGCCGCCGCAGTAGCCGCTGGCCCGATTAGGTTTCCGCCGCGGTGCACGCCGCCGAGGTTATTTAAGGCGTGGGTTATCGCCGAGGATCGCCGTCAGGCGCGCCTATTGCCCTAGTTTCCAACGCCTAAGCCGCCGCCGCCTCGCGATTTCTCGGTTTGGGGAGTGCCGCCACGGTTTTCTTCGTTTCGGCGCCGTTCGTCATCCTCCGCCGCTTCAAGCCCGGACTGAGAACCTTGCGCCGAGGCGCACTGCGGGGTGCACTCACTTGGCCGGAGACGCCCAAGCGCCGTTAGGGTGGTCGCCGCCTCAGCCGGCAGCCGCAACGCCGCCGCAAGCCATCGCCGCTCGCGAAGCTTCGGTGCACCGTTGGATCAAGATCCAACGCACGAGGTGAGGCCACGCCGCCTGCTATCAAGTTTCCGTTCTTGATTAGGTTTCAACCGTTAGATTTAGATCGCACGGTTGTGGTTAGTTGCGTTAGAAGCGATAGGGTTAGATCTCGACCGTCCCGATCTAGATCGAACGGCCCGGATCAACCGTGGTAGTTTTGAACGTGAGGTCTAGATCCAACCGACCGTTGATTTTCAAATCAACCACGAGATTGTGCCACGCGGTGCTCACCGCGCCCACGCTGGGGAGCGTGTTCCGACACGCTGACCCGCGAGTCAGAGGGCCCACGTGTCAGCCGCAGTCACGCGTGCGTGAAACCCAGCGCTGGCAGGTGGGGCCCACATGTCAGTCACGTGAGCCGTGGACCGAGTCCACCGTGGACCCGAGCCGAGCGTGGACCGAGCCCATGGACGCCGACG
Organism: Rhipidocladum racemiflorum; assembly: GCA_036346355.1. Lineage (NCBI taxonomy): Eukaryota > Viridiplantae > Streptophyta > Magnoliopsida > Poales > Poaceae > Rhipidocladum > Rhipidocladum racemiflorum. Next base: position 29,102,388 of record CM070575.1, on the reverse strand, counting down.
CCGCCAGGCCAATCAGAGCTGCCACGTGTCCATGCCGACGCAATAATTAATTTCCGAAAAGAAAATGATTTATTAATTCAAATAATGATTTCAAATTTAGATTCAAACTTCAAACGCTTATAACTTTTGCGTTTCAACTCCGATTTGAGCGATTCAAATTTCTAAATTTGTATAAAATTGAGATCTACCTAAATATGAATTTTATTTAATTTTTGGACTAAAGTTTTTCTCTGTAAAATTATTTAATTGATTATTTAAACTTTAAATAATCATAACTTTTATGCTTTTAACTCCAAATTTGATTTATTCCAGTTTCTAAAAATCCAGAAAATTATGTTCTCTCTGTTTATGGATTTTATTTGGAGTTTTGGGATCTTTTGCATAGTGTTTATTTGTGTATTTGCTATTTGCACGCTTTACGAGTAGACGTTGAAGTGCCGAGGGATTCGAAGGAGAAGTATTGACTCAGGATCCAACTCAAGACCAAGAGCAAGTGCTTTTTGAAGGCAAGTTGTGCTTGACCATATTGATCCTATTTGAAATCTATTTTGATTTAAACTATTGCATGCTAGTTCAATTAGAAAGATACTTTGTTTAAACATGGGGTTAGATAAATACCAATTTGCTATATGACACCTTGATTACTTAAGTATGTGCCATGACCCTTTGTCACCCTAGTTGTGGTTTACTAGTTGGACATTATTAAATTGCCAACATGGGTTTAGATCGTTGTAGTATGCTGCTTAGACCTGCTACGTGCTCATGACATGATTTTGGATAATCAAATGCTAATATTGACTTAATGATATATTGAACCTGTTTTGGAAAAGTATCATGTGATGTTGATGGCACGTGGTGCATGGTAATCAATCGGGGTTTGATAAACAGATTTCGATCGGGGCATGTGGCAAGAGTAATCAGTGGGCAGCTTGTGGCATTGGGGATGTTGATTTGGTTTTTCGGGTAGTCTTGCCCTGGTCACTCTAAGGACTTAACCTTGCAAGCCTTTGAACTGGGTCATACTTGCAACCACATGGCTGGAATGGGACGGCCCTAGTTGACTAAGTCGCTAAGGACTCACTTGTGGAGCCTCAGGGTGTCGGGCTTACACCGCTTGTGTGATTGTACGGGGAGCGATCGTGGTCGTGGCCAGGTACCCATCTAACGGTGTGTTGGTCCCATACTTCGCCTTGGCTAAGGGAAGGGATGGTGTAGAGCACGTACCGGAGAGGACCACCTGTGTTGTTTAAGGCTTCCGAAAGGCTTTGTTATGATCGCTCATTCGCATACTCTTGTATGGCGATTCACGGCTGACGTGGTGAGTGGATTGTATCTTGTGGGTAAAGTGCATAGCCTCTGCAGAGTGTAGAATCTATTTGAATAGCCGAGTCCACTGTGATCGACAATGCTCGGGAATTACAGTCAAGGGTTAGATTTTCTGAAAACAACTTGGATTTGAAAAGTTGGGTTGGTTTAACAAAGAAGATGATGGAAATATGGTTTAGGATGGGGAAAAATGTTATTTAAACTTCTTGAAAAGTTATTTATGCTTTACTTGTTTTTACCGCTTTGAATCTACTTATATTACTTGTCAAATCTTGTTTACATAAATATACCTTAAGCTATTCCTTTGTACCAAGCCATGCATATAGTATATTAGCTTGCATTCTGCAGGCATGACTTGCCGAGTACCAAGTACTCACCCTTGCCTCAACACAATACCGGTTGAAGAGGAGATTACGCCAAAGATTGGAGGAGGAACTCCAAGAGGACCCGACTACTTAGGGGATGCGAGCCCGATCGGTTGCACGTGGTATACTTGGATGGCGCCACTAAGTTTATTTGATTTTTCCGTCAGCTTATTTCTCTTTTAATAAGTTCCGCCTTGCAAGGCATATATTTGTAACTTGGCCATAAGGTCAAGTAACCACTTTGGTTATTTAAATAAAGTACTTTGATAATATCGATTGGTATGATTGTGATATTTACCGATGTTAAGACTGTGTGCACTAGCGCGTTCCTGGACTAGTGCTGAATACACAGAGGGTCCGGATTTGCAAATTCGGGGTCCCGACAGCGTGCGCGCACAAATCGGAAACCTAGGCCCACAAGGCGGCGCAGTCCGCCCCCGAGTCGGAGACGATGGTGGCGCGACGTGGGCCATTAGATCAAGATCCAACGGTCGCAGGGGTTTGGGCTCGGGTGACTTGGCTAGCTCGGTCGGACTCGGGTTCGTGTGACTTGGCTGGCTCGGTCGGACTCGGGTTCGGGTGACGTGGCGCAATCGTGGCCGTTGGATCTCGATCCAACGGTCACGCGGTTAAGGTTAGGTTGGACTCGGGTCTGGTTCGACCGTGGTTCGGGTCGGGCTCGAGTCTGACTCGGACTCGGTCGGAGGAACAGTAAAACCGATTCGATTTTCCAGCGATTAAATATTCCAATTAATTCCTAGAAATTCATTTAATTCATGAAAAATAACAAAATACTCAGAAAAATCCCAGAAAAATTCTAGAAAATATTTTAGGGCATTTGGGGCTCAAATAAAATATTACCAACAAAAATTTATTTGAAACTTTTAATTCCTTAATTATTTCAAAAGGGGATAAATTCAAATAAATCCAAATAAATTCCAGAAAATTCCAAAAATTCACAAAAGTGCAAAATAACATTTAAATTCATGAAAAACAAAAATTGGGGTGTTACACATACTCTCAAAGTCTGGCATCATTACCTCATTAGTAACTAATGTGACATACACATCGATCATAATAGTTTGAAGTATTTTTTTCACTCAACCAGATCTGAAACTAAGGCAAAGAAGATGGCCTAATTTGATCAAAGACTATGATCTTTGCATTCATTACCACCCCAGTAAAGCTAATGTTGTAGCTGACGCTCTTAACCAGAAACTTCATTGCATCCTCGCGTTGATTCAAGCCGACCAACTGGTGCTACATGAAGAATTCCAGAAGCTCGACCTAGAAATGGTTAAAAAAGGGTATGTTTCTACCCTAGAACTGCATCCAACCCACTGAACTCAGATAAAAACTGCTCAACTTAAGGATCTATCCATTACTAAAATCTAACACAAGTTAGAGCAAGGCACCGAGTCAGAGTTCACTGAAGACTCAGATGGATTGATCATGCAAGGACAACAAGTCTTTGTCCCAAATGATCCATAGCTCAAGAAGCTGATGCTAAAAGAAGCATGTGAATGTGATGCCTTAGAGCGTCAGAGCGATTCTAGGGTTCCTTTTCCTGGTTTTGTTTCGGGAGAGGAATGAAGGATTTGTCGGGGGATGAAATAATTGAAGTTTATCCGGCGTATTAATATTAAATTTGGAGTTGTCGGGCTAGAAACAGTGAGCCGAGGAAAACCTGGGCCTGGGCTGCGAATCCCTCCCACCTCTCTCTTTTCCCCTAGTGGGCTGGCCCACCATATAAAAGGGTGTCACCCCCAAAAGCTCCTAGGGCACCCCCTTCCTCCCTAGCAGCCACACCACCCCTCCTCTTCCTCCCCTTGCGTGGTGGCTCAAGATCCACCGCCAAACGCCGAAGGAGCAAGCGAGAAGAGGATCCGTGGAGGCGTGGAGGACGAGCAGATTTCCGCTTCGGGAATCGTCGCGCTGTGGGTTCTCAAGGGAGAACTCAAGGTAAAATTCCCAATCTTTTACCCCTGTTCTACCTAGGGATTAGGAGTGTATTAGATCTGGTGGTGAGTGATTTAGATGGATCTTGATGGGGGAGAATGGTAGATGTTCACGTGGTGCTGTTTTTGGAAGGGGAGATTGTGCAGTGCGGATTATTTCGCGTTTTACGTGGCATAGACGATTTTTACTGCAAAAAACTATAACTAGAAAGTTGTAGATAACGTCGAGATCTAGCTTCTGTAATTTTTTCAGAATTTTTGGGGCGTCGGTCTGGGAGTTATCGCTGTTGCAAGATGACGGACAGAATCTGGAAACAGATTTTGTCCACTGTGTTAGACGTTTGTTTAGGCTTATTTAACAGTGGAATTGAAATTTGTGATCTTCATGAAAGTTGTAGATCTCGTCAATATCTAGCTACTGTAATTTTTTTGTATTTTTATGATCTGTATAAAAAAATATACGAAATTGTGAAGAGAGGGTGCTGCTGTTTGACCCGGACAGATTGGGGTTTTTGGCGCTTAAGAAGGAGCGGGATTAGGAAGCGTGTGTTCGAGTTGTGTGATCATTTATGATGTCGCTATGTACTGAAATAATACTTGTACAGGTGGTGCCCCTTCTGGACGCAACTAGGTTCGTCATCCACGTTGGTAAAGGCAAGTGGAAGTAGCGGTCTTGCTAAACTATAACTCGCTATTTGTTTCGTCTTCAATATAAACCTTAATTGCAGCACACCTACATGGTTTAACTACTTGTTTATGAGATTACAATATCCTATCCTGCATTGTGATGTGGTTGTTTGGCTTTTGAATCATGAGTAAGAATGAAGAAAGATGTTGTTTGCAAGATGAATTGTGGAGATATTCTATCTCAATGATGTTCGCATTCTATCCATGTTATTTGATGGTATGCAAGCATGTGAATTCAGAGTGGGAAGTTATGCATGTATTCATGCATGAAGCATTAACTGCATAATCATGCATTGGAAGTTTTGTCGACGCCAACAAGGCGCGATCAAGCAGACAACACCGTGTGTTCCTGAGAAAGGGCACGGTGAGGAGGATCATGGCATAAGCATGTGCACAATCATATGCATTTTACTGAGGTTGTGTGGACTCTATGATGTGGTGTTGGATATGAAGAATGTGGTATGCTAGTTTTATGGTGGATGTGTTGACTCTATGATGTGGTGTTGGATATGAGGAATGTGGTATGCTAGTTTTATGGTGGATGTGTTTTTTGTATTAGTTGTTCCGCTTGCACGAGATTACCCAATCTCACCCCTTGTTATTTTGATGTTTTCGTAGCGCACGTGAGTCGTAAGCATGAAGGGTGGGCTAGCAACACAATAATTTTCTGTTGTCATCACGACTCACATGATCTAGTGCTTTTAATAATTCATTAGCTTGCTGAAATTTTATTAATCATAGATCTGTTGATGTCCTCTTTGGAGCTGTTTTACGTTTATGTTTGGTTTCTGGTTGGTTTAGACTCGTTGTCTCTAGTTTTGATGTCATGAGATTATTCCTATTCGAATTGCTTCCGTATTGTCCTGTTTTTAGGGGAGATGCTGTCGAAATTTTCTTGTACGACAGTTTAGATTTGTAGGGTGTTACAGTTGGTATCAGAGCGGGCTGTAGGTCCTTGGAATGTCTATTTTTAGTGTCATACTATAGGATACAACTAAAATGTGATGTGGAATAACTTAGAAACATGGCCTAGGTTTTAACTAAAATTTTGTCATAGGATAGCAACATTAAAACTTGTGTAAGTGGAATCACTAATTTAAAATTTGACACACATGGATGCACAGTAGGAAAGGGTATGGGTATCGTTGCCTTATGCTTAAAGGTTGAATTTAAGCTTTGTTGTTGAATGCTACTTTTGATGATGTATAATGCTATATTTATGATAGATTTGATTGAGTTGCTTCATTTGTGATAAAGTGTGGTTGTGGTGCCGAAGGGTTTCGGTCACCTTTTGTTTGTAGTGAGGTTGTGGTTTGACGGTGTGGTCGGTAGAGTCACCACCGAAGAACTATTATACCCTCAGAGGGAAAGAGTACTTATCCGTGTCTGTCGTAGATCGGGTAGTGACTGGAGTCAAATAGAAGAGGTTGGTGATGGATTCCTTCAGATGTTCTTTACCGTGCTGACGGTCGGTTTTGGTTGGTTTTCTGGGTATGTGATTGGTTCGAAACCGAGGAAAATGCTTAGTTTTGAGCACTCGCTGATTTGTCCTTTTGGCGGTTTGTAGTTTTGTCTCCTTTAAGTGAAGACACGTAAGAAGAGTTCTACGTTATGGGCCTTTTGGTCACAATTTTGCTTTGGCACTTGATTTATTGTGATGGACCTGTCGTTGGGGAGGAAATTTCGTGGTTGTTGTTTCCGATTCTTTTTTAAAGAAGGGGTTGGAGTTTCTCCTGTTGCATCGTGGATGGAGCTAAGTTTGAATCTTTATCGGAAAAATTTGGTTGGACATTTGGTCTTCCCTTATGCATCCGTCTTCCTTTGTGGAAAGTGTAGGTTTTGGATTTCTTGAAGAGTTTTGGCTACTATGATTGGACATTTGAGGGTCGAGCTCTCTTGCATTTATGTTTGGATTTTGCTTTTCTTCCTTGCCTGAAAAGAAGAAATTTTTATCGGTGTTTGTTCTTGATCTAGAACTGTGTTTTTTTTTAATGTTTGGGATTGCCTCCTGTTTGTCAAGGGTAGGTGACCCATGACGGTGTTTAGAAATTTTATGTCTGTGTTACGTAGTATGTAACAATGTGGTTTATGGAATGATGTACTTATAAGTTAATTTGTGAGTTGAATCAATTAAGATGTAATTGTTATCTTTAGCTTGAGATTAAATAAACTTTTAGTATTGTAGATTGCTCTATAGCGATAATGATTGAATGTGTTAATGTGCATGCTTAGGATTTATTGCATTATTTTAATGTGCCCTTGACCATGGACAATGTTTAAAGCTTTAAATCTTGATGCGTAGTTAGAACATTACGATGATGTAAACTACTGTGAAGGTAATAGAAAATTAGTGGGTTATTTAGAGACATTTTAATATAAGGTCGGTAGAACAATTTAATTGTAATGGTGGACTACCGATATTGTTAAAGAAACCATGCTGGTTGTTTAAAGATGTTCTAATTTAATCGTGTTGGCTAGTGACTTTAACTTGGAAATTGATTAGAGTTGATATTTATGACGTTGCAAACTATTAGTAGATTCGAAGTATGCAGCTATGCGATCCAATAATGCTAGTATCGATATCAATTGGGAAGACATAAGTTTTTGCCATTGCCGTAAGAGCTTTGTGATGATTTCACCTATTCAGTTCACTTTAAAAAAAAAGGTTGGAGTATGTCTTGGAGTGGCAATTTTGCTATAACCCGTGTATAGGGTAGCTAAAAATTAAAAAAAATTAAAAAAAAAATTAAATTTAATTTAGCGTTGTTGTTATAAGAGCTTTGGATGGCTTAAATTATTCAATCTATTTTACATAGTTGGAGTATGTTGTGTAGTGACAGTTTGTCTTAGCCTATGGATAGGGTAACTAAAAGCAATGTTGTTGTTTTACAATTATGCCAATTATTGATATTGATGACTTAGTAGTGGTGGTAACTGATTAGATTAATTGTTGAAAACCTTTGTTAAAATGGTGGAAATTGTATCATGTTGTGATGGAGTGAACCAGGGATAGTTAGCATGACGCGTGATTTTGTCCTTAATAAATGTATGTTTTAAACTTCTATTTACGATTGGTGCCTTGTTGAGATAATATTTACTTGTTGAGTCATCTTTTAGGTGAATAAATTTCCATTGTCGAGATGTTGACGCGTATGTGGTATGGAATTTATAGGTTCATCATGCTGAAAGACTTGTTGAAGCACTGCCTTTCAAATTTAGAATATGATGATATAGGTTAGGCTGCTCCGTGGGGATCTTGATGAGGTAGTGTTGGTTGGATGTGTTTTTGATAAGCACTGTGAACTTTATTTATAATTGTGGAAAAGGTAATAAGAGTAAGAATTTGTTGTGTAGTTGTTGTTAAATCTTGATGGGCCTTCTCAATGAGTAAATAGGGAATATTGAAATCTAAATGGTAAGGGTAGTGGAATGCTATAGATGGCGGGAGTTATGCTGAACTTATGTTTTAAAAAAAAATCCATATGGATTGGTTTGTCTGTTTGATATTTGGGTTGAATACTTTCGGTCAAAGTATTCTTTGTGCTGTGTTTCAGAGTTTCCCTAAACTTAGAATGATTCTGCAAAATGTGGGTTAATTTCGAGGCTTAAAACAAGGATAAAAGAATGATTAACCTTGAAGTAATTTGTGGAGATTTTGGAATGTTATTCTATTAAATATCGTCATTCATTCATCTTTGATAAGAAAACTAGCTTAAGTTATGAATGCGACATTTATGCTCAAGGATGTATGCTTTGACTGTGTCCGTAGTTTTCAAGGTCGAGTTATCGGTTGCATTGTTGATCAAAAGAAGTAGCTAATCCAATGTAAGATTTGGAACTTCATGATCTGGAAATATTTGTATTTCTATTTTGGGCTAGAGTTGTGTTGTGGTGTGAGGTGTTTGATGCTTTTGTTTAAGAGACGATTCTTCCGGTTGTGACATGAATGATATTCGTGGTTGAAACAATTTTTCTGTTGGGAAGTGAGTTTGGTTCCTTTTAAGGAAAAAGAGATGGTGGTTGTGTGGAAGCATTTAATTCCTTGATCGGTTTTTTTTTTTTCGAATGGCTTGGCCTTGGATAAAAGTGAGATGATTTGTTTTGGTAAAAGTGAAATGCATTTGCATAAGACTTTCATGTGTTTCTCTTTGAATAGAGCTTCTCCCTGAAGAAAATTTTTTGGTGGTTTTGGTTCTATGGAGTTCCTCTTCCAAGTTGAGTTCCTGCATGTGAATTTCAGCCCTTTGGTTTAAAGGTGGTGATTGTCGCTCGTTGTGTTAGTGAGAATTAAGATTTCTTTTACGCTCAAGCTTGGGGTAAGAAAATGAATGTTTATGTTATGGTTGAGTTTATTCAAGGATTGTACTCCTTGCCCTGGTCCTTGGGTGGAAGAATGTGAAGGCGAAACCTTCTTACAAGGGAAAACTAGTGTGGGTCGCTGATCGTAAGTAGTTTAAAAGTGAAGAGTAAAGGAAGGTTGTGTATGACTCAATTCAAACCTTTTGGAGAATTGTTTTCATTGATGTGTTCCTCGGTGGGGTTGCTTAATTTAGTAGTGGACAACTTGGAAGTTGCAGGTAATTACATTAATTTTTGGAACTTTTGTCGCTGGGTTCGAGCGAGTTTGTGTCAACCGTAGTGATTGTGTTCGGTTGTTATTGTTTCATGGATTTACGGACCCTGGTTGTAAAGTAGGCTATCTCTGTCGTTGGTAAGGGTGGATATTGGTTCTTTTGTAAAAGATCAATCACTTGTAGGAGATAGGAGTTTGTGTTTGGGTTGATTTAGAGACTTACCTAGAGCGTTGTGTCTCACATGGTTCAAGGCCGTCCCGTAATGCGAATTTAACCGTGGTAGAGGAGTTGAGATTGGAATGCGGAGTTTCGCGATCGGGTTGAAGAGAGAAGTGGGAGTTGAGATTCCAGATCGATACCAGATTCACCTAATATGTGTCCTTTTTTAATAGGGGAATAGTTCGTGTTAGTGTCCAATGAAAGATTTGTGGACCAATTAGTCTGAGCGGGATGCAACTTGGGAACTTGAGGACCAGATGCGGAAGAAGTATCCTACACTTTTTGAGGATGTCAAGGTAAAGTGTTGATTACCATTTTGCCTTCCTTTTTTAAGGTTCCGTGAGCAAAGAGGAGTAGATTCGGGACTAATCCTTTTAAGGAGGGGAGAATGTGATGCCTTAGAGCGCCAGAGCGATTCTAGGTTCCTTTTCCTGGTTTTGTTTCGGAGAGGAATGAAGGATTTGTCGGGGATGAAATAATTGAAGTTTATCCGGCGTATTAATATTAAATTTGGAGTTGTCGGGCTAGAAACAGTGGGCCGAGGAAAACCTGGGCCTGGCCGCGAATCCTCCCCACCTCTCTCTCTTTTCCCTAGTGGACCTACCCACCATATAAAAGGGGTGTCACCCCCAAAAGCCCTAGGGCACCCCCTTCCTCCTCCCCTAGCAGCCACACCACCTCCTCTTCCTCCCCTTGCGTGGTGGCTCAAGATCCACTGCAAACGCCGAAGGAGCAAGCGAGAAGAGGATCCGTGGAGGCGTGGAGGACGAGCAGCAGATTTCCGCTTCGGGAATCGTCGCTGCTGTGGGGTTCTCAAGGGAGAACTCAAGGTAAAATTCCCAATCTTTTACCCCTGTTCTACCTAGGGATTAGGAGTGTATTAGATCTGGTGGTGAGTGATTTAGATGGATCTTGATGGGGGAGAATGGTAGATGTTCACGTGGTGCTGTTTTTGGAAGGGGAGATTGTGCAGCGCGGATTATTTCGCGTTTTACGTGGCATAGACGATTTTTACTGCAAAAAACTATAACTATAAAGTTGTAGATAACGTCGAGGTCTAGCTTCTGTAATTTTTTCAGAATTTTTGGGGCGTCGGTCTGGGAGTTATCGCTGTTGCAAGATGACGGACAGAATCTGGAAACAGATTTTGTCCACTGTGTTAGACGTTTGTTTAGGCTTATTTAACAGTGGAATTGAAATTTGTGATCTTCATGAAAGTTGTAGATCTCGTCAATATCTAGCTACTGTAATTTTTTTGTATTTTTATGATCTGTATAAAAAAATATACGAAATTGTGAAGAGAGGGTGCTGCTGTTTGACCCGGACAGATTGGGGTTTTTGGCGCTAAGAAGGAGCGGGGATTAGGAAGCGTGTGTTCGAGTTGTGTGATCATTTATGATGTCGCTATGTACTGAAATAATACTTGTACAGGTGGTGCCCCTTCTGGACGCAACTAGGTTCGTCATCCACGTTGGTAAAGGCAAGTGGAAGTAGCGGTCTTGCTAAACTATAACTCGCTATTTGTTTCGTCTTCAATATAAACCTTAATTGCAGCACACCTACATGGTTTAACTACTTGTTTATGAGATTACAATATCCTATCCTGCATTGTGATGTGGTTGTTTGGCTTTTGAATCATGAGTAAGAATGAAGAAAGATGTTGTTTGCAAGATGAATTGTGGAGATATTCTATCTCAATGATGTTCGCATTCTATCCATGTTATTTGATGGTATGCAAGCATGTGAATTCAGAGTGGGAAGTTATGCATGTATTCATGCATGAAGCATTAACTGCATAATCATGCATTGGAAGTTTTGTCGACGCCAGCGTGCGCGACCGTACCGGTACAACACCGTGTGTTCCTGAGAAAGGGCACGGTGAGGAGGATCATGGCATAAGCATGTGCACAATCATATGCATTTTACTGAGGTTGTGTGGACTCTATGATGTGGTGTTGGATATGAGGAATGTGGTATGCTAGTTTTATGGTGGATGTGTTGACTCTATGATGTGGTGTTGGATATGAGGAATGTGGTATGCTAGTTTTATGGTGGATGTGTTTTTTGTATTAGTTGTTCCGCTTGCTGAGATTACCCAATCTCACCCCTTGTTATTTTGATGTTTTCAGGTAGCGCACGTGAGTCGTAAGCATGAAGGGTGGGCTAGCAACACAATAATTTTCTGTTGTCATCACGACTCACATGATCTAGTGCTTTTAATAATTCATTAGCTTGCTGAAATTTTATTAATCATAGATCTGTTGATGTCCTCTTTGGAGCTGTTTTACGTTTATGTTTGGTTTCTGGTTGGTTTAGACTCGTTGTCTCTAGTTTTGATGTCATGAGATTATTCCTATTCGAATTGCTTCCGTATTGTCCTGTTTTTAGGGGAGATGCTGTCGAAATTTTCTTGTACGACAGTTTAGATTTGTAGGGTGTTACAGTGAATCTCCTCTCTTTATTCACCTCAGAAGTACAAAAATGTACCAAGATCTCCGGAAGGAACATTGGTGGCCCATCATGAAAAGGGACATCACTGCATATGTTGCCATTTGCGACATGTGCCAGTGAGTCAAATCTAAACATTAGCGCTCAGCTAGACTTCTCCAGCCTTTAGGCTGTGTTTGTTTAGGCTTCTGCTTAGGCTTATTTGGCTTCTAGACCTTCATAAGTCACGAGCCAAAACAAACAGTAATTTTTCAGCTAGCTGGAGAGGAGAAGCTCCAGCCCAATTTGCACTACACGAGAGAAGCAAGGAAAATGATGCTTCTCGGGCTGGCTGGAGCTTCTGAAAATCCCACTTCCCTGGTACCCTTGCAACTTGATCTTATTTACAAAAAATTGCTGTCCCCTTCATCAAGTCTCTTTCAGCTTCGGCCTCCAGCTCCAGCAAGCCAGCTAGCTTCTTCCAGCTCCAGCAGCTTCTCCTCCAGCACCAGCCTAAACAAACACAGCCTTAAAGGTCCCTAAGTGGAAATTGGATGATATCGGTATGGATTTCATTACCGGTTTACCCAAAACTAAAAAGGGGAATGGTTCTATATGGGTCATTATTGATCGATTAACCAAAGTGGCTCCTTTTATACCGATCAAGACCACATATCAAGGAGATAAGCTTGCCAAGCTTTACATGGATAACATTGTCCGTTTGCATGGTGTGCCCAAGACTATAGTTTCTGATCGAGGCTTCCAATTCACTTATAGGTTTTGGGAAAGCCGCATAAACTCTTGGGAACTAAGATGAACTTTAGTATAGCATACCATCCTCAAATGGATGGGCAAATTGAAAGTACAAACCAAATTTTGGAAGACATATTTGGGAGAAGTGCTTGGTAATTGCATAATTCTCCTACAACAACAACTTCTAGTCAAGTCTCCAGATGTCTCCATTTGAGGTACTCCATGGAAGAAAGTGTTGAACCCCTCTCTTCTGGTCCGAACTAGGTGAAAGAAAATTCTTTGGCCTGGGCCTTGGACCTCATCCAAGAATTCCAAGAGCATGTTGATGTGATAAGGAGCCGATTGAAAGAGGCCCAATCACATCAGAAGAGCAAGGTATTAAATCGTGATTTTCACGGCTTCGTAGCAAGGTCCCAAAAAACTATTGTAGCTATCGCGAAAGCTATCATTCGTTGCATTTCTAGTATTAAATATTTTTAAAAATTAAATATGTATATAATATAAGTCACAACCAAACAAATCATAACAACATGGTACTTTAGAAGGTACTGATATTTTTATAATAAGAATATGAGTCAAGTCTAGAATCAGCTAACATATTAATACATGTCCAAAACCATAAATGGTAACTACATCCTAATGTTCTTAACAACAAATATTTAATCACTGAGAAATATGAATGTTGGATTATTGAAGAAGGGTGAGATAAGGTCTTTTACTAGTTTTTTCATAGTTCAGACTTATAAGAGATGCATTTGTGTATTTTAGTAATGCTAGAATTCAAAATAGGCCCAATGTTTTGGTCTATGGGTACCTATGTAGGATAGCAGAGCTATCGCTAGCTACAAGCTACATCAAATAGTGGAGCTTTCGCTAGCTATAGTGCATGTAGCTAATAAAGCAGAACATTGGCCCATAGCTTCGTTTTTTGGGTCCAAAAAAACTATAGCGCGGTTATAGCTATCTATTTAGAACACTACAGAAGAGCTGCGCTGACCATTGTTGATGTGAGCTAAAATTTGAAGTGGATGATCATATCTACCTAAAAGTCTCACCGCTTTGTGGTATCCACCATTTGCATGTTCAAGGAAAGCTAGCTCTTAAACATATGGACAATATGAGATCCTCAAAAGGAAATGCTAAATGGTATACAAGTTAGAATTTCCACATCAACTATTGGATATCTATGGTGTCTTCCATGTATCTCAGCTCAAGAAATGTCTCTGAGCCCCAACCGAACACACCAAATTAGAGGAAATTGATCTTCAACCCGATCTTTCTTACCGGGAGTTACCGATCCGAATCCTAGATGAAGTAGAACATCGAACTTGAAACCACTCAATCAAGATACTAAAAGTTCAATTGAGTAAATATACAGAAGATGAAGCTACATGAAATGAGAAGACCATCTTAGAAATGAATTCCTATACTTCTTCGTAGACCTTGCGACATCTTGGGAATGAGATTTTGTTTAAGGGGGTAGGTTTGTAACATCTCCAAATTTCAAAGAAAATAAATACAATAATGCAATCTAAATTTTTGGTCTCAATTTGAATTTTCATCATTTTCTAAATTTTTTAGAATTTTTGGCATTTAAGAAAAAGCTTTGAAATGGTCAAATTATGGTTTTCAAATTTTAAAATTCTAATTTAAACAAACATAAAATATGAATAAAATTTTTTTAAATCCTAAATAATATTCAAAACATATCCAAAAAAATTTAGAAAATTTTGAAATCATTTAATGCTTCTAAAAATAAAAAATAGCATAATTCAATTAGTTTTGTAGCACTGTTAGAATTTTTGAAAATTCCTTAGACCTAATATTAATCTAAATTTTTTATGGGAACTTAAACACCACCTCAGAACCCTAATAAAAATTTTCAAGAATTATGAATTCCATTTGATAGCTCAATTAAATCAGGGAGTTTAGTTGACAAAAATCAAAAATAGGTTTTCCACTCCTTTCTCTCTCCTCTACCATATGGGCCCATTTGTTGGCCTATGCTTTGCCCTGGTCCACCTGGTAGTGAGGATTTCCATTGGCCCTAACTGCTAGTGTCCCTATCCTTTCCCCTTTCCTTTTTCTCTTTCGCGTAGGGCACGCCCCGCTAGACCCCTGCCATGGTAGCGCCCATGCCTTGCCAGCTTGTGCCCCCACAGAACAGCCTCACCATGTTGCATCCATCGCCTACTGCGGCACCCTCTTCCACCGCACATGCTCTATCATGGCACAAGAGAAGCACCGTGCTTAGTGGAACTTATGCCATGCCGCGCGATAACTTGCATTGTGATTGTGCCGGCGAGCCCACTAAGCTCACCATCACATCCTCCCTCCCTCTTATTGACTCCCTGACCTTGCATTTATAGCCTTTTGAGCTAACTAGCTTTTCCCTCTACTCTGTCGTCTTCTGAGCTTGCATTCACGCCATCCCTGTCAATCTCCCTACCACTGGTATCCTCTTCCCTATGTCGCTCGAACCAAACTAACATCTCGCAATGCCAAACTCCCTGCTTCCGGCTATAAAAGCCGCATATCAGCCTTGACTAGCATTCCCACACTTGCTTAAATCTTCTGCAAACCCTAGCCAAGGCATGAGCACCACCGAGACCTCCTCCATTAATGTGGCGAACTCCTAGGGGATGAATTGCGATTGAGATTCTTCGGTAGGACAATTACAAATTCAACTCTCACAGAGCATTACCTTGGTCCCTTGAACTCGCCATTCCTTTTTATTGTAGCCTGGGGAACCAGAAGCTCCACCGCCACATTCCATTTCTTTCCTGACCATGGTGAACAATTGCAAAGCTCATCGATCGCTCCTCGTCGCACCAAGGTACTAAAATGGAGCCCCAAAGCCCCGTGGATCCTTTCCCATCCTTCTCGAGGATAAGCCCCGACCATTGGAAGTTAAATATTTATAAGATTATAAGATTTTCATTTTTGCAAAAATAATTGAATTTTGACTTAGTTTGAACTAAATTCCTTACTAGGTTAACTTCCAATGCATTTAAAATTCAAATACATATATCTATTACAAATAAACTACAAAATTATTAAAATAAATTTATAAATCTCCTAAAATCATTAAATCTCTATTCACACAAAAAAAATTGAGTTTATGCTCTATTCACATTTAAGTATTATGTGGGAAGTATTCTTTTGCAATTAAAAATCAAAATAGTCATAACCTACGAAATAAATCCCAAAATTTGTGAAACCAATTTATAAATTCTAACAAAATTCAGGTCCTCCTATTTCTGTAAAGATATTATTGAGTTATTTTTTCTTATTATTATTTCTTTGCGTTGAATTGCATATAGACACCGACGTTCTAGAATTTGCGACCGTCAACCTCAACTCGAATCAATAATTCAACGAGTAAGGCAAGCACCCCCTTTGATCATGTTGATCCTACTATTTTACTTAACTTATTTTATTTTCATCAATCTATTTACTCATGTGTTTATATTTAGTGAAGTTGTTGTATTGTGGGTAATGGTAGTTATCATAGTACTTTGATGGAACTTCGTTAATAAATACAAACATTTCATCCTTGGAAACCATAAGTTAAGGGATAGATAGTATCTAATGTCAATTGTGTATAATCGAGTACTTAATCATCTGCTTAGACATGCTTTAGACTTGGGTGAACAAATGGTCAGTTATAGTATTTGTTCAGAAATAATGATTTTGAGAATTTTGCGAAAACATGGTTCTATTATTTTGATATTAAAAGTAAAAAAAACTATGGTTTGATGCAAGCGTGAAATGGCAATAGTCGGATGTGCGAGGGATGCACTTGCATGTAGATAGGAGGAGTGTTCTTCCCTGAGTCATATTAAGTACAAACATAGTGTTGTATAATCCAAGATAATCATACAATCACAAGTGCTATTATGGGGTAGCTTTAACTGATTAATTCATCTGGATTTAGCTTTGCACATTGGAAGGTCGTTGTAGCACGGGCAATCCGGTGTAGGTTTGCTCGTAGAGGTGTCCACAAAGAAGGTTTGGGTTCAACACATACCTATGGAACCTTGCCATGGGGGGATGGTTATGGCATGGATGGACTATTATGGTTACTATGTGTATTAATTTTATATTATTTTCTTCGCCATAGAAAGGGTTTGACATTACCAGGCTGGTGCAAAGTTAGATCTACGTGATGTAAAGGTTCATGTCATGACATCTTGGCCACATGTCAAAGGAAGCATGAAAATAGCAACAAAATGAGTTGGTCATGTCTTGTAGGTAAAGATGTATGCATCTGCAGAGTGTAAAACTTTTCAAAAAGCTGTTCCTACAATTATATGAGACTTTTGTGCACTAACACTAGTTAGAGTTTTGTGTTTTCATAAATTTGGTTGATTGGGAAATATGTGTTGGAAAGACATTGTTTTAAATTTTATGCCAAGGGTTGACAGGGATTGGTTCGATGCTCGTATTCATGAAGGACTGTGAGTTATTATAATTTATACTATTCATACTTACTATTTAATTATCAGTCAAATTGTTCTTACAAAATTCCGCTTACAATCTATTAATCAGTATTTATGATTCAATTTCGCTTTATTTAAATAAATGCAGTAGACGTCTCCTTTCATTTAGCATACATTATTATAAATTTGTGGTATAATGAAAGTCTAGCTGAGTACGAAAGTACTCAACCTTGCTATTGTTGAAATTTAGGCCCTGTTTGGCAGAGCTCCAGCTCCACTAGATCCGTGGAGCTGGAGCTGTGGGTATATTAAGAGTGTTTAGATGGGTCATCTTGTTTACATTTTAGAATAAAAATATAAAGTTAATTCACTTTATTTTAGCCTACAAGTTTCAGATCTAAGGTGGAGCTGGGATCTGAAGCTCTACCAAACAGGGCCTTAGTAGGTGAAGAAGTTGAAGCTCCCGACGACACGTACCTTACCTCAAGATATGGGGATTATGCTAATGAATTCTTCTAGGTTATCTTCGTCAATTGCGTGTGAAATCTTTTGGGCCTAGACATACTGTTAAGTTTTTGTATCTTTCATTGCACTCTACTCAGCATTTTGGTCTTATTGTATGAAATTTAATTATGTTGATGTATTTAAGATTTTGTGTATGGCTATGATGACAATATTATAAATATGTATACTAACCACGGATCATAAGACTAGTACAGATAGGTCTTTCTTGGTATTCCAAACCAAAAGAGAGGTTCCCCACATATTCGGCACAATACATTTCACGTAGTAGTAGTATTATTATTATTATTATTATTATTATTATTATTATTATTATTATTATTATTATTATTATCATCATCATCATCATCATCATCATCATCATCTCGGCTACCAGTGTGCGTATAAGTACAGCCCTTCGCTTGGGAATCTTTAATCTGTGCCCTATGAGCTCAAGGGATCTGCCGACCAAATCTCCAATGGGGCATAGGGGGAGCTCAAGGTGTTCTTTCATGGCTGCTTTTGCTCCACATGCTGCATGTCTCGCGCTTTACGGGTTGGCAATGGCGCAATAATTCGACATGCATGCACATGTTCCATGGGAGAGAAGCTCCATGGGGCGTTGGGTCGTCGTCTCTCTGATGTGAGAGCTTTATGGTAGGCCCAGCTTGCCCGCTAGCTAATGCTCTGTTAAAAAAAAATCCCAAGGGATCGAAAAGACAGAAAGAAAACTATCCGGCTACAGGTAATCGAGCTTCTTCCTTGGACCTTCCTTCTCTTTTGCAGTTCTACGTGCTGCCTTGTGTATTGGGATTGCTAATCAATGTATAGATAGTTATTGGCTCAATGGTCTGCATGCTGTAATCAAAATGCTTGGTTCCCTTTCCCACCCTTATCTAGCCTTGCCTATCAAGGTTAGCTATGACGCTAGATATTAAACTGTATGCATATGTAGGGATGAAAATGGAACGAAAACTATCGGTAAATGGCTGTTTCATTTCTATTAATTTTCATATTTTTTTTACCGGTAACGGAAAAGAAATTGGAAACTCCGGAAACAGATACGGATCGAAACAGATGGTGATGGAAATGAATGCGGAATGAAGCGGAATGGATACGCAAACGAAAGCAAAAAAATTCCATCCAAATATGTTCCCAGTTGTAACACCCTAAAAATTTGCAAATTTTTTAACTGAGTATTTAATTCCGATCTGATGAAAATTTTCTAAAATTTTAGCATTTAATTAATGATTTTTGCTATTTTAAGATTTAAATAAATAATTTATTTGATAAAACAAAAACAAAATCTTACTAGAAATAATTTTCCTAAGTTCAAAATGTTACAAAATATTTTGAGGATTTTTGTAGAATTTTCAAACTCTATTTGATATTTTTATAAAGCAATATATATTTCTGGTATTTTTTAAATTAGAAAAAAGAATTTTCAGTTTTATTTATACGGAATTTCTATTTCCATTTTCTTTTCCGTTTCCGGCAAAAAAAAATTCATTTATGTTTTTGTACCGATATTTTCCATTTTCGTTTTAAAAAAAAACCTTCTGTTTCTATTTTTCTGCGAAACGGTCAAAAATTTTGTTTCCATTTTCAACCCTATGTATATGCTTACACCGAAATAGAGTTAGTCGTTGTACAACTCTAAAATGTATCATGAAAATATAGTTGTATTACTTATACAATTGTAACAACTCGTATGTATATCTGGTTAATTTGCTTCGTTATAATCTAGATCAACTGTAATCAACAGAGTAGATATTTCTTTTTTTTTTCCTCTCTAATTAATTTAGGAATTTATAACCCTTGAGAACGAACTTGTCGGCTTATTGTGTTATTGTTTCAGTAGTATAGTAGATATTTAGTTTAAAATGGTGTGAGAACAAGCCATCACATTCGCTCTCTGGGAGGCTTGAAATCTCTATATAATTAATTAGAAAAAATAAAAAACATTTGCATCACTTATTATGGTAGGTGTGGTCGGTTCAAGATTGTGGTACAAGAATCCATATAACAAACATGCCTTTCGGATATAAGAATCCATATATAATGAACAATGATTGGACAAGTAATTTACTCAAACATATTATCGTTTTTAGACTCAAACATGTGCATTAACTATAGACACTCATATGTACACAGTTGCTACGATGTTCTTGAAGGATTTTTTTTAAAAAAAAAATAATACACCATTTAAATATTTTTACAAAAATAATATATCAAAAAATTTACAAAAATATACCTCTGTCACCAATCGAATTGGCAATAGGCCTTTTGTTGCCATTTCATTTGGCAATGGAGCTTCTGTCATCAATTGAAATGGCGATAGATGTTTGTTTGTTGTTGATTGAATTGGCCAACAGATTATTTTATCGTGGATTCATTTAACCTACAAGGCTAAAGCTTTTGTTCATGTCGCCATTTCAATTTGCAACAAAAGCTTGTCGCTAATTCATTGGCAACAGATCATAAAAGTTGTCGCCAAATGAATTGCCAACAAAGCTTCTATCGCCAATTAAAATGATGACAGAAGTATATTTTTGTAAAAAACATTGACATATTATTTCTGTAAAATTATTTAAAAGTGTATTATTTAAAAAATTCGTTCTTGAAGCATGTATTTTTTTTTTAAAAAAAAAGTGTGTTAATCGCGGAGGGAAAGGATGTGGTTACCCAGACCGGTAGAGATTACATTGCCCCAAACTGTTATCTCATCCAAGCCATCTTTGCATCAAATCAAAGTTGCAAAAATCAAAGCCCTGCAGGCAGAGGCAGTTGCACAAAAGATGCATGATTTTTGTTTTTCCTGGGGATCTCAGCTTTGCTGGTTGCATTCTCCTAGACAGAACATACCTTAGTGGCGAGAAAAAGATGGGGCTTGAGGTGACTCCAAATCACCAGCCAACAGACTGCCACACATCTGCATGAAATCATCGCATCGCGTCTGCATGGGATAAAGCTGGCCCCCATTTGCCCAGGAGCTGACATCACCATACGCGGGCTTGTCAGTGATCGGATTTCAGCGAGATATTTGTGTTAGGAGCCATACAAGGCACACGTGTCCATCCCACGGAGGATCGCGGATTTCAGCGAGATATTTCCCAGGAGGGCATGTACAATGGTATAGATGGCAGTTGTCTATAATATAGCTCCACATCATATACAGATAGTACTAAAAATAATTCATACAATAGATCGTCTATAGAGTTGTCTGTAGTGGTCTCTCATTCAATTAACAGACTGCCTATACAATGGTACACAAAATATAAAGCTGTCTATAAGCTGTCTATTAAATAATAGACAGCAATCTTCTTTTTCCTTCTTCTCTCTCCTCCACATCATTTAAAATTATACGTGTCATCTCTTATAGACAGCTAAATATAACCATTGTATGTGCCTAGGCAGTGTTGTTTCCAAACAGCAAATCACATAAGAAAATAGATACGAAGGTAATTAAAGAGATTTCTAGTGCACACAGAATTACAAATGCTTTTTAGTTCGGTCGTAAAAGTTTTCCTAAGTTGCCAAGCAGGCCCTTAGAAAGAGGATTTTCCGAGCCTTTACGTACACTTACACATAAAGAGGAATTGCATGCCAACTGCCAGTTAAGGGGGTGTCAATTAACTCATGGAGATAAATAGAGGAATATTTCACCTCATGCCCTGCTTTTTGGCATATCATACAACTCCTGCCACCTACATGGATGAAATGTGTTTGACACTGACAAGTGACAACCAATGGTCCTGATTAAGCAGGGAGGCAACCGGGCTGGACAAAAGCTACGGAGGATTACTGAGAACAGCATGCAAAATCACACTTTTGTGCAGTAGCTTTTGGCCAGGCATGGTGAAAAAAGAAGGGGAGGGAAAAAGAGAGAGAGAGAGAGAGAGAGAGAGAGAGAGAGAGAGAGAGAGAGAGAGAGAGAGAGAGAGAGGGAGGGGAAATCCGCACAAGATCCAACAACTGCACCCAAGCGCGCTACATGAAGTTAGTGTGTGGGTTTGCTTTATGTGGGAGAAAAGCTGGGAGCAAAGGGGACATGGAGCATATCCGGCAGAGGCAGAGGCTGCCCACCATGTATGTATTTTTCTTGTATGCATATATGTAACCTCGACCTAGGTCAGATTTCTTTTTCCTTTTTGGTCCTTGTTGCTGCCCACTAACTACTAGGTACTAATAATACTATAATGCTCCCCCAAATCTCCAATGCATGTGCTACTGCTGCAACTGTTATCATCTCATCAATATTACCACTAGCTACGTACTACTAATGTATTTGATCTGGTTGGGACAAAGACCCTCTCCTTTTGGGCAATGATTTATGCATGATGGTCTCCCTCCTACTGGTGCCCAGCAAATATTGCGCTTACCTAACGCCTTATAACTCATTTTATGCAAATCTAATCTGCACGAATGTATTTACAAAAATAGCTCCCTCTCCCACCGTGAAAAGTATGACAGACGATATGTGTACCTTGCCGCGCCTGGGGAGCGCGGAAGTCGGCCGGAGCCGTGGTAGGTCGAGCGACCGTGGCAACGTATGCCAAGCAGGCGGGCGGGGGGTGCAGACGGACAGGCCCGGGCAGCGTGTGGGGGGCACGTGCGTGCGTGTCGTGCCTGGGTGGCGTGGAAGGAGTTCTGCCACGCCCGGGTAGCGCGGAAGGAGCCCTCTCGCAGTGGGCCATGCCCTGCCTAGCCCGCGCTCACCCGCGCTACCGTGGTCCAGTCACTTTCCGCGCTCCTCAGGCATGGTAGGGGAATAGATGTCGCCTTCAGCAGCGGAGAGAGATTATTTTTGTACACACGCTCGTATGGGACTAGATTTATATAAAAAAAATTTATATGGAGCTAAATAAGTACAGTATTGGTGCCCAGCAGCCTAGCACCCAATGGGGGAGAGAGAGAGAGAGGGGCTTTGCCCACCATGCATGATCAACCACAAGACAAAAGGGTTTTTCATTCACACCTCCATCCTGGACTGTTCCTTACCCTTTCCTTTCACCTCTCTCCTTTGCTTTTTCATGCTAATCACTGCTCAAAAGCCACCACTTTGGGCACATCACACCAGTAAAATTTCCTGTATGGCTCATGTGTGGGTGACCTGGTGTCAATGTTTGGAGGTTCGTAGAAAGGAGAGTCGCTGACCTATTCAAGTTTTCGTACATCTGAACCTAGAACCGGCTTTGGGCAACAGTACAATATGTCAAGTGTAGCCCAACTTTTCTGGCTTTTGGGTAGTCCGCAGCATTTGGTGTCGACGGCGAAAGTAGCTAGAATGAAAATAGGGTGTGAGTTTAATGGGCTAAATTAAATTAAGATGAATATATCAAATGCAATCTTATACAATTGAAATTCATATATGAATAAAAGATCAACATAGCAAGAAAGAAAAATACAATGATGGAAGTTACCTTGCTAATGGAAGGGTATTCCAAAAACTCATGAATATGCGTCCAAAGCGATCTGTACATCTACATTTGTAAAATTAGTTATACAATAGAAAATTTTTAATGATTATAAATATTCAAAATAAAAAAAAGATACCACTAAATCTCTAGCTTGAATTACGAGGCAAATTCATTATACGAGTTGTTATGCCTTAGAAGCATTTTATTATTTTAGCATCATCAATAAAATTAATAAGCAATAACAATAAAATTAATGAGCAATGACAATAAGTCAATAACCTCATTTGTCATTTCCTCATTATCTCTGGACGTCAGTACTCAGCACAGTAGCAAGCTGGTAGCTCACTCCGTTGTCCCCTCCCCGATCGGCAAAGTCCAATCCCCTCCCCCTCACCTCAAATTCCATATCCGGGCTCCTCCATGCAGCTACACTCCTCGACGCCGTCACCCCAGCCTAGCCCGATGCCCTGATGCGCAATCACCCCAACCCACCGACCGTCACCTAACTCCTCATCTTCTTCTCAACTCCTCCCCTCCTCGTCACCGCTATGCGGTCGGCAAGCGACAGTGCCCCCTCCGCACATCTCCCTCGGCTCCTCGCGCCACCACTTCGAGCGACCATGCCCCTAGCTTCTCCACCATGCCATTCCCCTACCATCTTGTTGTGTCGCTACCTAGGGTTTCTCCTTAGTCTCCAGTACCCCGCCAATTCGACTTTAGGTGCTCACAAAATTTTCCTCTTTTTGTGTTTTGCTTCTTCTGTTTGGTTCAGTAGCCTACTGCGTGGGATGTGGAGTGGACCAGTGGGATGTATGTGAGACCACACTTAGGCCTAGTGGACTACTTAATAGGCCCAAAATTTTCTTTTCTTCTTCCTTTGTTCTTTTGTTTTTCGTTCAGAAATATCATCTGGGTCGGTTCTTTTTTATCATCTAGGTCGATTTTGGTAGTGATACAAAGTCCTAAGGTAGTGATGACAAGCGGCTATCATGATCGGTTTTCGCCCGATAGAGATATAGCATCATCTGGGTCGGTTCCTTGCTCAGAACCGATCAAGATAATTCAGGAAGCTCTATCGGTTCCACGCTCAGAACCGATAGAGATAAATCCCAGGATATTTTTTGCAACAGCACCAGGAATTCACATATTCACAATATATCCACATATTGATAGTATATGCACAATAGGCAAATTCATAGTATACTCCCTGATTGATAAATTCATATTATATTCACATTCATAGTATACTCACAAATTGACATATTCATAGCATATTCACATTCACTGTACTATTGGCAGTGTTAATTTATGGAAACATACTCAATGCAAAAATCAGTAGCACAATCCTCTAGCATAACTCTCCTCTAGGAGCCTTTTCCTTGCAGAACTTCTTGGCACAAGAGCAATCATTTAGAAATAGGATAACTTTCTGGTCTTTTGTATCGTTTTTATAGCCAACTTTTGTGTGAAGTATTTCATGTTAGGTTACAAGGATACAATAAACTAGTTAAAATAATTTCAGGTGATAATACATTGAGAAGATATGATACCACAAATATCAACAAGCATAAATTGAGAAACAATATTATTTGATAGATCAAGGTAAGGATACCTTAGGACTTTTTCATGTCTGCCATCATATGCGCCATAGCTTCCGAAACAGAGGATTTTCAGTTCTCCCTAATGTTTCACAGCTCTAACATAGTGCCCATTTGTTTGACACAAATAACTAATTGGCTTTCAGTCATATATCTTAATCCCTACAAAAAAGAGATCATTTTGTTGTGAAAATAGGGTAGTTGTCTTGGTATATTATTAGTTACCACATAGAATTAAATACTATAAATCTTTATATTACCTCTATAAGCTCAACTTTGGCTTCTTCTATCTCTGCATTCGCCATGTGATCCTTAATTATAAGTACTTGTGAAGAGAGTCAACGTCTTGCGATTTGTCATCTATGTCTTTTAGTTTTTTTTTTCATCTCATAAATCTTTTCTGTTAACTCAAGCTTTCCTTTGTTCTGTCTCCACCTCAAGTTTTTGTTTAGCATCCAACAACTTTTCCATGTTGTCTATCTTTTTTGTAGGCTGTATGTATGTATGTATGTATGTATGTATGTATGTATGTATGTATGTATGTATGTATGTGTGTGTGTGTGTGCAATTCTCTATGCTATGATATGGCATGAATCATGATAGATGAACATCCAAATTACTCTCTCTCTCTCTCTCTCTCTCTAAGAAGTTAAACATCTAGATGTTTTTGGAATATAATGTGCACATAATCCAAAGGATAAAGCAATTCATAATTATAATGTCTACCTAACATATTTATGACTAATTATAGGATAGAGTGCTCTCAGATGTCGGGCTACCGAAGGTTAGACCTCCAGCCTCCTCGTCACAAGGTGTAGGGCTTCTAGAGACTAATATCTTACCTCCACTACACTAGGGTCAAATAATCAAATTGAACTAAATAATTAGCTAAGCAAATAAGGCCTTTTAAAGACCATGTGGAGGTCTATTCATGTTTGTGATGGGTATTTGACTTTATTTGAGCTAGGGTTGCTTAGGTTTGAGTTTGGATTTGAATTGGATTTTGAAAATGAAGCAATTTCATATACTTCTGGTAAATCGGCACTATCGACCCTAAGGGGCGGCAGTGCCGACCAATCGGCACTACCGATTCTGAGGGGTGGTAGTGCCGATAGGAGATAGTTGTCTCTCTTGTGTGGGTACAATCGGTAGGGATGGAACCGGTACGGATATTTTCCGACCGACCGACCGACCGAATTGATTTGGATGATGATTTGGATAGTTTCACAGATATCCAGTTGATTTCTCGGATAAGGATATGGATACAGATAATTTACATGGATACGGATACGGATACGGAACACTGATTATCCGATGGATACGGAATATCCGAGTTTTTGTTCGGATAATATCCGAATATGACATACGGATATTATCCGAATAACACGTTTCAGAATAACACATTAACAATTTAACATGTTTCACTATTTCAGAGACTGGGGTCTGCATTGGATGACAAGATATAATGTGTTCATGTGTGCTAGATGCTAATTTGGAGATATTTGGGTAAATGTTGTATAGAAATTGGCAAGTGACGTTTCAGGAGGGCTACTTAGGATTCAGTAGCATATGCCAGCTGCAAATCATTTGGTTCAATTATTGCAATGGGGTACATTGTTACTCACACACATGTATGACAAGCTAGGGATAAAAAGGCAAAAAAAAGACATACAAATATATTTCTTTTGGAATTTTGAATTTAAATTTGGACCGATTTTGGAAAAAAACTGAAATTGGATTTTAAAATATCCGACTAATATTATTCGTATCCATGTTGATTCCGATCCGTATTCGATCTGTATTCGTAACCGATATTATCCTGTATAATTCGTATTCGATTCTGTATTTGACACTATTCGTATTCGATTCTGTATTCGATAAAAAATACGGATACGGATATGAATAGGACGATATTCGACCGTATCCGATCCGATCACATCCCTAACAATCGGCACTACCACCCAGAGGGGTCGGTACTGCTGATCTAGCAGCACTACTGACCTCCAGAGGGTGGTAGTTATTTTTCAAA
Source organism: Rhipidocladum racemiflorum (assembly GCA_036346355.1). Classification (NCBI taxonomy): domain Eukaryota; kingdom Viridiplantae; phylum Streptophyta; class Magnoliopsida; order Poales; family Poaceae; genus Rhipidocladum; species Rhipidocladum racemiflorum. The sequence continues at coordinate 29,076,089 of CM070575.1, read as the reverse complement.
GAGGCTATTCAATGAGCTTACCAAGCAATCGGCACTACCAACCACTTGGGGCAGTATTGCCGATTTCATCTGTGAAGTTTGAATTAATTTTTGCAATGGATGGTTTATTGAATATATTTGTTGGACATTGCTATGTGATGGGTTTCCTTGATTTTGATGGTTGCAAGACACCGGTGCTAGGTCATGGTGAGACGGAGGATGACTGGGACTAGGAGAGGTGCACCAAAGGTCTAAACGGTCGGGGATGGCTGGAGGATGACCGAAGATAGAGTTGCTGTGAGCTGAGGAGACAAGGGAACCTCCAGATAATAACTTGGAGCTGCTCTGATCAACGAGAGCCGTTGAATCATGGTTTAAGAGGATAGAGTAGTGGTTAAGTTAGCTAGCTTTGAGAAGCATGCAAAACCCATTATGTTAGTGGATTTCGGGTTAGCCCATGTATGAGAGAGTTGACGACGATTGACATACCCAATTCCATTCTTTGGGCCTAAAGGCTCATAAAGAAAAAGAGCCCACAAATAAGCACAAGGCCTAAGGCCCATTACCTGGTTAGGACTTCAACCGGTGTTAATTTTAGTCATGTGAAAATATTCTCAACCAATATAAATAATATTGATCGGATGATATAAAAAACCCTAAAAATCCTAACCTGGTAGATACACGCTGGTCGGATAACCTTGACCAGCCTACAGGTCGAACGTGGATAAGTTTACATCCCTACCTAGTTGAGGTTGAGGAAGAGGTTCCTCCACATAAGGCTTGCATGCGGGGGACGATCTTTCTAACAGGCACAAACAAACATTTGGAAGTTACTCTCTACAAAGAGACCCCTCTTTATTAAAAGACACTTTTTGATGAGAAGACGTATTTTGATGAGAAAATACCTTTTCGAGGTAAGACACCTCTTCAAAGATGACAAACTGTCATCCCTTCGACGCTATAAATAGGAGGCTTCCTCAAGAATTCAAAAAGAGGGTGAAGAGTGGAGATTAGATAAGCTAGTTAAGATTAGGCATTAGTGCTCTTAATTTTCCACGTAAGTCTATATCCTGTAAACCATTCATGACTCAATAAAGAAGCAATCCCATTTTCTACTCCTTTCAATCTTTGTTTTATAGACAAAATGCAACAAAAATTACATTCAAAAACTCAATCTTGGGACCCCCGGGTCTTGAACATCGATAGTTGGTGCTGTAACACCCCGGCATCCAGTTGTAACACCCCGGCATTTACTATGCCTGAATGCTACCAAACATAAGCTAAACAACATCTAAATACCACAAGTTACCATAAATTCCAGCAAAGGTACATATGCTGAAAACCGAAATTTCGGCAGCATCTCCTTTGTTTTAACATGAATTAAAGGAGCAACAACAGTATATCAATGTATGGATTATGAGAGACAACTAAAAACAGCAATAATTAACGACTTAGCAACAATATAAGTCTAGTTTCAAACACATAATGTCTCCAAGGGTCAAACGAACAATAAAACTCTCATATAGCAAAGCTAAACCTTAAAGCAATAATAATCACACGCAATTTATTATCAAACTAATAGAATGACTTGTGGAATCAATATGGTGAAGCTACGTGTGGGCGTGTGACTATTTCCCTTCCCAGCATGCCGTTCTCATGGTACCTAAAATAACAAGAAAACACAAGCGTGAGTTCGAAACTCAGCAAGCATATTGCAATGGACAACAAGAACAATATCATGGCAATAACATCTCCCATCATATATATCATCTCATTCATGAACACTTAACAATATCATCATCATTATGTATGCAATGTAATGCAATGCTCATGTCTCCTTGGAAACTCATACCGGTATGGTTGAGTACACACCCGTCGGTGTGCACCCTCTCCCCCCTTCCATCCCGAAGATGGAGGGTGCCTACTCCTCGCTTCCAAACACCACGTGGATGGAATCACGATGTAGGACTTACTCAATGGCTCTCCGGATTAGTCATAACTTTCTCACCGACCTTCCCCGGACTAGTTATGACTTTCTCACCGCCCGGGCCATGTAACATGCCATGTATGCAATTATGCCAACATCATATTTAACTCGTACATTAACACATGGCATCATAACATAATAAACATGTTCATCATATCATTGGCAATCATTAAAGCATGTCAAGTGATCATATATCATGTAGTCAATTCAATCTACTCTCAACAAGCAACCTACAAATCGGTATCCATTACAACACACTTGCCTCAATCACGGGCAATGGATTGGCGGGAAGTAGAGGGCACTCCCGGGGTCGCACCACCTGCACATAGGTACCACACGCTCACAATGATGTCAACAAAACAGTACGCAAACCCTCATCTACCCCGACATTGCCAACTACTCGCAAAACCTAAAAACAGAGGTTCTGTCCCGTCGGGACAGAAGCCTTGCAAAAGGCATAACTTGAGTTCTAGGACTCCGAATCAATTAAACGAGTACATCCTCGCGTAGCTTAGGAAATTTCCCAAATTTCTCTAGGTATATGTAAAGACTGATTCGGACTCTAAAGTTGTTTAATCTACAGATTACCGTGATCTGTTCCAATTACGTCACAGATTTTATCATGCTCGGTAAAACAGCCATAACTTTCAAACGGCTGGGCGGAATTTAACGTGCTTTATACCCACCGAAATATAATGAAATTATCTACAACTTCTTCAACATCCATACGGACAGGTTCGGATTCTAAATTGACGAAAATGCAAACCCTAGGTCGACTGCTCATGCTGTCCCAAAAACAGAACGTGGCAACATCTAGATCTAATCCAAATTACTCAATTCCAGCACCACCAATTGATCTAAAAACTTGATAAACACCCTTATAACAGTACCTAGATTAACCCCAAGGATTTCCATGGACATACCTTTGCCCGACACACGAAAACCCAATAGATCTTCTCCCGGTTCGCGCGATCCCCTTCCTCGCTTCCAAATCCACCGGATCTCCTCGTCGCGGAGCGCTCCAATGGATGGATCTTCGAGGTGGTGAGGTCAAGAACTCACCTAGGCACAGCAAGGGAGGTGGAGAGGTGGTGGAGAGGGTGGTGGCGCAAGGGGAGAGGCTTGGGTGAGGTGGAGGCGCCCAAGGAGGAGGTGGGGAGGTGTGGGAGGCGGCTAGGGCACTTGGGGGCGCAAGGGGCAGGGGGAGGACGCCCAAAAGGGCAGGGAAACCCCCATTTAACCAGCCCTAAGCTCCTTTCCTAATCCTAAATGGATTCCCACTCCATCCCACCAAAGCCCACAACCCCCTCTTTAAGGCCCAAACTCCCCCGGGAAGGTCCAAAACCCCGGAAACGGCCCGACAACGCTATTAACCTCCATACCTTATGGTTTTAACCTCCCATATCATATTTCAATATGTTTTTGACCTCATCATGCACCTTTTATAAGGTTACGACGCTCCGTGGTGTCACAACACTTCAAAAGGCCCAAAAACGCGAGTAAACCTCAAGCCGAAAGGTTTTATTCTCTAATTTCACATTTTATAATGTCACACCATACCGTAGTGTCACATTCTTTCCCCCTTCATCAGGATTCGACCTCGAATCCGAAGGACGCCATAATCAACAACAAAGTCCCCAAGGGACAAAAGGCTTCTCTGCAGCTCAAAACATTCGCACAATGACTAAAACTGGAACAAACGACAAACGAGTTCTCAAAACCAACACTTGGCGAGAAAAGTAATGATCTAGCTCAACCATGGGCAACCTCTCACAGGTCGATCTTCACTTCCATTCCCAAACAGAATCTGCGTACCAACCACAAAGGGCTCCATCAACCCAAAATGCTCGAATCCTCACGGCCAACACTTCATACTTCTATCACAACCAACTTGACTACCATACTCCATTAAACTCAACATGACATAATCAAAGCAAGTCACAATTCCTTTAATGACCTCTCTACATTCCCGAAAAATTCCCTCGAGGGGAATAACTCATTAAGGCACACTTGCCCTTCCGATACACGATCATGCTAACATTCATTCTATCCTCTCCCAGGCAAAACTCAAATCCAAAACAACTAGTGACGACAATTGCTCACGGCAGGACAAACATCACCGAACTACCGTCAACTTCACTTCCACCCATCACTACTCTTAATAAAGGTTAAATCCTTACATCATCAACCTCCATCACAAACCACCCTTATACCACTAAGGTTCTACACCTAGCCCCAAGCTAGGATCGTAAAAACTTTACCAAACCACAATTGGTTCCTTTCTTAAGAGGGTCTCGCCCTCACACAAAAACACTTAGCTATCAAGCCCAAGTGTACTCACGACAACTCAAACCCAAAGCGTTAACAACCATTTTGGAAAGAATTCAGCAACATCCAAAGTGTGACACTACGGTATGGTGTGACATTAGAGAATGTGAAATTAGAGAATAAAACCTTTCGGCTTGAGGTTTACTCGCGTTTTTGGGCCGTTTGAAGTGATGTGTCACCACGGAGTGTCGTAACCTTTTAAATGGTGCATGTTAAGGTCAAAAACTTTATGAAATATGGTATGGCAGGTTAAAACCATAAGGTATGGAGGTTAATAACGTTTCCGGGCCGTTTTCGGGGTTTTTGGCCTTCCCGGGGGAGTTTGGGCCTTAAGTGGGCTTTGGTGGGTTGGAGTAGGTCTCCGTAACGGACTAGGATTGGGTGTGGGGGCTGGTAAAAGGGCTCCCCACCAGCCCTTGGGCGTTCACCCCTGCCCCTTGTGCGCCCTTCCCCCCCACTTGCCCTTGCCCTAGCCGCCTCCCTCCTCCCTTGGCCGTGCGCCTCCCCCTCCCTTGCCCCTTTGCTCCCCACCTCTCCACCCCTTGCTTCCCTAGGGTGGCCACCCCACCCCTGCACCTCGTGGAATCATCCCGTGGAGCGAGGAGCGAGGAGCGTGGAGCGAGGAGCGATCCGCGAGGAGATCGATTGGAGTTTTCGTTCGTCGGGCAAAGGTATGATCATGGGGATCCTTGGAATTGATCTAGGTACTGATTAGGGTGTTTATCAAGTTTTTAGATCAATTGGAGGTGCTGGATTGGAGTAATTTGGGTTAGATCTAGATGTTGCCACGTTTCTGTTTTCGGGCAGATTGAGCAGTTGGGCTAGGGTTCTAGTTTTCGTCGATTTAGAATCCGAGTCTGTCCGTACGGATGTTGAAAAAGTTGTAGATAATTTAATTATCTTTCCGTGGACATAAAGAACGTTAAATTCCGATCAGCCGTTTGAAAGTTATGGCTGTTTTACCGAGCGTGTTAAAATCTGTGACGTAATTGGAACAGATCACGGTAATCTGTAGATTAGATGACTTTAGAGTCCGAATCAGTCTTTCCATATACCTAGAGAAAGTTGGGAAATTTCCTAAGCTATGCGAGGATGTACTCATTTAATTGATTCGGAGTCCCAGAACTTAAGTTATGCTTTTTGCAAGGCTGCTGTCCCGTCGGGACAGAACCTCTGTTTTTAGGTTTTGCGAGTAGTGGGCAATGTCGGGTTAGATGGGGGTTTGCGTACTGTTTTGTGGGCATGATTGTGAGTGTGTGATACCTATGTGCAGGTGGTGCGACCCCGGGAGTGCCTTCTACTTCCCGCCTTTCCGTTGCCCGTGGTTGAGGCAAGTGTGTTGTAATGTATAGCGGATTGTAGGTTGCTTGTTGATATTGGATGAAAGATTGAATACTTGCTATGATCACTTGCCTTGATTGCTGTTTTCTAATGATATATTGAGTATGATTATCATGATATGATGCTATGTGTCTATACTTATCATGATTCGATGCCATGTGTAATATTTGTCATGATGAGATGCCATATGTTTATGTACATGTGAAATATGATAATTGGCATAGTTGCATGCATGACATGAGATGGGGCGAGGGCGGTGAGAAAGTCATTAACTAATCCGGGAAAGGCCGGTGAGAAAGTTATGACTAGTCCGGAACGCCATTGAGTAAGACCTACATCGTGATTCCATTCACGTGGTGAATGGAAGCGAGGAGTAGGCACCCTCCATCTTCGGGATGGAAGGGGGGAGAGGGTGCACACCGACGGGTGTGTACTCAACCATACCGGTATGAGTTTCCAAGGAGACATGAGCATGCATTACATTGCATACATAATGATGATGATCTTGTTAAGTGTTCATGAATGAGATGATATACATGATGGGTGATGTTATTGCCATGATATTGTTCTTGTTGTCCATTACAATATACTTCTTTGAGTTTCGAACTCACGCTTGTGTTTTATGTTGTTTTTTTTAGGTACTTTGAGATCGGCATGCGGGGAAGGGAAATAGTCACACGCCCACACGTAGCTTCACCTTAATGATTCCACAAGTCATTCTATTAGTTTGATAATAAATTGCGTGTGATGATCATTGCTTTAGTGTTTAGCTTTACTATTTGAGAGCTTATTTGTTCTTTTGACACTTGGAGACTTTAAGTGCTTGATGTTAGTCTTATATTGTCGTTAAGACTCCATTTATTGTTGTTTTAGATGTCTCTCATATTGCCTTATAATGCTATACTGTTGTTGCTCCTTAAATCCATGTTAAAACAAAGGAGGTGCTGCCGAAATCTCGGTTTTTAGCCTATGCACCTTTGCTGGAATTTTATGTTAAATGTGGTATTTAGATGTTGTTTAGCTTATGTTTGGTAGCATTCAGGCATATTAAATGCCGAGTGTATTCTGATTGGTATCAGAGCTATGTAGGTCCTTGGAATGTGTATTTTTAGTGTCATGCTATAGGGTACAACTAAAATGTGATGTGGTATAACTTAGAAACATGGCTTAGGTTTTTACTAAAATTTTGTCATAGGATAGCAACATTAATACTTGCAATAGTGGTATAACTAATCTATAATTTGACACACATGGATGCACATGAGGAAGGGTATGGGTATCGTTGTTTACGCTTAAATGTTGTATTTAAGCCTTGTTGCTAAATGCTATATTTGATATAGTACGTTGCTATGTCTATGAGATAAATGATTGAATTATTCTGTTGTGGTGGTAAAAGTGGGGTTTTGGTGCAGAAGGATTTCGCCACCTCTCTTATTTCATAGTAAGGGTGAGGTTTGTGGTGTGGCGGTTAAGCGCCACCACCGAAGAACTATTGACCCCTGTAGGAGAAGAGTGCTTATCCTTTCTGTCATTGATCGGGTAGTTGACTGGAGTCAAATAGAAGAGTTAATGGTGGTTTCCTTCGTATGTTCTTTGCCGTTCTGACGGTCGGTGTTCTTTGCTTTTCTTGGCTTTAGTAGATTTGAATCAAATGAAAAGTGTTGGGTTTTCGCGGATCGTTCCGTATGCGGTGTGTGGTTTTCTCTTCCTTGGTTGAAGATGAAGAAGAGGAGACTAGTGTTGCGCTTCTTTTGGGCGCCTTTCCAGTTTTGATGCCTGTTGATTGCATTATGGGGAACAAGCATTCAATTTATCCCTGTGTTTGTCTTTCTCTGAGGTTAAAGGAGTTATTGCGGAGTTGTGCAAGACCTGGCTGTCAGGGCTGAAGTTCTGTGGCTTTGTAGTAGTACGTTGTGATACTATGGAATGTCGAGACTTTATAATTTGTGATAATAGGTTATAAAATATGGTAAAATGTGTTCAGTTGGGGGCTTTCGCAACTAGAACACTGAGACTTCACGTTTTAACGCGTTTCGGGCCGTTTAGGGCGTTTGGGCGCTCGAGGAAGTGTTGGGCTTGAGGAAACCGTGGGCCGGTTGGTGGGACTCACTTGGCCCATGTGGGGGTGAGGAGGGGCAGAAAATCCTGCTGCCCTAGCCCTCCCCACCCCCCAAGCGCAGCCCCATCCCTCTCCCCTCATTCCCCACTTCTCCTCATCTCCTCTCACCTCTCCTCTCCCTTCCCATCCGCTCCTTCCCTAGGTGCTGCCGCCCCACCCCTCTCCTACCTTGTGGGCGCATCCCAAGGTCTTCTCCTCGCTGCCAAGGCGCTGTCCAAGCTGTTGGGAGGGGCTGTGATGAGGAGGATTGGTGGAAAGCAGCGCGTGGAAGGAAGTCGGGGGAGGAACGCGAAGGTTTGATCGTCGATTGGTGATTCTCCAAGAAGGTAATGGGGGGATCCTGTGGGGTAGATCTCTTGCTGCTGTAGAGGGGGATTATCATGTTTTTAGATCTAGGGAGGTGCTGCAATGGGGTAGAATTGTTGAACACTTGGATTGTATTCACGTTCTGTTCGGGCAGATTGGGAACCCGATCTTGGGCAGGAGTTTTCGCCAATTTAGAGTTTGAATCTGACCGTACGGACTTTTAGGAAGTTGTAGATAATTTCTTTATCTTTCCGTGCATATAAAGAAAGTTAAAATCCGCCCAGCCGTTTGGGAGATATGGCTGTTTTACCGAGCGCTGTCAAATCTGTGACGAGATTGAGACAGTTCGTGTTCAACGTTAGATTAAACAATTTTAGAGGCCGAATTGGCTTTCCCCAATACCTAGAGAAAGCTAGGAAATTTCCTAAGCTTCGTGATGGTGTACTCGTTTATTCAATTTGGAGTCTTAGAACAGAAGTTATGCCCTTTAGACGGCTGCTGTTCCGTAGGGACAGATTTGCTGTTTTTCTGTTTTTAGGAGTTGTGTTTAAGTCGGGTAGTGGGATATATGTGTACTGTTTTGTGGACTCGATTTGAGTGTGTGTGCACGTGTTTGCAGGTGGTGTCCCTCCGGGTGTGCCCTTAACCTCTCATCGCCGTTGCCCGTGGTTGAAGGCAAGTGTGTTGCGTGGATTGTGTGCTATATGTGTTGCTAGAACTTCTTGACAGTATGTTGAAATAGATAACCTGTTGTCTTGCCATGAATTACAGGTTATGATTGATATGATGTCTTTAGGCCATGATTTAAATGTGCTTGTTGTTGATAAATGATTTACATGCCATGTTTTGAACGGCTACCGTCGATTGTTGAATACGGTCCTACATGTTGAGATGAAATGTGATGATATGCCATATTTCCATTTATGTATACGTTGTTGTTCATTGTGCATACATGGCATATGTTCATGGCCGACCGGTGAGATAAGTCATAACTATTCCGGGCGGGTCGGTGAGAACCGTTATGACTAGTCTGGGGCTATTCTTTTGAGTAAGTCCTACGTCGTGATTCCTTCACCGAGGTGAATGGAAGCGAGTGATAGGCACCCTTCATCTTCGGGATGGAAGGGGAAAAGGGTGCATCTTAGGCGGGTGTGCACTCCACCATACCGTATGAGTATTCCAGGAGACATGTGCATTGCATTGCATGAATGAATGCATAAATGAAGATGTTTATGAGATGATGATGATATGCACTTTAGTTGATTATCATGTCCCTTTTAAAGGATGTATATAATGTCAACCATGTTGTCTTGTGATATAAGCGTGGAGAATGGGATGATGGTTTGTTGTCTTGATCCTTGTTGTTCCATTTCAATACACTTTGCTGAGTTTTGAACTCACGCTTGTGCTTTCGTTGTTTGTTTCTTTAGGTACCACGAAATCGGGCGTATGGGAAAGGGAACTAGCTACACCACTCCACGTAGTATCATAATCTAGCTAATTCACCCGCTTTTGGAGACACGGCATTAAGTATTGCAATAACCTTTAATGTATGGTCTTTATGTTTATTTGTTTCCCTCATGTGGATCATGTGGGGTTAGAGAATGAGTTGTTTTAATCGCCTAAGCTTAAGCTGATGCTTATTCTTTCGCTATTGATGCCTATTGATGTTTTAGTTGATGACTAGCTATCATTATCGCTGCGTATGATTATCTTGTTGATTCTACATATTGATATGATGCTATGTTGTTAAGTTTTAGTACAAAAACAAAGGAGATGCTGGCAAAATTCTCAATTAATCTAAATGATTACTTGCTGGAATTTACCTTAAATTATGGTATTAAATGTGTTATGGTCTTTGTTTGGTGACCTTACAGGCTTAGTAGAAGCGGGTGTTATTCTGATTGGTATCGAGGCGGGCTTCAGGTCCGTGGTGTATGAATTTAGTGAAATACCATAGGATTAACTAAAAATTTTGATGTGGGATAACCTAGAAACATGGCTTAGGTTATACTTAAAACTTGTCATAGGATAGCAACATTAAAACTTGTGTAAGTGGAATAACTAATCTAAAAATTTGACACACATGGATGCACAGTAGGAATGGGTATGGGTCTTTGTTGCTTTACGCTTAAATATTGTATTTAAGCTTTGATGTTGAATGTTACATTTGGTAATATATGTTGCTATGTCTATTAAAGAATTGATTGTGTTGATACAATTGAGATTATGTGGGTTGTGGTGCGAAAGGAGTTTCGGTCACCTTACATTGTTTGTAGTAATGTTGGGTTTGACGGTGTGGCGGTTAGTGCCATCACCGAAGGACTTTAACCTCCTGTTGGGAGAGTGCTTATCCTTTACGTATCGTAGATTGGGTAGTTGGTTGGAGTCGAGTAGTAGAGTTGTGGATTGACCCTTGAATTTCCTTTGCCGATTTGATGAACGGTTTTGTTGGTTTTTGGTTGGTTGAAAAAAAAAGTGTTCGGATTTGGTTACTCACCGATGGTTCTTTTGGTGGTTTTGGTTTTGTCTTCTCTGGTTGAAGACAAAAGAATAATTTAGGGTTGCGCCTCTTTTGAGTCGCCTTGTCGATTTTGGCCTTGATTTGTTGTTTGCCTTATAGAGAAACTTATAGATTGATTCTTGGGTTACCATTCTCCAATTTGAAAAGAAGTTATCTAAGTCGCATGGATTTAGGTGTCAAGGTTTGTCGAAAAGAATGTGGTTGATCGGTTGCTTCTGAGAAAGCTTTCAATTTATTCTTGTGTTTGTCTTTCGCCGAGGTTTAAAAGAGTTATTACGGTGTTGTGCGGACCTGCGTTGTCGGGGCCTAATTGGTGTTTGATCGCAATGATGACTTGCTTGGGAATTCATCTTTGAAAAATCGTCTGTTTCGTGAAGGTTTGAAGTTTGTTTCGTGAAGGATTTGGTTAATCACTTGGTTTTCCCTCTTGCAACCATCTTCCTTCATGGAAGTTGTTGATCTCGAGAGTGGTGGAGTAGTCGCGTGTCGGCATTCGAGAATTTATGAGTTGACCTCTCTTGTGATTTATGGTTGAGCTTTCCGGAAGGAAAGGTGTTTTGGGTGTTGTTCTTTTCTGGAGTAATTATGGTTTCTTTAAGAGTTGGGTGCGTGATTCATGCGGATGTTTAAGAAGTTAAGTGTATGACGAGAAGTTAGAGTTTTCGGATGTTATGAGCTAGTGATTCGGTTAAAGTGAAGTTGTTGTAACACCCCGGCATTTACTATGCCTGAATGTTACCAAACATAAGCTAATCAACATCTAAATACCACATTTAACATAAAATTCCAGCAAAGGTGCATAGGCTAAAAACCGAGATTTCAGCAGCACCTCCTTTGTTTTATCATGAATTTAAGGAACAGCAACAATATAGCATTATATGGCAATAAGAGAAACATCTAAAACAGCAATAAATAAAGTCTTAACGACAATAAAAGACTAACATTAAGCTCTTAAAGTTCCAAGTGTCAAACAAACAATAGAACTCTCATTAACCAAGCTAAGACTTAATTTTAAAGACCATCACACGCAATTTATTATCCAACTAAATGAATTGACTTGGGGAAACATTAAGGTGAAGCAACGTGTGAGAGTGTGACTATTCCCCTTTCCCGCATGCCGTTCTCATGGTACCTAAAACAACAAGAAAACACAAGGGTGAGTTCGAAAACTCAGCAAGCATACTGCAATGGACAACAAGCATAACAACAAGTCAATAACATCTTTCATCATGTATAACATCTCATTCATGAATACTTAACAATATCATCATCAATTTGTATGCGATGTAATGCATTGCTACGACCCTCTGGAACCTCATACAGGTATGGGAAGTACACACCGTCGGTGTGCACCCTTTCCTCCCTTCCATCCGAAGATGGAGGGTGCCTACTCGCTTCCAAACACCACGTGGATGGAATCACGACATAGGACTTACTCAATGGCGTTCGGATTAGTCATAACTTTCTCACCGACCTTGCCGGACTAGTTAAGACTTTCTCACCGCCTCGCCCTATCTCATGACATGCATGCAACCATGCCAATTATCATATTCAATTCACATATTAACACATGGCATCATAATATGTTAAACATGCTCATCATATCATATCAATCATTAACACATGGCAAGTGAACATATATCATGTAGGCAATTCCATCTAATTTCAACATGCAACCTACAACTTGCTATCCATCACAACACACTTGCCTCAACCACGTGCAACGGATTGGCGGGAAGAAGAGGGAACTCCGGGTCACACCACCTGCACATAGGCATCACACACTCACAATCATACCCTCAAAACAGTACACACGCCCCATCTAACCCGACATTGCCAACTACTCGCAAAACCTAAAAACAGAGGTTCTGTCCCGGCGGAACAGCAGCCTTGCAAAAGGCATAACTTGAGTTCTGGGACTCCAAATCGAATAAACGAGTACACCGTCGCGAAGCTTAGGAAATTTCCCAACTTTTTCTAGTTATAGGGAAAGACTGATTCGGACTCTAAAATTGTTTAATCTACAGATTACCACAATCTGTTCCAGTTACGTCACAGATTTTTAGGCGCTCGGTAAAACAGCCATAACTTTCAAACGGCTGATCGGAAATTAACGTGCTTTACGTCCACGGAAATATAATTAAATTATCTACAACTTCCTAGAAGTCCGTACGGTCTGATTCGGATTCTAAATCGACAGAAACTCGAACCCTAGTTCGACTGCTCAATCTGCCCGAAAACAGAAACGTGGACAAGTTTAGATCTAACCCAAATTACTTCAAACCAGCGCCTCCAATTGATCTAAAAACTTGATAAACACCCTAATAACAGTACCTAGATCATCCCCAAGGATCCTCAAGATCATACCTTTGCCCGAAGCGCAAAACTCCAATCAATCTCCGCGAATCTCCTCGCGAATCGCTCCTCGCTCCACGTTCCTCGCTCCTCGCTCCTTGCTCCTCGCTCCTCGCTCCACGGGATGACTCCACAAGGTGCAGGGGTGGGGAGGCCACCCTAGGGCAGCAAGGGGTGGAGGGGAGGTGGTGTGGAGGTGGAGGAAAGGGAGGGGGGTGCGCACGGTTTGGGGGGCTAGGGCTTAGGGAGGGAGGAGGGAGGAGAGGCGCAAGAGGGGAGGTGGGGCGCAACACCCGCCGCAGGGGCGCACGGGGGCTGGGGGGAGCCCCTTTTATCAGCCCTCAACCCAATCCTAGTCCGTTACGGAGTCCTAATCCATCCCACCAAAGCCCACCAAGGCCCAAAACTCCTCCGGGAAGGCCCAAAACCCGAAACGGCCCTAAAAGCGGCCGGAAACGATATTAACCCCGATCCTTATGATTTTAACCTTATTTCCACATCTCATACTGTATTTAACCTTATCATGTTCAAAAATTAAGGATACGACACTCAGAGGTGTCACATTCTTCCCTTCAAGCGGGATTCGACCTCGAATCTAAGCGCACCAATCACGAAACCAGCCAAAACCAAAGACAGCTAGGTTTTCACATCACATACCCGAGGCGAAAAGCTCGGGATACTTCTCGCGCATGCGAGATTCCAGCTCCCAAGTCGCGTATCTAAAAGTCATATGTGACCACAAGACCTTGACAAACTTAAGAAACCAGTTCTTCATCACTCGCACTGAAGTACCCCGAATTTCCACAGGGACGGGACTCGAAGGTGAGGTCTGCTCAAGCACTAATGGTTCCAATGGAACCACCAACTCCGGATCGTGCAAGTATTTCCTCAACATCGAGACATGGAACACATCATGCACACCTTGCATGGATTCCGGTAGCTCTAGGCGATAGGCCAACCTGCCAACTCGGGCGAGGATAGGAAAAGGCCCAACATACCTTGGACTGAGCTTTCCTTTGGTGCCAAACGCACCACACCCTTGGTGGGAGATACTGCAAGAAATGCGCTTATCGCCCACCTCAAACTCCAAATCTCGCCGCCTCACATCGGCATAGCTCTTACATGCGCTCTGTCTTTGCGAGAAGGTTTTGCCGAACCTCCGACACGCGATCAACAGTCTGCTGAACCCAATCCGGCCCAAGAATAGCTCTCTCGCCCACAGCATCCCAACAAAGCGGCGATCTGCACTTCCGGCCATACAGCACCTCATAAGGAGCAGCCCGGTTGCTGGATTGGTAGCTGTGATTGTAAGCAACCTCTGCAAGGGGCATATGGTCTTCCCAGCTACCCTTCCAAGCCATCACACAGGCCCCGAGCATGTCCTCCAAAGTTTGGATGGTGCGCTCAGATCGCCCATCTGTCTGAGGGTGAAAGCGGTACTAAGGCAAAGCTGCGTACCCAAAGCACTCTGCAAACTCTCCTAACTTGGAGACGAACTTCGCATCCCGATCGAGAGATAATGGTCTTGGGTACACCATGCAATCTCACAATCTCCCGCACATAGATGGGAGCCAACTCGCTCATTGAATTGGTCGTGCGGATGGGAATGAAATGCGCCGACTTGCCGAGACGGTCCACCACAACCCAAACAGCATCCTTCCTCGTGGAGAACGAGGTAGACCAACCACGAAATCCATGGAGATGTCATCCCATGGCCACACAGAACCTCCAATGGCTGCAACAGCCGGGACGCTTTATGCTCGGCTTTGATCTTCCGGCAAATCCACAAGACGCCACAAACTTGGCAATATCCACTCTCATCCTTTTCCACCGTAAATTCTTCTTCAAGTCCCTGTACATCTTGGTCTCTCGGGATGGACCGTGTCTGGTGCGATGAGCTTCTCTCAGAATGTCTTCTTTCACTTGAGATTTACGGGGCACGCATGACGACCCTGAAACCTCAAAACTCCCGCATCATCAGCGGTAAAGTCTCCCGACTTGCCATCCTCAAGGCGTTCCTCACTGTGGAGCAAGCGATCATCTTCTTTGTGCCTCCCGCACACGCTTGGGAATTCTTGACTCAAGAATCAATTGAGTTTCAGCTTGCACGGTCTGGCAAAGCGGTAGGAGACTCCCAACCGCTCAAAATCAGCAACAAGACAATCAACAACAGGGGCATTGTCTTGCGATCGAGAGCGTCGGCCACCACATTTGCCTTCCCGGATGATCTTGGATAGTGAGGTCATAATCCTTTATCAATTCTAGCCACCTCCTCTGCCTCAAGTTCAAATCTTTACGAGTAAAGATGTACTTGAGGCTCTTGTGATCGATAAAAATATCACAAGATTCGCCGTACAAATAATGCCTCCATATCTTCAATGCAAACACCACGGCGGCTAGCTCAAGATCATGGGTGGGATAGTTACGCTCATGCTTTTCAGCTGCCTCGAAGCATAAGCAATCACCTTGCCATTTTGCATGAGCACACAACCAAGTCCCAACCGAGAAGCATCGAGAATAAGCATTGAAGCGCTTCCCGGTTCGGGAAGGGTAAGAACGAGGCGATCACTAACTTCTCCTTCAAAGTCACGGAAAATTTGTGCTCACACTCTGCGATCCACCGGAACTTCATCCCCTTCGAGTCGCCAGAAAGTGGCTTGGCAATGATAGAGAAATCCTGCACAAAACGCCGATAGTATCCAGCCAACCCAAGGAAACTACGCACCTCTTTGACATTGGAAGGCCTCTTCCAATCCAAAGCTCTTTGAGACTTTGCTAGGATCTACCGATATGCCCTCTGGATTGATGATGTGGCCAAGAAAACCCACTACGAAATCGAACTCGCACTTTTTCAGCTTAGCAAAGAAATGATTCTCCTCGGGTACTCGGACAAGCCTCAAGTGTCGCTCATGCTCCTCTTACGATTTAGAGTAAATCGAGAATGTCATCGATGAACACTACCACAAACTCATCAAGGTACTTGTGTAGCATCTTGTTCATCGCCTCCATAAAGACAGAGGGGCATTAGTTAGTCCAAAAGACATAACTTTAAATTCATAATGCCCATACCTAGTGGAGAAAGCGATCTTCTCAATGTCTGCTCCCTCACACGGATCGATTATACCCGATCAAGATCAATTTTGGAGAACACCTTTGCTCCCTTGATTGGTCAAGCAGATCCTCGATGCGAGGCAAAGGATACTTGTTTTTGATTGTCACTTGGTTAAGAGCACGATAATCAATGCACATACGCCAACTTCCATCCTTCTTCGAGGCGAAGAGGACGGGTGCTCCCCATGGCGATACGCTACGCCGAATGAAGCCTTTGGCCATGAGATCCTCCAATCGCTTCTTCAACTCGTCTTGAAAAGGTCGAGCTAAGCGGTATGGAGAGATAGAAATAGGTCGAGTGCAGGAGCAAGATCAATACGAAACTCCACATTCCTCACAGGAGGTAGACCAGGCAACTCGTCGGGGATCACATCAACGAACTCCTTCACTACAGAAATCTCCTCAATAGGAAATCGAAGAAGATGGTTTCTCGAGACAAAGTCATGAGGAAACCCAATAGCCTCAAACGCCGACCGAGAAAACAAACTAGTCAAAGCAAAGACGGAATCGAGGGTATACCACCCTGAAAGGTCAACTCTTCCGGACGGGCCTGCAAGGAAAGCTGTCTTCCGAAACAACGAGATCTTAGCAGTGCGATGCAGCCAGTCCATGCCCAAAATGACATCAAAAGGAGCCAATTGGATCACCATGAGATTGGCAAAGAAAACCTCATCATCAATGGCAATGGTGCAACCAGGGCAAACCAAAGAACTAGCAATCAACCCCAGAGAATCGACTAACACGGACTCGGAAATCCATTGAACTCCCAACTTAGCTCTACTAGCAAACTCCGACGACACAAAAGAGTAGGATGCTCAGAATCAAATAGAACAAAGGCATCAACGGAATCCACGAGCGAGTACACTGAAACCACCTCTGGATGCCGGTGACTCGGCGGTCGGCAAAGCGTGCACTCTGGTGGCGCCGACGTATGAGCCCCGACTCGGTGATGCCCCAACAAGGTGGGGCGGAGGAGGCAGCGAGGAGGAAGCAGACGGCTGCGGGCACCGCAGCCGCTGGTGGCGCCACGCAAAGGGTGGCTGAGAAACAGAGCGACCATCATGTGCACCGATCCTCTAGAAGACGCTTGAGTGGGAGGAGAAGGCACCGTCTCCCACTTGATGATGCTACCGGGTTCATCCGGCAGACTCGCCCCATATGGCCGGGCTTGCCACGGTGGTTGCAATTCCCGGTCCAACCACACTCTGAAGCACGGTGCTCGCCACCGCACTTAGCACTTCATGCCTGCCCGGGCACACGGGACGAACACCGCTCGAAGACGCACGACGGGGCGACCCCATCTTAGCCCACGAGGGGAGCCACATCCTCCCTTGAACTTCTTGAAGGTGGGCGGCGAGAGGACCCACCTCCTCCACCAAAGGTCCTCTTCGGCCCCCGCTGGGGCCGCAGAACCCTGAACCTCCGGGTTACGCTTGTCCCGGGAGAGCTCCAACTCGAGCTCCATGCCCTTCGCTTGCTCCACCACAGAGCAGAAGTCACGAGGGCGATCGCCCCCATGACAACTCTGAACTCCTGGTTGAGGCCCCTACGGAACCTCCTAGCTTTCTCCCGATCGTTTACCGCCACAGACGTAAGCGCACCACGCCTGTTGAACTCCTTCTCATACTGCCACCGACCTCTTTCCTGGGAAAGAGTGGTGAGTAAGCTCCATCCTCTCAAGGAAAGACTGCAGGTGGAACTTGGCTCTAAGCGAGCCACAAAGTCCTCCCAGTGATCGACCCAGATCGGGGTTCTAGCGGCCGAACCCCTCCCACCAGATATCGCCTTGGCCCTTGGTGAAAAGCCACAAAGCGAGTCCTCGAACCGAGGTCAACTCTAGGACCTCAAAGCTGCCTCTCCATGTACCGCAGCCAATCTGCGGTGGATCGGCGTGCTGCTCGTCGAAAGTGTCAAGGCGGAGGGACATCCACTCCGGAGACTCATCCTCGGCTCCGGTGCAGAGGCAACAACAGGGGGCCCTGCGAGGAGGCACAACGGCGAGGGCTGCCCTTGGCTCTGGCGCAGCTCTGAATCTCCCTCTGCAGAGCCTGGACTAAATCTTCATTGGCGGCGGGCACCCTGCTGACCGCACAGCTGGAAGCTCCTCTGAGCTAGCCCACGAGCATTAAGCGAAACGCTACCCTCAAAGAATGCACTCCTCAACTCCTGGGAGCCTCGCCCCTGGCCTCCACGCCACGGCGTCCACGGCCTCTACCCTCGGCATGGTCGCTAGACAGACAACCACCCAAACACCAAAGCACACAATCAAGATCATAGATCAAACATCATCATAAGCATATTCCTTATCACATAATCGGCGCGATGCGTTGATGAACCAAAACCCATCCTCTTTGTGCAACCAAGTGTGTCAGATTTTAGATTAGTTATACCACTTTTACAAGTTTTAACGTTGCTATCCTATAACAAGGTTTTAGTTAGAACCTAAGCCATGTTTCTAAGTTATTCCACATCACATTTTAGTTGTACCCTATAGCATGACACTGAAAAATTCACATTCCAAGGACCTCTGCCCAGCTCGATACCAATTGTAACACCCGGCATTTACTATGCACGAATGTTACCAAACATAAGCTAATCAACATCTAAATACCACATTTAACATAAAATTCCAGCAAAGGTGCATAGGCTAAAAACCGAGATTTCGGCAGCACCTCCTTTGTTTTATCATGAATTTAAGGAACAGCAACAATATAGCATTATATGGCAATAAGAGAAACATCTAAAACAGCAATAAATAAAGTCTTAACGACAATAAAAGACTAACATCAAGCTCTTAAAGTTCCAAGTGTCAAACAAACAATAGAACTCTCATTAACCAAGCTAAGACTTAATTTTAAAGACCATCACACGCAATTTATTATCCAACTAAATGAATTGACTTGGGGAAACATTAAGGTGAAGCAACGTGTGAGAGTGTGACTATTCCCCTTTCACGCATGCCGTTCTCATGGTACCTAAAACAACAAGAAAACACAAGGGTGAGTTCGAAAACTCAGCAAGCATACTGCAATGGACAACAAGCATAACAACAAGTCAATAACATCTTTCATCATGTATAACATCTCATTCATGAATACTTAACAATATCATCATCAATTTGTATGCGATGTAATGCATTGCTCCTGACCCTCTGGAACCTCATACCGGTATGGGAAGTACACACCCGTCGGTGTGCACCCTTTCCTCCCTTCCATCCCGAAGATGGAGGGTGCCTACTCGCTTCCAAACACCACGTGGATGGAATCACGACATAGGACTTACTCAATGGCGTTCCGGATTAGTCATAACTTTCTCACCGACCTTGCCGGACTAGTTAAGACTTTCTCACCGCCCTCGCCCTATCTCATGACATGCATGCAACCATGCCAATTATCATATTCAATTCACATATTAACACATGGCATCATAATATGTTAAACATGCTCATCATATCATATCAATCATTAACACATGGCAAGTGAACATATATCATGTAGGCAATTCCATCTAATTTCAACATGCAACCTACAACTTGCTATCCATCACAACACACTTGCCTCAAACACGTGCAACGGATTGGCGGGAAGAAGAGGGAACTCCGGGTCACACCACCTGCACATAGGCATCACACACTCACAATCATACCCTCAAAACAGTACACACGCCCCATCTAACCCGACATTGCCAACTACTACGCAAAACCTAAAAACAGAGGTTCTGTCGGCGGAACAGCAGCCTTGCAAAAGGCATAACTTGAGTTCTGGGACTCCAAATCGAATAAACGAGTACACCGTCGCGAAGCTTAGGAAATTTCCCAACTTTTTCTAGTTATAGGGAAAGACTGATTCGGACTCTAAAATTGTTTAATCTACAGATTACCACAATCTGTTCCAGTTACGTCACAGATTTTTAGGCGCTCGGTAAAACAGCCATAACTTTCAAACGGCTGATCGGAAATTAACGTGCTTTACGTCCACGGAAATATAATTAAATTATCTACAACTTCCTAGAAGTCCGTACGGTCTGATTCGGATTCTAAATCGACAGAAACTCGAACCCTAGTTCGACTGCTCAATCTGCCCGAAAACAGAAACGTGGACAAGTTTAGATCTAACCCAAATTACTTCAAACCAGCGCCTCCAATTGATCTAAAAACTTGATAAACACCCTAATAACAGTACCTAGATCATCCCCAAGGATCCTCACGATCATCCCTTTGCCCGAGCGCCAAAACTCCAATCAATCTCATGAATCTCTCGCGAATCGCTCCTCGCTCCACGTTCCTCGCTCCTCGCTCCTTGCTCCTCGCTCCTCGCTCCACGGGATGACTCCACAAGGTGCAGGGGTGGGGAGGCCACCCTAGGGCAGCAAGGGGTGGAGGGGAGGTGGTGTGGAGGTGGAGGAAAGGGAGGGGGGGTGCGCACGGTTTTGGGGGGCTAGGGCTTAGGGGAGGGGGAGGGAGGAGAGGGGCGCAAGAGGGGGAGGTGGGGGCGCAACAACAGCAGCATGGGCGCAAGGGGGCTGGGGGGAGCCCCTTTTATCAGCCCTCAACCCAATCCTAGTCCGTTACAGAGTCCTAATCCATCCCACCAAAGCCCACCAAGGCCCAAAACTCCTCCGGGAAGGCCCAAAACCCCGAAAACGGCCCGGAAACGGCCCGGAAACGATATTAACCCCCGATCCTTATGATTTTAACCTTATTTCCACATCTCATACTGTATTTAACCTTATCATGTTCAAAAATTAAGGATACGACACTCCGAGGTGTCACAGTTGTTGTTGTTTAAAGATAAATTAAAATATTGTGTTGATAAGAGATGATTAAACGAGATGTTAGGTGATCCAAAGTGAAAGTTGATGCGGATTATGGAATCTAATGGATGTTTGAGATTAGCGAGCATAGGATGTCTCGGTTTATGAACTTGTTATAGCAAGAAGATGGTGTGAAATTCTGCCTATTGTAGCTGGTGGGTCAGTTAATATTGTGGGTCGACAATATGACTTAAAATACGTGTACTCAATTAATGAGGATATATGGAATGATTGTAGGAAAGGTTGAATTATTCTTGATAACTATCTGTCGGGATCCGTATTTACGAGGATGTCTAGTAGAGATTGTATCGCGTGGTTAGTATTAATTATTGGAGGAATGAGCGGTGATAGGGAATATGTGACTTAGGATTATACCCAAGGTAATGGTTGATTCGCGGATTAATTGTGAAGAGATGTGTGCTACGCTTGGGATAATAAGTTGCATGAGTAATGGTTCGTCATGGTTAGTAGACCAAAAGAAGTTGTTGATATGTGTCTTATGTTGGAGTAATCGATAAGTTAATCGTCTTTGGAGTTGTGAGAACGTGGTTCTCCTTGTTGATTGTCATACGGTAGATATGGTCTATGGTTCGTTGGTAATATAATCAATTGTAGTTCTATGAGCAGTGAAAAGTGATTTTATCAAGAGCGGATGTTGTAGCTTGTGTGCACTTGATGTTGAACTTCTCGGATTTGGGTGATTATGACATCCGTATTGGCTAAAGAGTATTGGAATGCAAATAATGGTGGGATTTGAGTCGAACTTTCTTTTGAAGGTTTACGGATTCAAATGAATATATAAATTTTCTGGGAGTGCCTGCCTCTTTGTTAGGCGTAGTGATTAGTGTGCAATAAAATCTCACCTGATTAAGTGGCATTTTGTCAAGTTACAAACTTGATTCCGATGATTGGAAATATGGATGAAAGAGTAGTATTTGAAGTAACGGCTTATGGGTTCCAAATGTGGTGTGGTATTGAACCATGTCAATCTTTGGATTTGGGCTAATCTGTTTAGTCTATGCTATGAGTATGGATTAACACCCAAAGCGTTGGAGTGGGACGCTCTCTTTAGCGTTCAACTGATTTATCTTTGGTAACCCTGGAATTAAGCGCTTAAATTGTAACTCTATCGTGACTAGAGTTGGATTTATTTGGGAATCGTGTGTGGTGTTTGCGAATGTTTCAAAAAGGTGAATCTTACGAATGTTTCATAAGTGATTTTGTTGGTAAGGTGTTCCTATTTGGGAATGTGTTTCCTTTCTCTTTAAAGAGAATTGGTAGCGGTTATTAGGCGTAGATGTTTGATTTGATAGTTGATGCTATCTTCTTTATTGACTTTGGTTTAAATGCGATGTTTTGCACGCATTGCGTCTGATGGTTGTTGGGTTGTGATGCGATATGGTATTTTTTGATTAACGCCGTCGTAGTTTATGCGAATTTGAGCAACCATCGATGTTGTTGGGTGTCAATCATGTGACAAAGAGAATGAAGTCTCTTTGTGAATGGTTAATGGGTATCGTGGTTACATGACGAATAAATGGTGAAAAAGATTCATGACATCGTTTTATAAGCATAAAAGAGTTGTTGAGCCAGGGCGGTGAGAAAGTCATATAGAGATATATGACTAATCCGGAGTGCTCTTGAAGAAATCGCATTCGTGTTATGAATCGAGATTTCCATTGCTCTCTAGCATGAAAAGGAATGAATGGATAAATGCTGGTATTTTGGTTATGTTATGCAAGGGATTTGAGTTTCCCTTTCTCTTGAGAGTTTTTGTGGCGAGTTCTCTTCCAAGTTTTTTTTTATTTTAGTTAAAATGAAAAGTTTGGGTGTGGTGAAAGCGAGTCGAGTTGTCTTTAGTTGTTGAGAACTTTGTCAAGAGAATTGTGAGAGTCTCTATTTGTTTGAGTGCTCCCCGATGCGAATTGTATCGTGTTGATTGGAGATTTGAGTTTTCCTTTGCGGCTTGACTTAGGAAAAGCAAAAAAGGGTGGTCTTTCAATGTTATAGGGTTCTTTCCAAAGTGGTTTGTGGCGCTTTGAGGTTTGAGTTGTTGTATGTGGTCTACTTGGATTCAAAAGAATCGTACTTCTTTTGCACTATTGATAGGAGCGAGAATAAGAAGGGCCTCGGGTTATTGTTGAGTATAATCTAAGAGCTATACTCGTGGGCTTCGTTGTTTGTGTGATTTGGTTGTGAGTGCGACATCCTCTTGGGAAAAGTGCCAATTGAGATTTGGTAGTGAGTGATGGTCCTAGCTTGGGCTAGGTGCTGGACATTAGTGAGGGTGGATGATGATGGAGGTTGTTGATGTCGTGGTTTGAATTTGGTTGAAAGTATCGTTGGGTGGAAGCGAATGTTATAGAAATTGTGATGTAAAATGCTTTGTCGTGGACATTGTCGTAGCTAGATGTCCCTGGGTGTGCGTTATGCCTGAGAGAGGTTATAATGAAAAGTGTAATGTGGTTGGCAGTCGAAAGGAAAGTATGGTCGATGTAGGCTATGAGCGAAGATAACATTAGTAAATTTTGATTCCTTGTGAAAAGGGGGCAAATAATTGGAAGAGATGGGGTTTTGCGTAAATGGTCTTTTTGGGGGGTTCAAGTTTGGAACCTCGGTTGACCGTTTTAATACTAATGGTGAAAAAAAAAGATGTGTTTCATGATGATTGTGTCATTCTGAGTTTGTGAATTATGTTAGAGATTGAAGTAAATGAGGAAGCATGTCAAGTTGTACTTAGTTAAGCTAAGTCAAGTCACTCTTGTTAATACATGGATTTGGAGAATTGAGTTGTCGTTGCTACTGTTTGAGTCTTTGCGTGGGTGTGTTGAGTTCGCAAAGAAGATGAGTCACTAGTGGACATTGTTTTAGAGTTGACGTGTAAGATTCGAGGTCGAATCCAGTTAAGGGGGGAAGAATGTGATACTATGGAATGTCGAGACTTTATAATTTGTGATAATAGGTTATAAAATATGGTAAAATGTGTTCAGTTGGGGGCTTTCGCAACTAGAACACTGAGACTTCACGTTTTAACGCGTTTCGGGCCGTTTTCGGGCGTTTGGGCCGCTCCGGGGAAGTGTTGGGCTTGAGGGAAACCGTGGGCCGGTTGGGGGGCCTCACTTGGCCCAATGGGGGGTGAGGAGGGGCAGAAAATCCTGCTGCCCTAGCCCTCCCCACCACCCATGCGCAGCCCCCATCCCCTCTCCCCTCATTCCCCACTTCTCCTCATCTCCTCTCACCTCTCCTCTCCCTTCCCATCCGCTCCTTCCCTAGGTGCTGCCGCCCCACCCCTCTCCTACCTTGTGGGCGCATCCCAAGGTCTTCTCCTCGCTGCCAAGGCGCTGTCCAAGCTGTTGGGAGGGGCTGCGATGAGGAGGATTGGTGGAAGCAGTAGCGTGGAAGGAAGTCGGGGAGGAACGCGAAGGTTTGATCGTCGATTGGTGATTCTCCAAGAAGGTAATGGGGGATCCTGTGGGGTAGATCTCTTGCTGCTGTAGAGGGGATTATCATGTTTTTAGATCTAGGGAGGTGCTGCAATGGGGTAGAATTGTTGAACACTTGGATTGTATTCACGTTCTGTTCGGGCAGATTGGGAACCCGATCTTGGGCAGGAGTTTTCGCCAATTTAGAGTTTGAATCTGACCGTACGGACTTTTAGGAAGTTGTAGATAATTTCTTTATCTTTCCGTTCATATAAAGAAAGTTAAAATCCGCCCAGCCGTTTGGGAGATATGGCTGTTTTACCGAGCGCTGTCAAATCTGTGACGAGATTGAGACAGTTCGTGTTCAACGTTAGATTAAACAATTTTAGAGGCCGAATTGGCTTTCCCCAATACCTAGAGAAAGCTAGGAAATTTCCTAAGCTTCGCGATGGTGTACTCGTTTATTCAATTTGGAGTCTTAGAACAGAAGTTATGCCCTTTAGACGGCTGCTGTTCCGTAGGGACAGATTTGCTGTTTTTCTGTTTTTAGGAGTTGTAAGCGAAGTCGGGTAGTGGGATATATGTGTACTGTTTTGTGGACTCGATTTGAGTGTGTGGCACGTGTTTGCAGGTGGTGTCCCTCCGGGTGTGCCCTTAACCTCTCATCACTTCGTTGCCCGTGGTTGAAGGCAAGTGTGTTGCGTGGATTGTGTGCTATATGTGTTGCTAGAACTTCTTGACAGTATTTGAAATAGATAACCTGTTGTCTTGCCATGAATTACAGGTTATGATTGATATGATGTCTTTAGGCCATGATTTAAATGTGCTTGTTGTTGATAAATGATTTACATGCCATGTTTTGACCGGCTACCGTCGATTGTTGAATACGGTCCTACATGTTGATATGAAACGTGATGATATGCCATATTTCCATTTATGTATACGTTGTTGTTCATTGTGCATACATGGCATGTGTTCATGGCCGACCGGTGAGATAAGTCATAACTATTCGGCGGGTCGGTGAGAACCGTTATGACTAGTCCGGGCTATTCTTTTGAGTAAGTCCTACGTCGTGATTCCTTCACCGAGGTGAATGGAAGCGAGTGATAGGCACCCTTCATCTTCGGGATGGAAGGGGGAAAAGGGTGCATGCCGACGGGTGTGCACTCCACCATACCGGTATGAGTATTCCAGGAGACATGTGCATTGCATTGCATGAATGAATGCATAAATGAAGATGTTTATGAGATGATGATGATATGCACTTTAGTTGATTATCATGTCCCTTTTAAAGGATGTATATAATGTCAACCATGTTGTCTTGTGATATAAGCGTGGAGAATGGGATGATGGTTTGTTGTCTTGATCCTTGTTGTTCCATTTCAATACACTTTGCTGAGTTTTGAACTCACGCTTGTGCTTCGTTGTTTGTTTCTTTAGGTACCACGAAATCGGCGTCAGGGAAAGGGAACTAGCTACACCACTCCACGTAGTATCATAATCTAGCTAATTCACCCGTTTGGAGACACAGACATTAAGTATTGCAATAACCTTTAATGTATGGTCTTTATGTTTGATTGTTTCCCTCATGTGGATCATGTGGGGTTAGAGAATGAGTTGTTTTAATCGCCTAAGCTTAAACTGATGCTTATTCTTTCGCTATTGATGCCTATTGATGTTTTAGTTGATGACTAGCTATCATTATCGCTGCGTATGATTATCTTGTTGATTCTACATATTGATATGATGCTATGTTGTTAAGTTTTCGTACAAAAACAAAGGAGATGCTGGCAAAATTCTCAATTAATCTAAATGATTACTTGCTGGAATTTACCTTAAATTCTGGTATTAAATGTGTTATGGTCTTTGTTTGGTGACCTTCTGGGCTTAGTAGAAGCGGGGGTGTTACATACGTGGTGTTTGATTTCGTTATTTTACTGGTTTAAGAAATCATCTTTGAAAAACCCTTCTTGTTTCGTGAAAGATTGGGGTTTGGTGCTAAGGTTTTATTTGCAAAGGTTATTTGATCGGTTGGTTCCCTCCAGTGGGAGTCTTGGAGGTTGAAAAGTGTTTTGGAGAATTCCTTTGCATGACCAAGTTTGGGTTTGTCTCATTGCAATTTTGAGTCAAGTTTCCTTATGAATTTGGGATGAGTTTTAAAACTAAATGCTGCAAACAAAGTAAGTAGTCTTTGACTGAAATCGTTTGTCCCTAGTAAGAATTGATGTTTAAGCATGTTATGTAGTAGGTAACAATGTGGTTTATGGATTGATGTGTTGCTAAGTTAAATTTTGAGTTGAATCAATTCAATGTGAGTAAAATCTCTAAGTTTGAGAATAAATAGACTACTAGTGTTGTAGTTTACTCTTAGCGAGGATGATTGAATGTGCTAAAGTACGTGCTTAGAATCTGTTGCTTTGCTTTAAAAGTGCTTATGACCCTTGATAATGTTTAAAGTTTTAAACCCTGTTGCATAGTTAAAACATTAAGATGATGTAAACTGCTGATATTGTTAAGAAGCTTTGCTTGGTGTTTAAAGATGTGCTAATCTAACGGATTAGTAGAGACTAGTGACTTTAATTTGGAAGTTGATTGGAGTGGTTATTTATGTTGTTGCAAACTACTAGTATATTTGGAAGTATGCAGTTGTGACCCTTCAATGCTAGTTTTCAATCTATTTTAAATAGTTGGAGTATGTTGTAATTTTGTTATCACCTATGTATAGGGTAGCTAAAGGTAATGTTGATCGGTTGATGATTATGCCCATTTGTTTTTATTGATGACTTAGTAGTGGTGGTAGTTGTGTAGAATACTTGTTGGAAACCATTGACTAAATGGAGGGTGTTGTAACTTTGTGGTGATGGAGTGAACCATGGATAATTAACCTGATGTAGAGTTTTATCCTTAATGAATGTATGCCTTGGAATCCTAGCTATGAACTTTGTCTTGTAGAGATAATATTTACATGTTGAAGTCGTTGTTTAAGCTGAATAAGGTTCGGTTATCGAGACGTGAATAGATAGGAGGTTTGAAATTTATATGTTGATCTTCTTTGAAAGATTTGTGGAAGTACTATGTTTCAAATTTAGAATAAGAAGTATTATGATTCGGTGATCCGTGGGGATCATATCATTATAGTCTTGGTTGGGTGCCTTTTGATAAGCATCAAAACCCTTATTAAAAGTGTTGGGAATGGTAACTAGAGGAAGAATTTGTTGTGAAGCTTTTGGTTGAATTGTGTTGGGGCTCCTCGGGGAGAAAAAAAAGTGATTATTAAAGTCTTTTAATGAAAAGCGTAGTGGAGTTCTAGAAATGGTTCTTTTTATCTTTGAGCTTGTGTTTAAAGGCTTTTGGACTGGTTTGGTTGTTTGCCATTTTGGTTGAAGGGTTTTCGGTCAAGGTGTTCCATAAGGTGTGTTTGGAGTTTCCTAAAACCGTAGAAATTGGTGCAAATATTTGGTTTTGGCTAATTTGTTTAGTTGGTGCTATGAGTATGGATTTACACCCCAAAAGTTTTTGAGTCGATCGCGCCCTTCGGCGTTCAGACCGAATTATCTTTGAAATTAATTTTAAAAGGAAGCAGATGGTCATAAAGGGTTGTGTTGGAAACTTTTGAGTTAAGCCCTTGATGTGTAACTCTGTTTGGCTAGAGTTGGAGTCATTTGGAAAATGTGTAATGCGGTGTGCGGATGTTTCACAAGTGCGGATTTTTATGAATGTTTCATAAGTGGATTTGGTTAGAGAAGAGTTTTCTTTTGGGACTGAGTTTCCCTCTCTTTTGATAAAATTTATGGCAGTTGTTTGTGCAGATGTCTAACTTTGGAGTCAATGTTCTTTTCCAAAACGTTGATCTTGGTTAAAATGCGATGTTTTGCAAAGTTTAGCTATCTATCGTTGGTGGGTTCTAATTTGATGTGGTGCCTTACTGTTAATTATGTTGCCGTCATAGTCTATATGATTTAAGCGCAACCGTCGATTGTTATGGGTATTTCAATCATTTGATCACCGAGGAAGAAGTTATTTGGTGAATGACTATTCGATACCGTTGTTCCATGATGAATGAATGGTGAAAAGTAAACATGACATCGTTTTACATGTTAAATGATAAAAGAGTCGTTGAGCCAGTCGGTGAGAAAGTCATATATGGAGATATGACTAATCCGGAGTGCTCTGAAGAGTGTGCATTTATGTCATGAAACGAGATTTCCCTTGCTTTCTAGTATGAAAAGAAGCAATGAACAATTTACAGTATGTTGGTTGTGATGTAGGGGATTTATGCTTCCTTTGTGTTTTGGCTTGGATGTTGCCGAATTCTTTCCAAAATGGTTGTTAACACTTTGGGTTTGAGTTGTTGTGTGTACACTTGGGCTTGATAGCTAAGTGTTTTTGTGTGAGGGCGAGACCCTCTTAAGAAAGGAACCAATTGTGGTTTGGTAAGGTTTTCGATCCTAGCTTGGGCTAGGTGTCGAACCTTAGTGGTATAAGGGTGGTTTGTGATGGAGGTTGATGATGTATGGGTTTAACCTTTACTAAGAGTAGCAATGGGTGGAAGTGAAGTTGACGGTAGATCGGTGATAATTGCCCTACCGTGAGCAGTTGTCTTCACTAGTTGTTTTTGGGTTTGAGTCTTGCCTGGGAAAGGATGGAATAAAATGTTAGTATGATCGTGTATCGGAAGGGCTAGTGTGCCTTAATGAGTTATTCCCCTCGATGGAAACTTTCGGGAATGAAGAGAGGTCGTTAAAGGAATTGTGACTTCCTTTGACTTTGTCATGTTGAGTTTATTGCAGTGTGTAGTCAGGTAGCTTGTGATAGAAGGGTGAGGTGTTTGTCGTGAGGATTCGAGCGTTTTGGGTTGTTGAAGCCCTTCGAGGTTGAAACGCAGATTCTGTTTGGGATTTGAATTGAAAGTTGAACTGTGAGCGGTTGCCCTTAGTTGAGCTAGATCAACACTTTTTCTTTAAGTGTTGGTTTTGGGAACTCGTTTGTCGTTTGTTTCCGGTTCTAGTCGTTGTGCGAATGTTTTGTGCTGTAGAGAAGCCTTTTGTCCCTTGGGGACTTTGTTGTTGATTATGGCGTCCTTCGGATTCGAGGTCGAATCCTGTTGAAGGGGGGAAGAATGTGACACTACGGTATGGTGTGACATTAGAGAATGTGAAATTAGAGAATAAAACCTTTCGGCTTGAGGTTTACTCGCGTTTTTGGGCCGTTTGAAGTGATGTGTCACCACGGAGTGTCGTAACCTTTTAAATGGTGCATGTTAAGGTCAAAAACTTTATGAAATATGGTATGGCAGGTTAAAACCATAAGGTATGGAGGTTAATAACGTTTCCGGGCCGTTTTCGGGGTTTTGGGCCTTCCCGGGGGAGTTTGGGCCTTAAGTGGGCTTTGGTGGGATGGAGTAGGTCTCCGTAACGGACTAGGATTGGGTGTGGGGGCTGGTAAAAGGGCTCCCCACCAGCCCTTGGGCGTTCACCCCTGCCCCTTGTGCGCCATTCCCCCCCACTTGCCCTTGCCCTAGCCGCCTCCCTCCTCCCTTGGCCGTGCGCCTCCCCCTCCCTTGCCCCTTTGCTCCCCACCTCTCCACCACCTCTCCTCCACCCCTTGCTTCCCTAGGGTGGCCACCCCACCCCTGCACCTCGTGGAATCATCCCGTGGAGCGAGGAGCGAGGAGCGTGGAGCGAGGAGCGATCCGCGAGGAGCGATCCGCGAGGAGATCGATTGGAGTTTTCGTTCGTCGGGCAAAGGTATGATCATGGGGATCCTTGGAATTGATCTAGGTACTGCTATTAGGGTGTTTATCAAGTTTTTAGATCAATTGGAGGTGCTGGATTGGAGTAATTTGGGTTAGATCTAGATGTTGCCACGTTTCTGTTTTCGGGCAGATTGAGCAGTTGGGCTAGGGTTCTAGTTTTCGTCGATTTAGAATCCGAGTCTGTCCGTACGGATGTTGAACAAGTTGTAGATAATTTAATTATATTTCCGTGCACATAAAGCACGTTAAATTCCGATCAGTCGTTTGAAAGTTATGGCTGTTTTACCGAGCGTGTTAAAATCTGTGACGTAATTGGAACAGATCACGGTAATCTGTAGATTAGACGACTTTAGAGTCCGAATCAGTCTTTCCATATACCTAGAGAAAGTTGGGAAATTTCCTAAGCTACGCGACGATGTACTCATTTAATTGATTCGGAGTCCCAGAACTCAAGTTATGCTTTTTGCAAGGCTGCTGTCCCGTCGGGACAGAACCTCTGTTTTTAGGTTTTGCGAGTAGTGGGCAATGTCGGGTTAGATGGGGGTTTGCGTACTGTTTTGTGGGCATGATTGTGAGTGTGTGATACCTATGTGCAGGTGGTGCGACCCCGGGAGTGCCTTCTACTTCCCGCCTTTCCGTTGCCCGTGGTTGAGGCAAGTGTGTTGTAATGTATAGCGGCTTGTAGGTTGCTTGTTGATATTGGATGAAAGATTGAATACTTGCTATGATCACTTGCCTTGCTTGCTGTTTTCCAATGATATATTGAGTATGATTATCATGATATGATGCTATGTGTCTATACTTATCATGATTCGATGCCATGTGTAATATTTGTCATGATGAGATGCCATATGTTTATGTACATGTGAAATATGATAATTGGCATAGTTGCATGCATGACATGAGATGGGGCGAGGGCGGTGAGAAAGTCATTAACTAATCCGGGAAAGGCCGGTGAGAAAGTTATGACTAGTCCGGAACGCCATTGAGTAAGACCTACATCGTGATTCCATTCACGTGGTGAATGGAAGCGAGGAGTAGGCACCCTCCATCTTCGGGATGGAAGGGGGGAGAGGGTGCACACCGACGGGTGTGTACTCAACCATACCGGTATGAGTTTCCAAGGAGACATGAGCATGCATTACATTGCATACATAATGATGATGATACTGTTAAGTGTTCATGAATGAGATGATATACATGATGGGTGATGTTATTGCCATGATATTGTTCTTGTTGTCCATTAGAATATACTTGCTGAGTTTCGAACTCACGCTTGTGTTTTATGTTGTTTTTTTTAGGTACTTTGAGATCGGCATGCGGGGAAGGGAAATAGTCACACGCCCACACGCAGCTTCACCTTAATGATTCCACAAGTCATTCTATTAGTTTGATAATAAATTGCGTGTGATGATCATTGCTTTAGTGTTTAGCTTTACTATTTGAGAGCTTATTTGTTCTTTTGACACTTGGAGACTTTAAGTGCTTGATGTTAGTCTTATATTGTCGTTAAGACTCCATTTATTGCTGTTTTAGATGTCTCTCATATTGCCTTATAATGCTATACTGTTGTTGCTCCTTAAATCCATGTTAAAACAAAGGAGGTGCTGCCGAAATCTCGGTTTTTAGCCTATGCACCTTTGCTGGAATTTTATGTTAAATGTGGTATTTAGATGTTGTTTAGCTTATGTTTGGTAGCATTCAGGCATATTAAATGTCGGGGTGTTACACAAAGAGCACACAAAGGAAGCATAAATCCCATACACCACAACCAAGATACCATAATTTCTTCATTCTTTCTTTTCATACTAGAAAGCAAGGGAAATCTCGTTTCATGACATAAATGCACATTCTTCAGGAGCACTCCGGATTAGTCATATCTCCATATATGACTTTCTCACCGACCTGGCTCAACGACTCTTTTATCATTTAACATGTAAAAACGATGTCATGTTTACTTATCACCATTCATTCATCATGGAACAACGGTACCGAATAGTCATTCACCAAATAACTTCTTCCTCGGTATCAAATGATTGAAATACCCATAACACTGACGGTTGCGCTAAATCATATAGACTATGACAGCAACATAATTAACAGTAAGGCACCACATCAAATCAAAACCCACCAACGATAGATAGCTAAACTTTGCAAAACATCGCATTTTAACCAAGATCAACGTTTTGGAAAAGAACATTGACTCCAAAGTTAGACATCTGCACAAACAACTACCATAAATTTTATCAAAAGAGAGGGAAACTCAATCCCAAAAGAAAACTCTTCTCTAACCAAATTCACTTATGAAACATTCATAAAAATCCAGACTTGTGAAACATCCGCACACCAGACACATTTTCCAAATGACTCCAACTCTAGCCAATCAGAGTTACACATCTAGGGCTTAACTCAAAAGTTTCCAACACAACCCTTTATGACCATCTGCTTCCTTTTAAAATTAATTTCAAAGATAATTCAGTGCGAACACGAAAGGGCGCGATCGACTCAAAAACTTTTGGGGTGTAAATCCATACTCATAGCACCAACTAAACAAATTAGCCAAAACCAAATATTTGCACCAATTTATACGAGTTTTAGGGGAACTCAAACACGACATATGGAACACCTTGACCGAAAACTCTTCAACTAAAATGGCAAACAACCAAACCAGTCCAAAAGCTTTTGAACACAAGCTCGGCATAAAAGAACCATCTCTAGTACTCCACTACGCTTTCTATTAAAGACTTGGTAATCACTATTTACTCCTTGAGGAGCCCCAACACAAATCAACCAAAAGCTTCACAACAAATTCTTCCTCTAGTTACCATTCCCAACACTTTTAATTAAGGTTTAAGATGCTTATCACAAAGGCACCCAACCCAGACTACATTGACATGATCCCCACGGATCACTAAATCATAATACTTCTTACTCTAAATTTGAAACATAGTACTTCAACAGCTACTTGAGCATGGTCAACCTATCAATTTATACCATCCATACGTCAAAATCTTGACAATTGAAACTTGTTCAATCTATAAAATGACTTCAACAAATAAGTAATATCTCTACAAGATAAAATTCGTAAATAGGATTCTAAGATATGCAATCATTAAGATTAAAATCTTGCATCATGATTATTATCCATTGTTCATCCCATCACAACATGTACTTGACATAATACCACAGTTTTACACCTTTTCTTCTATTGGATCAATGGTTTCCAACAATTAACCACACTACCAAAGCATCAATATCAATTCTTTGCAAAATCATCAATCAACAACATTGCTTTTAGCTACCCTATACATCGGTTATAACAAAACTTCCACCACACAACATACTCCAACTATTAAATTGGATTTAATAAGTTAGATTAGCACAATGTTTTTAACAACATCATTAACAAATAGTCTTATGTCTTCTCAATTGATATCAAAAGTAGCATTTTAGGAACACGACTGCATACTTCCAATCATGCTAATATTTTGTAACAACATGAATAGCAACTCTAATCAACTTCCAAGTTTAAGGTCACAAGCTAGCATGATCAAATTTCTCTACTAACATGTTTAAATTAGAACATCTTTAAACCACCAGCAAAGCTTCTTTAACACTATCAGCAGTTTACATCATCTTAATGTTCTAACTATGCAACAGGGTTTAAAACTTTAAACATTATCAAGGGTCATAAGCACTTTTAAAGCAAAGCAACAGATTCTAAGCATGTACTTTAGCACATTAAATCATTCTCGCTAAGAGTAAACTACAACACTAGTAGTCTATTTATTCTCAAGCTAGAGATAACAACCTCATGGAATTGTTTCAACTCACAAATTAACTTAACAATGCATCATCCCATAAATCACATTGGTACATGCTACATAACATGCTAAACAGCAATTCTTACTAGGGACAAACGATTTCAGTCAAAAGACTATTTACTTTGTTTGCAACATTTTAGTTTTAAAGCTCATCCCGAATTCACAAGGAAACTTGACTCTCAAAATTGCAATGAGACAAACCCAAACTTGGTCATGCAAAAGGAATTTTCAAAAACACTTTTAAATCTCAAGGACTCCCATAGAGGAAAATGGTTGAAAGACAATTTTCTCGAAAGGGAACCAAGCGCTCAATTAAACCTTTGCAATTAAAACCTTAACACCAAACCCCAAACTTTCACGAAACAAGAAGGGTTTTTCAACGATGATTTCTTAAACCAGTAAAATATCGAAATCAAACACCACTTACTCCTACAAAGCCACAGGATCTTCAGCCACGGCGATCGGGCGGCACAACTCATAATAACTCCTTTAACCTCGGAGAAAGACAAACACAGGAATGAAATTGAATGCTTCTTCCCATAAAGAAATCAACAAACTAAGCATTAAAAGTGGAAAGGCGCCCGAAAGAAGCGCCACCCTAGACTCCTCTTCTTCGTCTTCAACCAAGGAAGACAAAACCACACACCACATATGGAACGATCCGCGAAAATCCAATACCAAACACTTTTCTTTTGGTTTCCATCAACTAAAACCAATAAAACCAACCAAGACCGACCACGAGCGATAAAGAAAATCCGAAGGAATCCACAACCAAAATTTTCAATTTGAATAAATTCAACTACCCGATTAACGAAAGACAGGATAAGCACTCTTCTCCAACAGGGGTTAATAGTTCTTATGTGATGGCTTTAACCGCCATACCGTCAAACCACACCCTTACTATGAACAAAAGTGGTGACCGAAACCCTTCGGCACCACAACCCCACTTTATCACCACAACAAGCACAATTCAATCATTTATCTCATCGACATAGTAGCATGCATTATCAAATGAAGCATTCAACATCGAAGCTTAAATACAACATTTAAGCGTAAGGAAACGATACCCATACCCTTTCCTACTGTGCATCCATTGTGTGTCAAATTTTAGATTAGTTATACCACTTTTGCAAGTTTTAATGTTGCTATCCTATAACAAAATTTTAGTAAAAACCTAAGCCATGTTTCTAAGTTATTCCACATCACATTTTAGTTGTAACCTAAGGTATGACACTAAAAATACATATTCCAAGGACCTACAGCGCTCTGATACCAACTGTAACACCCTGGCATTTACTATGCCTGAATGCTACCAAACATAAGCTAAACAACATCTAAATACCACAAGTTACCATAAATTCCAGCAAAGGTACATATGCTAAAAACCGAAATTTCGGCAGCATCTCCTTTGTTTTAACATGAATTAAAGGAGCAACAACAGTATATCAATGTATGGATTATGAGAGACAACTAAAAACAGCAATAATTAACGACTTAGCAACAATATAAGTCTAGTTTCAAACACATAATGTCTCCAAGGGTCAAACGAACAATAAAACTCTCATATAGCAAAGCTAAACCTTAAAGCAATAATCATCACACGCAATTTATTATCAAACTAATAGAATGACTTGTGGAATCAATATGGTGAAGCTACGTGTGGGCGTGTGACTATTTCCCTTCCCCGCATGCCGTTCTCATGGTACTTAAAATAACAAGAAAACACAAGCGTGAGTTCGAAACTCAGCAAGCATATTGCAATGGACAACAAGAACAATATCATGGCAATAACATCTCCCATCATATATATCATCTCATTCATGAACACTTAACAATATCATCATCATTATGTATGCAATGTAATGCAATGCTCATGTCTCCTTGGAAACTCATACCGGTATGGTTGAGTACACACCCATCGGTGTGCACCCTCTCCCCCGTTCCATCCCGAAGATGGAGGGTGCCTACTCCTCGCTTCCAAACACCACGTGGATGGAATCACGATGTAGGACTTACTCAATGGCTCTCCGGATTAGTCATAACTTTCTCACCGACCTTCCCTGGACTAGTTATGACTTTCTCACCGCCCGGGCCATGTAACATGCCATGTATGCAATTATGCCAACATCATATTTAACTCGTACATTAACACATGGCATCATAACATAATAAACATGCTCATCATATCATTGGCAATCATTAAAGCATGGCAAGTGATCATATATCATGTAGTCAATTCAATCTACTCTCAACAAGCAACCTACAAATCGGTATCCATTACAACACACTTGCCTCAACCACGGGCAACGGATTGGCGGGAAGTAGAGGGCACTCCCGGGGTCGCACCACCTGCACATAGGTACCACATGCTCACAATCATGTCCACAAAACAGTACGCAAACCCTCATCTACCCCGACATTGCCAACTACTCGCAAAACCTAAAAACAGAGGTTCTGTCCCATCGGGACAGCAGCCTTGCAAAAGGTATAACTTGAGTTCTGGGACTCCGAATCAATTAAACGAGTACATCCTCGCATAGCTTAGGAATTTTCCCAACTTTCTCTAGGTATATGGAAAGACTGATTCGGACTCTAAAGTTGTTTAATCTACAGATTACCGTGATCTGTTCCAATTACGTCACAGATTTTATCACGCTCGGTAAAACAGCCATAACTTTCAAACGGCTGGGCAGAATTTAACGTTCTTTATACCCACTGAAAGATAATGAAATTATATACAACTTCTTCAACATCCATACGGACAGATTCGGATTCTAAATTGACGAAAATGCAAACCCTAGGTCGACTGCTCATGCTGTCCCAAAAACAGAACGTGGCAACATCTAGATCTAATCCAAATTACTCAATTCCAGCACCACCAATTGATCTAAAAACTTGATAAACACCCTTAGAACAGTACCTAGATTAACCCCAAGGATTTCCATGGACATACCTTTGCCCGACGCACGAAAACCCAATAGATCTCCTCCCGGTTCGCGCGATCCCCTTCCTCGCTTCCAAATCCACCGGATCTCCTCGTCGCGGAGCGCTCCAATGGATGGATCTTCAAGGTGGTGAGGTCAAGAACTCACCTAGGCATAGCAAGGGAGGTGGAGAGGTGGTGGAGAGGGTGGTGGCGCAAGGGGAGAGGCTTGGGGGAGGTGGAGGCGCCCAAGGAGGAGGTGGGGAGGTGTGGGAGGCGGCTAGGGCACTTGGGGGCGCAAGGGGCAGGGGGAGGACGCCCAAAAGGGCAGGGAAACCCCCCTTTAACCAGCCCTAAGCCCCTTTCCTAATCCTAAATGGATTCCCACTCCATCCCACCAAAGCCCACAACCCCCTCTTTAAGGCCCAAACTCCCCCGGGAAGGCCCAAAACCCCGGAAACGGCCCGACAACGCTATTAACCTCCATACCTTATGGTTTTAACCTCCCATATCATATTTCAATATGTTTTTGACCTCATCATGCACCTTTTATAAGGTTACGACGCTCCGTGGTGTCACAACACTTCAAAAGGCCCAAAAACGCGAGTAAACCTCAAGCCGAAAGGTTTTATTCTCTAATTTCACATTTTATAATGTCACACCATACCGTAGTGTCACACCAGTACGCCTAAATGTTACCAAACATAGACTAAACAGCATCTAAATACCACAAATACAAATAAATTACAGCAAAGGAGCAAATGCTAAAACCGAAAATTTCGGCAGCATCTCCTTTGTTTTTCCATGAATTGAAGCAACAGTAAAACTAAGGCAAGATATAGCATGTTAACAGACATCTAAAATAGCAATATCAACTGATATAGCATCACATATGTCTAAAATAAGGAATGCAACCATTCCACAAGTTATAACGAATCAAACTATGAACTTAAGCTCAAAACCAAACCATACACCAAGTTTCATGGCACTATTCATTAATATCATGACTCCAAATGATTAAACTGTCTATAAGTGTGAAGCTACGTGTAGAAGTGTAGCTAATGCCCTTTTCCCGCAAGCCGGTTTCATGGTACCTAAAAACAACATAAAACACAAGCGTGAGTTCATCACTCAGCAAGTATATTGCAATGATACAAAAGCAATAACAACTCACATACATACTCAATGCCATTCACATAACCTGAGAATCAACTCATGAACTTCAGTTATGCTCTCATATAACATCATCATAAACATTTCAAATAAACATCTTCATATGCATCTCATAGAACGTCATAGTCATCTCATAAGCCACTTCATTTATGCAATGCAATGCAATGCCATGCACATATCTCTCTGAAGCACACACCGGTATTGCCGAGTGCACACCCGTCGGCGTGCACCCCCTTTCCCCTTCCATCCCGTAGATGGAGGGTGCATACTCTTACTGACTCGCTCCCATGCACAACCGTGGATGGGACTACGAGGTAGGTCTTTCGTGTTCACTACGTGTGAACATAGAGGCCCGCATCAGCATGGGACGCCTCTTCCATTATGAATGCACATATGACATAAACATGTAAAGATTGGCATAAACACTTAATACAACGAATTCATGATCAATATGAAATCATGTTCATCAAGTCATAGGCAAACATCAATCGTGGCAAGTTAGTATATCATGTAATCACATTGCACCTAAGCAAGTCTAGCAATCCATACAACACACAACTCATTCCAATACACTTGCCTTATCCGTGGGCGACGGATTGGCGAGAGGATGAGGGCACTCCCGTGGTCACACCACCTGCACAAACAAACCACACACACAAAACGTGCCCCCAAAATAGTACGCAAAAGCTCGTCTACCCCGACTTCACAAACTACTCCCAAAACCGAAAAATAGAGAATCTGTCCCGCCCGGACAGCAGACTTCAAACTATCATATCTTGAGTTCTAGGACTTCGAATCGACTAAACGAGTACATCATCGCAAAGCTTAGGAAAGTTCCTAGCTTTTTCTAAGTATTGGGAAAAATTGATTCGGCCTCTAAAATTGTTTAATCTACAAAACACTACGTTCTGTCCCAATTACGTCACAGATTTAAACACATTAGGTAAAACGACCATAACTTTCAAACAGCTGGGAAGAATTGGACGTTCTTTATGTCCAAATAAAGTTATTGAAGTTACCTACAACTTTCTCAACAGGCGGCCGACCAAATTCTGACTCTAAAATCACGAACTCTCAAACCCTAGGTCGACTGCACAATCTGCCCGAAATAGAGAATTAAGAAACATCTAGATTTCCTCCAATCTACCCAATCACAGCACCACCCCATGATCTAAAAGCACCAAATCAACCTCTAGAACAGTACCTAGACCATCCCCAAGGATCACCCAAACCATACCTCAGCCCGACGAACGACGAACGCCGAAATCCTTCCTCCCGGGTTCCCCGATCGTCTTCCTCGCGCCGAAACCGCCGGATCTCCTCGTCGCGGGGCTTCCCATTGGAGAGTTCAGTGGGATGCGAGGTGGGGAGCTCCTCTAGGGCAGCAAGGGGGTGGAGAGGGGAGGGGAGGGGTGGTGGCGCAATGGGGAAGAGGGAGGGGCTCATGGGAGTTGTGGGGGCTCCCGTCCTGGTACAGTGATACTCCATTACTGTTGCGTGGGCCTGGTTAATCACGCAACCCGTAACGTAACGATCGCGGCATCACGACAGACTCAGATTGAAATTACTTGGCTAGCACGATACTCGAATGAGGTCACATGCTACCCAATTGGTTCCAATTTGAGCTTCCCGCA
The DNA here is from genome assembly GCA_036346355.1 of Rhipidocladum racemiflorum. Classification (NCBI taxonomy): domain Eukaryota; kingdom Viridiplantae; phylum Streptophyta; class Magnoliopsida; order Poales; family Poaceae; genus Rhipidocladum; species Rhipidocladum racemiflorum. Next base: position 29,036,496 of record CM070575.1, on the reverse strand, counting down.
ACCATGTGATAACCACTAGTCCCTGGATCAGTAGGCTAGCGTCACATGTTGAGAAGGGAGAGTCTCATCCAAACGAACGTAGCATAAGGGCAGAGGTAATATATTACAACGGTAGATAATAATATTACAACTTGTTCCTGTTTACAAAATGCCGATTGGCTTAAAGTAAACTGAAGAGAAAAACATCAGAGAAACAAAAGTAAAGCGGCCACGGTGTGCCTCCATTCCCACAGGCAACCGGCAGAGCATCTAACTCCGCTAGCCGTCAAACGCACCACCCGCGTCTGGGTCGCCGAACTCCTGGTCACCTTCTTCCTCACCTGCATCTTCTGTTCCTCACACGAATTTTCAGAGCAAACGGTGTGAAATCATGTGCTGAAAAATTGGCTTAGAATTGAATTTGCAAAATGTGCTTGTGCTTGTGTTTGACATTTTTCCAAGAAAACAGCATTTTTCCCCTGTATGACGGACCAAAAAGTTTGGTCTGTCATACACATGTTTTTTGGCGACTTCGATTTTCCCATGTATGACGGACCAAAAAATTTGGTCTGTCATACACATGCTTTTTGGCGACTTCGTTTTTCCCATGTATGACGGACCAAAAAGTTTGGTCTGTCATACACATGTTTTTTGGCGACTTCGATTTTCCCATGTATGACGGACCAAAAATTTTGGTCTGTCATACACATGCTTTTTGGTGACTTCGTTTTTCCCATGTATGACAGACCAAATTATTTGGTCCGTCATACACATGTTTTTTTGAGCAAAACTGGAATTGTGTTTAATTTGATTTTGAGATAATGAAATTGGTGAGAATTTCATGTTGCTTGTTTTGAAGTGGACTTTATGCAATGCTCGTGTGAGTATTTGCATGGATTGATGTGAGTCAAGTCGTGGACTTGTGCTCGGAATTGTTTTGTGTTTTTGTTCACGTGCAGGTGTTGCTCAAGGTCGAACGTGGTCGATGACGGGACCGAGACTAGGTTCAGGGAGGAACTGAGGTCGTGAGGGTCGAGGGTGTCATGCGGGACGTTTGGACTAGAGGACAGTGCGCGTGAAGTCGTTCGTTGCAGCGTGGTGGCAGGTGGCCGTACACGTGTATACGAATTTTTCACACATGCATACAAATACATGTGTATATGTTGCATGCATATGTGTGTGCATGTGAGTGTGTGTGTGTGCATTGCGTGCATGCATGTGTGCGTGGTCCGTGTGTGTGGCGTGCGTGCGTTGTGTTGCGTGCATTTTGCTGGGAGTCCTTGCAGGCAGCCGGCGTATGGAAAGAAGAAGGAAACCGAGTCAACATCTGAAAAAAAGAAAAAGGAAACGGAAAGCGCGTGTGTTTTGAAAGAAAAAGGAAACGGAAACGGTTTCGGTTTGGGTTGGAGTTGAATCCAAATCGGCTTGGTGGACAGATTTTGGTGCACCTCTTGTCCTTTAAATAGAGAGTTCTAGGGGCTTAGAATCATCTAAGGCAAAGGGCAAGAAGCAAGAGGTGCCTACAACAAAGAAGAGATTTTGTGTTTTCTTTAGTTTGTTTAAGGTTTTCTAATCTTGTGAGATTAGAGATTTTTGTGGTTTTCTAATCTTGTGAGATTAGAGATTTTGGTGTCCTCCCGAAAGGAGTGGCTTTGGAATAAAGAAAAGGTTATGCAATTCTTTACATACTCTTTTGCTATGATTCTTGATTAGAAGGATTGTTCGATTTTTGATAGAACTAGTTTTGATTTATGTTCGACTTGTCTCGCTAATTAATCTAGGGTTTTGATCTCTACGATATTAGATATTCTTCCGCTGTTTAGGGGTCTTTAATTTTCCGAAAGAAATAGTTGAATTTTATTCGGCATCTATTCACCCCCCCTCTAGTTGCCTACTTGGTCCTACAAGTGGTATCAGAGCAAGGCTCTACTAATCCATCTTAACAGGTGATTAGTAAACGGTAAGTTATGGCAACAGAGAAATACTCAAACAAGCCGCCAATCTTCGATGGCACAGACTTCCCCCACTGGCGGATCCGGATGATTGCATATCTTCAAGCTCAAGGTAACGCGATTTGGCGCAAGGTAAAAATTTCGTACGAGCTTCCTTCTAATGATGATATTGATAAAATCGAGTTTGAAAAAGATGTTGAAAACAATAATAGAGCTAGAAACATATTGCTTCAAGGACTTGCTAGAAAAGAATTCGATAGAGTCTATCATTTACTCACTGCTCATGAAATTTGGAAATCTCTTCAAGATTATCATGAGGGTACTGACTCTGTAAAAGAAGCTAGGCAAGATCAATTTAAAAAGGAATACACTAGATTTGAAATGAACTCTGGAGAATCTCTAGATGATTGTTTTGCTCGCTTTAACAGAATCTTAAACAATCTTAGAGCTGTAGATGTAAAGTACACTGACTCTGAAAATGCTAGACATTTCCTATCATCTCTTGATCTTAAAATCTGGCAAATGAAAGTGACTGCTTTTAGGGAAGCTCACAAGATGAGTGAAATGACTTTGGATAAACTTTATTCTAGTCTCAAGACTTTTGAAATAGACATTGTTTCAAGAACTTCCAATGATAACTCTATGGCTCTTAATGCTAATTCTTCATATGATAATGCTACTAGTTCTTCATCATCATATTCCATTACTGCTTTGAGTGCTCTTAGTGATGAACAGCTAGATCAAATACCAGAAGATACACTTGCTCTTCTTTCCAAGCGTGTCAATGCAGCTTACATGAGATCAAGGGAGAGAAGAGGAGCCTCCATCCACTGCTACAACTGCGGCAAGGCAGGGCACATCCGTGCTAACTGCTTCAAGAACAAAGATAGAGACGAGAAGGATCAAAGCAACTCCTCCAAATCCTTCCGGCCAAAAGAGAGCAAGGACAAAAATAAACAACGAACAAAGAAGATGCTCAACAAAGTCTTCACTGCAATTGGTCGCTTAGACTTAAGCGACATTGATGACTCAACTGACGATGAGAAGGAAGCGAAGCAAACGAAGCTGAACGAGAAAGATTTCACCGGACTGTGCTTCATGGCGAAAGGGAACACTAGTGATTTTAGTGACAACGACAGCACCTCCAGCGACGGTGATGAGGTAATACCTTCGTATGATGAGCTTTGTGAAGTTTTAGTCATATTGAGAAAATCTTTAAGAAAAGATTCACTCAAAAATAAAAACTTAGAGAAAGATCTATCCATACTGAAAACTGAAAACTTTGATCTTAGAAATTCAAATTCTGAAAAGACATGTGATTCTTGCTTAGATCTCAAATTTGAAATTAAATCTCTAAAAGAGGAACATATGATTAAACTAGAACAAGTTTATGCCAAACAATTGAAAAATGAAAAACTTGTGAAAAATGTTGGTTGCTCTACTGATGGTTTACATGGTCAAACTTCTTGTTCTAAATGTCTCATACTAGAATTGAAGTTGCATGATGCAGATGCTAAGATTACTCAATTTCTTAATGATTTGCTTACACATGAAGTTCTTTCATGCTCAACTTGTCGCAAGCAAAAAGAAAAAGTAGATGTTTCCTGTAATAATTGTTTAACACTCTCTCGAAAAATTGATTACTTGGAAAAGTCTTTAGAACGTTTTACTAAAGGAAAGAAAAATCTAAATATGATTTTGGATCAATCAAAAATCAGCACTCATCACAAAGGTTTAGGTTTTGATCCTTATGCTCATCACAAATCATATGCTCCTGCTATTGTTAAAACTCTTGAAAGTGGAAAGTTTGAAATTGTCAAAGAACACGAGAAAAGCGTCTTCAAATCTGCTGGAATTTTATCTTCTACTATGATGAATGCAAATGTTGCTTCGCTTCTAAAGTCAAACCATTTGTTAAGTACAATTGCACTCATTGTGGAAAAGATGGTCATTTGATGAATTTTTGTTTTAGACTAGCCAAACAACAGAGAAAGGAAAATTCAAAGGCTAAGTCTAACTTTAGACAAACACGTATCATTTCTCCACATGTTCCGCTAGTGAAAGCAAACCAAATACACGGAAATTCATCTACTTTGCATTCACAAGCTTTTGTACGATCACCTCCTCGCCGAAAGTGATTCGATCTTTGGATACCTAAATCATATTTCTCTAACGGTAGTGAATCCTCGACATCTTCTCGCTCACAACATGTAGGTAGTACGAGAAGGGAAGGAGAACATCTGGGTTGTTGATTCAGGATGCTGCCAACACATGACAGGCAACCCAAGTTGGTTCTCCTCCCTAACAAAAGCATCTGGGAACGAAACGATCACTTTTGGAGATGCTACTACTGGACGCGTCATTGCAAAAGGTACAGTGAAGGTAAATGAACACTTTACTTTGAAGAATGTCTCTCTGGTGTCTAAACTGAAATTCAACCTTCTGTCAGTATCACAATTGTTGGATGAAAACTTTGAAGTGAGCTTTAAACCTAATGCATGTAGAGTACTCGATGCTTCTGGAAACTTGATTCTTGAGATATCTAGACTTGGAAAAATTTTCATAGCAAATTTTAGCAATGCTTCAAGTTCACATTGTTTTGTTGCTTCAGAATCTAGAAATCTCAATTTTTGGCATCGTCGGTTAGGTCACATGGGCTTTGATCTGTTATCTAGATTGAGTGGTCTAGACTTAATTCGTGGCTTGCCGAAATTAAAATCCTGCAAAGACATTGTTTGTGCTTCCTGTCGACATGGTAAGATGGTTGGAGCACCTCATGCTCCTGTCTCTACTGTAATGACCACTGGCCCCGGTCAACTTCTTCACATGGAATCTGAGGGACCATCTCGAGTACAATCGGCGGAGGTAAGTGGTACTTTCTTGTGATAGTTGATGATTATTCGAGATACTCTTGGGTGCATTTTCTGTCTTCAAAAGATGAGATTTTTGGATCAAGCTTTCATGTCTTCATTAAGCGAGTGATAACTGAATGGCCTAACACATTGAAAGCCATAAGAACTGATAATGGTACGGAATTCAAAAATGCTTTGTTCAAATCTTTTTGTGAAACTAATGGAATTAAACATCAATTTTCTTTGCCTTATTCTCCCTCACAGAATGGTGTTATAGAAAGGAAAAATAGAACTTTGATTCAAATGGCTAGAACTATGCTAGATGAATACAACACTTCAAGAAAATTTTGGGCTGAGGCAATTTCTTCTGCTTGCTATATATCAAATAGGGTCTATCTCAGAGCTTTACTTGGTAAAACATCTTATGAACTGAGATTTGGTCGTAAACCATCTGTTTCTCACTTACGAGTGTTTGGTTGCAAATGCTTTATCCTTAAACATGGAAATCTTGATAAATTCGAAGCTCGTAGTACAGATGGTATTTTCCTTGGCTATTTGTTGCACTCTCGTGGATATCGTGTACTTGATTTATCGACTAACAAATTGTTGGAGACATGCGATGTTACTTTTGATGAGACTAGCCTTGGAGCTAGACCCGACATTTCAGGTTCACGAGAAGATTTAGAGCCAATCTTTTTGGATAAAAGATTCGAAGAAAATGATGAAGATAATGATGATGATGAGCTCATACCTACAGAACGGGAAGATGTTCCTGAACAAATTGATGTGACTACTACTTCAGATTCTCCTACACCTCCCACGACGACTGAAACAACTGGACCTCCCCTTGCTGTTTTGAGAAACCATCCTCCTGAACAAATTATTGGAAGTCTTCATGAAAGGGTGACACGTTCTAATTCATCTCAAACTCTTTTATGCATGCATTCTGCTTTTGTTGCAAATTTTGAACCTAAGAACATTACTCATGCTTTAACTGATAGTTCTTGGGTAGATGCGATGCATGAAGAGTTAGAAAACTTTGAACGGAATAAAGTTTGGTCTTTAGTGGAACCTCCTAAAAATCAAAACATTATTGGAACAAAATGGGTTTTTAAAAACAAGTTAAATGAAGATGGAATAATTGTTAGAAACAAAGCTAGACTTGTTGCTCAAGGATATTCTCAACTTGAAGGAATTGATTTTGATGAAACTTTTGCTCCTGTTGCTCGTTTAGAAGCTATTCGCATTCTCTTGGCTTTTGCAGCATAAAAAGGTTTTAAGTTATTTCAAACGAATGTGAAAAGTGCTTTTCTAAACGGTTTTATAGAAGAAGAAGTTTTTGTGAAACAACCTCCTGGCTTTGAAAATGAAAAATTTTCCAATCATGTATACGTTTGTCAAAAGCCCTTTATGGATTAAAACAAGCCCCTCGTGCTTGGTATGATAGATTAAAAGGCTTCTTGCTTCAACATAATTTTGAGATGGGAAAAGTTGATAAGACTCTATTTACTCAACATTCAAATGATCAATTTCTTGTAGTGCAAATTTATGTGGATGATATTATCTTTGGAGGATCCTCCCACTCTCTTGTGTTGCATTTTTCTGAGCTAATGTCCAGGGAATTCGAGATGAGTATGATGGGAGAGTTGACATACTTTCTTGGATTTCAAATCAAGTAAGCGAAAGACGGGATCTTCCTGCACCAATCCAAATATACAAAGGAGCTACTAAAGAAATTCGATATGGGAGAAGGAAAGTCAGTATCTACTCCAATGAGCACAACAACAATTACGGATCTGACGAAAATGGTGTCGAGATGGACCAAAGGAATACGAAGCATGATTGGATCACTACTGTACTTGATCGCCGAGGCACGATATACATTTTGCAGTATGTTTGTGCACCCGATTTCAAGCCTCTCCTCGAGAATCACCTCGACAAGCAATTAAAAGAATTTTCAGGTATCTTCGCTCCACTTCTGAATTTGGTATTTGGTATTCTTGTTCTTCTTCGCTTACACTCCTAGGATATTCTGATGCTGATTTTGCGGGTGTAGATTAGATAGAAAGAGTACTTCGGCACATGTCATTTTCTTGGCACTTCACTTGTTTCTTGGTCTTCTAAGAAACAGTCCTCGATTGCTCAATCCATGCTTGAAGGTGAATACGTTGGTACCGCTAGTTGTTGTTCACAAATTCTTTGGATCACTTCAACTCTTAAAGATTACGGCATTAACTTTAATAGTATTCCACTTCTTTGTGATAATACTAGTGCAATTCACATCGCTAAAAATCCTGTTCAACATTGAAGGACTAAACACATTGATGTTCGATATCATTTTCTTAGAGATCATGTTGAAAAAGGAGCTATTGAACTGAAATTTGTTGATTCGGATGCTCAAATTGCTGATATTTTCACTAAGCCGCTTGATTCTTCTCGCTTTGCTTTCTTACGCGGCGAACTTGGGATCATTCATCCCATGGGTTGATTTGAGGGGGAGTCTTGATTTTAACTCTTTCATTTGTGTTACTTGACTTTCGTTACTACAAGGGGCTATTTTGACGTTTCACTTAAAGAAAACTCCCCTGTTTTCATTGCATCATGTAGTACAAAGCTTTGTTGACTATTCTTGTGTATATAGTCAAATTAATGCTACATTGCTTCACTTCTCACTAAAAGACTAAAAGACTAAAATAATTCAATTTGAGATGCTTTTCGAGAATATTTTGGCTCTTATTCATTATGGTGTTGCATTTGTGAAATAGGCTTAAAAGTTTCTTGTCATCTGTTAAAAGGCTAGAGCTGATTAGAAACTATGTGTGAGCTTTTTGTTGGACTTCAAATGATCATTATGAGTCTCAAGCAAAATCAGTGTTTTAAATGATAAAAGCAAGTTGAAAAGATGCAAGCAAAAGCTACTTGGCTAAACACAAGTTTAGTACAATGTGCAGCTTCCTTGCCAGGGATTTAAAAGATGCAAGAAAAGGCTACTTCTCTAAACAAAAGTTCAGAACAATGTGAAGCCACTTGCCAATTTAAACTGAGAAAGATACAAGAAAGAACTACCTACTCATACACAAGTATGGGCTAGTGTCTTTGTTACTTGTCATCCCTGTTGATCTCAAAGCAAAATTGTCAAAATTGCTAAAAGAGAAAAAGGAAATTCAAATTTTTGAAAAGGCTTGAGACAAACATTAGTGAATTTGAAAGTCTCTCTTTGCTCATGATAGATTTCTTTTTAGCTTTGGCAAAATCAGTTTATGACATTTTACTTGTTTGCTCTAATTTGCTTATGCAACAACTTTTCTATGTGTTAGAGCCTCCATATTCTCACAATTTGCTTTCTCATTGGATAAATTGATAAAAAATGTGAAAACTCTCGTAAAAACTCTCCAAAAGCCTTACTTTGATTATATACCTTGAATATACTTCAAAGCTTGAGATACTGCATTCATTAAGGGGGAGTTTTTGAGTTCTTGATGTCTACATTGTCAAAGGGGGAGAAAATTGGGAATTGTTGAAAAGATTATTGAAAAAGAGGGAAAAGAAAAAGGGGGAGTTATTATTGAAAAAGAGGGAGAAGAAAAAGGGGGAGTTGTTTCCAACACACTTACTTTGGTCTTTGATCCCTTGGATTTCAAAATCTTTTGTAAAGTGAATGCCAAATGTTCAATTCTAAGTGGTGCTGCCAATGTTTTCATCAAGGGGGAGATTGTGAAATCATGTGCTGAAAAATTGGCTTAGAATTGAATTTGCAAAATGTGCTTGTGCTTGTGTTTGACATTTTTCCCCTATATGACGGACCAAAAAGTTTGGTCTGTCATACACATGTTTTTTGGCGACTTCGATTTTCCCATGTATGACGGACCAAAAAATTTGGTCTGTCATACACATGCTTTTTGGCGACTTCGTTTTTCCCATGTATGACGGACCAAAACGACTTCGGAATTCCGCGACGATTGCATGGATGGGTTCTCGGAGGTGACAAGGACCCATTTATGCAAACCACACGTGGTTCCGACCTCGTTTGGCCTACATCCTAATCCGAGAAACTCTAGAGTCCTAATTTACGCTAAATTCCGACTTTCACCCCGAATCGAATTCAAACTTGATTCCTATCGCGAAACTCGAACTTTAACGACGTCGAATACGTTCAAGGGTCCTTTTCCTAGCTTTTGGAACTAGGGTTCCAAAGTTTAATTCCAAAAGCTACAAAAACGACATTTAACCTAATCTATCCGATAAAAACGTATTTAGGGTTTCAAATCTCAGTTTCGCACTAACGAGAACTCTTGCACCTAACCTAGGTTTAGAAACTCAGCTAACAAAAGTTGAGCACTACAACTTGGTTTTCTAGGGTTTTAGCTAAAAGAAAAGTTTATAGAAAAGGAGAAAAGCACAGGATCAGGCTCAAGTCAACCCAGATCTGACTGAAACTTGCTTCACTCACCACAGATTGCTGCTAAGGTTTTGAAAAGTGACGATCTCCTCCGTGGCTTGCTTCACCTTGAGCTCAAGAACAGCGGAGAGAGAGTTTTAGGGAGAGGAAGAGCTTGAGAGAGAGGGAGAGAGCTCCAATGGAGAGAGAGCTAGAGAGGGAGAGCTAGAGGGTGAGAGGGAGAGTGAGAGGGAGTAAAGTGAGGGAGAGAGTTGGCTGGGGGAGGAGAACCCTCTAGAAAAACATGGAGGTGGCTAGGGCAACCGGTCAGCCATGGGCGCCCGCTTCTTCCTCGAACCCCTCAAGAAGATCGTGCCAGGGCGGGCCAGATCGCCGCCCAAGGTGATAAAACCCCAAAACCCCCCCAAAAACTCCGAAACTCAACAACTCTTCCCGGAAACCTCTAGGATAGACTCTAGGATAGCTAGAGAAGGTTCGAAAACTACGGTTGCTCGGAAATTCTAACCGTACACGAAACGAGATTTTGGAGCAAAAACTAAAACGAAACAGATTGGGCAAACAAATTCAAACACAATTAACTCCAAATAGAATTTCCAATTAACTCACAAAGGATAATTAATATATTTTTTTAAAAGACAAATTCAAACTCAGGATGTTACAGCTCTACCCCCCTTACAATAATCTCGTCCTCGAGATTACAAGGATTTAGAAAAGAAAGATGGAAACTCGGATCGAAGGCGATCTTCACGTTCCCAGGTTGCTTCTTCATTGGTATGATTACTCCACTGGACTCGAAGCATTTTGATTACGTGATTACGAGTTAATCGTTCAGCTTCGTCCAGAACGCGAGTTGGATATTCACGGTATGAAAGATCTGGTTGAAGTTCAATAGTATCCAGGGGAGTGAGTTCGGTAGGAACTCGGAGACACTTCTTCAACTGAGAGACATGAAACACGTCATGCACATCCGCAAGTTAAGGTGGAAGCTCCAACTGATAAGCTACTTCACCCTTCCTTGCAAGAATGCGATATGGACTGACGTATCTCGGTGCTAACTTTCCGCGAACTTGGAATCGCTTTGTGCCACGTAGCGGCGACACCTTAAGATAGACAAAGTCGTCTACATTGAAGCTCAGATCACGGCGGCGATTATCAGCATAGCTCTTTTGTCTAGACTTAGCCTCCTTCAACCGATCGCGGATTAGTCTGACTTGCGTCTCGACTTCTGAATCACTGTGGGTCCAAAGAACGTTCTTTCACCGACTTCGGACCAGAAAAGAGGTGTTTGGCACTTTCCTCCATACAGTGCTTCAAACGGAGACATTTGAAGGCTTGCTTGATAACTATTATTGTAGGAAAACTCAGCAAACGCTAAACATTTTTCCCACTTTGAGTTATACGAAAGAATACAAGCTCTAAGCATGTCTTCCAGGATTTGATTTGTTCTTTCATCATCCATCGATGCAGGGATGGTAAGTCGTGTTGAAGAACAGCTTAGTCCCTAGGAGTTCATGCAAATTCTTCCAGAACCGCGAAGTGAACTGGGGTCCACGGTCAGACACAATGGTTTTAGGAATTCCATGTAGTCGGACAATATGGTTCAGGTAGAGTTCTGCAAGTTTAGCTCCATTGTAGGTAACACGTACCGGTATGAAATGAGCAACTTTGGTTAACCGGTCGATAATTACCCAAATAGAGTCATGGCCATTTGCTAATTTTGGCAGGCCAGTGATGAAGTCCATTCCGACCTCATCCCATTTCCACTTCGGAATCCTCAAGGGTTGAAGCATTCCAGCTGGTCGTTGGTGCTCTGCTTTCACTCGCTGACACACATCACAAATGGCGACGTATGCGGCGATATCCCTTTTCATATCAGGCCACCAAAATTTCTTTCGAATATCTTGATACATTTTAGTGCTTCCCGGGTGGATTGACAACGGAGTCTCATGAGCTTCTTTCAAGATCAAGTCTTTGATCTCCTGATCATTTGGGACATAAATTTGACATCCACGCATAATCAGATCATCAACTCGTTCTGAAAACTCCGATGACGCGCTTTCTTTCAAAATGCGCTTGATCTCAGCTACTCCTTCATCTTTCAACTGAGCAGCCTGAATTTGGGATTCAAGGGTAGGTAGTAGGGTTAATTTAGCCACAAATACATACCCAACCATATCCAAGTTGAATTTAAGGAACACATACAGTAGCTGGGGTTGACAAACACCCGACAAGGTATTATTAGTGTGTAGCTTGCGACTGAGGGCATCGGCTACCACATTAGCTTTTCCTGGATGATAATGAATTCCCAAATCATAGTCCTTGATTAGCTCCAACCATCGGCGCTGTCTCAAGTTTAGGTCTGGTTGGGTGAAAAAGTATTTCAGGCTCTTATGGTCGGTAAATATCTCAACTCGGTTTCCGATGAGATAATGACGCCATAACTTAAGAGCATGAATTACGGCAGCTAATTCTAGATCATGAGTTGGATAATTGGCTTCATGAGGTTTCAGTTGGCGTGAAGCATACGCCACGACTTTTCCTTCCTGCATCAGCACACAACCAAGACCTTGACGTGAAGCATCACAAAATACGTCAAAGTTTTTGTGTACATCAGGCAAGACAAGAATTGGAGCTGTTGTAAGTCTTCGCTTCAACTCTAGGAAACTAACTTCACAAGCTGATGTCCACTCAAATTTCTTCTCCTTCTTGAGTAACTCAGTCATCGGCTTGGAAATTTTCGAAAAGTTTTCGATGAATCGCCGATAGTACCCGGCTAACCCAAGAAAACTTCGGACTTCGAGAACAGTCCGTGGCTGTTCCCAGGCAAGTACATCCTTCACCTTGCTGGGATCAACAGCAACACCTCCTTCGGAGAGAACGTGGCCTAAAAAGGCAACTTCATTGAGCTAGAACTCACATTTGCTGAACTTGGCATACAGCTGATGTTCACGCAGTTTATCAAGCACTAAATGCAGATGGAGTTCATGCTCCTGCTCACTCCGAGAATAGATAAGAATGTCATCAATGAACACCACCACAAATTTATCTAAGTATTCCATGAATACTTTATTCATGAGATTCATGAATGTGGCTGGTGCATTGGTGAGACCAAAAGAAACTCTTCGTATACTCGTACAAACCATATCGAGTAGTAAACGCGATCTTACGGATATCTTAGGTCGAATTTTGAGTTGAAAGTATCCCAGTCTCAAGTCAATCTTGGAAAAGACTCGAGCTCCACTTAATTGATCAAACAAATCATCAATCCGAGGAAGAGGATACTTATTTTTGATAGTGACTTCATTTAAGGATCGATAGTCCACGCACATGCGTAAACTACCATCTTTCTTCTTGACGAAGAGCACTGGACTACCCCATGGAGACGAACTAGGGCGAACAAAACCCTTAGCCAATTGCTCCTTGAGTTGTTTCTTCAACTCCAACAACTCATCAGAGGGCATCCGATACGGACGTTTGGATAAAGGTGTTGTTCCTAGCAGCAAGTCAATAACAAACTCCATATCCTGATCTGGGGGCAATCCCGGTAATTCTTCAGGAAACACATCAGGATACCCACAGACCACTGGCACTTGACTTAATTCCAGCACAGAAAGCGAACGGAAAGAAGCCTTATGCACGTTTGATCGTTTGGAGTAATATTTGGTCTGGATTCCATCCGAATTCACCAGAGAAATGGAACGATTTGCGCAATCAATATGTCCTTGATTTTGAGACAACCAATCCATTCCAAGGATAACATTGAGTCCAGGGGTATCAATCTGAATCAGATTTCCCAAAAATAGAACTTCATTGATTACTATGGGTACTCTAAGGCATATGCGCTCAGCTCGCATAACCGAACCAGGAGAATAGACTAACATTGGATTTCGCAATCTGTTAGTCTCAACCTTATGTTCCATAACAAACCTTGAAGAAATGAAAGAATGCGAAGCGCCCGAATCAAATAAAACCAAAGTGGGTACTGAGTGTATGAAAAACATACCAACTACCACATCTGGAGCATTACTGGCCTCCTCCGCGGTCACTAGGTTAAGTCGACCACGGGCTTGACTCGGGCTACCTTTTGGCTAGAACGCCCTCCTAAGTGTCCACCAAATAGCAGGTTACGTCCTGGCATGGCAGTCGCAGAAGCACTAGGGCGCACAGCCGAAACACGGCGACGGCTGCTACCTCGAACAGACATCCTGGCACTGCGAGAGACCCGACGATAAGATCCATAAGGACGGGGTAACTCCTCAGCAGGCTCAAGGTCATCATTCTCCCCATAGATCATCCCGGTAGTGAAGAAACCATAGCTAACCAAGGGCGCCATGTTACTCTCTAACTCAGAGATACGGCGTCGAGCAAGCAACAGTTCTTCACGAAGACGAAGCAGATATCGATCAAGGGACCTTACTAGCCCGATCGCCAAACTCGCACAGGATCCAAGCGTGGATAATGTCGGCACATACTGAGTTCTCTTGGCTGTCCGGCTCACGAGAGGGACAAACAGGATACAACTGAGCCATTTTCGGTACGTCAAAGCGAAGCCTCAAAATTGCAATGTATGCTCCATCGAGTAGAGCTGCAAGAGGACTTGGCGCTGTACCATGATACTGACGGGTTTGTTCTCCTGCGTGGCGTCCGCGAATAGAAACTTCAGCCACATACAGGGAGGAAGCGGGACTAAGTCCAGCACGTGAGATCAAATACCCTGGCGGCTCAGGAAAGCCAGCACGCTGCATCATCTCCCAGAGGGTAGCCTGAACTGAGCCCTCTAGAATCGCAGTCGTGAAATAGCAGGGTTCCCAACGTCCAGACATCTAAGATTAAGAAGGGAAACAGATTAGTATCATCCTCAACAAACGGAAATTCGAAATAAACAAAAAAAATTAAACAAACGAAAGGAAAATAACCCAACAACGAACAAATAAAAGAAACTCACGATCTTAAACCTTATCCTCATCATTACTCAATTCTTAACTATCTTTTGAAGTGGATAAGCTTCCCAAATGATTCTAACTTAAATTTCGAATAGGATTGGGAAAATAGGTCGAACCAAATACCCCATTTGCTTTTGCCCTGGAAATCTGACTTTGAAAGCCGAGATAAGAGGAAAATTTCATTTGAAGCTCAAAACCAGAAAAGGTGCTACAGAAAAGAAAAGATCAGCATTCTATGTTTTCACAATTAAGAAGTGCATATTCAAATATCTTTTAAAAGGGAGAAAACTCTTCCTTAATCCTATCAATTACAAACCTTTGCTCTTATACCACTCCTTGTGGGGGCACCCGTCCTGGTACAGTGATACTCCATTACTGTTGCGTGGGCCTGGTTAATCACGCAACCCGTAACGTAACGATCACGGCATCACGACAGACTCAGATTGAAATCACTTGGCTAGCACGATACTCGAATGAGGTCACATGCTACCCAATTGGTTCCAATTTGAGCTTCCCGCAACCATGTGATAACCACTAGTCCCTGGATCAGTAGGCTAGCGTCACATGTTGAGAAGGGAGAGTCTCATCCAAACGAACGTAGCATAAGGGCAGAGGTAATATATTACAACGGTAGATAATAATATTACAACTTGTTCCTATTTACAAAATGCCGATTGGCTTAAAGTAAACTGAAGAGAAAAACATCAGAGAAACAAAAGTAAAGCGGCCACGGTGTGCCTCCATTCCCACAGGCAACCGGCAGAGCATCTAACTCCGCTAGCCGTCAAACGCACCACCCGCGTCTAGGTCGCCGAACTCCTGGTCACCTTCTTCCTCACCTGCATCTTCTGTTCCTCACACGAATTTTCAGAGCAAACGGTGAGTACACGTATGTACTCGCAAGACTTTATTGTTTACAAGTATAATAATAATGCAGGTTGAACAATGAAGATGGTTGCTACTCTAGTTCACTTTTGCATGAAGCTGAAGTTATTTGCAATAGACTAATAGATTGGAATACTGCACCGTTTATAAATCATTTAGTAAATGAGAATAAATCAATACATAATGTAATTGTACATTTCATTTAACATCCAATTTCTTCCAACATAATCAACACCACCATCACATGGCATCATGAATCATTTTCCTTCAACATAACCAACACCACCATCATGTGGCATCAAGAATCATCACCAACTTGATCAAATCACCAAACCAACCAATCTTTGAGTTCAACGACTCAACATTTGCATAACACAGCCCATCGTTTAAAAGATCTACCGAAATTTAATTCTTTCGTAAATCAAAACCAAAATTACTATACTTGACAGGAAATACCCAAGATGCTCGTGACCGTGAGCACGGCTAATCGATTAGTTTGTTTAATCTCTGCAGAGAATGCACACTTTACCCACACGACACATTCTAGCAATCATGTCAACCATGCCACGCGATACATACCGTATCCGCTTTGCTAGATTGTGACGAAACTTTCCCAATTGTCGGCATTTAGCCTTGCGTCAGCCCCGGCAATGTGCGCTCTTTGCTTTGGGTGGGGGCTCCACTCAACCACACAGAGTACCCCCGGGCCAGGCGAGAGTACCCCCCTAAAATTAGGGTGGTTGGGTACCGTACACTCCAAACCTGATTCACCCACACGGATCCAACGATGGCTAATAGCCCATCGTGCCTTTTACCCTCAGCAAATCATCCACCGTTGTTTCACGAAAGCCTCCAACACCTGCGCGTGGTGAGGGAGTATTCTAAGCAATACCAGCACGTCGGTATTGCCCAACTACCGACACCTGCCACGGCGCAAGATCAAATTCCAACTCTGTACTAGGTTTAGGCTATCCCATACTAGCACATGTGGTTGTACGAAAGGACTTGGTTAAAAGCGTCAAGTTCAGTCCTTAGGTTTGCCTGAGACAAGACCTCCCATCATCCGTCAGGCATAAATCACCATACACCTTTTCCTTTTTCATCTTTTACCAACATAGCCTTTATTTTTCCAAAACCATCATTTCCGAAATCCTAATAACGATCGAAAATCTTTGATTGATCGAGTCCACCGATCATTATTCAATCGGTCTAAAGTCGGGCTAAGCGTATGCAACTATTAGACTTATATTCCCGGCGACACTTATTATAGCGTCTACCCTTAAACTAGGGTTACTCAAGGATTTTAGGGTAACAACGAGATTGAGATAAGCCATCCAACCTTTAGGGTAACTACCTATCCCCACCATTTAAATATTTGTAATAATCATATGCATGCGCAATAGTTTTGCGAATCATCAAATACATTTGCAATTATAGGAGCAATATGATCAAAGGGGTGCTTGCTCGCTTGCTCGAGTTTTGCGTGTCCTCTGGGTCGAAGTCCGGATCTCGCCAATCGCTCCCGAGGCGCCAACGTCTAAGCGAAAGTGCGACAAAAGAAATAACGAGGAAACGATTAAGATCCAATGAGAACAAGGCAAAAGGCTCAAAGAAGCGGACAACAACTAATAAGCGAACACGAGAGAAACAACTCAACGAAAATCAAAACTTGAATTGAGACCGGTGACCGGTGTACAAACTCGGTAGTGCCGCCCTACGATCAGCGAAGCCGCATAAGTCGGTAGTGCCGGTGACTCTGAAACCCAAAAGGGACCCTCTCTGGAAAATAACTACCGGCGTTGCGGGAGGCGGTAGTGCCGGCCCGAACCGGCAAAGATCGGCCGCAAGGGTCGGTAGTCTGAAAGCGGCAAGATGACCGGACTTACCACGTCGGTAGTGCCGACCACAAGTCGATGAATTTTCGAGAAAAGGATTTTCGCACAAGCGACTTGAATTCCGCGACGATTGCATGGATGGGTTCTCGGAGGTGACAAGGACCCATTTATGCAAACCACACGTGGTTCCGACCTCGTTTGGCCTACATCCTAATCCGAGAAACTCTAGAGTCCTAATTTACGCTAAATTCCGACTTTCACCCCGAATCGAATTAAAACTCGATTCCTATCGCGAAACTCGGACTTTAACGACGTCGAATACGTTCAAGGGTCCTTTTCCTAGATTTTGGAACTAGGGTTCCAAAGTTTAATTCCAAAAGCTACGAAAACGACATTTAACCTAATCTATCCGATAAAAACGTATTTAGGGTTTCAAATCTCAGTTTTCGCACTAACGAGAACTCTTGCACCTAACCTAGGTTTAGAAACTCAGCTAACAAAAGTTGAGCACTACAACTTGGTTTTCTAGGGTTTTAGCTAAAAGAAAAGTTGATAGAAAAGGAGAAAAGCACAGGATCAGGCTCAAGTCAACCCAGATCTGACTGAAACTTGCTTCACTCACCACAGATTGCTGCTAAGGTTTTGAAAAGTGACGATCTCCTCCGTGGCTTGCTTCACCTTGAGCTCAAGAACAGCGGAGAGAGAGTTTTAGGGAGGGGAAGAGCTTGAGAGAGAGGGAGAGAGCTCCAAGGGAGAGAGAGCTAGAGAGGGAGAGCTAGAGGGTGAGAGGGAGAGTGAGAGGGAGTGAAGTGAGGGAGAGAGTTGGTGGGGAGGAGAACCCTCTAGAAAACGTGGAGGTGGCTAGGGCAACCGGTCGACCATGGGCGCCTGCCTCTGCTCGAACCCCTCAGTGGTAGAGTGCCGGGCCAGGGTCGGCAGATCGCCGCCCAAGGCGACAAAACCCCAAAAACCCCCCAAAAACTCCGAAACTCAACAACTCTTCCCGGAAACCTCTAGGATAGCTAGAGAAGGTTCGGAAACTACGGTTGCTCGAAAATTCTAACCGTACACGAAACGAGATTTTGGAGCAAAAACTAAAACGAAACAAATTGGGCAAACAAATTCAAACACAATTAACTCCAAATAGAATTTCCAATTAACTCACAAAGGATAATTAATATATTTTTTTTAAAAGACAAGTTCAAACTCAGGATGTTACAGGAGTGGCGCAAGGAAGGGGAGAAGGGGGCGGCGTCTATGGGAAGGGGAGGAGGAGGTGGGGCGCATGGGGAGGTCTTGGGGGCGCCCTAGGGTAGGGTGGCTGCCCCCTCCTCCCCTCATGGGCCAAGAAGCCTCCACCTCAGGCCCAAAAAGATCCCCCAAGGCCCAAGTTTCCCCGAAAAGGCCCAAACAACTGAAAATGGCCCAGAAAAGAGCTATAAAGTCGTACCGAAACGCTGAAATATATAATGTCACATTTTATAATATCACACTCTCTATTCTCACATCCTATGATGTCACAAGTGCTAGAAGGAGGGTCACCGTCATAATTCAAGATTGAAAAAGGTAATATGTTATTGACGGAATCAATGGATGAAGAGAATTCATTCGATCTCGCCGACTATGCTCACCTCACCGCCGATGACTTCGCGGAGGAAGAAGAAGGTAAGTGTGACTTCTACTTCGAGTATATTACAGAGGCAGAATTGTCAGAGTTGACAACTTCATCCAAACCGGATGAGGTCACACCAGGAGCACCATTTTATGAGGAAAAATAAGAAAACAGAGTGACTCCGTACCTGCCCCTGTCTCAGAGGCAGAGGACTAGGGCGCATGCCCTATGAAAGTTGACAATGAATGAACTCACTAGAACGACAATGATTTCCATGAGAGTTCATCTTCAGGTGATTTTCTCTGAAGTTTTGAACTTGATTATACCCCATCATAGTCCTCAGATGAGGGAGTACTCACCCCTTTCGTCAATTTTGAATTCCGCGTTTACGCAATCACAGAGGAGACAAAGGCACAACAAGTGGAATACGAATAGTGTGAAGCTCAAGAAAAAGCCGCCCAAGAGCAACGCGCGAGTCTTGCAGTTATCAAATAGAAGGTGGTGGAAGAGGCAAGACGCTTTTACCACAACAGCCAACCAGGAACTTCACAGAGCCAAATCCCTCGGGGAGTAATCCCAAACATATCCTCCCAATCACGCCACAGGTTCCAAGGTTGGCAGTAAAGGACATAAATATGGTTCCTAATAGTCCACAAGAGGAAACTCCTATGGACAAAATTCGCATTATAACTGATGCAATTTTAAACCAACCCATGGATGGAGACAATGTGCCGCTCATAAGATCTCTAGCTACTGATATGTAAGAAGCTTCTGTAGAAGTACAGAGTGTATCTCCTTCCATGAGGTCTTTAATGGATTCCCACGTCCTTCATGAGCAACAAATCGTCTAAGGTCAACACACGACGAAAATTTAAATCAAGACAAAGAAAATTAACAGTCATTCAGTTCCATACCATTTATCTCATTTTTTATGAAAAATAGAAAATATCTAACTATGTGATGACTTTACCTAGTGCTCATGACCGCGAGCGCGGCTAATCGATTAGTTTTTAACACTGCAGAGGAGTACAGCTTTACCCAAAAGGAATAATCATCTCTTTTTGCAAAGCTATTTAACACAATTCCTTTGGTGTGTCATAGAGAGATCATACATAACCGCTACATATTTAGCTCTAACTTTGCACCATCCTGGTGACTTCAAACCCTTGATATGGCGGTAGAAATAAACATTCACGTAAATCATAAAAATTTTGAGCTCAATAAATAATAATCATTTCTCCCCACACCAAGGCGTACACTATTGCACAGATATGCATTTACCCATACCTGTGAGACCTCGGATTGGCTACCCAGAATCTCCTGTGTATTTCTGTGCTAGTCCCAGATCAACGCTAGCACACACAATTCACAGTGATGAATCATAACCGAACAAAATGAAATATTATAATAAACATTCAGTACCAGCCACATGACTATTTATTACATAACGTGGTCACACGACCAAAGTTCAGCAACAGCAGAAACAAATAGCAAAATGATGACGCCCAAAAGACACCACAGGCGACGACTAAGAGTGTGCGCTTAGTTATCTTGGTGTTCTTCAACGAGCTCCTCGGCATAGAACTCACCTTCTTCAACTGTGTCTTGAAAATTCTCTGATGACAAAATTTTTGTAGCATGTTGTAACACCCCAATTTTTGCTTTTCATGAATTTAAAAGGAATTTTACACTTTGGTGAATTTCTGGAATTTATTTGGATTTAATATGAATTTATTCCCTTTTGAAATAATTAAAGAATTTAAATTTATAAATAAAATTTTGTTGGAAATATTTTATTTGAGTCCAAAATGTCTCAAAGTATTTTTCAGAATTTTTCTGGAATTTTTTCTAATTAATTTGCTATTTTTCTTGAATTATTTGAATTTCTAGAAATTAATTTGAATATTAAATCGCTGGAAAATGCTGAGTGGGTTTGTACTGTTCCACCGAACGAACCCGAGTCAGACTCGAGTTCGAGTCCGACCCGAGCCCGACGCAACCCTAACCCGTGAGACTGTTGGATCGAGATCCAACGGACGTGATTGCGCCACGTCGCCCACGTGCGACCCAAGCCGAACCCATCCGCACCCGTGCGATCTGCGCCGTTGATCGTGCCACGTGGACGTCCCGCGTGCGTCCACGTCACCCTCTCCGTGTCGCCACCGGACTCCGCCGCCGCCTGCGTGTGGGCCTCGGTTTCCGCAATTTTCACGGAAGCCGAGACCCCTATTTAATGCGCCGCCACCCCTGCCGTGAAGCTCTCTTCCGTGCGCACCCGTAGCGCCAATCCGTCGAGGTCGAGCCGCCGCCGTTCGCCCGTAGGAGCTCGCCGAAGTTGGAGAAGACGCCTGCCGCGGTTCTTCACCGTTTCCCGCCGCGTCCGTCGTCCTCCGCCGTGAACGTGCCCAGATATGGAACCGCAAGGACGAGCCGCACCTGGGAGTCCCATCCACTTCACCGGAGCATGCCCGCAACGTTGTTCCCCGCGTCGTCGTCTTCGTCTCCGGCAGCCTCAGCCCCCCCATGCCATCGCCAACCTCGCGAGCTCCGTCAGCCGTTAGATCTTCATCGGACGGCTACGGTGAGTCCACGTCACTCCGTTAGATTTCACGTTTCGGTTTTTAGATCTAATCCCAACCGTTGGATCTATATCCAATGGCTTAGATTAAGCCACGTGGTCGTGAACTGCATCGTGCTTGGATAGATCTTGGCCGTTAGATCTAGATCGTACGGTTAGGGTTAACCTGCGTTGTAGCATTAGATGTAATCCCAGTCGTTCGATCGAAATTGAACGCCGTAGATCGTGCCACGTGTCGCGTGCTGGGACATGCCGCATCGCCCCAGGACGCGGTGAAACCCGAACCAATCGTAGCCGTCTGATCAGAATCGTACGGCTCAGATCAAGCCACGTTACCCCAAACGTGCACGGTCCAGATCCGATCTGGGCCGTTGATTTTCAAATCAACGGTCGAGATCTAGCCACGTCTTGGAGCCGAACAGCGATCGGCGATGATCGCCGCTAACATCACGCTGCGTGGCGTCGGCGTGGGGCAGCGTGTCGGTCGGGCCAACGGCTCCATGACGTCATCTGTGACATCATGCTGACATCACGGGTGGGGCCCGCGTGTTAGTCCGCTCGGCCGAAGCGCGATGGCATCAGTGCTGACGTCATCCAGTGGGTCCCATGTGTCAGTGACCCGTGAACCCATGGGCCGAGTCCACGGTGGGCCGAGCGCGAGCCGTGGACCAAGTCCATGGACCCGTTGACATCATGCCGAAGCAATAAATCAATTTTTCTTTAGAAAAATAATTCGGTGGGAATTCAAATACCGTGCTGACGTCATTTTTCGGATTTTTCAATAGAAAAATAAATGAATTAATTCGGTTTATTGATTTATTTGAATTTTCAAACTTTAAACGCTTATAACTTTTGCGTTTCAACTCCGATTTGAACGATTTCAATTTCTAAATTTTTATAAAATTGAGATCTACTCAAATATGAATTTTAGTTAATTTTTGGACATGAAATTTGCTCTGTTTATATTTAATTAATAGATTCTTTAAACTTTAAACAATTATAACTTTTGCATTTTAACTCCGATTTGATCGATTCAAATTTCTAAAAATTTGTAAAATTATGCCCTTTCTGTTTATGGACTTTTTTTATATTTTGGGCAATGTGCATGTACTGTTTTATTTATTTATTGATATTTGCACGCATTACGAGTGGACGTTGAAGTACCCGAAGGCTTCGAAGGAGAAGTGTTGACCCAGGAGCCAGCTCAAGACCAAGAACAAGTACTCTTTGAAGGCAAGTTATGCTTTGACCATATTGATCCCATTTTTGAAATCTATCTGATTTAAATTATTGCATGTTAATTCAATTAGAAAATGCTTTAAATAATTATGGGAAATTAGATAAATGCCAAATTGCAGTATGACACCTTGATTAATTACTTATGTGCCATAAACCCTTGTCACCCTAGTTGTGGATTATTTAGTTGGACATTATTAAATTGCCAACATGGGTAATTAGACTGTTGTAGTATATTGCTTAGACCTGCCACATAGCCACAACATGATTTTGGATAATTACATGTTAACATTGACATAATGACATATGGAACATGTTTTTGAGAAGTGTCATATGTTATTGATGTTGTTATCGATGGCACGTGGTGCATCGTAATCAACTGGG
This sequence comes from Rhipidocladum racemiflorum, assembly GCA_036346355.1. Classification (NCBI taxonomy): domain Eukaryota; kingdom Viridiplantae; phylum Streptophyta; class Magnoliopsida; order Poales; family Poaceae; genus Rhipidocladum; species Rhipidocladum racemiflorum. The sequence continues at coordinate 29,013,841 of CM070575.1, read as the reverse complement.
GTTTGATAGGGGTTTGATAAATAGATTTAGACCGGGGCATGTGGCAAGAATGATTGGGTGGCCAGTTGTGGCATCGGGGAAGTTGATTTGGTTCTTCGGGTAGTCTTGCCCTAGTCACCCTAAGGACTTAACCTTGCAAGCCTTTGAACTGAGTCAAACGTGCAACCACATGTCTGTAATGGGACGGACCTAGTTGATTAAGTTGCTAATAACGTACCTGTGGGACCTCGGGGTGTCAACTATACCTTTTGTGTAGTTGTACGGGGGAGCGTACCGGGGCTGCGGCCAGGTACCCATCTAATGGTTGATTGGCCTAGACTTCGCCTTTGCTAAGGGAAAGGGTTAGCGTGCAATAACCAGGGAGTCCCACTTGTGTTGTTAGAAGTTTCCGAAAGACTTTGTTATGGACACTCGCCTTTGTGGTGTTTGGCTGTATCTTGTGGGTAAAGTGCATAACCTCTGCAGAGTGTAAAATCTATTCGAATAGCCGAGTCCGCGGCATTGGACATTGCTCGGGAATTACAGTTAAGGGTTAGACTTTCACAAAAATGACTTGATTCTAGAAAGATGGTTGGTTTGGAATGATGAATTGGGCCTAGGATCGAAAAATGCTGTACTTGTGAGATCTTTGTGAAAAGTACTCTATTCATTATTGTTTTACCGCTTGCAATCTATTATTGTATTTACTCATGCTACTTTACTGCAAATGAACTGTTAGCCTATCCTTTGTAATAAGCCATGCATGTAGAATATTAGCTTGCATTCTGTGCATGACTTGCTGAGTACCAAGTACTCACCCTTGCCATAATACAACATCAGTTGAAGAAGAGTCGACGCCAGCTTTGGAGGAAGAGTACCAGGAGGAGCCGTCTAACTAGGGAGCGGGCCCAATCAGTTGCCTGTGGTATACTGGATGGCGCCACAAAATCTATTTTATTCCGCTACAGTTATTTCTCTTTTATAAGTCTTCACCCTGTGAGGCGTATCTTTGTAACTTGGCCATAAGGTCGAGCAACCAGTTTGGTTAATTAAGTAAAGTACACTACTATTTCGTTGAGTATGATTTTGATATTTACCGATGTTGAGACTGTGTGCACTAGCGTGATCCTGGACTAGTGCTGAATATACAAAGGGTCTGGATTTGCAAATTCGGGTCCCGACACATGTGAGTACAAAAGTACTTAGCAAGTCTAGGAAATTATGCAACATGTAGGCTTCCCAAGGAAGGCTTATTAGGGTTGTTCTGCACAAAGCCATGTTTCATCAACTATACTTAATATTAATTTTCACAAAGCAAAATTTTGCAATTATTTTAACAATTGAAGTTATTTATTATTTTAGTGAAGGTTGTATCCACCATCACTAGTATAGAGGCTCTATCCGCCACATTTTAAAAAGATTAAGGCAAACCAACTCATGACTCTATCTGTCAAGATCAAAACAGGTTCCAACTACCTGATTGGCTCAATCCGCCAATAAACATCCGAGAGTTCTAACCACTACCAGATCCCAAAACATCAATTCTTTTTAAAACCAAAACCAAGTCTACCAGTATGAAAGCATTCTTCATTTTCCCGTTGACCGTAGGTACGGCTATTCGAATAGTTCTACACTCTGCAGAGGTGTACAGCTTTACCCACAAGACATGATCATCTCTTTAGTGCCACACGATTAACACACTTCCTTTGGTGTGTCGGTCGCGGCGAGAGTCTCTTAACTTGAGATATCAGTAGCTCTTCCTGTACCAGGGTGGTAATGGATTCCGATATCATAGTCTTTAACTAATTCCAACCATCTTCTCTGCCTCAAATTGAGATCCGATTGAGTGAAAATATACTTCAAGCTCTTATGATCCGTATAGATCTCACATTGATTTCCAATCAAATAGTGCCTCCAAATCTTGAGTGCATGCACAACTGCAGCTAACTCCAAATCATGGGTTTGGATAATTTTCTTCATGAGGTCGCAGTTGTCTTGAAGCATAAGCTATGACTTTTCCTTCTTGCATCAAAACACATCCAAGACCTTGCTTTGAAGCATCACAGTAAACTTCAAAATCCTTACGAATATCCGGCAGAACAAGTACTGGTGCTGAAGTTAACCTCTTCTTCAATTCCTGAAAGCTCTGCTCACAGGACTTCGTCCATTCAAACTTCTTCTCCTTCTTCAAAAGCTGGGTGAGAGGTCTTGCAATCTTTGAAAAACCTTCAATGAATCTTCGATAGTAACCTACTAAACCGAGGAAACTTCTGATATCCAGGACTGACTTAGGTTGCTTCCAATCCAGAACATTCTTTACTTTTACAGGATCTACTGCTACTCCTGCAGCAGAAATAACATGACCCAAGAAAGAAACTTCTTTCAACCAAAAGTCACACTTACTGAACTTAGCATACAACTGATGTTCTCTTAACTTCTCCAAGACTATCCTCAGATGGTCTTCATGTTCTTTCCTACTCTTGGAATAGACAAGAATGTCGTCAATGAAGACTACTACAAACTTGTCCAGGTATTCCATGAATACTTTATTCATCAGATTCATGAAATAGGAAGGTGCATTCGTCAAACCAAATGACATCACTGTAAACTCGTACAGTCCATATCGGGTAGTGAAAGCTGTCTTCAGGATATCTTCTTTTTTATCTTAAGCTGATGATATCCTGATCTTAAATCTATTTTTGATAACACTTGAGCTCCTTTCAACTGATCGAATAGATCATCTATCCTTGGCAAAGGATACTTATTCTTTATTGTAAACTCATTCAAGGATCGGTAATCTATACACATTCTCAGACTACCATCCTTCTTCTTAACAAAGATGACGGGTGAACCCCAGGGTGAAGAACTTGGCCTAATAAATCCTTTCTCCTGCAGTTCTTCAATCTGCTTCTTCATTTCTGTTAACTCATTAGCAGGTAGCCGATAGGGCCTTTTTGAGATAGGAGTTGTACCAGGTACAAGCTCGATTGTGAACTCGATGTCCCGGTCTGGTGGCATACCAGGCAAATCTTCTGGGAATACATCTGGGTATTCATTCACTATAGGCACATTTTCCAGCGATGTACCTTTCATACTATTTAGGGTACTACCCCCTTAGAGGAAAGATTAGACAGGAACTCTACTCGAATTCCCTCGGGACTAGTAAGAGAGATTGCTCTACTAGCACGGTCTATCGACCCTTGTACTTAGTTAGCCAGTCCATTCCAAGGATTACTTCTATACCCTTAGTATCCAATAGTATTAAGTTCGCTAGGAACTTTACCCCTTTTATAACTATATCCGTTTTTGGGCAAACAGCATTTGTTCTTAATTCTTTACCGGGGGATTGAACTAGTAAGGGATTTCTAAGCTGAACTGTATCCCAACCATGCTTTTTAACCAAATATTCTGATATGAAGGAATGCGTTGCACCAGAATCGAATAAAACTGAAGTATGTACCAAGTTGACAAAGAACTTACCATAGACCATATCCGGTGTGTCCTGGACTTCCTCAGTCGTGACGTGGTTAACACGTCCTCTTCTGATGGTGTGAGGATTATGCAGAGTCTGCGGCGTTCCTCTTCCTTGAGCTGGTGCTGGGGCGCGAGTTGGTGTGGTCCCCAAGTTGAACCGAACTGGGGTCACAGCTTGACACTTATGAGGACAGTTACTAGCGTAATGCCCCATCTCCCTGCAGTTGAAGCATTGAACTCCTGCTGTAGCCGTGTTGCTCTTCTGAACTTGATTTCCTGCATTGCCAGCAGAGGCTTGAGCAAACTGATGAGGAGTGGACATTGGGGTCCTGGAAACAATGGGAGCTACTGGCCTGCTGGATTGAGGCTGAAAGGTACGGGGCCTAGAACTGCTAGCACCACATTGAGCTTGAAACATCATCTTCCTCTTCCTTGACTCGAAGAGCTGGCGCTGAGCATCTTCCTGAATCAATGCCTTATTCACCATGTGCTGAAATGAGGGAAAGTCATTTGACACCAGCTGCACTTTAATATTAGGGTCAAGACCCTCCATGAAGCGCCAAATCTTGGCCTCGTTAGTGGCGACATCCTCAGTAGCATAAAGGGACAACTGAGTGAACCTGTTCAGATACTCGGACACTAACAGGTTTCCTTGCTACAATTTATGGAACTCACGCCTCTTCATCTCCATAATCCCCTTGGGAATATGGGTAGCACAGAAAGCTTCATTCTCCCACCAACTAGCAGCTGTTCCTTTCAACTGATAAGAGGCATATAAGACACTCAAATTCATCACACTAAGCCAAATAAAGTTTCCTCTCCACTTCCTTAAGCCAATCATCCGCTTCTAGCGGATCAACAGATCCAACAAATGTTGGAGGTCTGGTCCTCATGAACTCCCCAAACTTAGACTGGGGTGGCTGAGCTGTGGCTTGAGCTGGGGCGGCTTGGGGCTGATTGAGGGCATTCTGTGCCAGGGCCTGCAGAATCTGGAGTTGCATGGCCATCATCTGCTCCAGGTTTGGCGGTTGGTTCGGAGGTGGGGGTGGTACTGGTTCTTGCTGTGTCGGAGGCGGCGGCACCTGATCATCAACTGGATGTTGCTGCTGTTCCAGCGGCACTTCCTCTTGGAACTGAACTCTTCCACGACCACAACCACGTCCTCTACAGCGGCCTCCTCTTCTTCCTCTTCCAGGATTCTCCATCTGGAACAGAGAACAGGAAAAAGCACAAGGGAAGAGGGTGTAACACCCCGACATTTAATATGCCTGAATGCTACCAAACATAAGCTAAACAACATCTAAATACCACAATTAAACATAAATTCCAGCAAAGGCGCACATGCTAAAAACCGAGATTTCGGCAGCATCTCCTTTCTTTTAACATGAATTAACACAATATCAATATCATGGCAAGATATGTCATAGCACACGACAAATAAAACATCAACATAAATGGATATATCATCAAATTACACCAATAAAAGCATGCTCAACCACTTCATAAGCTATAACCAAGCAAATAAGGAATCACAAGCATGCTAAATTAAACCCTACATTAAGTTTATGGCACAACTCTTAATATCATGTCTCCAAGTGATTAATTATGGACTATGATGGTGGAGCTACGTGTAGAAGTGTAGCTAGACCCCTTTTTCCCGCATGCCGATCTCAAAGTACCTAAAAACAACATAAAACACAAGCGTGAGTTCGAAAACTCAGCAAGCATATTGTAATGGACAACAAGATCATTTACAAGAATATAATACCTTACATCACATATAACATCTCATACTTGAGCACATAACAACATCATCATCATTAAATATGTATTGCAATGCAATGCAATGCAATGCAATGTTATGCTCATATCTCCTTGGAAACTCATACCGGTATGGTTGAGTACACACCCGTCGGTGTGCACCCTCTCCCCCCTTCCATCCCGAAGATGGAGGGTGCCTACTCCTCGCTTCCATTCACCACGTGAATGGAATCACGATGTAGGTCTTACTCAATGGTGTTCCGGACTAGTCATAACTTTCACACCGGCCTTTCCCGGATTAGTTAATGACTTTCTCACCGCCCTCGCCCCATCTCATGTCATGCATGCAACTATGCCAATTATCATATTTCACATGTACATAAACATATGGCATCTCATCATGACAAATATTACACATGGCATCGAATCATGATAAGTATAGACACATAGCATCATATCATGATAATCATACTCAATATATCATTGGAAAACAGCAAGCAAGGCAAGTGATCCTAGCAAGTATTCAATCTTTCATCCAATATCAACAAGCAACCTACAATCCGCTATACATTACAACACACTTGCCTCAACCGCGGGCGACGGATTTGTGGGAAGTCGAGGGCACTCCCGATGTCACACCACCTGCACATAGGCATCACACACTCACAATCATGCCCACAAAACAGTACGCAAAACCACATCTAACCCGACATTGCCCACTACTCGCAAAACCTAAAAACAGAGGTTCTGTCCCGACGGGACAGCAGCCTTGCAAAAAGCATAACTTGAGTTCTGGGACTCCGAATCAATTAAACGAGTACATCCTCGCGTAGCTTAGGAAATTTCCCAACTTTCTCTAGGTATAGGTAAAGACTGATTCGGACTCTAATGTCGTCTAATCTATAGATTACCGTGATCTGTTCCAATTACGTCACAGATTTTAACACGCTCGGTAAAACAGCCATAACTTTTAAACGACTGGGCGGAATTTAACTTTCTTTATATCCACGGAAAGATAATTAAATTATCTACAACTTCTTCAACATCCGTATGACAAGATTCGGATCTAAATTGGCAAAAACGCGAACCCTAGCTCGACTGCTCAATCTGCCCGAAAACAGAAACGTGGCAACATCTAGATCTAACCCAAATTACTCAAATCCAGCGCCTCCAATTGATCAAAAAACTTGATAAAATCCCTAATAACAGTACCTAGCTCATCCCCGAGGATCCCCATGATCATACCTTTGCCCGACGCACGAAAACTCCAATCGATCTCCTCGCTCCTCGCTCCTCGCTCCTCGCACCTCGCACCTCGCACCTCGCTCCTCGCTCCTCGGATGGATCCATGAGGATGCAGGGGTGGGGAGGTCACCCTAGGGAAGCAAGGGGGGTGGAGGAGAGGTGGTGTGCAATGGGGAGCAATGGGGGCGCCATGGGGGCAAGAGATGGGGCGGCTAGGAGGTGGAGGGAGGAGGAAGGGTGGCGGCTAGGGTTAGGGGCGCATGGGGCAGGGGTGGACGTCCCAAGGGCTGGTGGGGAGCCCTTTTACCAGCCCCCACACCCAAACCTAGTCCGTTACGGAGACCTACTCCATCCCACCAAAGCCCACCAAGGCCCAAACTCCCCCGGGAAGGCCCAAAACCCCGAAAACGGCCCGGAAAAGCTATTAACCTCCATATCCTATAGTTTTAACCTTAATTCCACATCTCATAATGTTATTAACCTTATCATGCACGTTAAATAAGGTTACGACACTCCGTGGTGTCACAACGCTTCAAAAGGCCCAAAAACGCGAGTAAACCTCAAGCCGTAAGATTTTCTTCTCTAATTTCGCAATTTGTAATGTCACACCAAAACGTAGTGTCACATTCTTCCCCCCTTCAACTGGATTCGACCTCGAATCCGAAGGACACCAAAAACAACTACCAAGTCCCCAAGGGACAAAAGGCTTCTCAGCCGCAAAGGCTCCATCAACCCAAAACGCTCGAATCCTCATGACAAACATTTCGCACTTCTATCACAACCAACCTGACTACCACACTCCATCAAACTCAATCATGACACATAATCCCATCTTTTCCAATTATTTGACCCTTTTCACAAAGAATCAAAATTAACTAATGTCAGCTATGTACATAGCCTTCATCGATAAAACTTTTCTTTTCTTCCACAAACCACGCTACACTTTCATTCTACCCCCTCCCAGGCATAACACACACCCAGGGACAACTAGCTACGACAAAGTTCACGACAGATCACTATATTTCAAATTATCATCACTTTTTAACAATCCAACCATATTCTCAACAAGGTTTGGACCGACATCACCAACTTCCAACATGACCACCCTTCGAACCACAACCAAAGTTCTACGCCTAGCCCAAGGTAGAGCTGTAAATTATTACCAAACCTCAACTGGTTCTTTTCCTATGAGGGTCTCGCCCTCACACTTTCTCACTCAAAAACTACCAAACCCATGAGTATAATCCTCCATTATGCTCAACAATTCCATAGACATTTCTATTCACATCTCAAACGAGAATGCCAACAAAGAGCAACTCCCTTAGTCGGATGAACCACATTCATCAACTTGAACCCAAAACACAACAAATCACTTGGAACAAAGGTTTGACAACCTCGAAAGATCACTCGATCTTTTTTCCTAAGTCAAGTCGCAAAGGAAAAACTCCAATCTCAAATCAATGCGATACATCTCGCATCGGGGACCACTCAAACAAAAAAAGAGAGACTCCACACAATTCTTTGTCAGAAATTCTCAACAATCAATGACAACTCGACTCACTTTCACCACAGCCAAGCATCTCATAAAAACAACATTGTGGAAGAGAAAACCGATTCTCAAACCAATCGAAAGAATCCACAACCGCCATAATAACTCTCAAGGAAACAAGGAAACCCAATCCTCTTACAACAAAGCCAAATGCCAGGAACTCTTCACTCTTTTTTTCATGCTAAAGAGCAAATGGAAATCTAGATTCATGACATGAATCCAAGCTTTTCGAGAGCACACCGGATTAGTCATATTTCCCTATATGACTTACTCACCGACCTGGCTCAATGACTCTTTTATCAATAGACATCTATAAATGATGTCATGTTTCCTTTTCACCATTCATTCATCATGTACAACGCTACCAAATAGTCATTCACAAGACAACTTCTTCCTCTGCATCACATGATTAAAACTTGGATAGCATCGATGATTGCGCCCAATCATAAAACTATGAGGGGAACACCATTAACAGGAAAACACCACGTCATACATAACCCGGCCGACAATTGAAAGCCAAATTTGTAAAGCATCGCATTTTAACCAAAAATCAACATTTTGAAAGAGAACATCAATTCTCAAAGAGAAATGGGAGACTCATTTTCCCAAAATGAGAACACTTCACCAACCCGAATCACTTATAAACATTCATAAAATCCACCCTTTTGAAACACTCGCAAACACCACATGACCTTTTCCAAATAAATCCAGCCCAATCAAATAGACTTACAAATTAAATCTCAAGAATTTTCAACACACCCACTATGTCCATCGGCTTCCTTTTTAAGATTTACTCCAAGTATGCTTCAGTGCGAACGCGAAGGAGCGCGATCCACTCAAAGGCTTTTGGGTGCAAAATCAAACTCATAGCATAAACTGAACAACTTAGCCAAAACCAAAGATGGGCACCAACCTCTACGAGTTTTAGGGAAACTTCGAAAATGCAACATAAAGAACACCTTGACCAAAAAAACATTTAACCAAGATAGCAAACCACCAACCTGCACCAAAAGGTTTTATACACAAGCTCGGCATGAGACTCACCATAACTAGTGTCCCACTATCCTTAACATTTAAGCATTCCATAATCACTATTTACTTATCGAGAAAACCCATCTTAAATCAATCCATACTACCTCCTCAAGAACCCCACAAACCAACACATCATAAAACAACGTATTCTATATTTCAAACGTAGTACTTCAACAGATACTTAAGCATGATCATCCTATCAATTTTTATACCATAAATACGTCAACATCTTGACAATCAAAACTTATTCCATTAACAAATGACTTCAACATACAAATAGTATCTCCATAAGACAAAGTCGAAAATTATGATCCTAAGATACACCTTCTTTAGGATACAATTCTATATCATGCTAAAATATCCATGGTTCACTTCATCGCCACATGTTATAATAATCTCTATTTTACAATGGCTTCCAAAAAGTAATCCAAACAATTACCACCACTACTAAATCATCAATATCCATAAATAGGCATAATCATAAAAACAACTACATTGTTTTTAGTTACACTATCCATATACCATAACAAATTGTCACTACACAACATACTCCAACTATAAAAACAAATTTAATAGGTTAGACCATCCCAATGCTTTAGCAATAACATAAACAAAGAAAGCCTATGTCTTCACAATTGACATCGATACTAGCATCGTAGGAACACAACTGCATACTTCCAATTATACTAATGGTTTGCGACAATATAAAAAGCAACTCTAATCAACTTCCAAATTAAAGTCACTAGTCAACACGATTAAATCTCTCTATTAATCCATTAGATTAGAACATCTTTAGACAACCAAAGAAAGTTTCTTTAACAATATCAATGATCCTACATCATCTTAATGTTTTAACTATGCATTAGGGTTTAAAACTTTAAACATATTCGAGGGTCATAAGCACTTTCAAAGCAAGGCAACAGATTCTAAGCATGTACATTAACATATTTAATCATTCTCATTATAGGGTAATCTGCAACACTAGAAGTTCATTTAATCTTAAGCTAAGCACAAATATTACTTTTAACCGATTCGACTCACCAATTAACTTAAGAACAAATCATTTCCAATAACCACATTGTTACATACTACATGACATGCTAAACAACCATTTTCACTTTTGACAAACAGGATGCAACTCCACTTTTAAGGACAACCACAACTCAAGAACCGTAAGCGAACACCGATAGACAATTTCTCCTTTTCTGTGCAAGGAAGAAAACAAAACTCTAACAGAAATGCAGGAGAGTTCCACTCTCAAGTTCCCAAATTTGCCCACAAAACTCTTCAAGAAATCTCAAGATCCATACTTCCAAGAAGGAAGAAGGATGCACTAGGGAAAACAAAATGTTCAACCAAACCTTTTCCGATAAAGTTACAAAACTTAGCTCCACCCAACCTAAGGTCGGCACTAGGATAACTTCAACTCTTTTCTCAGATAGGGAGGACAACAACCACATATGTTTCCTCCCTAAGACAATCCACAATAACCAGCAAAACCGGGTGTCAAAGCAAAGGCGACAAAAAAGGCGCAACTCTAAACTCTTCTTCTTCGTTTCCAACCAAGGAAGACCAAAAACCACAAATCGCATACCAAACATTTTTCTTTTAGTTTCCATCAACTAAAACCAAGAAAACCAACCAAAACCAACCGTCAGAACGGTGAAGAACATACGAAGGAACCCACCACCAAACTCTTCTATTTGACTCCCGTCAACTACCCGATCTACGACAGAAAGGGTAAGCACTCTTCTCCTACAGGGGTTAATAGTTCTTCGATGATGGCGCTAACTGGCCACACCGTCACACTTCACCCTTACAATGAATAAAGAGAGGTGACCGAAACCCTTCGGCACCACAACCCCACTTTAACATAATAACATGAACAATTCAATTCAATTCTTTCATAAACATAGCAACATACATAAACAAATGTAGCATTCAACATCAAGGCTCAAATACAACATTTAAGCGTAACGCAACGATTCCCATACCCTTTCCTACTGTGCATCCATGTGTGTCAAATTTTAAATTACTTATACCACTTTTGCAAGTTTTAATGTTGCTATCCTATAACAAAGTTTTAGTTAAGACCTAAGCCATGTTTCTAAGTTATTCCACATCACATTTTAGTTGTACACTATAGCATGATACTAAAAATTCACATTCCAAGGACCTACAGCCCGCTCTGATACCAACTGTAACACCCCGGCATTTAATATGCCTGAATGCTACCAAACATAAGCTAAACAACATCTAAATACCACAATTAAACATAAATTCCAGCAAAGGCGCACATGCTAAAAACCGAGATTTCGGCAGCATCTCCTTTCTTTTAACATGAATTAACACAATATCAATATCATGGCAAGATATGTCATAGCACACGACAAATAAAACATCAACATAAATGGATATATCATCAAATTACGCCAATAAAAGCATGCTCAACCACTTCATAAGCTATAACCAAGCAAATAAGGAATCACAAGCATGCTAAATTAAACCCTACATTAAGTTTATGGCACAACTCTTAATATCATGTCTCCAAGTGATTAATTATGGACTATGATGGTGGAGCTACGTGTAGAAGTGTAGCTAGACCCCTTTTTCCCGCATGCCGATCTCAAAGTACCTAAAAACAACATAAAACACAAGCGTGAGTTCGAAAACTCAGCAAGCATATTGTAATGGACAACAAGATCATTTACAAGACAATAATACCTTACATCACATATAACATCTCATACTTGAGCACATAACAACATCATCATCATTAAATATGTATTGCAATGCAATGCAATGCAATGCAATGTTATGCTCATATCTCCTTGGAAACTCATACCGGTATGGTTGAGTACACACCCGTCGGTGTGCACCCTCTCCCCCCTTCCATCCCGAAGATGGAGGGTGCCTACTCCTCGCTTCCATTCACCACGTGAATGGAATCACGATGTAGGTCTTACTCAATGGTGTTCCGGACTAGTCATAACTTTCACACCGGCCTTTCCCGGATTAGTTAATGACTTTCTCACCGCCCTCGCCCCATCTCATGTCATGCATGCAACTATGCCAATTATCATATTTCACATGTACATAAACATATGGCATCTCATCATGACAAATATTACACATGGCATCGAATCATGATAAGTATAGACACATAGCATCATATCATGATAATCATACTCAATATATCATTGGAAAACAGCAAGCAAGGCAAGTGATCCTAGCAAGTATTCAATCTTTCATCCAATATCAACAAGCAACCTACAATCCGCTATACATTACAACACACTTGCCTCAACCGCGGGCGACGGATTTGTGGGAAGTCGAGGGCACTCCCGATGTCACACCACCTGCACATAGGCATCACACACTCACAATCATGCCCACAAAACAGTACGCAAAACCACATCTAACCCGACATTGCCCACTACTCGCAAAACCTAAAAACAGAGGTTCTGTCCCGACGGGACAGCAGCCTTGCAAAAAGCATAACTTGAGTTCTGGGACTCTGAATCAATTAAACGAGTACATCCTCGCGTAGCTTAGGAAATTTCCCAACTTTCTCTAGGTATAGGTAAAGACTGATTCGGACTCTAATGTCGTCTAATCTATAGATTACCGTGATCTGTTCCAATTACGTCACAGATTTTAACACGCTCGGTAAAACAGCCATAACTTTTAAACGGCTGGGCGGAATTTAACTTTCTTTATATCCACGGAAAGATAATTAAATTATCTACAACTTCTTCAACATCCGTACGACAAGATTCGGATCTAAATTGGCGAAAACGCGAACCCTAGCTCGACTGCTCAATCTGCCCGAAAACAGAAACGTGGCAACATCTAGATCTAACCCAAATTACTCAAATCCAGCGCCTCCAATTGATCAAAAAACTTGATAAAATCCCTAATAACAGTACCTAGCTCATCCCCGAGGATCCCCATGATCATACCTTTGCCCGACGCATGAAAACTCCAATCGATCTCCTCGCCCCTCGCTCCTCGCTCCTCGCACCTCGCACCTCGCTCCTCGCTCCTCGCTCCTCGGATGGATCCATGAGGATGCAGGTGTGGGGAGGTCACCCTAGGGAAGCAAGGGGGGTGGAGGAGAGGTGGTGTGCAATGGGGAGCAATGGGGGCGCCATGGGGGCAAGAGATGGGGCGGCTAGGAGGTGGAGGGAGGAGGAAGGGTGGCGGCTAGGGTTAGGGGCGCATGGGGCAGGGGTGGACGTCCCAAGGGCTGGTGGGGAGCCCTTTTACCAGCCCCCACACCCAAACCTAGTCCGTTACGGAGACCTACTCCATCCCACCAAAGCCCACCAAGGCCCAAACTCCCCCGGGAAGGCCCAAAACCCCGGAAACGGCCCGGAAACGGCCCGGAAAACCTATTAACCTCCATATCCTATAGTTTTAACCTTAATTCCACATCTCATAATGTTATTAACCTTATCATGCACGTTAAATAAGGTTACGACACTCCGTGGTGTCACAACGCTTCAAAAGGCCCAAAAACGCGAGTAAACCTCAAGCCGTAAGATTTTCTTCTCTAATTTCGCAATTTGTAATGTCACACCAAAACGTAGTGTCACATTCTTCCCCCCTTCAACTGGATTCAACCTCGAATCCGAAGGACACCAAAAACAACTACCAAGTCCCCAAGGGACAAAAGGCTTCTCAGCCGCAAAGGCTCCATCAACCCAAAACGCTCGAATCCTCATGACAAACATTTCGCACTTCTATCACAACCAACCTGACTACCACACTCCATCAAACTCAATCATGACACATAATCCCATCTCTTCCAATTATTTGACCCTTTTCACAAAGAATCAAAATTAACTAATGTCAGCTATGTACATAGCCTTCATCGACAAAACTTTTCTTTTCTTCCACAAACCACGCTACACTTTCATTCTACCCCCTCCCAGGCATAACACACACCCAGGGACAACTAGCTACGACAAAGTTCACGACAGATCACTATATTTCAAATTATCATCACTTTTTAACAATCCAACCATATTCTCAACAAGGTTTGGACCGACATCACCAACTTCCAACATGACCACCCTTCGAACCACAACCAAAGTTCTATGCCTAGCCCAAGGTAGAGCTGTAAATTATTACCAAACCTCAACTGGTGAAAACGCGAACCCTAGCTCGACTGCTCAATCTGCCCGAAAACAGAAACGTGGCAACATCTAGATCTAACCCAAATTACTCAAATCCAGCGCCTCCAATTGATCAAAAAACTTGATAAACTCCCTAATAACAAGATTACCTAGCTCATCCCGAGGATCCCCATGATCATACCTTTGCCCGACGCCTAAAAACTCCAATCGATCTCCTCGCTCCTCGCTTCCTCGGATGGATCCATGAGGATGCGAGGGTGGGGAGGTCACCCTAGGAAGCAAGGGGTGGAGGAGAGGTGGTGTGCAATGGGAGCAATGGGGCGCCATGGGGCAAGAGATGGGGCGGCTAGGAGGTGGAGGGAGGAGGAAGGGTGGCGGCTAGGGTTAGGGCGCATGGGGCAGGGGTGGACGTCCCAAGGGCTGGTGGGGAGCCCTTTACCAGCCCCCACACCCAAACCTAGTCCGTTACGGAGATCTACTCCATCCCACCAAAGCCCACCAAGGCCCAAACTCCCGGGAAGGCCCAAAACCAGGAACGGCCGGAAAAGCTATTAACCTCCATATCCTATAGTTTTAACCTTAATTCCACATCTCATAATGTTATTAACCTTATCATGCACGTTAAATAAGGTTACGACACTCCGTGGTGTCACAACGCTTCAAAAGGCCCAAAAACGCGAGTAAACCTCAAGCCGTAAGATTTTCTTCTCTAATTTCGCAATTTGTAATGTCACACCAAAACGTAGTGTCACAGAGGGAAAAGCAAAGATAAGAAAACCAGGGGCTAACAACATCCACCAAGACAAAAGCACAATAAAAGAAAGGAAACACAAACTAAACTCTTCAATTAAAACAAAATAGTTTTATTAAGATGGATGTATCACAAATGCATAGAAGCACAATATAGTCCATCACACTCATTTATTAAACATTCTAATCGTGGACAAAGAGGGCACTACTAGCCAAAACTAACTGTTCCCCTCGTTCTCCTCAAAGACGCGCGGGGAAGGATCCTCCTCACTCCTGCTGCGGGATGCACGGGCAGCCTGGGAAGGTCCCAGCTCTCTTGAAACTGCCAATAATACTAGGGAGATCCCCAAGGATGGCTCACGGCGCACAGACTTGCGCGCGGTTTCTCGGAGCAGCGGACCTCGATGACGCTTAACCCGAGCGGCGTCCAGGGTCAACCCTCTCGGCGGCAGGTCCTCCTGAACTGGAGTTGACGGCGGTGGAGCTACTGGCTATGCCTCCTGCATAGGGGCCGGTGCAGTAAGGGATTTCCTCCCTGGCTGCAGCTAGCTCTTTGTACGCATCCTGAAGCTCGTGAGAGGTGTGAACATTGGCCTCATCCTACGCCCGGATGAGCGAACCCATGTGCACGATGGTTAGATCAGCCTCCCGGTCCAAACTCCGAAATTTGTTGTGACTCCTCCCCTCCTGGAAACAAGGAAAGAGCCGGTATGGTGTGTCTTCCAGCTTGTCATTGTAGCTGTCTCCCAGGTGGAGGAGGGCTTGCCTTGCAGCATCCTGCAACGCATCTCCAATCCTCAGTCGCTCCGATGCAAAGTAGAAAGGGCAATCTTCTGCCTGTCATCTACTCCTGGCGTAGACAAGCAGCCTGACTTTCCATGTACTATAGCCAAGGCTGGGCACAGAAGTGCAGTGATACTCCGGGCGATGGGGAAAACCCAACTCTTGGAGCATCAATGATAGCTCCTCGCAGAAACCTCCAGCCATCGCGGCAAAAGTGGTGTACACCGACATCTACAAATTTTGAAACAAGTCAAGGTTAGTAAACCATTTTAAATAAAAGATAGGACAAGGGCAAGATACTAGGATAGAAAAGATAGAAGCAAAGAAATTTAATATTTTAGAAATACAATTTTATAAAAATATTAATCCTTAAGGCCAAACCATTCTAACTAGGTCACATCCTACAATCGTCCAAGCTCTGATACCATCGTTGTGAGACCCCGGATTGGCTACCCGAAATCTCCTGTGTATTTCTGTGCTAGTCCCAGATCAACGCTAACACACACAGTTCATAGTGATGAATCATAACCGAACAAAACGAAATATTATAATAAACATGAAGTACCAGCCACATGGCTATTTATTACATAACGTGGTCACACGACCAAAGTTCAGCAACAGTAGAAACAAATAGTGAAAAGATAATGCAAAAAAGACACCACAGGCGACGACTAGGAGCGCACGCTTAGTTATCTTGGTGTTCTTCAACGAGCTCCTCGGCATAGAACTCACCTTCTTCAACTGCGTCTTGGAAATTCTCTGATGACAAAATTTGTGTAGCATTTGAGTACAAAAGTACTAAGCAAGTCTGGGAAATTATGCAACATGTAGGCTTCCCAAGGAAGGCTTATTAGGGTTCTTTTGCATAAAGCCATGTTTCACTTAGTATTAATTTTCACAAAGCAAATTTTTGCAATTATTTTAACAATTGAAGTTATTTATTATTTTAGTGAAGGTTCTATCCACCATCACTAGTATAGAGGCTCTATCCCCCACATTTTAAAAGATTAAGGTAAACCAACTCATGACTCTATCCGTCAAGATCAAAACAAGTTCCAACTACCTGATTGGCTCAATCCGCCAATAAACATCCGAGAGTTCTAACCACTACCAGATCCCAAAACATCAATTCTTTTTAAAACCAAAACCAAGTCTACCAGTATGAAAGCATTCTTCACTTTGCCCTTGACCATAGGCACGGCTATTCTAATAGTTTTACACTCTGCAGAGTTGTATAGCTTTAGCCACAAGACATGATCATCTCTTTAGTGCCACGCAATTAACACACTTCCTTTGGTGTGTCGACAGAGAGATCATGACAAGGCCTTTACAATGTATACATCTAACCCAACCCACCCGCTAAGGTTTCACCGCTGCTAGGGTTCCATCTACCCAGTACAGAAGCCCCCTCTTGCGCCATGTGGGAAGTACGACTTGCCTCCATCCGGCACCCACATTCCACCAACTGGTGAGTCTAAGTTAGGTTTCTACAAATTATTCAGCCAGGTCGTACCCATAATAGACATGTGGTTGTACGGTTATGCTTAGAATGGACAGTCATAAGCGTCGGTCCTTAATTGACTTGGGGCGGTACTTGCACAATGAAAACTAGTGCTCCATCCGCACCCGCCCGACATTCCATTCCGCCCAAGTCCAAACAATTTTTCTTATTTTGTTTTTATTTTGCCAAAATAGTAGCAATACCATGCTAATTTTTATCAAAACATATATTGAACCATAATTTCGAGGAATCCCACCCATAGGCATTTTAATCAATTTTGCATCTAAGCACATCTATCGTACTAATCATCATATGTCACAATACAATTTAAACATGACATATTATAGTATCCTAGGGTTACAAGTAAACATGGATATCAATAACAAGGAGATGACAGCAATTCGGAATAACTAACAATCTATATTTGACGTACATGTATAGAGATAGCAATGCAAGTTGTAATTCATTGTAAAACATTTGTAAAACATGGGCCAAAAGGGGGGATTCCCTCCCCCAAACCCTAGACTCCTCCTGTGACACTACGGAATGGTGTGACATTATAAAATGTGAAATTAGAGAATAAAACTATACGATATGAGGTTTAATCGCGTTTTCGGAAGTTTGGGCCTTTTCGGGCTGATTTGGGCCTAAGGGGGTGAGTCATGGGCTTTAGTGGGAGGGGATTTGGGCCCATGAGGGAGGGGGACCTGAATTCCCTTCCCTTGGGTGCCCCCCTACCCTAATGCGCCCCCACCTCCTCCCTTTTCTCCCTAGCCGCCCCCCCATTTGGCCCATGCGCCCCCCACCTCCATGCGCCTCCTCCTTTAGGGTTTCCCCTCCCTAGCCGCCACCCTCCCCTCCCCTAGCAGCCCCTCACCTCTCCCTCCCCGGTGTTTGTCGTCCTCTTGCTCGGTGCATCGTCGGTCCGGAGTTCTCCGGCGATTCGTTGCGGTTCCGGAGGAAGGAGTGACCGGAAGGAAGGGAGGTTTTTAGTCGCAGTTCGATTCTCCAAGATGGGGTAAGGATTTTTTATCCTTTTTGGGGTGGTCTAGGTGTTGCTAGATGAGGGAGATTGGGGTTAAATTTGATGTTTAGGTGCTGTTCCTAGATGAGATTAGGGAGTTTGCAATTGTTCTCCCACGTTATATCTCGGGCAGATTGGGCACACGACCTAGGGTTTGAGTTTTCACGAGTTTAGAGTCGGAATTTGATCGGCCGCCT
The DNA here is from genome assembly GCA_036346355.1 of Rhipidocladum racemiflorum. Taxonomy (NCBI): domain Eukaryota; kingdom Viridiplantae; phylum Streptophyta; class Magnoliopsida; order Poales; family Poaceae; genus Rhipidocladum; species Rhipidocladum racemiflorum. Next base: position 28,995,405 of record CM070575.1, on the reverse strand, counting down.
GTTGAGAAAGTTGTAGATAACTTCAATACCTTTAATTGGAAACCAAGAACGTCCAATTACGCCTAGCCGTTTGAAATTTATGATCGTTTTACCGAATGTGTTCAAATCTGTGACGTGATTGGGACAGATCGGGTTGTTATGTGTATTAAACAATTTTAGAGGTCGAATCAGTTTTTCCCAATACTTAGAAAATGCTAGAAAATTTCCTAAGATTTGATAAAATGTACTCGTTCATTTGATTTGGAGTTGTTAAGCCCGAGATATGGCCTTCCGAAGGCTGCTGTCCCGTTGGACAGATTATCTGTTTTCGGTTTTGGGAATAGTTTGCGAAGTCGGGGTAGATGAGCAATTGCGTACTGTTTTGTGGACACGTTTTGAGTGTGTGGTATCTATGTGCAGGTGGTGTGATCCCGGGAGTGCCCTCTTCCTCTCGCCAATCCGTCGCCCGCGGTTAAGGCAAGTGTATTGGAATGGGTAGCATGTTGTTTCCTTGCTTGTCTTGATTAGATGCAATTTGTTTTCATGTTGTGCTATCTTGCTTAGTGTTTGCCCATGTTATGATGGAAAATGGTGTGATATGATGCTATGCAATGATTAATTGTTTATGATTATGGCATATGTTGCATACATGGCATGAAAACTGGCCCGGTCGGTGAGAACGTCATAACTAGTCCGGTAAGGTTGGTGAGAAAGTTATGACTAATCCGAAGCGCCATGGATGTAAGACCTACCTCGTGATTCCACCCACATGGTGAGTGGAAGCGAGGAGTAGGCACCCTCCATCTACGGGATGGAAGGGGAACGAGGGTGCACGCAGGTGTGCACTCGGCAATACCGGTATTTGCTTCGAGGAGACATGTGCATTGCATTGCATACATGATGATGATAATGAAATGTGTCCCATGAGATACAAACATGGTTATGATGTTGTATATGAAATTATGATTCGATCATGATGTTAAGTATGGTATGTATTGATGTTCGCATTGATTTGATCTTTATGATCCATTGCAATATATTTGCTGAGTGATGAACTCACGCTTGTGTTCTATGTTGTTTTTAGGTACCATGAGACCGGCATGTGGGAAAGGGCATTAGCTACACATCTACACATAGCTCCACACTTATCGACAATTTATTCGTTTGGGTCATGATAATAAGAATAGTGCCATGAAACTTGGTGCATGGTTAAATTGTGTGCTTGGTTCCCTCATTTACTTCGTTTGGCTCATGAGATGGTTGAATTCATTATTCTAGACTTATAATGTTGATAGAACCCTCGTTATTGATGATTTAGAAGTCGTTCTTTATGCTATATCCGGTGATCATTTTGTTGTTGCTTCAATTAATGGAAAAACAAAGGAGATGCTGCCGAAATTTTCAGTTTTAGTATTTACTCCTTTGCTGTAATTTATCTTTATTTGTGGTATTTAGATGTGGTTTAGTCTATGTTTGGTAACATTCAGGCATACCAGATGCCGGGGTGTTACACCTCCCCACTCCCCCTTGGGGTGCCTCCCCCTCCCCCTTGCCCCTCCAACCAGTAGCCACCCTCCCCCATTGCGCCTCGTCCCCTCCCCCTTCCAGCCGCCCCCTTCCATCCCTCCGCCCTCTCGGTTCCCCTTCCTGGCATCTCCTCCCTCTCGGTCCGGCCTTGGTGCGCCCTCCCCCACCAGGGAATCCTCCGGCCCCCGGTGAGAGTTTTGTCAGAGTTGTGGCTGTGAGAGTGGAGACGCTACGCGATCCGAGGGGAGACTAGAGAGAGTTTGGGTTCGTGTTCGTCGGTGTTCTTGGTGATCTCCGGAAAGGTAAGGTTCTTGGGTTCCATGGGGGATTGATTGGTTGTGTTTAGGGTTGTTTAGAGGAGATTTGCTAGTTTAGAGTTGGAGGAACATAGCTGTTTTCGCGATTCAATCTCCTAGCTGATTTTTTGTGTTCTCAGGCAGAATAGTTCCCACCGTTAGAACGTAATTTAGAGAATGTTAGAGTCGTTTCCTGGGAGGACGACTGTTGAGAAAATTGTAGATAATTGTCTTATCTTTCATTAGAGACCAAAATCATGAAGTTTAGTTCAGCCAATTCAAAGTTATGGCGGTTTACTGAAGGCTGTTCAGAATCTATCGCGACTAACAGCACCTGCGGTAATTTGCAATTTACGATTAGTTAGAAGCCGAATCAAGATTTCTTAACACTTAGAAAAAGTTAAGAAATTGTTTGTAGATCATGAAAATATCCTCATTTACTGAATTTGGAGTTGTAGAACACAAGTTATAGTCATTTGAAGTCTGCTATACCGTTTGGCATAATTCTAGTTTTCAGGGTTTCGGAGTTGGTCGTAGGATCGATGTCATTTTACGTTTTGTGCTTGCTTTGTTGGTATGATTTTGAGTGGAATGCATCTGATTTTAGGTGGTGTAAACCGAGGAGTGGCATCAACCTCCCGTCACACCGCTTCGTGAGGTTAAAGGCAAGTGTATTATGATGATTGTGGCTTGGTAATGCATTGGTTGTTTATTGTTTTGCGACTTAACCTCCAGAGAGAATTTATATTTTTTTACCATGTTTTTACTCATGAATATGATTAAGATAATGTGAATGATGAGTTTATGGATATGAGGATATGTTCATGTTCATGTAATTGATTATGGCTATAGGATCGAAGTATACGAATATAGCATTCAGAGGGGGGTGAATGATTGTGCGGAAGCTAAAACCAAATTTTTTATCTATTAAAAATTCACCCCAAAACAAAACCAAATAATTGCCTCGTATTCGACAAAAACATATTGACAAACATTCAGTAAAATGTGAATTCCTGGAGATCCATCGATTGTATCGATCTAAAAATTGGACACAAGAAACTAGATTCCAATACGAATCGAACCCAAAAAGAATCAGCTCGATCGGACTTACGGATCAGAAGTTATGAACCTCGCAAGCTTGCTGTGATAGAATATGACGAGAATCAATCTAATCAAAACTTGTAGATTAATCAAGAACGACAAAAGATTAATCAATAAAACTTTGAGGAACACTAAATTGATGCCCTAGAAAGCTTTTTGATGGATCAAAATAAAGAGAAACTCAAGGAATCAAAGATCCAATCTAGAACCAAAAGATGTGCAAGAAAAGAACCCCAAAACAGAGATCACTGTAGCACGTGTGTACTGTAGCTACGAGGTTACTGTAGCACGCAAAGAATCTGGAAGAATTGATCTTTATTTCTTTTTGTCTAAAGTACTCCAATCAAAAGAGTATAAACCCTAAAGCTCTAACTGATGCCCTTCAACAGAAGACAACCCCTCCTATTTAAAGGAGCAAAACACAATGAGTCCTTAATACAATTTCTACTCCTAATCCTAGAAGGAGTATGTATTCAACACAACTCCACTTGGCCCAACCTGGTCGAGTACAAACTTTGCACGCATATGGCAACCCTGCCATACTCACGCGACTAACAACTCTGCACGCGTATGGCTCACCTGCCATACTCACGTGACTAACAATTCTTCATGTGCACCATTCTCTTAGCCCGAACGTCCCGCATGACATCCTTGACCACCAAGACCTCGGTTCCTCCCTGAACCTAGTCCTGAACCTCAGTTCCTCCATGAACCTAGTTCCGGTCCCGTCATCGACCACGTTCGTCCTTGAGCAATACCTGCACATGAGCAAACAAGAAACGAATCCGAGCACAAGTCCATGACTTGACTCAAAGTCAATCCATGCAACTACTCACATGAGCATTGCATAAATTCCACTTCAAAATAAGCATCTTGAAATTCTCACGAATTTCATAATCTCAAATTCAAACCAAAATTCAATTCCAAAATTGCTCAAAACCCAGATCGAGCAAAAGACCATTCACGCCGGACCAAACACTGGTCCGGCGCAACTCACGACGAACCAAATATTTGGTCCAGTGTACATGCGAAAGTCTCGGTTCAATTCAAAGCAAATATGTTCAAAAACACATTCACGACGGACCAAATTTTTGGTCCGGCGTACATGCAAAAACAACGCTCAGAAATGCGTTCACGACGGACGAAGAATTTGGTCCGGCGTGCATGGTCCGGCGTAACATAGAAGCTTACTGTTTTTGTAAAAACTTGGTCCGACACAAAACATGTTCACGACGGACTAAACAAAAATCAGTCCGGCGTACACATAAAGAAAGACCTTCAAATCGCCGTTCACGACGAACCAAAGCTTTGGTCTGGCGTAGATGCGAAAACAGTCGTCAAAAGCCCATTCACGGCGGACCAAAAATTTTGTCCGGCGTAGCCTCGAGAAACGGTCCAACGCAGATGGGAAACTTACTGCTTTTGTGAAAATCAGTCTGGCGCTAAAAGAACCACATGCACACACATTTGCAAATTCAATTCTAAGCCAATTTTTCAGCACATGATTTCACAATGGCTATGAGAATGTTGGAAAAGAATGCAATCTATGATTTGTTCATGTCAATTGCATATGTGCATTCATAATGGAAGAGGTGACCCATGTGGATGTGGGTCTCTGTGCTCACACGTAGTGAGCACAAAAGTCCTACCTCGTAGTCCCATCCACAGTGATGGATGGGAGCGAATCAGTAAGAGTAGGACCCTCCACAGGATGGATGTGACACCACGGAGTGTCGTAACCTTTTATAATGTGAATGTTGAGGTCAAACACATTATGAAATATGGAATTAGAGGTTGAAACCATACGGTATGGGGTTTATTTGCGTTTCCGGGCCGTTTCCGGGGATTTGGGCTTTTCCGGGGGAGTTTGGGCCTAGGGGAAAGGGTCGTGGGCCTTGGTGGGGAAGAGTTTGAGTCCTTTTGGGAGTAGGAGACCAGGTTGGGGGCCTTCCCCAGCCCCTATTGCGCCCCCCTCCCTGCTGGTTGCGCCCCCCCCCTCAATGCCCTAGCCGCCACCCCCACCTCCCCCTCTCCCTTGCTTGCGCCCCACCTCTCCCTTGCTCCCCATTGCGCCACCACCTCTCCACCACCTCTCCACCTCCCTTTCTGCCCCTAGGGGATTTGTCCACCTCACCAACCCGAAGATCCATCCGTTGGAGCGCTCCGCGACGAGGAGATCCGGTGGATTTGGAGCGAGGAAGGAGATCGCGCGAACCGCGAGGAGATCCGTTGGGTTTTCGTGCGTCGGGCGAAGGTATGGCCATGGGAATCCTTGGGGTTGGTCTAGGATCTGTTCTAAGGGTTATTATCATGTTTTTAGATCAATTGGTGGTGCTGTAGTTGGTTAGATTAGATGGAATCTTGAGTTTGCCACGTTCTCTGTTTCGGGCAGCATGAGCAGTCGACCTAGGGTTTAGGTTTTCGCCAATTTAGAGTCGAAATTTGGTCGGCCGCCTGTTGAAGAAATTGTAGGTAATTTCAATAACTTTCAGTGGGTATAAAGAAGGTCCAATTCCACCCAGCCATTTGAATGTTATGCTCGTTTTACCGAACGTGTTAAAAACTGTGACGTGATTGGAACAGATCACGGTATTCTGTAGATTAAACCACTTTAGATTCCGAATCAATCTTTCCATATACTTAGAAAAAGTTAGGAAATTTCCTAAGATACGCGAGGATGTACTCGTTTAATTGATTCAGAGTCTTAGAACCCGAGTTATGCCTTTTGGAAGGCTGCTGTCCCGATGGGACAGAACCTCTGTTTTTGGGTTTTGCGAGTAGTTTACGATGTCGGGGTAGAAGAGTGTTTGCGTACTATTTTGTGGACATGATTGTGAGTGTGTGGTACCTATGTGCAGGTGGTGTGACCCCGGGAGTGCCTTCTACTTCTCGCCAATCCGTCGCCCGTGGTTGAGGCAAGTGTATTGGAATGGGTAGCGGGTTGTAGTTTGCTAGATTGGTTGAGATTGAAATTGAATATATGATATGTTCACATGCCATGCCTTAATGATTGCCAATGATATGATGAATATGCTTATTATGTTATGATGCCATGTGTTAATGTACAAGTTATTTATGATGTTGGCATGTTTGCATACATGGCATGATACATGGCTCAGCGGTGAGAAAGTCATAACTAGTCAGGGAAGGTCGGTGAGAAAGTTATGACTATTCTGGAGAGCCAATGAGTAAGTCCTACATCGTGATTCCATCCACCGCGGTGTATGGAAGCGAGGAGTAGGCACCCTCCATCTTCGGGATGGAAGGGGGGAGAGGGTGCACACCGACGGGTGTGTACTCAACCATACCGGTATGAGTTTCCAGGAGATATGTGCATCGCATTGCATCGCATTGCATTGCATTATATGAGGATTCAATAATCACTATTTACTCATCAAGAGAGTCCAACCAGTTTTAACAAAATTTACATAACAATTTCTTTCTCTAGTTACCATTCCCAACACTTTTAATTAAGGTTTAAGATGCTTATCACAAAGGCACCCAACCAAGACTACATTGACATGATCCCCACGGATCACCAAATCATATAACAACATATTCTATATTTCAAACATAGTACTTCAACAGGTACTTGAGCATGGTCAACCTATAAATTTTATACTATCCATACGTCAAAATTTTGACAATTGAAACTTGTTCAATCAATAAAATGACTTCAACAAATAAGTAATATCTCTATAAGATAAAATTCATAAATAGGATTCTAAGATATGCATTCATTAAGATTAAAATCTTACATCATGTTAATTATCCATGGTCCACTCCATCACAACATGTTACAATAACCTCCATTTTTAACAAGGATTTTTCAACAATTAATCTAAGCAATTACCACCACTACTAAGTCGTCAATATCAATAATTTGCATAATCATCAATCAACAACATTACCTTTAGCTACCCTATACATCGGTTATAACAAAATTACCACCACACAACATACTCCAACTATTTAAAAATAGATTGAATACTAGCATTAACACTGCCCTTAACAACATCATTAACAATAAGTCTTATGTCTTCTCAATTGATATCAATACCAGCATTGTAGAGACACAACTGCATACTTCCAAATATACTAGTAGGTTGCAACAACATAAATAGCAACTCTAATCAACTTCCAAATTAAAGCCACTAGTCAACATGATTAAATTTCTCTATTAACCCGTTAGATTAGAACATCTTTAAACAATCGGCAAGGTTTCTTTAACAGTATCATTAATTTACATCATCTTAATGTTCTAACTATGCATCAAGGTTTAAAATTTTAACATTAACAAGGATCATAACCACTTTTAAAGAAAGGCAACAGATTCTAAGCATGTACATTAACCCATTTAATCATTCTCGCTACAGAGTAAACTACAAAACTAGTAGTCTATTTATTCTCAAGCTAGAGATAACAACCGCATTGAATTGTTTAAACTCACAAATTAACTTAACAATACGTCATCCCATAAACCACATTGGTACATGGTACATGACATGCTAAACAACAATTCTTACTAGGGACAAACGATTTCAGTCAAAAGACTACTTACTTTGTTTGCAGCATTTTAGTTTTAAAACTCAACCCAAATTCATAAGGAAACTTGACTCTCAAAATTGCAATGAGACAAACCCAAACTTGGTCATGCAAAAGGAATTCTCCAAAACACTTTTCAATCTCAAGGACTCCCATAGAGGAAAATGGTTGAAAGACAATTTTCTCGAAAGGGAACCAAGCGATCAAGTAATCCTTTTCAAATAAAACCTTAACACCAAACCCCAACCTTTCACGAAACAAGAAGGGTTTTCAAAGATGATTTCTTAAACCAGTAAAATGACGAAATCAAACACCACCTACTCCTACAAAGCCACAGGAATTCAGCCTTGACAACCAGTGCGGCATAATGCATAATAACTCTTTTGACCTCGAAGAAAGACAAACACAGGAATAGATTGAATGCTTCTCCCCCATAAAGCAATCAACAAACTAAGCATCAAAGCTGGAAAGGTGACCAAAAGAAGCGCAACACTAGACTCTTCTTCTTCGCCTTCAACCAAGGAAGACAAAACCACACACTGCATATGGAACAATCCGCGAAAAATCCAATGCCAAACACTTTTCTTTTGGTTTCAGTCAACTAAAACCCAGAAAACCAGAAAACCAGAAAACCAATCAAGATCGACCACAGAACGATAAAGAAGATTCGAAGGAATCCACCACCAATCTCTTCTATTTGTCTCCAGTCAACTACCCGATCTACAATAGAAAAGGTAAGCACTCTTTCCCCACAAGGGGTTAATAGTTCTTCGGTGATGGCTTTAACCGGCCATACCGTCAAACCACACCCTTACTATGAACAAAAAAGAGGTGACCGAAACCCTTCGGCATCACAACCCCACTTTATCACCACAACAAGCACAATTGAATCATTTATCTCATAGACATAGCAACATGCATTATCAAATGAAGCATTCAACATCAAAGCTTAAATACAACATTTAAGCGTAAAGAAACGATACCCATACCCTTTCCTATTGTGCATCCATGTGTGTCAAATTTTAGATTAGTTATTCCACTTTTGCAAGTTTTAATGTTGCTATCCTATGACAAAATTTTAGATAAAACCTAAGCCATGTTTCTAAGTTATTCCACATCACATTTTAGTTGTACCCTATAGCATGACACTAAAAATACGCATTCCAAGGACCTACAACCTGGCTCTGATACCAACTGTAACACCCCGGCATCTAGTATGCCCGAATGCTACCAAACATAGGCTAAACAACACCTAAATACTACTAATAAAGACAAATTACAGCAAAGGAGCAAATGCTAAAACCGAAAATTTCGGCGGCATCTCCTTTGTTTTAACATGATTTGAGACAATAGCAACAACAGGCAAGTAACATAATATCATAAGATATCCAAAGAAGCAATGTAAATGGATATGGCAACAACATAAGGCAATATTATCAAGTTCAACCACTCCATAAACTATAACGAAGCAAATACGGGACCCAACCACACAATTTAATCCATACACCAAGATTCATGGCACTATTATTAAGATCATGACTCAAAATTTGGTAAATGTGACTGGAACTACGTGAAGATGTGTAGCTAATGCCCTTTCCCGCATGCCGGTGTCATGGTACCTAAAAAAAACAACATAAACACAAGCGTGAGTTCATCACTCAGCAAGTATATTGCAATGGTACAAAAGAAACAATTTCATGGCTACAAAAACTCACATCATGTCTATCATCTCATTCATGATCACATATCATTTTCATCATCATTATGTATGCAATGCGATGCAATGCTCATGTCTCCTTGGAAACTCATACCGATATGGTTGAGTACACACCCGTCGGTGTGCACCCTCTCCCCCCTTCCATCCCGAAGATGGAGGGTGCCTACTCCTCGCTTCCAAACACCGTGGTGGATGGAATCACGATGTAGGACTTACTCATTGGCTCTCCGGAATAGCCATAACTTTCTCACCGACCTTCCCCGGACTAGTTATGACTTTCTCACCGCCCGGGCCATGTATCATGCCATGTATGCAAGCATGCCAACATCATAAATAACTTGTACATTAACACATGGCATCATAACATAATAAGCATATCCATCATATCATTTGCAATCATTAAGGTATGGCATGTGAACATATCATATAGTCAATTTCAATCTCAACCAATCTAGCAAACTATAACCCGCTACCCATTCCAATACACTTGCCTCAACCACGGGCGACGGATTGGCGAGAAGTAGAAGTCACTCCCGGGGTCACACCACCTGCACATAGGTACCACACACTAACAATCATGTCCACAAAACAGTACGCAAACCCTCTTCTACCCCGACATCGCAAACTACTCGCAAAACCCAAAAACAGAGGTTCTGTCTCGTCGGGACAGCAGCCTTCCAAAAGGCATAACTTGGGTTCTACAACTCCGAATCAATTAAACGAGTACATCCTCACGTAGCTTAGGAAATTTTATAACTTTTTCTAAGTATACGGAAAGACTTATTCGGACTCTAAATTTGTTTAATCTACAGAATACCGTGATCTGTTCCAATCACGTCACAGATTTTAATATGTTCGGTAAAACAAGCATAACTTTCAAACGGCTGGGCGGAATTGGACGTTCTTTATACCCACTGAAAGGTATTGAAGTTATCTACAACTTCTTCAACAGGCAGCCGACCAAAGTCCGAATCTAAATTGGCGAAAACCCAAACCCTAGGTCGACTGCTCACGCTGCCCGAAACAAAGAACATGGCAACTTCTAGATTTCATCTAATCTACTAAATTCTAGCACCAGCAATTGATCTAAAAACATGATAATAAGCCTTAGAATAGATCCTAGACCAACCCCAAGGATCCCCGTGGCCATACCTTCGCCCGACGACCGAAAACCCAACGGATCTCCTCGCGGTTCGCGCGATCTCCTTCCTCGCTCCAAATCCACCGGATCTCCTCGTCGTGGAGCGCTCCAACGGATGGATCTTCGGGTTGGTGAGGTGGAGAACTCACCTAGGGGCAGCAAGGGAGGTGGAGAGGTGGTGGCGCAATGGGGAGCAAGGGAGGGGGCGCAAGCAAGGGAGAGAGAGGGAGGTGGCGGCTAGGGCATTGAGGGGGGAGGGGGGCGCAACCAGCAGGGGTGGGGCGCCCAATAAGGGCACGAAGAGGCCCCCAAACAGGTCTCCTACTCCTAAAAGTACTCAAACTCCTTCTCACCAAAGCCCACGACCCCTTCCCTTAGGCCCAAACTCCCCCGGAAAGGCCCGAATCCCCGGAAACGGCCCGGAAATGCAAATAAACCTCATACCGCATGGTTTCAACCTCCAATTTCATATTTCATAAAGTTTTTGACCTCAACATTCACATTATATAAGGTTACGACACTCCGTGGTGTCACATTTATATCTATTAAGTTTCAAATTTAATATGCTAAAATTGTATTTATGTTTATATTGAATTTCATATTTAAGAAGCTAAGATTATTTGGATTAATGTTAATAAGATGTAAATCACTGTGAGGCGAATCGTGTACATTTAACATTTAACTCCAAATGTTTCTATATCTATTTGCTTAGGGGCAAGATCTCGAGATTATAATAGGCCTAAATGTACAACTTGTAAAGCTTGCTTACAAACGTTATGAACGGTTAAACATTAATGAGTTAGAAGTGCTAACGATCAATAAACTAACACGTGCAGGGTCTAGATTTAGATTACTGCTATAAAGTATAAGTATAGTTTTAAGAAGGTTCTGGTGATAAAATATTTTAATTACTAGTTTCTTATCGCTTAAGTTCATTTATTTGTATTATGAACTTTAGGGTTTATGATACGCAGGATTGTGCTTTTGATAGGATTCAGATGCAAAGCATGTTATAATAGAATTATTTCTACATAATGAGATAGTCTAGCTTTAGGAAGTATTCTAAAGCTAATACTATAAGTATTACTACTTATTTGTAATGTTCTATTCATTTCCTAACATCATATATCTCTAAAATTTACGTTATAAATGAATAGATTTTGTTTTAGACTTGCGACTACAATTTATATAGAAATGCAATTATTTTTGTAGCATTAGTAGGTATTGACCCTAGAAATGTCTTGGAACTAGTTTCGCATATTATGGCTTTCACTTGTAAAAATTATTAACATTCTAGTTTGTATGAAAGATAAAATCTATTATAAACTTAATTCAAATTAGAGCTTTGTACCAACTAATATGATATGGGATTTAGGAATGTTTTGGCACCAATCATGTGATATTTTATTTATATTTGCTCATTTCTTAAAATCTCAAGTATATCATATCTATCACATGAAAGAATATGTTGATTAAGGGGCTAAGTGTGCACCATGACTAGGAACAAACTTACAAATAGAAATTAATGCAGACTAGGGTTGTGACAGTACGAAATGACGGTATGAGTCATTTTCAATTTTGGCATTTAGGTACGATTTTTGTATCATGTTTTTGGGTCTTTTCCGTGAGTTTGGGCCTTTTCGAGGGAGAATTTGGGCCTTCCGGGGGAGTTTGGGCCTAGCGGGAGCTAGTTGGGCCTTAGGGGGATGAAGTGGGCCGTTGGTGGGGGAGTTTTTGGGGCCCAACGGGATAAATTTCCTACCAAAATCCAAACCAAGCGCCAGCCCCCCTCCCCTTTGCGCCCCCCCTTCCCCCTAACCCTAGCCGCCCCTAGCCCCCTCCTTGCGCCTCCACCTCTTCCCCCTTGCTCCTCCACCTCCCCACCTCCCCTAGCCGGCTCTAGAAGGATCCACCACCATCCCGTTCTGTCACACCCCTCCATCACGTTGTCCTCTCCGTTGGGAAGCTTCACGACGGGAGGATCCGGCGGATTGGGCGCGAGGAAGGAGATCGGGGAACCGGAAGGAGGAGATTTCGTCGTTCGAACGGTTCTTCGAGGGAGGTAAGTATTGGTAGATCCTTTGGTAGTGTTTTGATGCTGGTTAGAAGTGGGATTTCATGCCTTAGATCCATGTTTAGGTGCTGTTCCTAGATGGGTTTAGAAAAATTGCAATGCTGTCCCACGTTCTGTCCTCGGGCAGATTTGCACCCCGACCTAGGGTTTGAGTTTTGACAATTTTAGAGTCATTTTCTGATCGGCCGGCTGTTATGAAAGTTGTAGTTAATTAAATTATCTATAATTGGACACCAAGAACGTGAAATTCTGATCAGTCGTTTAAAAGTTATGGCTGTTTTACCGAACATTGTCAAATCTGTGACGTGTTTGGGACAGATCGTGTTCATCTGTAGATTAGACAATTTTAGAGGCCGATTCAGTCTTCGCCAATTCTTAGAAAAAGTTAGGAAATTTCCTAAGCTTTGTGAAAATGTACTCGTTTGCTTGATTTGGAGTTTTAGAACTTAAGTTATGCTAGTTGGAAGCCCGCTGTCCCGTCGGGATAGATTCTCTGTTTTCGGGTTTTAGGAGTAGTTTGTGAAGTCGGGGTAGATGATCGTTCTTGTACTGTTTTGTGGGCACGATTTGAGTGTGTTGTACCTATGTGCAGGTTGTGTGACACCGGGAGTGCCCTCAACCTCTCGCCACCCCGTCGCTCACGGTTGAAGGCAAGTGTATTGGGATGGGTTTGGGTGTTGTATGACTATTAGTCTTGCATAGGTGTAATATGGCTACATGATGTGTTAACTTGCCATGCTTGATATTTGCTTATGATATGATGAACATGGTTACATATTGGTTATGAAATTTTTGTATTAAGTGTTTATGCAAGTTTATACATGTTCATGTCATATGTGCATTCATAATGGAAGAGGCGTCCCATTCTGATGCGGGCCTCTGTGTTCACACGTAGTGAACACGAAAGACCTACCTTGTAGTCCCATCCACGGTTGTGTATGGGAGCGAGTCAGTAAGAGTAGGCACCCTCCTTCTACGGGATGGAAGGGGAAAGAGGGTGCACACCGACGGGTGTGCACTCGGCAATACCGGTATGTGCTTCGAGGAGACATGTGCATTGCATTGCATATCTAATGATGTTAATGAGATGTTTACAATGTGAATATGAAATGCTTATGAAGTTGAATAGGAGATGTAGTGATGATGGTATTGAAATTGCTTGCTTATTCCATTGCAATATACTTGCTGAGTGATGAACTCACGCTTGTGCTTTATTTTTTTATAGGTACTGTGAAACTGGCATGCGGGAAAGGGGCTTAGCGACACGCCTTCACACAGCGTCGTTCAATTAGACAACAACTCTTTTACCTTTCATAATTGTGATAATAAGTCCATTGCCTCAATTGTGTGCTTGGTCATGTCATTTAAGTCATTTAGATCATGAAGTGGTCGAATTTACTTATTCTGGACTTAAAATGTTGCTATATCTCTTGTGATTGATGTTTTAGATGTCGTTCTTTATGATATAACTTGTGTTATTCATGTTGTTGCTTCAAACCATGGAAAAACAAGGGGCATGCTATCGAATTTTTCGATTGAAGCATTTACGCCCTTGCTGTAATTTAACCTTAATTGTGGCATTTAGTTGCTTTTTATTCTATGGTTGGTGACATCAAGGGCATACTAGATGCCGGGGTGTTACAGTTGGTATCAGAGCGGGCATTAGGTCCTTGGAACGTGTATTTTAGTGTCAAACCTTAGGTTCAACTAAAATCTGATGTGGGATAACCTAGAAGCATGGCTTAGGTTATAATTAAAATTTTGTCATAGGATAGCAACATTAAAACTTGCATAAGTGGAATAATTAATTTAAAATTTGATACACTTGGTTGCACAGTAGGATGGGGTTTTGGTTCATCATTGCATCGCGTTTGATTACTTGATGGGGACAATGTATATGTTGATGTTTGATCTTTGCTCTTATTTATATTGATGTTGTGCTTATGATTGTGTGATTGTATGGCTGTGTAACTGTAGCAGCCATGCCGAGGGGTAGAGGTCGTGATCGCTGTGGCCGTGGAGGCCAGGGTCGAGGTGGGAGTCACCCATCTCAGGGAGTTGCTGAGTCTGTAGCTGAGGGAAGCGCTTCGCTCAACGCTCATGGGCTAGTGCCGGAGGAGAACCCGGCGGCACAGTTAGGGGCTGAGGTGCCGGCCGCCACTGCGGCCATATTGCAGGCACTGCAGAGGGAGGTCCAGGAGCTACGCCAATAGGTGCAAGCAGCCCCTGCTATTGTGCTTCCCCCTGCAGCGGCCCCAGTTGTTGCTCCCGTTGTGCCGGAGCTGAGGATGAGTCTCCATGAGTGGATGTCCCTCCGTCTAGACACTTTTGATGGAGTGGGCATGCCGGTCCTCGGTCCAGAGAGCTCGCTTTGTGGCCTTTCAGCTGAAGGGCCAAGCGGATATCAGGTGGGAGGGGGTTCTTGCTGCTAGGTCCCCTGCTCTTGGACCGGTTACTTGGGAGGACTTTGTGGCTCGCTTCCGAGCCAAGTTCTACCCAGAGTCCTTTCTGGAGAGGATGGAGCATACTCTGATGACTCTATCCCAGGGGAAGAAGTTGGTGGCAGAGTATGAGGCAGAATTTAACAATGTGGTGCGCTTCGTGCCGGCTGTGGCAGCAGATGACAGGGAGAAGGCGAGGAGGTTTCATAGGGGCCTCAACCAGGAGTTCACAGTTGTCATGGGGCGACTGTCTCTCGTGACTTCTGCTCCGTGGTGGAGCAGGCGAAGGGCATGGAGCTCGAGTTGCAGCTCTCCAGGGATAAGCAAAACCCTGGAGGTTCAGGGGTTCCAGCGGCCCCAGGTGGGGGCCAGGAGAGGACCTTTGGTGGAGGAGGTGGGTCTTCTCAGCGACCCACCTTCAAGAAGTTCAAGGGGGGACAGGTTTCCTCCTCGGGGGCTAAGATGAGGCCGCCCCAGCCATCTTCCTCGTGGGTGGCTGCTCGTCCTACGCCAGGGCAGGGCATGATCTGTTTCAAGTGCGGTGGTGGATACCGTGCTGCGGAGTGTGGTTGGACCGGGGATTGTAACCATTGTGGCAAACCCGGCCATATGGGACGAGTTTGCCTGATGAATCCCGGTAGCGTCATCAAGTGGGAGACGGTGCCTACTCCTCCTACTCCAGCAGCGTCTTCTAGACAGTCAGTGCAGATCATGGTGGCCCCTGCTCCCCCGCAGCCCTCTGTTTGGGCGCCAACTGCGGCATACTGGTGCCCGCAGCCGTCGGCTCCTCCTCAGCTCGCCCCACCGCCCCCAGCTTTGTTGGGGTATCAGCCGAGTGTCGGGGCTCCCGCTGCCCCGGATACCCCGGGAGTGTACGCCTTGCCGACCGCCGAATCAACTGGGCATTCGGAGGTGGTTTCAGGTACTTTGCTTGTGGATTTAGTTGATGCCTTTGTTCTGTTTGTTTCCGGAGCATCCTATTCTTTTGTGTCATCTGAGTTTGCTAGTAGAGCCAAGTTGGGAGTTCAGCGGATTTCTGAGTCTGTGTTAGTCAGTTCTTCGGGGGGTTTGATCGCTAGTTCTTTGGTTTGCCCGGGTTGTACTATTGCCATTGATGATTAGGTTTTCTTTGCCAATCTCATGGTGTTTCAGTTGGCTCCTTTTGATGTCATTTTGGGCATGGACTGGTTGCTTCAGTATCGTGCCAAGATTTGTTGCTTTTCGAAGACAATTACCTTGCAGGCCCCGTCAGGGGTGGAGTTGACTTTTCAGGGTGGTGCACCTTCTAGTTCCATCTTTGCTTTGGCTAGCTTGTTTTCTGGTCGCCATTTGCGTCAGTTGGGTTTCCTTATGGTTATCTCAAAGAAGCCATCTTCTTCAGCATCCATTGAGGAGATTCCTGTGGTGAAGGAATTCGTTGATGTGTTCCCTGATGAGTTGCCTGGTTTGCCTCCAGTGAGGAGTGTAGAGTTTCGAATTCATCTTGTTCCTGGCACTCGACCTATTTCTGTCTCTCCATACTGCTTGGCTCATCCTTTCCAAGACAAGTTGAAAAAGCAATTGGAGGATCTGTTGGCCAACGGTTTTATTCGGCGCAGTGTGTCGCCATGGGCAGTACCCGTCCTTTTTGTTTCGAAGAAGGATGGTAGCTGGCGCATGTGCATTGACTACCGTGCTCTTAATCAAGTAACTGTCAAGAACAAGTATCCATTACCCCGCATTGAGGATCTGTTTGACCAACTGAAGGGAGCAAATGTGTTCTCTAAAATTGATCTTCAGTCCGGTTACAATCAGATTCGTGTGAGGGAACAGGACATTGAGAAGACTGCTTTCTCCACTAGGTATGGGCACTATGAATTTAAAGTTATGTCTTTTGGACTAACTAATGCTCCTATTGTCTTTATGGAGGTGATGAACAGTATGCTACACAAGTATCTTGATGAGTTTGTGGTAGTGTTCATCGATGATATTCTGGTTTACTCTAAATTAGAAGAGCATGAGCTGTATTTGAGGCTTGTGCTGGGTACATTGAGGGAGAACCAATTCTATGCTAAGTTAAAGAAGTGCGAGTTCTGGATTTCAAAAGTTGGTTTTCTTGGCCACATCATCAATCCAGAGGGCATATTTGTAGATCCTAGCAAAGTCTCAGCAGTTTTTGGACTGGAAGAGATCTTTTAATGTTAAAGAGGTGCGTAGTTTCCTTGGGTTGGCTGGGTATTACCGGCGTTTTGTGCAGGACTTCTCCATCATTGCTAAGTCGCTTTCGCAGTTGACCCAGAAAGGAATGAAATTTTAGTGGACTGCAGAGTGTGAGCACAGTTTCTGCACTTTGAAGGAGAAGTTAGTGACTGCCCCTGTTCTTACCCTTCGCGAGCCGGGGCGGCGTTTCACTGTCTATTCTGATGCTTCACGTTTGGGACTCGGTTGTGTGCTCATGCAAGATGGCAAGGTGATTGCTTATGCATCGAGGCAATTGAAAAAGAATGAGCAGAAACTCATGATCTTGAGCTAGCCACTGTGGTGTTCGCATTGAAAATTTGGAGGCACTACTTGTATAGCGAGTCTTGGGATATCTTCACTGATCACAAGAGCCTCAAGTACATCTTTACCCAGAAAGATTTGAATCTGAGGCAGAGGAGGTGGCTAGAGTTGATAAAGGATTATGACATCACAATCCAGTACCATTCGGGCAAGGCAAATGTGGTGGCTGACGCTCTCAGTCGCAAGACAATGCCCCATGTCATTGATTGTCTTGTTGCTGATTTTGAGCAATTGGGAGTTTCTTACTGTTTTGCAGGGACCGTGCAAGCTGAAACACAATTGATTCTTCAGTCAACGATCCCCGAGCTTATGCGGGAAGCACAATAGCATGATCGATTGCTCCATCAAGTGAGGAAACGCCTTGAGGGTGGTAAGATTGGAGATTTTAGTGTTGATGATGCGGGAGCTCCGAGGTTTCAGGGATGCCTTTGTGTACCTCAGAAATCCCAAGTGAGAGATGATATCTTGAAAGAGGCTCATCGAACCCCATACACGGTCCATCCTGGGGAGACCAAGATGTACAGGGACTTGAAAAAGAACTTTTGGTGGAAAAGGGTGAGAGTTGACATTGCCAAGTATGTGGCATCTTGTGGGATTTGTCAGAAGATTAAGGCTGAGCACAAGCGCCCCGCTGGTCTGTTGCAGCCATTGGAGATTCCTGTGTGGCCTTGGGATGACATTTCTATGGACTTTGTGGTTGGCCTACCTCGTACTCCACGAGGGAAGGATGCTGTTTGGGTTGTGGTGGACCGTCTTAGCAAGTCCACACACTTCATTCCTATCCGCACTACCAATTCAGCGAGTGAGTTGGCTCCCATCTATGTGCGGGAAATTGTGAGACTGCATGGTGTTCCCAAGATGATAATATCTGACCGGGATGCGAAGTTTGTCTCTAAATTCTGGGAGAGTTTGTAGAGCGCTTTGGGCACACAGCTTCACCTGAGTACTGCTTTTCACCCTCAGACTGATGACCAATCTGAGCGTACCATTCAGACCTTGGAGGACATGCTCAGGGCTTGTGTAATGGCTTGGAATGGTAGCTGGGAGGATCATTTGCCACTAGCAGAGTTTGCTTACAATAACAGCTATCATTCCAGCATTCGAGCCGCTCCTTATGAGGTGTTATATGGTCGAAAGTGTAGATCGCCACTCTGCTGGGATGCAGTGGGAGAGAGAGCAGTCCTTAGATCGGATTGGGTTCAGCAGACTATTGATCAGGTGGCAGAAGTGCGGCAAAACCTTCTCACAGCTCAGAGTAGACAGAGAAGCTATGCTGATGTGAGAAGGCGAGATTTGGAATTTGAGGTAGGTGACAGTGTACTCCTGCGAGTTTCTCCCACCAAGGGTGTGGTTCGTTTTGGCACCAAAGGGAAGCTGAGTCCGAGGTATGTTGTACCATTCCCTATTTCAACTCGAGTCGGTAAGTTGGCTTATCGCTTGAAGCTACCAGAGTCGATGCAAGGGGTCCACAATGTTTTTCATGTGTCGATGCTGAGAAAGTACTTGCATGATCCGAAATTGGTGGTTCCTTTGGAGCCATTGGTGCTTGATCAGAACCTCACGTTTGAGTCCCGGCCCGTGAGAATTCTGGGGAGTTCAGAGCAAGTGTTGAAGAATAGAACACTCAAGTTTGTCAAAGTCCTATGGTCACACCAATCTGAGAGAGAAGTGACCTGGGAGTTGGAGTCTCGCATGCGCGAGCAGTACCCAGAATTATTCTTACCAGGTATGAAATGTGAACTTAGTTTCTTTTTTTGGTTGTTTGCGTAGTGGCGTGTCTAGGATTCTGGGTCAAATCCTGTTAAGGGGGAGAGAATGTGACATTATAAATTGTGAAATTAGATAATAAAACCTTACGGTATGAGGTTAAATCGCGTTTTCGGACTGTTTTCAGAAGTTTCGGCCTTTTCGGGGCGATTTAGGCCTTGGGGGGACCCCACATGGGCCGAAGGTGGAGTTTTCTGGCCCATGTGGGGGAGGAGGGCAGCATACCCCTACCTTGCGCCCCCACCCAAAACCTTAGCCCCCCCCCCCGCCCTTTCCCCTCCCTTGTGCGCCCCCCCCCTCCCTCTCCCTTGCGCCTCCACCTCCTAGCCGGCCCTAGCGAAGGTCCACGCCTCCCCTTGCTGCCACACCCCTCCTCTCCATGATTCTCTCTGTTGGGAAGCTCCGCAAATGAGAGGACCCGGTGGATTCGGCGCGCGGAAGGAGATCGGGGGCCGGGAGGAGAAGAATTCGACGTTCGAGTGGTTCTTCGAGGGAGGAAAGGGTTTGCAATCTCTTTGTACGGTTGTGGTGCTGGTTAGAAGGGGAAATTATGCCTAGAATTCATGTTTAGGTGTTGTAATTAGAGGTATAGATTCGTTTAATATATCTGTTTCGCGCAGTAGCCTCGGCCAATTCCGGACAGTCGACTTCGGTCGCGGTTTTAGGGTTTTTAGATTTGGAATTTGGTCGGTGTAACACCCTGGCATTTAATATGCCCGAATGCTACCAAACATAGACTAAGCAACCTCTAAATACCACAAAATCAAGTAAATTACAGCAAAGGCACTAATGCTCAAAACCGACATTTCGGCAGCATCTCCTTTGTTTTAGCATGAATTGAAGGAAACACAATAGCATAGCAATATAAGGCAATATGAGAGACAACTAAAATAGCAATAATTAAAGACTTGACAACCATATAAGTCTAATTCCAAGCATTCAATGTCTCCATGCGCCAAACGAACAATAAGACTCTCATAACGCAAAGCTAAACCATAAAACAATAAGCATCACACTTAGTTTATTATCAAAACCCAATTGAATGACTTGTGAGACAAATGAGTGAAACTACGTGTAGAAGTGTGACTATTTCCCTTCCCCGCATGCCGGTCTCATGGTACCTAAAACAACAAGAAAACACAAGCGTGAGTTCAACACTCAGCAAGCATATTGCAATGGTACAAAAGAACAATTACATGGCTATAACAAATCACATCATGTAAATCATCTCATTCATGATCACATATCATTATCATCATCATTATGTATGCAATGCGATGCTATGCTCATGTCTCCTTGGAAACTCATACCGGTATGGTTGAGTACACACCCGTCGGCGTGAACCCTCTCCCCCCTTCCATCCCGAAGATGGAGGGTGCCTACTCCTCGCTTCCAAACACCGCGGTGGATGAAATCATGAAGTAGGACTTACTCATTGGCTCTCTGGAATAGTCATAACTTTCTCACCGACCTTCCCCGGACTAGTTATGACTTTCTCACCGCCCGGGCCATGTATCATGCCATGTATGCAAACATGCCAACATCATAATTAACTTGTACATTAACACATGGCATCATAACATAATAAGCATACTCATCATATCATTGGCAATCATTAAAGCATGGCAAGTGATCATATCATATAATCAATTTCATCTAGTCTCAACTAGCAACCTACAAACCGCTATCCATTACAATACACTTGCCTCAACCACGGGTAACGGATTGGCGAGAAGTAGAAGGCACTCCCGGGCTCACACCACCTGCACATAGGTACCACACACTCAAAATCATGTCCACAAAACAGTAAGCAATCCCTCTTCTACCCCGACATCGCAAACTACTCGCTAAACCCAAAAACAGAGGTTCTGTCCCATCGGGACAGCAGCCTTCCAAAAGGCATAACTCGGGTTCTAAGACTCCGAATCAATTAAACTAGTACATCCTCGTGTAGCTTAGGAAATTTCATAACTTTTTCTAAGTATATGGAAAAGCTGATTCGGACTCTAAAGTTGTTTAATCTACAAAATACCGTGATCTGTTCCAATCACGTCACAGATTTTCACACGCTCGATAAAACAGCCATAACTTTCAAACGGCTGATCGGAATTACGCGTTCTTTATACCCACTGAAAGGTATTGAAATTACCTACAACTTAATCAACAGGCGGCCGACCAAATTCCAACTCTAAATTGACGAAAACCCAAACCCTAGGTCGACTGCTCATGCTGCCCGAAACAGAGAACGTGGCAACTTCTAGATTTCATCTAATCTACTCAATTCCAGCACCACCAATTGATCTAAAAACATGATAATCACCCTTAGAACAGATCTTAGACCAACCCCAAGGATTCCCATGGCCATACCTTCGCCCGACGCACGAAAACCCAACGGATCTCCTCCCGGTTCGCGCGATCTCCTTCCTCGCTCCAATCCCGCCGGATCTCCTCGTCGCGGAGCGCTCCAACGGATGGATCTTTGAGGTGATGAGGTGGAGAACTCCCCTAGGGGCAGCAAGGGAGGTGGAGAGGTGGTGGAGGGGTGGTGGAGCAATGGGGAACAATGGGGGGGCGCACGGCAAGCAAGGGAGGTGGAGGTGGAGGTGGGGCGGCTAGGGCATAGAGGGGGGAGGAGGGGGCGCAACCAGCAGGGGTGGGCGCCCAATATGGGCAGGAGGAGGCCCCCAAACAGGTCTCCTACTCCTAAATGGACTCAAACTCTTCCCCACCAAGGCCCACGACCCTTTCCCCTAGGCCCAAAACTCCCCCGGAGAGGCCCAAATCCCCGGAAACGGCCCGGAAACACAAATTAACCTCATACCGTATGGTTTCAACCTCTAATTTCATATTTCATAATATTTTTGACCTCAACAATCACATTATATAAGGTTTCGACACTCCGTGGTGTCACAGTCGGCCTCCTGCTGAGATAGTTGTATATAATCTAAAAACCTTTCAATGGATACCAAGAAAGCTTAATTCCGTCCACCCGTTTAAAAGTTATGGCTATTTTACCGAACATTGTCAAAACTGTGACGTGATTGGGACAGATTGTGTTGATCTGTAGATTAGACAATTTTAGAGGCCGATTCAGTCTTCGTAAATACTTACAAAAAGCTAGGAAATTTCCTAAGCTTTGAGAAAATGTACTCATTTGTCTGATTTGGAGTCGTTAAGCCCTAGTTATGGTTTTCGAAGGCTGCTGTCCCGTTGGACAGATTCTCTGTTTTTGGGTATTGGGAGTAGATCGCGAAGTCAGTATAACTAAGTGTTCTTGTGTGGTCTTGTGTGCATGTGGTTGAGTGTATTGAACCTTTGTGCAGGTGGTGTGACCCCGGGAGTCCTGTTGTCATCTCACCACGCCGTCTCACGAGGGTGAAGGCAAGTGTGTTGTGATGGATTGTGATTGGTTGTTTTATAGTATTGTGATTGACAGGTTATACTAGCATGGTAGGACTGAGATTTTGCTTTTCCATATGAGTAGTTGTTTGATGAATGGATTAATGCTATGAATGAGATTATGCAAATGCTATTAATGATTGAATGTGGTACATTATCATGGAATCTGCATCATTGCATTCATAAAAGGAAGAGGCGTCCCATTCTGATGCGGGCCTCTGTGTTCACACGTAGTGAACATAAAAGTCCTACCTCGCAGTCCCTTACACGTGGTTGTACGGGAGCGGGTCAGTAAGAGTAGGCACCCTCCATCTATGAGATGGAAGGGGAAAAGAAGGTGCACACCGACGGGTGTGCACTCGGCAATACCGGTATGTGCTTCGAGGAGACATGTGCACTGCATTGCATATATGATGTTGTTAATTAGTTGTATACAATGTGAATATGAAATGAGTATGTTGTTGAGTATAAGTTGTAGAGATGATGGTATTGAAATTGTTTCCTTGTTCCATTGCAATATACTTGCTGAGTGATGAACTCACGCTTGTGTTTTATGATGTTTTTAGGTACCATGAAACCGCACGCGGGAAAGGAGCTTAGTGGCACATCTTCACGAAGTTTCACTCATTTAGACATCTAATATTTTGCTATTCATAGTTGTGATAATAAGTTAATGCACTGAAAACTTGGAGTATGCCTTACTTGTGTGCTTGGCCATATTATTTTATTCGTTTAGCTCATGAAGTGGTTGAATGCATTATTCTAGACTTAAAATTGTTGCCATGTCACCTGTTATTGCTGTTTTAGATGTCTTTTATTATGTTATATCTTGTGATAATATTGTTGTTGCTTCAAACTATGGAAAAACAAAGGAGATGCTGCCAAAATTTTTGGTTAAAGCATTTACGCCTTTGCTGTAATTTAGTCTTAATTGTGGTATTTAATTACTATTTATACTATGTTTGGTGACATCCAGGGCATACTAGATGCCGGGGTGTTACACCTCCCTCTTCTCCCCAAAGCTCTTGCAGCCAGCCAAGCCTCCATGGAGCCTCCCCAAGCTCCCAAGGTGCCTCCCCTAGCTTCCATGGCTGGCTCCTTCCCTTCTTTGGCCGGCCTTCCTCCTCCTTCCAGTAGCAGCAGCAGCTAGCAGCAACTTCCCCCCTTCCTCCCTCGTCTTTGTTGGAGGTAAGCTTTGGAAACTTCTTTGAGCTCAGCTATGGAGGCTCTTGACTGGTTAGTTGGGTTCTAGGGTTCCTAGATGTGAAAGTTTTGGAGGGAAATAGCTTTAGAAGTGGAGGGAAACCTTTGCTATTTTTCGAGCTGAAATATGCCAGTTTTTGCACCTCGGTTTTGGGGTACCTAAGTTGGTCAAATGGATTTTTGGATGTGGAAGAAGTTGTACATTATCATTTCCCATTTAATTTGAGCATAAGAACACGAAAATCCGTTCAATCAATCAAAAGTTATGACATTTTTAGTGTATGCTGTCTAGATTAGGTTGTGGATTGTACCCAAAATGTTCAACTGAAGATTAGACATAGCTACAGGACGAATTAGTATTTTTGGTTGCCTAGAGAAATGTAGGAAATATCCTATAGATTTATAAAATGCATTTGTTTTCTTGATTTGGAGTTAGGAATCAAAAGTTATGGCTTGTTGAATTTGCTGCCCAGAACTGAGATTTCTGTTGAAAGTTCAAAGTTGGTCTGAAGTTCAAAGTGCAATTCGAAGACTTTAGGTCCAGTTCCTGATTCAATGGCTATGGGGAAATTGTAGTTCATCCTCTTGTCATCGTTTAGAGTCTAAGAACTTGAATTTTGGTTGAACCATTAGAAAGTTATGCAAGTTTTACCTTATGCTGTTCGAATTGCGACTAGTAGCAATTTCGATTTTGTCCTGTGATTTAGGACAAGATGGGGGCCGAGTTGGGATATGCAATTGTCTAGAGATAGATGGGAATTTCTGTGTAGATGCTAAAAATGTCTTTGGTTACTTAATTTGAAGTTCTATAGCAATAGTTAGGCTATGGCGAAGTGGGCTATCCAAACCAGTTTGTATGATATTCAGAGGTTGGGGTAAATTTTGTTTTATGGAGTAAATATACTGCTTGTTGTTGTTTGTTGAATCTAGAACTTGTGAAATTGAGTACGCAATTGTGTTTTCTGGTGGAGTAGCTTAGGGAGTGGCTTCTTCTTCTTGCCACTCCACTCCTCTGGTAGAAGGCAAGTGTATCATGTTGTTTAAATACTAAAAGGAATGTGGCATGCTTTGCTTTGTGATTTTGATCATGTTGATAATTATGATGATGCAAATGCTAAGTTTATAGATATATTGGTATATCACATGTGTGTGAATCGATTAGATGAATATGAATGTTAAGTATTGGATGTGAGTATGGTTGATGATCATGTATTTAAATTTGGCTATGTGAAATGTTAGAAATGAATGTAATTGCAATTTAACTGTGTTAATTGCATTTTGTGCATTCATAATGGAAGAGGCGACCCATTCTGATGTGGGCCTCTGTGTTCATACGTAGTGGACACGAAAGTCCTACATCGTAGTCCCATTCATCGAGGTGAATGGGAGCGAGATAGTAAGAATAGGCACCTTCCACGGGATGGAAGGGACGTGAGGGTGCACACCGACGGGTGTGCATACTGGTACATGCATCGAAAAGAGCATTCATGTTGCATTGCATCGCTAATGATGAGTTTTGTGTGTTAAATGGTAATGTAAGAATTTGATTGGGATAGAGTCATGGACTCATCCAAAGGAGGTTGAATGAGGTACATGTGTGAAATAAGCAATGAGGTAAAAAGTAGTGATGTAATTGTTTTATGTATTGGCTGAGTCATGTAAGAATTTGATCTTGTTGTGATTTGAAAATGTTAATTGGTTAATCCTGTTGACTTGATGCACTTTGCTGAGTTTTGAACTCGCGTTTGTTTTATTTAATGTTTTAGGTACTTTGAGGATGACTCGCCTGGTTGGGACTTAGTTCACCTTCACTCACTTCAGGACACACATTAAATTCATAGATTGGAAGAATGTATCTTGATGATAATTAGTGTTGGATCTTTGAAGTAGTATGCTTGTGGTTAAGCTATTCTTGTTATGGTCATGTGATGTTTATGTTGGTAGTTCTTTTTATGATGCATCGTAATTATCTTTTGATTGTTTAGTGTAGTTGTTTATGCTGAAATGGTCATGATGGTTGATTGATTCCATGACATATGATATTGTTGTTGTTATGCTTATTGTGATCTCTTTGCCTGCTGAGTGGATGTCTAGGTTTTTAGAGAAGGAGCTGCCAAAATTTTTAACTAATTCGGCCACCTACTAACATGTTTAGGTTGAAGGGCTGTTTTTCTTATGTCCTTGTGTTGCTGTCGCTTGAAAGTGTAACATTCAGGGCACGTGGGGTGCCGGGATGTTACAAAATGAGTGTTCAATCATTTGAGAACACACTTTGGGACCTGGTGGGATGACCTCTACTCAGTGCTCTGGGCCATACGCATGACAACCAGTCAAGCTACAGGAGAAACACCTTTCTTACTGATCTACGGAGCAGAAGTTGTTCTGCCTAGTGAAATTCATTTAGGTTATACATGAATTGCTTTTTTTGAACAGGATGATCAAAATAACCGACGTGAAGAAAATAATCTCCTTGAAGAAAAGCAGGATCGGGCACTTATCAAGTGGTAGCCTACCTACAAGGCTTAAGAAGATACTACAATAAAAGAATTCAACCACGAACTCTTAATGTGGTAGAAATGGTTCTAAGGCACATCCAAAGCCAGTCTAACTTAGATAAGTTATCTTCCAAATGGGAAAGTCCCTTTATAGTAGTATCAGTTACCAACCTGGTTCTATTTGGCATGCTATGGAAGATGGCCGAATCCTTTTAAATACTTGGAACAAACAACACTTTCATAGGTTTTATGTATAAATTTCTAACATTCAAGTACTAAGTTTAAATTCAATACACTACGTCTCTTTTGTATTATAATATCAACTATTTATTGTCCTTCTTTCATTCTAAATTATCATGAAAAAAATCTATCCGACCACAATCCGTAAGCAAAATACAAGGTTGTTGATCGGGTTATGAGATAACTTCTAATATAGACTTTTTTATGTAAGCAGGTACTTACTGCGTTGAAACTCATCAGACTGACCTCATTTCCGACCTGTTGCCAGTTAATACTAAGTATAAATCAAAGAGAAACTTGGTCGGTTCTCCACAAAAACTGTTTGTCTTCCGATCACGATGCTGATCAGTTAACAAACAGTTGGGGGATACTAGTGATACACTGAAGAAAAATTCACAAGCAAACAAGTAATAGTATAAATTCAATACAAACGAGATTAATACAGAAGAAAACTTTTCATTTATTTGTAAAGAATTTTTACATTTCCCATACACAAGTTCGTGGCAGATTTTACTTCTATGCGTGTTCTATTCATCTCTTCTTCAATTGAAAATTGCAAGTTGGGCACCAATTTTTCCAGATCAATGGAATCCTTGTAGAAATGTCTTAATTTTATAAAAAGGGCTTTGATCTGGAAAGTAATTGGCACCCGAAGTGCCGATTTGATAGTACTCAACCAAACAGGGATGTAATCGTTGATAATCTTTAATTGGTCCTTTGGCCCTGCAACTGTTCATCAATGGACAGATTTGGATTTATAAGTTCAACTTGTTGCCCTTTCAAATCCGTTCATATTTTCTTCAACTAAATAAAAACAAAACTCAGGGTAGATTTACTTACTCCCCGAACTCATATTATTTCTCCATTGAAGGTCTTCATCTGTTCCTTCGATTTATTAATTTCTTCTTGTGCCTTAGAACTCAGCTCTGCCAGTTTTTTCCTTTCTTCCCCTTGGGAGAGCTAGTGTTCCTAGGTCTTTATTATATTTTTAAATTCTGACAAAACAAAGATTAAATTGTTATTTTAGAAATAAGTAACAAACTGTAATTAGGTCGAGAAAAGTTACTTACTTTTCACTTCGGCATCCTTCTCAAGAATGATGACTTGGAGCTCTTTACCGAGCTGCTTCACCCAATCATCATTCTCCTTGAAGGCATGTTCGAGCCTGGAGTTTTTTTCTCACTAAATTGAAGTTTTCCTTCAATTCAATGAGGTTAAACTCATAGCCCTTGGTGGTGTTTTGTGCTACCAAAAGCTATTTTTCTAGCTCAATTATTCTTTCTTTTGATCCGTTTTCAAATATATAAAATTAGAATAAAATCAAGAAAACACAAAAAAGGAGTTCTAATCAACTTACTTTTTTGTTATTTTTTCTACTTCGGACTTCGCTGAAATCTTAACTTGCCGACCTAACAGGTCGGATGCCTCTTGCGAGAACTACAAAGCAAGAAGAGAAAATAAATCAAACATACTCTTTCTCTCTTAAGATTTAATAAAGATAAAGTAAGAAGAATACCTTGGAAAGCAAGTTGTCAAAAACTTGCTTGAAATCCTCCTCCTGGGTAACAACACCAGAAGAAGATGGAAGAGGATTGACCTCTATGGTCATGGCACTGTTGTGACCATATCCATTGGTCCCTCTTCACAAGTTAGAGCAGCGGCCATCTTCTCGGCTACCCCGACCTCTTCCTCTATGCCTTAGGAGATGGAGGTACCTCCTTGGCGGCAGTTGATGTTTGAACCTCTTCAGCGGCAAGTGAGGTATGTACCTCTTCTGCAGCAATAGATGCCTTGTCGATCTGTCGTTCATCTTCAATAGCTGGGAGGATCTTGACCTTCAACATTAGTCAGCTCCTCCACTATACCGTGTGCGCCCATTGGGATCTCTTGAAGGCTCCACACTGGTTGGCACAGCACTGACCAAAGGGTCCACCTTGAGATTTGTTTCAATCTGTGTAGCCAGGGGGGATAAAAAAAGAGAGAAAATAAATATTAGTTCTAAAAGATTAAAAATGCTTAGAACTAAAAAGTAAAGAAATACTTACTTAAAGGATATTCCTAAGTCCATGCTCCAAGAAAACAAAAGGAGTATCAGATGTTCCTACATCCGACATAGGAACTTTCTTCTTTTCTGATGAGAGGAATGTTGTCATCATCACTCTCTTCCTCCTCACCCTAAATACATGGAAATAAGGGATAATTCTTATAAGGAATATCCCATGCACCATATCTTCTCTTATTACGTATCTGCAAGGAGGTCCTCCTCTGCGTTCCTGTAGAAGTTCTAGCCCTCTTCTCTTGGATTTGAGGCTGGTCAGCAGTACACTTAGAGCATTTTTCTAGACCAATGTTGGTTAGTTCAGCACTAGTCCCTGCAGTGTACATTGGATCCACCACTTTTGAGGCAACTCTGCCCGTAGTCCTCTTTTTCTTCATTGGAGGAGCTGCGGCAGAGACTTCAGACTAATTGGCACCTCATATACGACCATGCATCTGAAATATAATGCAAGTTCAAATTTTTAGATATAAAATAATTGCTTATCTATTTTACCAAATGAATTACTTAGTACTTACATCGATGCATTCATTAATAAACTCATCACCTTGCCCGATCAGGCTAAATGGCTAATTTTTTAAAGTAGCCTGATCGAACCCATCCGAAGAAACATGGAAAATTTACACAACTTTGATACGAGCCTCCTTGGTAGTCAGGAATGAAATATAAAGAATTAGTAAAAAACTCTTTCAATAAGAGAGAAAATAAAAAGGAGGTCAGGATTCAGAACCCTACCTATAGGCTCGTCCTTTGATGGATCTTGGTCGCCCTCGATCCTCTAGGAAAGTCTAAACCACCTTTTTAGGGGACTCAACTTATGGTACAGAAAATCGTAAATGGTTTTTTATCCCGAAAGACCCCCTGCCACTAGCTTGGAGATTACCTTCACGATCTTCTTCTCCTCGCTAGTCAAGTCCAGGGAGTCCTCTCATTTTTGCTCTTAGTAAAAACAGACCTCTCCATTGTGAATAGAGAAAATGAACAAGAGAACTCGAAAGATGAAAAGCTTTGAATTTTTCTTCTAGTCCTTAAGACCTTTCACCTCTATTCTTCATCAAACTTTTTCAAATGCGAAAAAGAAAACACCGAAGATGAAAAGCCTCAAGAGCCAAGAAGAAAGAAAGCAGAAAAGACAAGTGTTCTTCAAGCCTAAAGGGTTAGCACAGCTGTCCCGCCAGTTCGATTACCGAGAAAATCCCAAGGAGATCTTTCCACCGAGAACTGAAATGATAACATCATTAGTGCAAGACCC
The DNA here is from genome assembly GCA_036346355.1 of Rhipidocladum racemiflorum. Taxonomy (NCBI): domain Eukaryota; kingdom Viridiplantae; phylum Streptophyta; class Magnoliopsida; order Poales; family Poaceae; genus Rhipidocladum; species Rhipidocladum racemiflorum. The sequence continues at coordinate 28,965,631 of CM070575.1, read as the reverse complement.
CATAAAACGTCTCAAAAGTTGAAAAGTATCAAGTAAATACATTTGTTTACTCAGGCCTTGGGGGCTAGCTGACAACGATTAACATACCCAATTCTATTATTTGGGCCTAAAGTCTTATAAAGAAAAAGATCCCATGAATAAAAACAAGGCCTAAGGCCCACTACCTTACGACTTCAACCAGAGTTAATTTTAGTCATGTGGAAATATTCCCTACCAGTATAAACAATATTGATCGAATGATATGATATAGCCTAAAAATCCCAACCTGGTAGATACACACTAGTCAAATAACCTCCAACAGCGTACAGGTCGGATGTGGATAAGTTTACATCCCAACCTAGCTGAGGTCGGGGAAGAGGTTACCTCCGCATAAGGCTTGCGTGCGGGAGACAATCATTCTAACAGGTACAAACAAACATTTGGAAGTTACTTTCTACAAAGAGATGCTTCTTTATTAAAAGACACTTTTTGACGAGAAGACACCTTTTCGCGGGAAGACACCTCTTCGAAGACGACAAACTGACATCCCTTCGATGATATAAATAGGAGGCTTTCGCAAAGATTCAAAAAGAGGGTGAAGAGTGGAGATTAGATAAGCAAATTAAAATTAGGCATTAGTGTTCTTAATTTTTCGTTAGAGTATGTATTCTGTAAACCATTCGTGACTCGATCAAGAAGCAATCCCTTTTTTACTCCTTTCAATCTTTGTTTTATAGACAAAAGGTAACCCAAATTACATTCATAAGCTCGATCTAGGGACCCCTGGGTCTTGAAGCAACACATCCAAGGGCGTAGGATGATCCATGAAGTCTATAAATAGAGGGGGGAGTTTAGCGTCTCTCCCTTGAAGGTTTTGGTGCTCCTTTGACTTTGTCCACCTTGTTGTGAGGCTTTGTAAACCTTCATCACATAAAATAAAATCTTTATTTCCTTAAGATTCTGAATTTACTTTTGCATTTACATGATGTCTTAAATTCCACAATTTAAATTCCTATAATTTACATTTTTCATAAGTTGGATTTGCCTCCCCTCCTTCTACTTGCTTGTGCTTCTTATGCTAAGGATGTATGATTGTTGGATGAATCTATTTCAAATCATATCCTAATCATCTAGGCAAATCCACTCTTGAACTTTGCAAGGAATTCATCTTTTTACTTGGAATGAAGAAATATTGGTAGATCGAGTTTATGGGGTTCTTCTCTTGTGTTCTTGATTGCTTTTACTTGTGGGAGGTTACCCAAGATCATCTTGATCATCAAAACCCCACGAGCAAGTCCAAGGCCAAGATTTGTGCTTTTGCTCAAACTAAGTGCACTCTTTCTTCAATTGGAAAAAGATCGAAACTTTGACATCAATCCCTTGGATTGAAGGTTGGAATAGGTTCCTAACCTCCATAAGAAGGTGCCTACAAAGTTTCATGAGCTTTAGACCAATAGATCAAAAGATCCATCATTTTTCATTTTTAAAGTCATGCTAATTTTGTTGTCTAGAGGCAATCGGCACTCCAATTGTTGACTATGGTAGTGCTGATTGATCAGCACTGCCGATTGCTAGCTATGGTAGTGTTAATTTATGGATAAGTGCTCAAAAAATTTATTTCTCTATTGCTCTTTGATCCTTGGAGGTTTTGGTTAGTTTCTTTGAGGGAAAATTTTATTTGGGATCATTCACCCCCCCCCCATTGCCATTTTGGTCCTTCAAATGATATCAGAGTCGATTTTGCTGTTCCATAGATCTTGACAGTCTCAAGACAAGTGTTCCACTAAGCCTCCAATTTTCTCTAGAGTTGATTTTTCTTTTTGGAAATCAAGGACAGAGTCGTACATCACTGCCTAGGGTTTCCTGATATGGTGAAGGTGAAACTCCCGTATGAGGTTCCTATCAATGAGAATATCATGGACGGCAATATGGATGATGTTGAGGCAAATACTAAGGCAAGGAGTATCCTCATACAGGGTCATAGCCGCAGTGAGTATGACAGGATCTCTCATCTATGATTTGTTCACCAGATCTGGGTGACCCTTAATGTTTATCATGAGGGCACTACCCAGATCAAGACGATGAGATATGATCAGTTCAAGCGTGACTACAACAAGTTTGAACAGAGTAACACCCCAAATTTTTGCTTTTCATGAATTCAAATAAGATTTGGCACTTTGGTAAATTGTTGGAATTTTCTGGAATTTATTTAGATTTATTTGGAATTTATTTGAATTTATTCCCTTTTGAAATAATTAAAGAATTTGATTTTACAAATAAAATTTTATTGGAAATATTTTATTTGAGTCCCAAATGCCCTAAAATATTTTCTAGAATTTTTCTGGAATTTTTCTGAGTATTTTGCTATTTTTCTTGAATTAAATGAATTTCTAGAAATTAATTGGATTATTTTAATCGCTGGAAAACCGAGTGGGTTTTACTATTCCTCCGACCGAGCCGGAACCGAACCAGACCCGAGTCTGATTCGAACCAGACCGAGCCGGAACCAATCCTAATCACGCGACCGTTGGATCGAGATCCAACGGCCCGCGTTGAGCCACATCATCCGAGCCCGGGCCGGATCGGATCCGTTCGCGCCCGAGTGAATCCCGGCCGTTGGATGGGACACGTGGATGGCCCAGATTGCGTCGTCCCCTGTAACATCCCAAAATTTGGGTTTTCAAAAATTTTTGGTTTAGATTAGCTTCCCAAAAATTTCCGTCGATTTTCTCGCATTTATAAAGCTTGGTTTGAATTTTCTAAAAGCTAAAATAATTTAATTTGATTATTCTAAACCTCAAATAAAATAAATTTAATTTTATTTGGATTCCTTGTGCTTCAAGAAATTTTCCTGTAATTTTTGAGATTTTTCGGAGCTCGTTTGCTATTTATCGGATTTATTTGGAATTAATTTAAACTAAGCCTTTCATTCGAAATTAATTAATTATTTGGAAAAGTTTATATAAAGTTTTGTTGGAAATATTTTAATTGAGTTCAAAATGTCTCAAAATATTTTCTAGAATTTTTCTAGAATTTTTCTGATATTTTTACTGCCCTAAATGAATTATTTTCATTTTCTGCAATTATTTTAATTCGAGCTGTTGAAAATTCCGAAAATTTGATTGGGCCTCATCCTCTCTCCTCTCTCCTCCCGCTGGCCTGACCAGCCCGCCTGCTTCGCTCGCCACGCCCGCCACACGCCCCCACCTCCACGCCTTGTTGGGCCGCTTAGCCGCTGGGCGGCCGGCCGGCCCGCTCGCCTCGCCTTGTGCCAGGCGCCAGCCAGCCCAGCACGCCCCCCCCCGCCACGTGTCGCGCTCCCAGGCCGCCACGTCGCCCCCGGTCCGATCTGCACACAAATTGCTTGATAAAATGCCTATAAGACCCGTTTTTGCTCCAAACGCGTCCAAACTTGATTTTTCTTGACCTAGCCGCCACCCTAACCTCATGTAGACCTCCCATGACCTCTCCCACGAATCTTCAACCTCCGGATCTTCTCCAAAACTCCGAGATCCATCCAATGTCGCCCGAACGTCGCCCAACGCCGGCCGAAATTTGGAGCCGCGTCTCGGGCAGCTCGTCGACTCTTTTCGAGATCTGTCATCTCCGTGGTGTGCCAAAAGCTACCATCTACTTGCTGTCCAAAATTCAGCCAATTTGGCCCACGGGATCAAAAGTTATGGCCGTTTCAATCTCGAATCTTGCCAAGGCCATAACTCCCTCAATTTTTTGAGTTTGACGATGAAATTTTTTGTGTAGACTCCTGGGAATGTCCTCTACAGGATACACATCTTGCCCCAAGGTTTTGCCCTCTGGATTTGGCGCAGAAAAATAAATTCTCCGTTCAGACTGCGTTCCAAACAGCGGCAAACTTCCTCGCGCGTCCCCCGCTGTTCCAGAAGGTATTTCTTCGTGCCACCTACGTCACGGTGTGCCTCTTGGTCCCATCTAGCTCTCGGTCAAATTTCGTTAAGTTCCGATCATTATTCTAGAAGTTATGAATGTTCAAAGTTTTGATCCGAAACCTGTTAATCGGCAGTTTGTGATTAATCCGAAAGGGCGCCGCAAAATCCGCCTATACCGTTGAGTTCGTCTCTCCGCGTTCTACGCAGTAGACATTCTCTCTTTTCCATCCCATCCTCCGAAATTTTTTTATATATTTAGGCCACCGTTTGCCGTCGCCGCGCGTCGCCTTTTGACGCCGCATATTTTGGTTCGCTCCGGCCGTGTCGTCGCGTCCGGAGAATCGTCTTGTACTGTTTTGGTCCCTCATTAGGATTCCTTTGGTCTCCGTTCGCCGACAAAGCCCGGTTTCGGTTTTTCCCCGCCGTCTTTTGAGCTAGCCCGTAGCCGCCGGTTCGCGCGCCGGTTAACCGTCCTTGCTAGCGTTCTACCGCGGCCATGTCATTGCACCGGCGGTCGCTACCTTGTTTCATGAGTCTCCTATCATTGTTTGACCTCCGCCGTTAACGTTCCACCGTTAACGTCCGCCGTTAACGATCTGCCGTTAACGCTCCATCATTAACGATCTGTCGTTAACAATCCGTCGTTAACACTCCGCCGTTAACGTTCCTCCGTTACCTGCTGCCGTCAACGTTTCGTCGTTAACGTTCCTCCGTTAACGTTTTGCCGTTAACGTTTCACTGTTAACGCTCCGTCATTAACGCTCCGTCGTTAACGTTCCATCGTTAACATCCCACCGTTAACGTTCCGTCATTAACGTTCCACCATTAGCGTTCCGCCGTTAACGCTTCACCGTTAACGCTCCGTCGTTAACGTTTCGCCGTTAACGTTCCATCGTTAACTCTTGGCTCTCTTCGCCTCGTTGTCATCGCATGCGTGCATTCTTGCACAAACCCTAGTGCGATGCCTTCACCTGTTCTATCATCATGACGTGAGCCTAGCCTCATCGTCATATCATCTTCAAAGCCGAATCAAAACCCTAACCTAAGACCGGTTCGATGAACTAAGTTTATCGTGAGCCGCGTTATTATCTTTGCAATCTTCCCCGTTGTTTCAACGTGGTAAGACACTTGTCTTGTCTTATCCCTGAAAACCTAATCTGCCATTAATCGAGAATTCCTTCGTGGACTTGGTCGATAGACCATTGGCCATCTGTCATACCCCTGTGCCCGATCTATCCGTCTCTCTTTGTTCGACTGTGTCCGTTCGGTCAACAAAAGTCAACTTCGAGAATCAGTTTAGTTCACTGTGAACTAACATATCCTTATGGACCCGATCTATAGATCGAGAGCCCATATGTCGCTATCTGTTCAATCAAGATAATAACTTTGGAAGAAATATTCTTCGAAATATTATTCTTTCTTTCCCAGTTATTAATCTTTCTCTTTTCGGTGTTCTTCCGAAAGCCCGTCCCCTCTTGTCCAATCTTCGATCCAATCCTTTCAGGTTTCTAATTTTATCCCAACCGTTGTGCCCAATGCTGTTTGTTCTTAATTTGGAGTTTATTTGAATTGTCTTTTGAGTTTTGTTGTATTTGTGTTTCTTTATCGTTAGACGTGTCGTCCGGAAGTCGTTCGAACGGGCTGAAGATCAAGGAAGTGAAGATCGAAGATCGAGGGCCAAGGATCAAGGATAAAGAGTAAAGGACAGTAAAGTTTGCAAGGGCCAGGCAAGTTGTGCTTTGACCATGTTGATCCCATTTTCGAACTTATGTTGTTTCAAATTATTGCATGATAGTTGGATATAAACTGATTTCAATTAGTTTGGGATTAGATATTTAACCTACTTGTTATTGCCACCTTGTCTATAATAGTTGTACGCCATGATTCATTTGTCACCCTAGGTTTGTTGATTAATAGTTGGTAGCTAATAAATTGCCAACATGGGTTCGTTAGACCGTCAGTAGCTGCTTAGTCCTGCAACGTACCCTTGACATCATTTTGGAATTTCAAATGTCAATATTGAGTAATGGAATATGCAATGTATTTTGAAATGGTGTGACGTGTTGCCGACACGATGATGTTGATATGCGGAGGCCTTCGTGCATCTTCAAGGATGTTGAGTTGTTGTTGGCATTGTGTTGCGCAATAATCAAGCCCAGGGTGATAAAATGATTTGGGCTGGGCAAGTGGCAAGAATGATTTGGTGGGCCATGGTTGGCACCGGGAAATCGTTTTGGTGCTTTGGGTAGTCTTGCCCTAGTCACTCTAAGGACTTAACCTTGCAAGCCTTTGAACTGAGTCAATCGTACAACCACATGTCTGTAATGGGACGGACCTAGTTGATTAAGTCGCTAATAACTTGCTTGTGGTACCTCGGGGTGTCAACTACACCGTTTGTGTAGCTTGAAGGGGAGCGTGCAGGGGCTGCGGCATGGTACCCATCCAACGGTATGTCGGTCCCATACTTCGCCTTAGCTAAGGGAAGGGATGGTGTAGGGCAAAAACCGGAGAGGTCCACTTGCGTAGTTAGAGGCTTCCGAAAGACTTTGATATTGTCGGGACCCCGAATTTGCAAATCCGGACCCTCTGTGTATTCAACACTAGTCCAGGAACGCGCTAGTGCACACAGTCTTAACATCGGTAAATATCACAATCATACCACTCGATACTAATAAAGTACTTTTATTTAAATAACCAAATTGGTTACTCAACCTTATGGTCAAGTTACAATACACGCCTCACCAGTGAAACTTATTAAGAGAGAAATAGTAGCGTGGAAAATCAAATAACCGTGGCGCCATCCGGTATACCACAGGCAATGGCGGGCTCGCTTCCCCTAAGTAGACGGATCCTCTTGGAGTTCCTCCTCCAAAGGTTGGTGTAGTCTCCTCTTCAACTGGTGTTGTATGGTGGCAAGGGTGAGTACTTGGTACTCGACAAGTCATGCTGAGAATGCAGGCTAATATACTATATGCATGGCTTGGTACAAAGGAATAGCTCAAGGTATATTTGCGATGTGACATTTGACAAGTAGTATAAGTAGATTCGAAAGCAGTAGAAACAAGTACAGAATAAATAACTTTTCAAGAAGTTTAGTAAACATTTTTCCCATACTAAACCACATTTCTAACATCATTATTAATCACACCCAACCTATCAATACCAAGTTAATTTTGAGAAAATCTAACCCTTATTTGTAATTCAGGCGATGTCCAATACAGCGGACCAGGCCTATTCGAATAGATTCTACACTCTGCAGAGGTTATGCACTTTACCCACAAGATACAGTCAAACACCACAAAGGCGAGTTCAGTAACAAAGTCTTTCGGAAACTTCTAACAATACAAGTGGTCCTCACGGTTATTGCACACTAACCCTTCCCTTAGCTAAGGCGAAGTCTAGGCCAATCAGCCGTTAGATGGGTACTGGCCTCGGCCAGACGCTCCCCGTACAACTTACACAAAGGGTGTAGTTGACCTCTGACGAGTCCCACAGTGCGTTATTAGCAACTTAGTCAACTAGGTCCGTCCCATTACGGACATGTGGTTGCACGTTAGACCAGTTCAAAGGCTTGCAAGGTTAAGTCCTTAGGGTGACCAGGGCAAGACTAGAAGAACCAAATCAACATCCCCAATGCCACAACCCGGCCCACTGATTACTCTTGCCACATGCCCGGTCTAAAACTATTAATCAAACCCAAGTAGATTAACATGCACCACGTGCCATCAACATCACATGATACCTTTCCAAAACAGGTTCAATATATCATTAAGTCAATATTAGCATTTGATTGTCCAAAATCATGTCATGAACACGTAGCAGGTCTAAGCAGTATACTACAACGGTCTAAAACCCATGTTGGCAATCTAATAATGTCCAACTAGTAATCCACAACTAGGGTGACAAGGGGTTATGGCACATACTTAAATAATCAAGGTGTCATACAAAGAAATTGGTATTTATCTAATCCCCGTATTTGAATAAAGTATTTTCTAATTGAACTAGCATGCAATAAGTTAAATCAAAATAGATTTCAAAATAGGATCAACATGGTCAAAGCACAACTTGCCTTCAAAAGTACTTGCTATTGGTCTTGAGTTGGATCTGAGTCAATACTTCTCCTTCGAATCCTTCCCAGGCACTTCAACGCGTCTACTCGTAATGAGTGCAAATATCAAATACACGAATAAATAATATGAAAAAAGTGTCCAAACATCCTAATAAAATCCATAAACAGAGAGAACATAATTTTATGAATTTTTAGAAACTGGAATCGTCAAATTCGGAGTTAAAAGCATAAAAGTTATGATTATTTGAAGTTTAAATAATCAATTAAATAATTTTACAGAGAAAAACTTTAGTCCAAAAATTAAATAAAATTCATATTTAAATAGATCTCAATTTTATACGAATTTAGAAATTTGAATCACTCAAATCGGAGTTGAAAGCGCAAAAGTTATAAGCGTTTGAAGTTTTGAAATTCAAATCAATTATTAAACCGAATTATTAAATCATTTTCTTTTAGGAAAATCATTTATTGCGTCAGTGAGACACGTGGACCAATCGGGTGACGACAGCGTGGCCTCGGGTCCACGGACGGCGCGCGATCTCGGCTCGGTCCGCAGTGGGCTCGGCCCACGGCTCGCGATGCATTGACGGTGGGCCCTCGACCGCAGCGGGCCCAGCGTGTCGGCGTCGCCTGCCTGCTGGCGTGGGCGGCGCTGACCGCGACGGTCGAGCTTCCCGACGCGTGGCGCAATCTCGGTAGATTGATTTGAAAATCAACGGCCCCAGTTAGATACGGCTAACGCGGCAGAAAACAACTCCTTTGATCACGGACCGTTCGATCTTGATCGGACGGTCAAGATCAATCTATCGCTATGAGCGTGGTTCAATCTAAGCCGTTGGATCTAGATCTAACGGTTGAGATTAGATCTGGAGATTAACACGTGATTCTTTACAGTGGGTGGCGTGGGCGAATGCGGACCGTGCGATGAAGATCCGAAGCGGTGGAAGCTTCGCGATGCGATGTCCACGGCGAGCTCCGGCCGGCGTTGAGAACGAAGACCACACCGGCAAGCGGCGTTGAGGCGCGCTCGTGAAGTGGGTGGTCTCTTCGGTGCGTCTCGGCGGGGACTCGGATCTGGGGCTCCTTCGGCGGAAGACGACTGACGGCGGGCGGGCAGCGCAAACGCGGCGGACACCTCCCACAACTTCTGGCGAGCTCGTGCGGGCAGCGGCGATGGCTCGAGCGAGATGGCTAGGGGGACACGGAGTGCGCCGTACGGAGGAGGGCAACCTCGGGGTGACCGGGCTTTAAATAGCCTCGGCATTCGTGCGAGGCGGAAACCTAATTCTCCGGCGGCGGGCGGCTGGCGGCGAGTCCGGCCGGACTTTCGGGCGGAAAACGGCGACGGTCGACCCGTCCGTGCGCGATCAACGGCCACGCGATCGCCTGCGAAGCGCGAAGGTCGGTCGATCTCGGCTCGAGCCGATGCGATCCAATCGGGGCCGTTGGATCTCGATCCAGCGGTCGGGATCAACTTGGAGTTAGGGTTAGGTTCGGCCAGGCTCGGTGGCTCGGAGTCGGACTCGAGTCTGACTTCGGGTGCGGCTCGATCGGATGAACAGTGCAAACCCATTCGCATTTTCGGCTGATTTAATAATTAAAATAATTGCGAGGAAATTCATTTAATTCATTAAAAATAGCAAAATACTCGAAAAATTCGAGAAAAATTACGGAAAATATTTTGGAACATTTTGGACTCAAATAAAATATTTCCAACAAAATTTTATTTGCAAAATTAAATTCTTTAATTATTTCAAAATGGAATAAATTCAAATAAATTCCAAATAAATTCCAGAAAATTCCAAAAATTCACCAAAGTGCCAAATCACACATGAATTTAAGAAAAGCAAAATTTTGGGGTGTTACAAACCTCCCCCCCTTAATAGAATCTCGTCCCCGAGATTCAGGGCTTACTACGGAATAGGTTTGGAAACTCTTTCTTCAGATCCTCTTCGCGCTCCCAAGTCGCTTCGCTCTCTGCATGGTTGCTCATGAATTCTCTGAAAGCGGGTTGACTTGTTTCTAGTCTCTCGATCCATGGTGTCTAAAATCTTCACGGGATGCTCCTTGTAAGTCAAATCTTCTTGCAACTCGATTGACTCTAGCGGCGTCTGTTCCTCAGGTACTCGGAGACACTTCTTCAACTGGGACACATGGAATACGTCATGTACTCCTGCTAACGACTGTGGCAACTCCAGCTGATAAGCAACTTCGCCTCTGCGACTCAAAATCTTAAATGGTCCAACATAACGGGGTGCGAGTTTCCCTTTGGCATGGAACCTCTTAACTCCCCTGAGAGGCGTAACTCTGAGGTATACAAAGTCTTCTGGTTCAAAACTCAAATCCCGGTGATAGTTGTCAGCATAACTCTTCTGTCGTGATTGGGCTATTTTCAACCTTTCCCTAATCATGGCAATCTGCTCTTCAGCCTCTTGAAGAATACCAGGCCCGAAGACACGGCGCACGGATCTCATTCCAATTCAATGGCGTCAGGCCGAGTCGACCATCTGATGCCTCAAAAGGTGACATCTGTAAACTAGCCTGATAACTATTGTTGTAACTGAACTCGGCATACGGCAAACTCTTATCCCAAGAGGTAGCATAAGCCAATGCACAAGCTCTTAACATATCCTCCAGAATCTGGTTGACTCTTTCGGTCTGTCCATCCGTCTGTGGATGATAGGCTGTACTAAAGTTCAAACGGGTTCCCATGGCTTCATGCAACTTATTCCAAAACCTTGAGGTAAATTGGGTACCTCTGTCCGATACGATCCTCTTTGGCACACCGTGCAAACAGACGATCTTGATCATATACAACTCTGCTAACTTATCTCCCGAGTAGGTGGTCTTTACGGGGATAAAATGGGCTACCTTGGTCAAACGATCTACTATAACCCATATGGAGTCATAACCTCCTTGAGTCTTAGGCAAACCGGTAATGAAATCCATTCCGATTTCCTCCCACTTCCACTCAGGTATTTTCAGTGGCTGTAGCAATCCTGCTGGTCTCTGATGCATTGCCTTGACTCTTTGGCATACGTCGCACAATGCAACATGCTCGGCAACTTCACGCTTCATGCTCGGCCACCAGAATCTTTCCTTCAGATCCTGATACATCTTGGCGCTTCCAGGATGAATTGAATACTTGGAGTCATGGGCTTCTTCCAAAATCAGTTGCTTTAACTCCTTCTTGTTAGGCACACAAATCCGATCCTTCATCCATAACGTGCCTTGCTCATCCAACTTGAATTCCTCTGCCTTGCCTTCTTCCTTGATGGACTTAATCCTGCGGATTTTGTCATCATCATACATCTTTCTCGGATCTCGGTCCTCTAGGGTAGGCTTTACTTCTAATGCGGCCAAGAATCCGCTAGGTACAACCTCAATCTTCATCTTTTGAAAATCCTCACATAACTCATCTGACTTGTGGCTAGCAACGTACTCACGGTATGGCTTTTCCGACTCGAGCATCGGCTACTCGTTGGCCTTCCGGGATGGTAATGGATTCCAACATTGTAGTCCTTGATCAACTCTAACAATCTCCTTTGCCTCATATTCAGATCCGATGGGTGAATATGTACTTAAAACTCTTATGATCCGTATATACTTCACATCTGTTTCCAATCAGATAGTGACGTCATATCTTCAAAGCATGCACTACGGCGACTAACTCTAGGTAATGTGTCGGATAATTTTCCTCATGCGGCCTCAATCGCCTTGATGCATAAGCGGCGACCTTTCCGTTTCGCATCGGACACATCCGAGTCCTTGGCGCGTCGTCACAATAAATATCAAAGCTTTGAGCAACATCAGGTAGAACTAACACCGGTCTTGATGTCAACCGCTTTTTCAGCTCTGAAATCCTTTCTCACATTCTGGCGTCCATGCAAACTTCTTCTCCTTTTCAGCAATTGCGTAAGAGGTTTCGCAATTGTCGAAAGCCTTCAATGAAACGGCGGTAGTACCACTGCCATTCCAAGGAAACTCAGGATCTGGGTCACGATCTTGGTGCTCCCAATGTAACACCGCTTCTACTTTGCTTGGATCTACTGGCGACTCTTCTGCGGTCATTACATGTCCGAGGAATTCTACCTTATCCTTCCAAAAATCACACTTGCTGAACTTGGCGAAAAGTTGCTTTGTTCCTCGACTTTTCTAAAACTCGCCTTAAGTGTTCGGCATGTTCATCCTCCGTCTTGGAGTAGATTAGGATATCATCTATGAACACGACGACAAACTTGTCCAAATACTCCATGAACACCTTATTCATCATATTCATGAAATATCTTTGGCGCATTAAATCGATCCAAAGGACATAGCGTAAACTCGTAATGTCCATATCTTGGCGAGAATGCGATCTTGGGATATCTTACGATCGGATCTTCAAGCGATGGTATCCCGATCTTAGATCAATCTTGGAGAAAACTCCGGCTCCTCTCGGTGATCAAACAAATCATCAATCTGGGTAGCGGATACTTATTCTTCACGGTGACTTCATTGAGTGCACGGTAGTCAATGCACATCCTGAAACTCCCGTCCTTTTTCTTGACAAACAAAGCGGTGCTCCCCACGGCGACGAACTCGGTCCGATAAATCCTTTCTCCATTAACTCCTCTAGCTGTTTCTTCATCTCTACCAACTCCTCGGTGGACATCCGATAGGGTCTCTTTGCTATCGGTCTTTGTGCAGTACAAGCTCTATCACAAACTCTATGTCCCCGTCTGGCGGCATACCGAGGTAGATCTTCGGGAAAAACATCTGGGTACTCATTCACTCTTGAGACATCCTCTATGCATTGCCTTGAGTACTGTTAACCATCATTGTCCATCTCTAGCTGTAGTGGCTTGAAATTCCACTTTCTTCCCACACGGGCTCTCAAGCGAGATAGTCCTTCGTCCACAATCCAATACGGCCTTGTGCTTGGATAACGATCCATTCCCAAAATAACGTCTAAGGTCCGGGTCTCCAAAATTATAAGGTTTGCTAGGAACTCTATTCCATCTATTAGTATTCTCACCCGGAACATCCTACTTTCGTTCGGAGTTCGGAACCAGGGTTTGAACTAAAAGCATGCACTTAAGTCTTGCAATCCCCAAATCATTTCTAGTAGCAAAGCCTTGCGAAACAAACGAATGCGAAGCTCGAGTCAAACAAATCGCAGTAATCGAGTTAACAAGTAACTTACCCAAAGACTGACGTCAGAGCATTCTCGCAGTGCATCCGCGGTGACATGGTTGACTCGGCCTCTCACCACGGCTGGGGTGTGACTCACAGTCTTTGGCGTCCTAGCTGGGGTGGTTCCTAGATTGAAGCGAACCGGGGTCACTCCTGCTGTCTTCTTTGGACAACTGTTGGCAAAGTGTCTGGCTCGTTGCGATTGTAGCGTCTCACGTTCCTTCTTGACTACGGAGTAGTGTTTCTAGCGGGCCGGGTGCAGTAGTTACGATTGACGGGTCTTGGTGCTTTGGTGACGGTGTCCTTGTGGCATTCTCGCGGTGGAATCGAAAAATTGATTTGGTGCAACTCTCAAGCGTTTATTGCGTTCCACTGGCGTGATCCTTCTTTGTTGCATCCTGCGCTTCTGTTCTCATCCGTTCCTTGCGCTTGTCCTCAAGAATAGCGCCTTATTCACCAATTCTTGGAAATCAGGGAAGGTGTGGGTGATCAATCCTACTTGCAACCACGAGTTAAGTCCCTTCATGAAACGAGGTATGCGGCTTTATCTGTCGCTACATCCTCGGGTGCGTGGCGTGCTAGGCTGTGTGAACTTGTTCAGGTAGTCGACCATCGGTGATTACCTTGCTTGATGCTACGAACTCCTCTTTCTTAAGGTCCATGATTCCTTCAGCACGTGATATCTTGGCGGAATGCAGCCGTGAACTCTTCCCAAGTGATGTCTTGAGGGTTCTCTTGCGTGGCACGTAAATTCTCCCACCATTCGTAATTTGTTCCTTCCAACCGATGAGAAGCGTAGAGTACCTTCTCATTTCCTATGCATTGAGCTATGTGTAGCTTCCTCTCAATTGACCTTAACCAATCATCGGCCTCCAATGGATTGGCATTCCCGTGAGAAAGTGGGTGGGTGAGTCCTCATGAACTCGGCAGTCTTGTATTACGGCGTTGTCACGATTGACTTGATTAGCTGTGGCCTGAGCGGTGGCGTGTTGCATTTGTTGCATCATAGCATGCATCAACCGAGTCGGCGACAAGAAATGCTCCAAAATTCTGCATATCAATGGCGGTCTTTGGTGCTCCATCATTGGGGTTTCTGGAAGCGAGAACCGCTTCCATTACTTCCAAAGTTTCGGGTATTCACCATCTGTTGATTTGTTCTAAGTTTTAGAGATGAGGAATCAAGAATAGACAAGTAATATGGAACTTATGCGGGGCAAAAGGTGTAACTTTAAGGTCCAACTTTATTAACTAATGATATTAATAACTTGGTATGGTTGCTTACAATGCCTAAGGGCCTTGCAACACATCTTGCACACTCGACAAACAAGGAAAATCCAAATTGAACTAACACTGAGTCTAACGCCTAAAGGGTGACTCTTTATTCTATGACGCGACTCGGTGAAGGAGTCTCACTATAGAACCTACGCTCACTCATCGAGAAAACCTCCACGACACGAGTGCGGATGCTTTGCGGCATAGGCGCGAAAGCGATTGCCATGTCCGGCAAAGAATGTGTCATCTGTGGTAGTCGAAGAAGCAGTGTCCTCATCGAGATCTGACTCCTCCGGATCTGGCTCGTGTAGCCTTTCAAATCTTAGCTCTGGTTCCGGTCAGTACAAAGCCATCTCTAACTCTCCAATCCTTTGCGGAAGGTGGGACACATACTCTTGAGCTTCCGCCATCTATTCTTCTCTGTCGTGATCTCCTGCGGGCCTTACGTAGCTCTTTGCTTGTATCATCAGTACATCCTCCTGGTGACAACAAATCGTGCCAAGCTGTGTAACCATGGCATCCTCATCTCGAATTGCCTTCGGGTCAAGAAGGTTATCATTCTTGTGGTGATAACGTGAACACCGTGCTCTCCAACTCTCTGGCGTAGATACGGGTAATGTGCCGCATTGCTCGTCGTGATACTTCTTGGATACCCATCTGCATTGTAGATCTCCTGGCGGTCTGCATTGTATCCAAGCGATTGCCTGGCCCTTCTTCCTAGCAGGTACCTCAATCTTCACGTCACAAGCCTTGATCAATCCCGCTTGTCCGATCACCTCCACTTGGTATTGGGGCTTCTCAAAATCTCCGAGAGTTTGTAGCATATGCCAAAGTTCTCAGGCGTGACCAACTCCCAGGATCAACGTAGTTGAACTCTTCCTCCATCTGTCACAAGAGTGCTTACGTAAGAACTCGAAATTTTCAAATCGTGACAAGGTAAGGAAAAATTCAGCAAGAGACAAGAAAAGAGAGAAGGGGATAAGTCGAGATGTCATTTCTTGTCTTGACAAATTTTTAGCTTTAGAAAATAAGTTTTATCTTCACTACGACCATTCTAGCTTAGGGTTGAGCCTACGGTCAGTATGGCTCTGATACCACCTCTGTCGGGACCCCGAATTTGCAAATCCGGACCCTCTGTGTATTCAACACTAGTCCAGGAACGCGCTAGTGCACACAGTCTTAACATCGGTAAATATCACAATCATACCACTCGATACTAATAAAGTACTTTTATTTAAATAACCAAACTGGTTACTCAACCTTATGGTCAAGTTACAATATACGCCTCACAGGGCGAAACTTATTAAGAGATAAATAGTAGCAGCGGAAAATCAAATAACTTCGTGGCGCCATCCAGTATACCACAGGCAGCCGGTGGGCTCGCTTCCCTAAGTAGAGCGGATCCTCTTGGAGTTCCTCCTCCAAAGCTGGTGTAGTCTCCTCTTCAACCGGTGTTGTATGGTGGCAAGGGTGAGTACTTGGTACTCGGCAAGTCATGCAGAATGCGAGGCTAATATACTATATGCATGGCTTGGTACAAAGGAATAGCTCAAGGTATATTTGCGATGCTTGACATTTGACAAGTAGTATAAGTAGATTCGAAAGCAGTAGAAACAAGTAAAGCATAAATAACTTTTCAAGAAGTTTAGTAAACATTTTTCCCATCCTAAACCACATTTCTAACATCATTATTAATCCAACCCAACCTTTCAAAACCAAGTTATTTTTGAGAAAATCTAACCCTTGATTGTAATTCCCGGCGATGTCCAATACAGCGGACGCTGGCTATTCGAATAGATTCTACACTCTGCAGAGGTTATGCACTTTACCCACAAGATACAGTCAAACACCACAAAGGCAAGTTCCCGTAACAAAGTCTTTCGGAAACTTCTAACAATACAAGTGGTCCTCCCCGGTTATTGCACACTAACCCTTCCCTTAGCTAAGGCGAAGTCTAGGCCAATCAATCAGTTAGATGGGTACTGGCCTCACTCCCAGACGCCCCCCGCACAACTTACACAAAGGGTGTAGTTGACCTCCTCGAGGTCCCACAGTGCGTTATTAGCAACTTAGTCAACTAGGTCCGTCCCATTGCTGAGACATGTGGTTGCACATTAGACCCAGTTCAAAGGCTTGCAAGGTTAAGTCCTTAGGGTGACCAGGCAAGACTACCCGAAGAACCAAATCAACATCCCAAATTACACAACTTGCCCACCTGATTACTCTTGCCACATGACCCCGGTCGAAAACTGTTAATCAAACACCAGTTGATTACCATTCACAACCTGCCATCAACATCACCTCATACATTTCCAAAACATGTTAAATATAACATTAAGTCAATATTAGCATTTGATTGTCCAAAATCATGTCATGAACACGTAGTGTGTCTAAGCAAAGATACTACAACGGTCTAAAACCCATGTTGGCAATCTAATAATGTCCAACTAGTAATCCACAACTAGGGTGACAAGGGGTTATGGCACATACTTAAATAATCAAGGTGTCATACAGCAAATTGGTATTTATCTAATTCCCCATATTTGAATAAAGTATTTTCTAATTGAACTAGCATGCAATAAGTTAAATCAAAATAGATTTCAAAATAGGATCAACATGGTCAAAGCACAACTTGCCTTCAAAAAGTACTTGCTCTTGGTCTTGAGTTGGATCCTGAGTCAATACTTCTCCTTCGAATCCTTCCGGCACTTCAACGTCTACTCGTAAAGCGTGCAAATAGCAAATACACGAATAAACAATAGGCAAAAAGTGTCCAAACATCCAAATAAAATCCATAAACAGAGAGAACATAATTTTATGAATTTTTAGAAGTTGGAATCGTCAAATTCGAGTTAAAACGCAAAAAGTTATGATTATTTGAAGTTTAAATAATCAATTAAATAATTTTACAGAGAAAAACTTTAGTCCAAAAATTAAATAAAATTCATATTTAAATAGATCTCAATTTTATACGAATTTAGAAATTTGAATCACTCAAATCGGAGTTGAAACGCAAAAGTTATAAGCGTTTGAAGTTTTGAAATTCAAATCAATTATTAAACCGAATTATTAAATCATTTTCTTTTTCGGAAAATCATTTATTGCGTCAGCAGGACACGTGAACCAATCGGGTGACGAGCGTGGCCTCGGGTCCACGGACGGCGCCGCGATCTCGGCTCGGTCCCAGTGGGCTCGGCCCACGGCTCACGGTCGGCGGTGGTCTCCTCGACACGCGGGCCCGTGTCGGCGTCGCCGCGACGCCCAGCGGCGTGTGACGGCGCTGACGCGACGGTCGAGCTTCCCGACCGTGGCGCAATCTTGGCCGTTGATTTGAAAATCAACGCCCCAGATTAGATCTCGCTAACGCGCTTGGAAAACAACTCCAGCGATCTGGACCGTTCGATCTTGATCGGACGGTCAAGATCAATCTATCGCTATGAACGTGGTTCAATCTAAGCCGTTGGATCTAGATCTAACGGTTGAGATTAGATCTCGAGATTAACACGTGATTCTTTACCGTGGGTGGCGTGGGCGAATCTGGGCCGTGCGATGAAGATCCGACGCCGAGAAGCTTCGCGCCTGGGCGATGTCCACGCGCGGAGCTCCGGGCCGGGCGTTGAGAACGAAGACCACACCGACGGCGTTCGGGCACGCTCGGCGAAGTGGGTGGTCTCTTCGGTGCGTCTCAAGCGGGGACTCGGATCTGGGCTCCTTCGCCGGAAGACGACGGACGGCGGCGAAAAGCTACAAGAAACCGCGGCGGACACCTCCCCAACTACGGCGAGCTCAGACGGGCAAACGGCGACGGCTCAGCGAGATGGCTCGGGGACACGGTGCGCCGCGGAGGAGGGCAACCTCGGGCGTGACCGGGCTTTAAATAGCCTCGGCGTTCGTGCGAGGCGAAATCTAATTCTCACGGCGCGGCGGCGGCGATCGGCTCCGGACTCGGGGCGGAAACGACGACGATCGGCCGATCCATGTGGCGCGATCAACGGCCACGATCGCGCGCGCGACCGGTCGGTCCGGTCTCGGCTCGAACCGATGCGATCCAATCGGACCGTTGGATCTCGATCCAAGCGGTGGGATCAACTTGGTTAGGGTTGGTTCGGCCAGGCTTTTGGCTCGGGTCGGACTGAGTCGACTTCGAGTGCGGCTCGATCGGATGAGCAGTGCAAACCCATTCGCATTTTCCAGCGATTTAATAATTAAAATAATTCCAGAAATTCATTTAATTCATTAAAAATAGCAAAATACTCGAAAAAATTCAGAAAAATTCTGGAAAATATTTTGGAACATTTTGGACTCAAATAAAATATTTCCAACAAAATTTTATTTGCAAAATTAAATTCTTTAATTATTTCAAAATGGAATAAATTCCAAATAAATCCAAATAAATTCCAGAAAATTCCAAAAATTCACCAAAGTGCCAAATCACACATGAATTTAAGAAAAGCAAAATTTTGGGGTGTTACAGTTATGATCACTCATTCGCATACTCTTGTATGGCGATTCACGGCTGACGTGGTGAGCGGATTGTATCTTGTGGGTAAAGTGTATAACCTCTGCAGAGTGTAAAATCTATTCGAATAGCCGTGTTCGCGGTACTGGACAATGCTCGGGGATTACAGTCAAGGGTTAGCTTTTCATGAAAATGAACTTGGGATTGGAGGCAGTTTGCCTGTGGAAAAGTGATAATTGTTTAAGGATGTGGAATGGTTTACTTGTGAAATAACTGTGGAATCTATTACTGTTATTACTTGTTTTACTGCTTTACAATCTATTATATTTATTTGTGATTGTTGCTTTTCTGCAAAATAACCATTCAGCCTGTTACTTGGAATAAGCCATGCATATAGTTATTAGACTTGCATTCGTGCATTGCATGACTTGTCGAGTGCTTTATGTACTCACCCCTTGCAAACAAACAATCACCAGTGAGCAAAAGTCTACATCATCGAAGAAGAAGAAGTTCCGTGAGAAGGCGATTATCTAGGAGTCGAACCCTGTCAGTTGCCTGTGGCGTATTGATGGGATTCATCGATGTTCTTCATTCCGCTGCTGCTTAATTGGAGTTGAAGCCGTTAAGGCTTCGCAAGTGTAAGGTTGACCTTAAGGCCGTTCAATAGTTTATATTCTATATTTGTGTTACTTTTACTATTCCGCTGTGTATGATTGTGATATTCATCTATGTTGAGACTGTGTGCACTAGCGTGATCCTGGACTAGTGCTGAATACACAGAGGGTCCGGATTTGCATATTCGGGTCCCGACATCCCCGCCGAGTCCGATATGGACTGCGCCGCCGCGTTCGTTAGGGTTTCGGATTGAGCGCGGAAGCCGAGGCTATTTAATGCGTGGGTTATCACCCGAGGTTGCCCTTTCCCGTGCGCACGTGTTGCCCTAGCTCTCCGAGCCCTATCCGCCGTCACGTAGCCACAATTGCTCGCCGTAGTTAGATCTCACCTCCGCCACGGTTTTTGCTTCGCCCCGCCGTTATCCGTCGTCCTCCGTCATCACTGAGCCCAGATCCGGACTCCTCGTGTTGAGGTGCATCCGGGAGTACCACTCACCTCGCCGGAGAATGCCCCAAATGCCGTTCGAGTGGTCGCCGTCCTCAGCGCCAGCAGCCGTAGCTCCGCCGTGAATCCATCGCCGCCTCTGAGCTCGCCCAACCGTCCGATCAAGATCCAGCGACCAGGATTCGTCCACGTCACCGCGGGTAAGCCCACGTGTTACGGTTTTAGATCTAATCTCAGCCATCGGATCTAGATCCAACGGCTCTCGATTGTGCCACGTAGCCCATAACCGCACCGTACTAGGATAGATCTCAGCCGTTAGATCTAGATCGTACGGCTAGCGTTAATCCACGTTATAGCGTTAGATTAGATCTTGATCGTCCGATCAAGATCGAACGGTCCGGGTCAGCCGAGTAGTTTTCTATTGCGTTAAGCTAGATCCAATCTGGGCCGTTGATTTTCAAATCAACGGCCGAGATCTAGCCACATGGCTAGAGATCGGCCGTCGCGATCAGGCGCAGTCCACGCCGATCACCGTGGCGTCGGCACCGTGACGTCCACGTGGGGCCGTCGGCAAGCAAAGCCGCGCCATGGCGTCATCTTGGCGTCACGGTGCCCGCGTGTCGACCCACTCGGCCGAACCGTGCGGCAGCGTCACCAGGGGCCCGCATGTCAGTGACGCCGGTCCGGTGGACCAGGGCCACCGTGGACCAGGCCATGCGCGTAGACCGCGTCCGTAGACCAGGACACGTGGCAGCACCCGGGTGGTGCCACGTGTCATGGTGACGTCATGCTGATGTCATCGGGGGATTCGTCCGGTGCTGACGTCAGCGGATCCACGTGGACCAATGAGGTGCGGACACGTGTTATGCTGACGTCATTAATTGATTTTTCAGTATAAAAATAAAGGAATTAATTTGGATTATTGGTTTATTTGAATTTTGAAACTTCAAACGCTTATAACTTTTGCAATTTAACTCCGATTTGAGTGATTCAAATTTCTAAATTTGTATAAAATTGAGATCTACCTAATGGTGAATTTTATTTAATTTTTAGACCAAATTTTTTCTCTGTAATATTATTTAATTGATTATTTAAACTTTAAACGCTTATAACTTTTGCGTTTTAACTCCGATTTCGCCGATTCCAGTTTCTAAAAATTCATAAAAAAAATATGCTCTCTCTGTTTATGGACTTCATTTAGATATTTGGACACTTTTTATCTACTGTTTTATTCATTTATTGCTATTTACACGCGTTACGAGTAGACGTTGAGGTGCCCAAAGGCTTCGAAGGTGAAGTGTTGACCCAGGAGCCACCTCAGGACCAAGATCAAGTATTCTTTGAAGGCAAGTTGTGCTTTGACCATGTTGATCCCATTTTGAAATTAATTTGATTTAAATTATGGCATGCTAGTTCAATTAGAGAATGCTTTAATTAATTTTGGGAGACTAGTTAATTGCCTAGTTGTCGTATGCCACCTTGACATAGATAATTGAATGCCATGAACCCCTTGTCACCCTAGTTGAGGATTAAATAGTTGGACATTATTAAATTGCCAACATGGGAAATTAGATTGTTGTAGTTTATTGCTTAGACCTGCTACGTGCTCATGACATGATTTTGGACAATCAAATGTTAATATTGACTTAATGATATATTGAACCTGTTTTGGAAAGGTATCATGTGTTGTGATGTTGATGGCACGTGGTGCATGGTAATCAACTGGGGGTTTGATAAATAGTTTTCGGGCGGGGCATGTGGCAAGAATGATCGGGTGGGCCAGTTGCGGCATCGGGAGCATTGGTTTGGTTCTTCGGGTAGTCTTGCCCTGGTCAACATAAGGACTTAACCTTGCAAGCCTTTGAACTGAGTTAATCGTGCAACCACATGTCCGTAATGGGACGGACCTAGTTGAGTAAGTTACTAATAACTTGCATGTGATACCTCGGGTGTCAACTACACCCTTTGTGTAGCTTGAAAGGAGCGTACGGTCGCGATGGCATGGTACCCGTCCAACGGTATGTCGGTCCCATACTTCGCCTTTGTTAAGGAAAGGGATGGTGTATGGCAAAAATCGGAAAGGTTCACTTGCGTAGTTAGCCATTTCCGAAAGGCTTTGTTACGATCACTCGCCTTTGTGGTGTTTGGCTGTATCTTGTGGGTAAAGTGCATAACCTCTACAGAGTGAAAAATCTATTCGAATAGCCGTGTCCGCGGTATTGGACATTGCTCGGGGATTACAGTCAAGGGTTAGATTTTCTTGAAAATAACTTGAACTTGAGAGGTATGGTTTGGTTAAATGATGATGTTGATGGAAATGTGGATTAGGAATGGGACAGATGTTTATTTAACTCCTGGAAAAGTTATTGATATTACACTGTTTCTATCGCTTTGAATCTACTTATGTTATTTGTTAAATCTTTATTCTGCAAATGAACCATGAGCTATTCCTTTGTATTAAGCCATGCATGCAGAATATTAGCTTGCATTACATGCATGACTTCTCGAGTACCAAGTACTCACCCTTGCCACCATACGACACCGGTTGAAGAAGAGTCTACACCGGCTTTGGAGGAGGAGCTCCAAGAGGAACCGTCTAACTAGGGAAGCGAGCCCGGTCGGTTGCACTGTGGTATCTTTGGATGGCGCCACGAAGTTATCTTATTTTTATTTCTTTGTTATTTCTCTTTTATTAAGTTCTCGCCCTGCGTGGCGTATATTTGTAACTTAACCTTAAGGTCGAGCAACCAACTTGGTTAACTATTTAAGGTACCTTATTATTTCGTTGAGTATGATTGTGATATTTACCAATCTTGAGACTGTGTGCACTAGAGTGTTCCTAGACTAGTGCTGAATACACAAAGGGTCCGGATTTGCAAATTCGGGTCCCGACAAACAGCACACTAGTGAGAACCTTGATAAATGATTTGGTCGTTTTACAAAGATTTTGAGCGATCTTCGTGCAGTTGGTTGAACTTACTCTAACTTAGAGAACGCTCATCATTTCTTGACTACACTTGATCTTCGGGTGTGGGGGATGAAGGTGACTACCATCAAGGACACCACTGATTTATTGACCTTGACTCTTAATGGCCTTTATTCCTGACTAAGGGCTCATAAGATCAGCGTCGTCTCTCGTAAGACGAAGTGGCAGTCGATGGCTTTGGTCACCGATCCCACTAGATCCACTTCTAATTTTTCTTCTGGTTTTTCCCTCTCCACTCTCTGTGAGCTAAGCGATGAACAACTAGATAAGTTTTCAGAAAATAAGAACGATCACCTGCTTCGAGTGTGATAGCCCCAACCACATTCGGGCGAACTGCCCCAAGCTGGAGAAGGACAAGAATGACTCTGGCGATTCCAGCAAGAACAACTACACCGACAAGAACCGTAACAAGAAGCCTCCAACTCACGAACCGGCGCGTGAGAAGAAGTACGGCAACTTCTCCAAGAACAAGAAGCTCTTCCACCATGTCCTTATTGCACTCGATGACATCGACCCCACCAACACTGAGACCTAGAGCGATGAGGGAGAGGATGATTCGTGAGAGAAGACCAAGGGTGGTGATGACTTCACCGGCATGTGCTTTATGGCCGACGCCAATAGCATCATCGACTCCGAGATCTATAGCGACTCGGATGAGGTACCCCCCTATGACCAGCTCAATTATTCTTTCTGTAAGCTAGGAAAATTTTATGCTAGAGCTAGAGCTAGGTGTACAGAGTTAGAGAAGGAAGTAGGTACCTTGTCACGAGAGATTTCTTTACTTAGATCTATCTCCTTCCGTGACACTGATTGCTTATTATGTGATGCTTTACTTGTGGAGATTGAGAACCTAAGGACCATGCATAATAATGTGCTTTCTGAGCTTGAGGGTTTTAGGTCAAAGAATGCTAACACTAGTTACGTTGATATTAGTCCTGTAGATGCTAGTTTTCTTCATGTTCATATTAGCCTTTCTTGTGAAAATTATCCTAAACTACTTGCTGAAATTGATTCCATGAGCACTCACCTTAGGAAGCTTTCTATTAGAAATGATGAACTTGAATTGTATACTTCTAAGGACCCAATCAGCTCATGTGAGGGCTGTAGGCAACTAAAACTTGGTAATGATGCTTTGAATGTCAAGTGTGCTGAAGTTGCTAAGGACATACTAGCTAAGTCACAAGAACCTTACTTGCGATGTGCTAACGATGAGGGGGATTCGGACAAAATTCATGAGGATCTTAGGAAGAAGCTGGAGGCCTAGAGGGTTAGGATTAGGAATGTCGAGTGCGTCTCTTGTGAGGCCCTCAAGATTGACACGGCTATATATAGGGAGAGATATGCACATGCTGTTCACTCTTCTGGTTATAGTTCTTCTCCTTCATCTTCCCCATGTTCTTCATGTGCCTCTCTCTTCTGGGAGTGTGAGTACCTCATGAGCACTATCGAGAAGTTTGTAGAAAGCAAGAAGAAGCTCAACCTCATCCTAGACCAATCCAAGATTAGTAGATTCAATCAGGGTCTAGTATTTGACTACTTGGAGCACGCACGAGCGCATCTGCCTATAGTTGTGTGTACCTTCTAGAGTGGAGAGATAGTAGTTGATCCTAGGACTAGCACCAGTGTGTTTCAGTTAGTCTAAACTGTCCATGGGATCTCTGATGAGAATGTGACACCACCTGCAACTTCAACCTCCAATAAGACAAAGTATACTTGCACCTTCTGTTAGAAGGATGGACATCTCGCTAATTTATATTTCAAACGCACTAAGATCACTTGGCGTGAGTGTATTCATGCCCTTAGGGGTATTCAGGGTCATCCCCAAGCTCTAAGTGCTCATAAGGCACACACTACTTCTAGACAGGTTAGAGAGTCACTTGTTATTGGACAGCATCCAGGACTTCATTTTCAAGCTGTCCATTCGAGTTTTAGTCCTGGAGTTGTCCATGGTCAGTCTTTCCGTCGTCCTCTTGATATTCCTTGTTCTTTCCATCGAGGTAGGTATCAGCGGTGTGAGTTTGCTTTCTTTAGTAGGAGGTTTGGGCAGCGTTACTGGGATTGTCCAGTCTTTGCACACTGGCGGACCAACCTAGCACCAGCTCCCAAACGTCCTACTGGAGTTGTTTCTGGATTTGTGAGAGTCGAGCCATGGAGAAACGTTAGAGTTCAGTCTTTTGCTTCTTTGATTGCTAGTTCTGCTCGTCAGGTGACTCAGTATTGGGTTCCAAGATCTGCACTGATCTACTCTAGTACTGAGTAATCTACTTTTTGCTCTCTTTGATTCATGTTCGTGGGGCTGGGAAGGGAGAGGTTTGGATCGTAGGCTGTGGCTGTTCTCGCTATATGACTGAAAACTCTCGTTGGTTCTCTTCCCTAGTTCAAGATCCCAGTGATAAGTTGATCACCTTTGGAGATGCTTCATCAGGTAGAGTCGTCGCTAAAAGGTATCATATGCATTAATGAAATTTTCATTCTTAAGGATGTTGCCTTAGTGAGTAAGCTACAATACAATTTGTTTTCTGTTTCTCAACTTACTGATGATGATTTCGAGGTAAGTTTTAAGGGTAATGCCTATAGAATTCTCGATTTTTCTAAAGGGTTAGTTTGCGGGCTTTCTAGCTATGAGAGTCTTTCGTGCTGATTTTTTCTGGAGATTCTCTTTGTTGCTTGATCACTTCAGAGTCATATGATCTCTCCTTCTGGCATAGAAGAGTTGGTCACATTGGCTTTGATCATTCAACCCGAGTTAGCAGCTAGGATCTCATTCGTGGTTTATCTAAACTCAAGATGGTCAAAGATATAGTTTGTTCTCCTTGCCAACATGGCAAGATGGTTGCTGCTTCTCATCCCCCAGTCACCGTTGTGATGACTAATACACCAGGATAGATTTTACACATAGACATAGTTGGACCAGCTAGAGTGAAGTCAGCGGGAGGGAAGTGGTATATTTTTGTCATTATCAATGATTTTTTGAAGTATTCTTGGGTGTTTTTCAAGACCTCGAAGGATGAGTCTTTTACCC
Source organism: Rhipidocladum racemiflorum (assembly GCA_036346355.1). NCBI lineage: Eukaryota > Viridiplantae > Streptophyta > Magnoliopsida > Poales > Poaceae > Rhipidocladum > Rhipidocladum racemiflorum. The sequence continues at coordinate 28,939,705 of CM070575.1, read as the reverse complement.
ACTTCAGAGGTTTGGTCCATAGGTTATCCATTGAGATCTTAGGTGCCTTATGAGCTATACGCAGTGACAATGGTACGGAGTTTAAGAACTCCTACTTTGAGAGTTTCTGTACCGAGTCGGGTATTGAGCATCAGTTCTCTTCTCTACGCATCCCTCAGCAGAATGGCGTAGTAGAGAGGAAGAACAAGACCCTGATAAAGAGATGAGTGCAGCACTCCTAGGATGTTTCGGGCTGAGGCTGTAGCTACTTCTTGCCATATTTCAAATAGAGTTTTTTTGATCGCACACTTTCACCGCACTTCTTACGAGTTAATATACGAGCGAAAGCCCAGTGTTTTGCATTTTTGAGTTTTTGATTGTAAGTGTTTTTTCTGAAGTCTGGGAACTTAGATAAGTTTGAGTCGCATTATTCTGATGGCATCTTTTTAGGTTACTTGACTTCTTTTTGTAACTACAGGGTCTAGGCATGTGAGGCTAGGAGGGTTATAGAGACCTGTGAAGTTATCTTTGATGAGGCTAGTCCAAGCACTAAACTAGACATTTCAGGCTCTTCCCCTCTCTTTGAGACCATCTTTGTAAAGGACTTGGATGATGAAGATGACGACTATTAGCCTGCTCCAGTCCCCTCTACACCTAAGATGCCTCTTGTTTCTATCTCAGCACCTCATGGAGACTAGCCCTTACCTTCTAACTTTTCTACATATAGTGGCCCTGTTCTTATCTCTTCCACGCAAGAGGTAGAGGCCACTTCTACTTCTAGATCTCCCCCAACATATTCAGAGGCATCATCTACCTGATCAGATCATTAGAGGGGAGGTAAAGCTAGGAGCGATGCAGGCGTCGAACAAGCAGATGGGCGACGCGGGTGGGGGGAGACGGAGAGGAGTAAACTCCTTTTATAGAATGGAGGGGAAGCCGAGAGGTCAAGCGCAAGATAGATGCTTCGGCTTTTGGTATTTTAATGGATCAAGTGGAGAAGACGATAGATCAAGCGTGAGGAGGCGTTTGGTATTCGGTATGTGTACTGTCACGATCGGTTCTAACCTCATAAACCGATCATTATGACCATCGTCATCACTATCGGTTCTGATGCCAGAACCGATAGTGATACATATAACATCATTATCAGGACCGATAATGATATTTTGCACCATATTTCTCACCCATGCCAAATCATCTACACTATCGGGTTTTTTTCTGAAAGGTTGGGAACCGCTCTAGATGAAGAGATAGTATTGTATCATTTTATAGTAGTGAGGCTCAAGCACAGGCATGGAGGTGGCTGCCGGCGAGGGGGAGGGGATTCTGACGCCGCGACGAAGGGTAGGCTTCAGCCTAATGAAATCCCGGTGGATTTGTCCTGTTTGGTATTAATCTAAGCTAATCTAACTCGACTAAGAAGAATCTTGTTTTTTTCTTCTTTAAAAAAATATTTTGATTTGTATTAATAACGACTCATATATAGATAAAGTGCATAAGTACTCAACTTTGTTACGTTGAATATTCTAAATGAACGTCTTGTTACCATGAAGTGAAGGCTTCGTGATCCAGTTTTTGATATGAAAGCTCTCTATTTTTAAGATGGTCAAGATATAAAGAGTGAAATTGTCAGATACAGATAAGCCCGAAAAAGCCCAGACGGGCCTAGGCTGGCAGTGTATAGTTTACCGGGCAAAGAACGCTTGGCTGGTCTTTGATCAGGCCCATAAGCCTGCCAAACTAGCGGTTGAAGAAGAAATCCGAAGAAAAGGAGGGGAGAGAGAAAAAGAAAAAAAAATCTTTTAACGGCTGGCTCAAGCGAAGCGGAAAGGGAACAAACGAAGCGAAGGTATCCACTGAATCATCTCGCGCTGCTCAAGGCCGCGGCGACCGGAAGAAGGAAAGGAATCGGAGGCGACGATGGCGTCGTCGTGCCGAGCCCTCGCGCTCCGCTCCCTGCTCCTCCCCGACCCCCTCCACCACCTGAACCTCCGCGCCGCCGCGTCGGCTCCCCCGGCGGCTCCTCCTGCTCTCCGCCGCCGCCACCGCCACGTCCGCTGCTGCTCTAGCTCTACCGGCGGCTCTGGAGGGGGCGGGGGCGGGGACCTGGGACAGCCGCCCCAGGAGGCCGTGCTCGAGGCCATCTCAAGTGAGTAGCTCCCCCCGAGACTTCTCCCGTTTAACTCTTGGCGCCTTTGCTCGTTGTTGTCTCGGTGATTGCGGCTCCAGCTCCGTGGAGTTGGAGAGTGGGGATATGAATTGGTTGGATTTTTCTAGGGCTTATGGAAGTAGACGACGATTGAGTGATGTTCTTGACGGAATTGGAGGAAAATTGGATTCGCGTTAGTGACTTTGTTTGATATGCTACATAGTGCTTGCCCACGATCATACCAAGCATTGAACTTGTCTTCTATAACGTCTTTATACTCGATGAAATCAGTTATTGCCTTACAATTATGATTAAATGTGGTGTATATACAGAAGAATCCTGTTAGAACACTGTGTGTATGTGTGTGTTCCTCTTGTGTATTCTTGTTGATTGTAACTCTTACATATTCTTGCGATTTTTTTCATTCTGAATACTGAATAAATTGGATTCTAATCATAGATAGCATGGTGATATATCCTGTTTATCGATAACTTCATGCCTCAAAATGAATGCGCTAGGAAAATTATGCTCTGTTTGCTTTCTCATATAAGGGCATAACGTGCACCAAAATGAAATTGATGTGTAGGGATTGGATCGTCTTCTATTATTGATCAGTACGCCGATGAATGGTTACATTTTTAGTTTACCTAGACTATTTCGTGGTTACATTGCATACTAAGATTATGATTTATGAAGAAAGAATTTTTCTTTTGATGCTTGCTTTGGCCTAGGATGATTTGCACTGAGCTCAAATGTTTTGTCTTGACTTATGGCATTATTCCCCATTTAATTCAACTGATTTTTCTTTTGCTGAAACCAGAGGTAGCAAGGTCTAAAGGAAGGGTCGCACACACAACAAATATGGTCCTTGGTGGTACCGTGGTAGATGATTCAGGCGATGAGTGGCTTGTTTTGGATCAGAAGGTGTCCTCCTAATATCCAACTTGTCCTATTTGTTGGTGCAGTTTCAGTGCAGGATATACCTACAATAGCATATTTTTTTTCAAAAGTACGATTAGGAGCTCTTTACACCCCTGTATTTTGATAAAAATTTGAGAACCCTTGATATATATGGAAAGTTCTTTCGTGCCAACATTTTGTCATGTAAATGCTCCTTCTGGAAGATAGATATATCAGCTGGTCATGTTACATCAATAGCATTTGTATGCATGCCAATGTAGGGTTTCGGGGTTTGCTTCTGGTTTCTTGAAATGTTGGATTAAGGGAAACCAGATCATGAGTGCCACATACTAATGCTACTTCTTTATCTGTACATAAGTGCATTGCTTTGGTCCATCCTCCTAGTTTTGAATTAAATTTTTCTAAGGAACCTTGAAAGACCTGAACTCTTGATTTTTTTTTATCACTTAAAACACTATGCAATTTTGTTTCACAGGTAAATTCATATCCCACAGACAGAGGATTTACAGCAATTGGTACTGGAGGTGATGATTTTGTCCAGTCAATGGTTGTCGCTGTTGAATCAGTTCTTCAGGAACCCATTCCCAAGGTTGGTGTTTGCATCTGTTGAAAACATTCTTTTAATACTACAATTATTGATAAATGGAGAAAATATGCACTGACAAGGATTTCAACTGCAAATTGCACTTTGTGTTACTGTATCAGCATATTATAGGAGCTATGAGACGGTTAGGTTGTAGTAATGTGTAACTTAATTGGATATTCTCGAGTACTCCAAGTAATACATATTACGAACCACGAAGACAGTTATCTCAGCATTTTTGCTATTTTCCTTCCATTATTTCTTATTTCCTGGATTTCGTAACATAGATCTCAACTTGGTTTGTACAGGGCAGGGTTTCGCAGAAATTATCTTCCAGGGGGAAATATGTTTCTGTAAAAATCGGGCCAATACGTGTGGTTTCCAGTGAGCAGGTAACCCCATGTTTCCCCTTATGATCAAATACATTGTATTATGCAACTGACATGTCCATTTACGGGATTTGTTGTTCTTCTCATTTCTTTTGCATGCACATAATATGTTACATGGCTTCAATTGTTGTCTTTCAGGTTCAAGCTGTCTATCGTGCCATGAGAAGAGATAACAGAATGAAATACTTTTTATGAACTGCAAGTACATGTCCTGTACTCCTGTATGTTCCCTTGTTCCATCTCGTAACACCAGCGACCTGTTATGCATTTCGCCATACTTGTAAGTACAGGGTCAAATGAAATGATAGCAGTTACTTCCAGTTTGTTGGCCCCTTGTGATGGGAATTTTGGCGTTGCAGGCTTGGAATTTCTGCAGATTGAAGAGAATTGGGTAGCATCTTTTATGTGCCATTCAAGCCGTAGAAAAGACTGCTCCAAACCACGTGCTACGATGTAACTGTTAGTAAATTGTGTACTTTTATGATTATTTTAATTTCTAAAACAGATATTATTGTAATCATAACATATATACTAGACATATAGAAGCAATAAACAGAAATATGATCATACACGACAATATACCTATCTCATGCATAGGTACTGTCAGATTGATTACAAACTAAGGAATACTTTTAGCAAATGTAAGGCATCGTTACTGACACTGTAAGGTATTTCAGAAAATTTCATTACGACTCACAGTAGATTGCTCCTATGAAGGTTGATGTAGAGTCTAGTGAAATCCGTAGTATATAGCAGATCGGTCGTAGAAGACATGAACAATCGCGCGAACGCTTTCCAAAAACCTGATTCATCCCAACACGTGCAGGATCTTGAGGGTGAGGGTTTCTGAGATCCCTGCGTTGGTGCACGCTGACGAAGGGATGGAGAAGTCTGACCGTGCAATGTCAAGGAACAAGGCCAACTTATTCGTTCTCTCTTCACGTTTAAAACTCATCCAATAAGAACGTCTCCTTAATCGATTAATATTAGGACGATAAATATTTAAGATAAGAACGTGACACATTCAAACTGCATTATTTCTATAAAACCATCCTGGATTCTCTCAACATGCGCCAACAAACTAACCGCACGCGAATAAACACACATGGCAAAAAACAAACTAACCAACGTGCATTATCCGCATTGGCACGTGGCAGTGATGATGTGTCAATACTAACACACATGGCAAAAAAGAAAGTACACATGGCACAAGTCATGCGATAAATACGCAAATAAACGCGTACACGTGTGTGCGCGCGTGTGTGCATTGTATTTCACCTCCATGTCATGCTTCAACTAGGTAAGACCAAACTTCCTTTTATGTTGGTATCATCCCATCTAGACTAGCAATATGGTACTAAGGGGGTGTTTGGCAGAGCTCCAACTCCACCAAATTCGTGGAGTTGATGGAGCTGAGTATTCCTAACTTCACTAAATTCGTGGAGCTGGAGTTGTGGGTATAGTCATCTTGTTTACATTTTAGAATAAAATGGTAAACTTAAGTCATTTTATTTCAGTCTACAAGTTTCAGCTCTGAGGTGGAGTTAAGATCTAGAGCTCTGCCAAACAGGACCTAAACTTCCCATCTACCACCATGCACGAATGGACCTTTGGAATTTTTGAGAATATTTATTTGGATAAGACCAAATACTTCAATAGTAACTGAACAATTTCGATTACAATGTGCAACGTAGCGATCACGTTTAGCTACTACTTATGTTTAAAGATGCATGTCATTATTAGGTTACATATCCGGTGCAATTAAAGTTTTCGTGCAACCCTACTAAAAAAAAGTTTCAAAACATTCTAAAAAAAATCATGGATGTACATCTCAACTTACCCCATCTACGTATAAAATTTCATGATCAAATTTGTCTTAGGCTAGAAGTTACAAAAAAGATAAATTTCTGACAAACTTGAATAGTTCAAATGCACCCCAAAATTTGTCTTTTTTGTAACTTCTAGCATATGACGAATTTGATCATAAAATTTTATACGTAGATGGGGTAAGTTAAGATGTACATTCATAATTTTTTCATAATTTTTTAAAACTTTTTTTAGTAGGGTTGGATGGTGATTGCACGAAAACTTTAATTGCACTGGATATGTTGCCTCATTATTATTTTATAGTTTGTGGAAATTAGCAAGAAATCTGTACTCACAACAGGTAAAAGTCCTAAATTCTCGATACAAGTCCTGAACCCGGCTGCTACACTAATTAGCATTGTGTCGTACTGGCAAATGCCTATCTTTCAATGCAATTATCTCCACAAACACCGGTTTAAGCATATGGAATGATGGGATTCTAAGGTTTCGATTCTTGGTCCAATGTGTTTCTCCTAAATGCTAATAGATGCATGCAGGTAAGAACATTTCTGAACTCACCAAAAGTTGGTTTATTTATTTATTGGAATTAACATCCGCAATTCATAATTACTGACACCCCAACGACTATTTCCGGCTTCCCAGATATTATAGCTCTTCGAAGTACCGCATTACACAGCTAGGTTTACAACTTGTTTAAACTGCCCGCTTCATGATAAATGCGATTGCTCTACGTCACACGCCGGTGATAATATAAATCTCCATGCTTTATATGCTAGAGAACGAAACGTTGGTGCTGATCAGTCGATGAACAGCTGAACCCTATCTCCAGTTGTATCCTCCGAATCAACCAGCACTTTTCCTTTCTGGAGGTTATCTGCGCCCTGAAGCATTTCCATGATATTGACACCAGCTAAGCCTGTGAAATGCAGACGGGGCAATGGTCACTATGAAACACGGCCAGCATATTTGCCCGTTCATGTGTTGCTAGAGAATAGAAATATAAGTACAAACCTGGAATAACTTTGGATACCCCTTCTATGAATCCAGCCTGTTGCAGAAAAGGGAAAAACAGAGCAAACAGAAAGTCGTAATAGAACTCAAGTTGAGATAGAAACTGCAGATGTTATGTCAATCACCGATTGAAGTTCTGAAGCACAAATTTGCACTTAGATTGAAAAGTTTGATGGTAAGCATCGTACACATAGTGTATAGCGCTTTTTAGTGTCTGATGCAAATTTCAAACTGTGTATGAACAAAACAAAGTTTTATTGATTGCCAATCAGTGTGTGTGTGTGTGAGAGAGAGAGAGAGAGATGGTTCTCACAGGTCCTCTTGCATCGATCCTCTCAACTCCATTTTTTTCTTTAACCTTTAATCGAAGTATGACAGATGCTTGTTGATTTGCAGCCCTGGACTTTGCTCCTCCGTGGCTTCTTTCTTCACTTGTAATACCATAGTAACCGGTGGTTCAGAAAAAGGATGTTAAACATATCGATATTTAGCAGAGTAATGGTATAAATCCACATAGCTCACCACCTGGGAATGATGATTGGGCTTGTGGGACAATATATTGTTTTTCTTCTTTGTAATAACGGTTGAACCCTAGAGTATCCTTGATCTCCTGAAAAGATGGCATGGTGCCAGGTGGGGGTACACGGCCACCTTTTATCACAAGTAGAGCATCCTGCAAACCAGAGATTCATGCATTATAAGTAATAAGTGGTGCTTCCCAGTCCAAATTGAACAGCTACCTATGGTAATACTGGCACTCATAGAGTGTTACATGTACATCTACATGCATTGAAAGATGTTAGGTTCCTACAGAAAATCTGCATGCAGCTTTCCAAGAAACATGTTTATACTTAGGTAATGTCGTAATGAACACAGACCCCTCCATCACACATGCTTATACTTGGGTTAGGTGCTCTGCAACTTTACAAGGAACACCATATACATGAGAAATCTCTAGATTGCTGAATAAAACTGGAATAGTTCTAAACATGGATAAATTCTTCAAGGAAATATTAGAGGACATATCAAAATTATATGTTAAATTCGGCTGAAAAGGAAAAAGAAACAATGTGCAAAAACGTTATAAAAAGGGTTTTGTGCAATAACATAAAATAACGTAAATGAAGGTTCACTACTAAACATACAGACTCATCAAACCAGCTGTGATAGGTATGTCATGATTGGTAAGTCTGAGTTAGAAGAACATTGAGGTGGCTCCAAGCACCAGTAGTATAGGTCAGAGGGTTAAGAATTACCAGGTAAGGTAAGTAACATCACATTCTCTGGAAATTTTGCTACAGTTATCATTGGTGATTTGAGCATGCTTTCATGCCTCATTGAATTGCAAACCTCTTTTACAACAGCATTAAACTAATCTTACTGATCCTGTGGAAACTAAGGGCCTGTTTGGCAGGGCTCCTGCTCCCAGATTATCAACCAGAGCAGTGGGAGCAACCAGAGCAGTGGGAGCCTCTCAACTGGAGTAGTGGAAGCCCAGCCAAACGCCCTGCCTCCTGGTTTTCAGAATCAGGATCCACTTGAGGAGCGGAGTGGCCTATAGTTCATTTTTTCTGAGCGAGGTTGGGGTCGCTCCCAGCGAGAATACGCCTGCAGTTACGTACTTGCCCTTGGAGTTGGGATGAAACTACCCACCATTTGGGAATAATTGATAATTTGCCCTCATTTACTTGTGCCATTGATCATTTGCCTCGTAATGTCTCACTGACATACGGGCCATAGGGTCACATGTCAGTGACACATACGAGACAAATGATTAATTGCACTAACTAAAATGAGGTAAATAATCAATTATCCCCTCTCCTCTCTCTCAGCCACATGGTGATCTCCATGCTTCGAGCGGTCGCCGCTACCGTCAGGAACCCTTTGTTGCCAATACCCTCCAGGCGGTAGTTGGTCCGGCTCCATCTCGCCACCGCACTCGGTCCTGCTTCCTCTCGCTAGCGCACTCGGTCAGGGCTGGCCGCATGGTTATTAAAGCATCACTTAATCGCTAAGGCGGTCCGAGGGGCTGCGCCACACAGTTGCCTTGCCAGAGGAGAGTATGGGCACGAGTGGAAACCCTAGGGCCGCACCCATCGCCACCCCGTCTCCATCGGATCTGGCGTGGGAGAAACAGCGCCACACCGCCGCCTCTTCTGCTCCTGGCCTCCGGCGCGGGAGTCCTCTCTTCTCCGGTGCTGGCGCGGGAGACCCCTATGCTGCGACACGGGCGCGGGAGCCACAGCGCCGTCTCCTTTGTGCATCGTTGCAGTCGCCATCCAGGTACAGTACTGCTCTCTGCCGGTCCCCTACGATGTCAGGATGCGGAACAAGTGGGTGCAGATGAGCAGATCTGTGACTGGAATGCTCCAGATGTAGGGGGCAATTACTGAACCCAATGGTTTCCAATTTGGTTATTCCACAAGGATGAAGTGTGTGCATTATCTAACCTACAGTATTGACCTATAAAGGAGGATACAGCAACGCTTTAATGCAAGGGAGAGCATGTGTACGCAAATGAGGTATCAGAAGTTTCAAGGAAATGCAATGTAATAAGCATGAAACAACTTAATTATTCTGAGAAAGAATGAATAACAAAATGGAATTAAGACTCCCATGTGCTCTTGTTCGAACAAATTAGCTATGCAAGTGATTTCTATGGACACTCGGTGAGTCAGCAATAACCAGAATAAGATCATAATACGAAATAATGGCACATGCTTCACATATATAAACAACAAACCTCCATTGCGCGCATTGATACCCCAATTAGGGACAATGGATAGACTACAAGTCTAAAACCAATCTCCTCAAGTTCAGCAGGGCTCAATATGGGAGTTTTACCACCACCTTCTAACATGTTTGCCTGCAGAACAAAGTGCAGAGTATGAATTTTCCTGATGTCCCTGCTAGCGAAAAGGAACAACCAACAGGCAAATGGAAAAGAAGACACTTGGGAGAAGTCATCATTGATGAAGACTTATGAGCAACAAAACTAAATCACAAGCATACATGCAGTCAAAACAAAGTTTATCCATCTCTTTCTAATCTATACATTCATGCATACTGGGAAAATATCAGAAAATAGTGCTGATGTAACTGTAAGCAAACCATTTCAGTGTGCACGTCTACAAAATTTATGTAAGGTAAGGTGCAACTAGTCTAAACTATTGCATGATTATCTCAAGTATGTATAAAAGGAACAAGTACATAGAATACATCTAACCATCTTTGGAACTTCAGGTGAAATGGCACAAAACGCCTTCATCTCTTCTATTGACGCAAGGGCATCAATAAATAGAACATCAGCTCCAGCATCAGCAAAAGCTTGTACTCTCCATAATGCTTCATCAAGTGAAATAGCTTGACGAGAATCTGTCCTTGCCACAATAACAATGTCAGAGCCACTCTCCTTCCTAGCATCTACAGCAGCATTTATGTGCATGATCGCTTCCTCCCTTGAGACGACTTTCCTTCCTTCAGTGTGTCCACATGCTTTTGGTGCCACCTTCAAAAATGTTATATCATACCCTTAATAAAGAAACTAACAGGAAAAAGAAAGATCAATCATGGAAGTCTTCTGTTGATCTTGTGGTATAACCACAGTAAGCAAATTTACAAAGGAAATGGATAGGCTGTCTCGAAATGTATAATTCGAAATTCAAATCCACAAAAACACAAACACAGTATACTGTATTCTGCAAACGTACAAATTTATTAATTCAACATGTTACATGTCAACCAGGTTCCATGTAGGAAGTGACCAGTTTTATGATCCAGAACAATCAGAATGGATTAAACTAATTGTTGCAGTAAGTGAAATTTAAATAGTGCAAACGCCACCATATGAGGTATTATGTTAGTTAAATGATCAAAATAGTTGTTACAACAAAACTCTATATGATAGTACAATTTAACTACTTAAATGTAATACAATAGGTGGAGCATCATAATCAATAATGCAAAAGTAGTGCTCAACAGAACATTTGGCATAGCAGATGCACCATTTAGGCTGTAGTGTTAACATGATATCTGAATTAATTTGGTGGGAAAATATCAAATGAGTATATTTAAAATAGTTGAATTGAAACTAGCAGCAAATCAAGATTCAGTTGGACCTCTAAAGGCCAGTAGGCCACCAACATCTTTCAAAAGAAACTGAATTATTCACCAAAAAGTCTTATGTATCAAATTTGTCGAAAATATGGGCATTGATTTTCAAGACAAGTGGAGCAACCAATCTATGGAAAGATCAGTCAGTATTCCTTAGAAAGCAGACCTGATCTTCAAGCATGATTCCAGCAAACCCAGCATTAATATACCCTTTTACAGTTCTCTTGATGTTCATAGAATTTCCATAACCATTGTCTCCATCACCAATCACTGGAACTGATACTGCTTCGGTGATCAGGCGTCCCTGATCAATCATTTCTCCGTAGGAGATTAGACCAACATCTGGCAATCCAAGTCGCGAGGCAGAAACACAGAAACCTGAAAGGACAACATATATTAAGACTCCAGTGCATGAAATAGCTTGCGCAACCACCAAAACATTCTTTAACAGAACCCTGGACAAGTTTGGTAGGCAAAATACTTTCTAATGTCATTTTCAGGGCCTGTCGCTGAGTAATTTCCACACTGGTCCTTTTCATCAACCGAATCAATGAAACAAATGTTAACTACCTCTGATCTTCCACAGTTGTAGTCAAACAATTTTACTCTTAAACATCAAAACGTTTTTGCAAACAGTGACTACAGTCTCCAGAATAGCATTTGTTATTCTATAGGTTGACTTTGCATCCAGTTCTAATTGTACACAACTACACATTGTTAAATAGGATATCCGTCATGATGACAAGTTACCAGTTTGCTTATAATCTTATTGTTGCCAAATGCAAGTTATAGTCAGTTAAATGTTAGCTCACATGTTTTCTTTTTCTTTTTCCTTTTTTGGTGTTGATAATCAAGATTCGAGGGAGGGATACGAACTAGTTCCTTTCTCTCTCGCCTCTCTACGATATACAAGTTCAGTGTGCAAAAATTTCAACAATCAAAAGGATCATTCTTTCCCACAGGTCATGCGAGACATTGAGTTGATTGATTGGTAGACCTCGAACACTCGAAATAAACGGGATCGTGTTGAAGTGCTGACTAATTTGCTCCGATTGGTGTTAGACGTAGCACTACTGCGGTGACCAAAGAACCAATCCACCAACCGATCATCTCAAACCAAACTAAACCCCACGAGGGTTTTTACCACGACCACCCGCGCGCGCAACCGAAGGAATAGGCGCCGCCGGGTGAGATGATGAGCGAGCGAGCACGCACCTCCCATGAAGCAGATCGGGAACCCCGCGCGCTCGACGAGGCGGGCGCCGAGCGCGTCGAAGCAGCAGGGCGCCTGGTGCGCGCCCGGCGACGCCAGGATCCGGCGGAGCGCCGCGGCCGGCGACTCCCCGGCGCGGGGGGCGCGGGGGCCGTCCTCGGGCGCGAAGTAGGGGCAGCGGGCGGCCATCCCGGCGCTGCGGCGGAGGCGGAGACGGAGCGCGACGAGAAGGGAATCGAGGCGAGAGGGGTGGGGGGACTGGACCGGACTGGAGAAGCGGAGAGGGGAGGAAGTTGTGTGGTGACTAAAGTTTCGCGTCGATAGTCCGAGAGAACCTAGTCAACAAGTGGGGCACAGATCCCGTGACTCTGTAGTGGTCCAGGGCCGAAAAACCCGTGACTTTCTGCCGTCGAACTTGGGCCGGCCCGCCGAGATAGACCCAGCCAAGCCGGACCAAAAATGCTCTGCTCTTATCCCTCAAAACCTCTCAGAAAGACAAAAGAAAAACTCTTATCCCTCAAAAAATAGATAAGGAGGTCGTCTTACGCTCCTGCGTCCCAGCGCTGTGCATGCAAGTCTGACGGTATTTTTTCCAAATTTTTTGAATTAGAAAGAAGGGCACGGAGGATGCAAACGATCGGAGGGTTTTATTTATGATCGGGAAGGGAAAAAAAAAAAGCTCGGTTGATATTGTTAGACAACCTCGCTATCGAATAGTCTAGGGTTGCTTAATAGATCTAATATGGAGAAGAGAGAGAGAGGGAGAGAAACACAATATGAGGAGGGACTGTTCTGCTTTATTATTCTAATTGCATCAGTGTACACGGAGGTGACCCCCTGCTCCAATTTATAGCCTACGGCTAGGATTTGTTCCATGTTCAGACCACATGATTTCTGGATGTGGTGAACCATTCTTTGAAGTCATGCACATTCTCGAGAGGCTTCATACAAGGCAATTATTTCTGAGTGGTTTGTCGACGTCGAGACAAGAGCTGCTTAGACAACTTCCAAGAAATTGATGTTCCACCGCAAAGGAAAACATACCCGGTTTGTGACATACCAGTATGCGGGTCTGATAGGTATCCGGCATCGGCATAGCCAACCAAATTCAATTCATTATTTCTTCTATAGAATAGGCCGAGATCTTTACTTCCTTGGAGGTAACGGAAAATATCATTTACCCTTTTTAATGCCTTTTGGAGGGTTCTGTACTGTACCGTGCTAGCAAATTCACGGCGAACGCAATGTCCGACCTAGTGCTATTCGCAAGGGATATGAGCGCTCCAATTGCACTCAAATATGGTAATTCTGCTCCCAGGACTTCCTCCCCTTCTTCTTTAGGCCTGTATGGGTCTAGGTCTGCTTGGAGTGACCTTCCGACCATTGAGGTCTTTGCGGGGTATGCCTTTTCAAAACCAAATCTCTCCAACACTTTCTGTGTGTAGGAAGATTGGTGTATCAAGATTCTGCCTTCGACATGTTCAAGCTGCAAGCCTAAACAGAACATGGTTTTACCCAAGTCTTTCATTTCAAACTCAGGTTTCAAGTATGAGCATGCTTCTTCAATTTCTTCTTCCGTCCCTATGATGTTCAAGTCATCTACATAGATGGAGATTATACAAAATCCATTCGGGGATCGTTGTATTAACACACATGGACAATCTTCGCTGTTCGTGTAGCCTTTCTTGCAAAGAAAGTCACTCAAGCGATTGTACCACATTCTTCCTAACTGCTTCAGCCCATACAGTGATTTCTCCAATTTCACACTATATAGGTTTATGTTTGCTCTGTCTCGGTTCGGGATAGGGATACCTTCCGGTACTTTCATGTATATCTCCGAATCCAAGTTTACATACAAATATGCTGTGATAACATCCATTAGCTTCATTCTCAACTTCAAGTTGACTACTATTGACATCATATATCTAAAGGTAATTCCTTCCATGACCGGAGAATAGGTTTCTTCATAATCAACCCCAGGATGTTGAGTGAAACCTTGAGTGACAAGCCTTGCCTTGTACCTTACAACTTCTTTGCAAAGTATGCATCGGCATTGGCTGTTGCTCTATTCATTGATTCTCCTGTTATTACAAAAATTTATGGCCATTTCGTCATGGTGTGCTTCATGCACTTCTACTTGCTCTTCACTGCTATTTCCCATTCCAGGAGCAAGTTCCTTTAGTTTTTCTCCGCCAATGTGTGCGCACACATTATTTCCGGCGGTTTCTTCCAATGGAAGATTCAGATCTGGAATTACCTTTTCCACATGCTTCTTTCCAGTGCCAAGTCTCAACTGGCTCCCCTTCTTGCTTTGGAGCACTTTTTTTATTGGCTGTAGTAAGTCCTCTTGTCCAGTTTTCCCCAGACGTCTCTGGGTACTTTGGGTTTGAGAAGCCAGATTTCATGTTCTTTTTCTTTGAGGCCTCTGGACAGAATGAGGCATACCTTCTGTTTTCTTTGGTATTTCCACCCTCTCTGGTGCATTTTTTGTTGTTACATGCGACTTAACCACGCTCTTCAGATCACAAAAATGATCAGGCAGTTCATTTGCTAAGTTCAGCAAATCGATTATCTTCTTGACTTCTTGATTTGCTTCATTAGTGCGAGGGTCATGCGTGGAGATCCCAATGGAATGCCGTATGATTTCCCGGCATTTTTCATCCAATGATTCATTTTCTCCCCCCTAATGACTGGAAAACGATCCTCGTTAAAGATGCAATCAGCGAATCGGGCTATATGCAAATCTCCAGTCATGGGGTTTCAAATACCTGGTTATGGATGCACTCTCATAACCAACGTATATCCCAGACTTGCGGAGAGGGCCCATTACAGTTCGCTGTGGGGGTGGTATAGGTACATATACCATACATTCAAATTTTCTGAGATGAAAAATCTTCGGGATGACCCCTTGCACTAGTTGCAAAGGTGAATAGATATTGTAGGCCGATGGTTTATAACTGATGAGTGCTGCTGTGTGCAGGACTGCGTGTCCCCAACAAGTGTTGGGCAAGTTACAACTCTGTAAAAGCGGTCGGGCTATAGACTTAATTTTCTTTATTAGTGCTTCAGCTAGTCCATTTTGCGTATGGACATGCGATACAGAGTGCTCAACAGTTATTCTAGTTGCTGTGCAATAATCATCAAATGCCTTTGAAGTAAATTCGCCAGCATTGTCCATTCGAATGGACTTCACGCGATGATCAGGAAAAGCATTCTTGATTCTGATGATCTGCGTGATTAGCTTTGCGAATGCATGAATCCTTGTTAACAGCAAACATACATGCGACCATTTCGAGGAAGCATCGATGAGCACCATGAAGTACCGAAACGGCCTCGACAAGGGCTGAATCGGGCCGCAAATATCCCCCTGAATGTGTTCCAGGAATGCAGAGATATCATTTTGCACTTTCATAACAGAGGGTCTAGTTATTAATTTCCCGGTAGCACATGCATGGCACACAAAATCTTCATGATTCGAGAAATTTTTAACATTAATGCCATGATCTCTTGAGTTGTTAACTATATTTCTCATCATTCTAAGACTAGGATGACCTAAATATACAATGCCATAAAGAAACTAATTTAAAGCTTCTAAAGGTGTACACTGCGTTGATTCTTGTGTAGTACAACCCAGATTCATATGAGGGATATTTTTCTAATACCATTTTTCATATTCTACGTGCTTCACAATGCACAAATGCTCTTTGCCATTTTCTTCATTGGTTTCTACGCGAAACCCATTGGCACGGATATCTTTAAAACTTAAGAGAGTGCGTGTTGATTCAGGGTACAAAAAGGCTTCTTCAATTACTAAAGTTATACCCATTGGCAATATAATTGTGGCTCTTCCTAAGCATATTATATGTGTATCGCTTCCAGCGATTGTCGTAATCCTTCCAGTGTTCTTCGTGATCGTCTGGAAGTATTTCGACTCTTTTAAGATGGTATTTGTTGTGCCACTATCAACAATGCATATTTTCTCTATTGGGCGCTACACGATTTCTAGATGAAAAGAAATATAATTCTAATCAAACATTGCTTGCAAATAAAGAATACTTGAATAAAGGATAAACTGCATATTCATTCATGAGAAAAAAATGCTCTTCTATAGCTTGCAATTCATTATGCAGTCTGATGTCTATGTGAGATACTTCTGACCATTCGGGCCAGCTCTTCAAAAAACTCACATCTGACAATACCAGATCTTTGCATATTCACAAGGTTCTTTCATTAGATTACTGCGTGCAATCTAAAAGAAAGTAGCTACTAGATTCAATAAAATGCATAATTAAATTCTCATGAATTTCCAGCATACTAAAAGAAAGCAATAATTGCAAGGTTCATAAATACAAGATTCATAAGTACGGGATTCATAAATACAGAATTCGTAAATTCAAGATAAATGCAAGATTCATAAGTACAAAAATTCATAAATACAGCTTCGTGCATGTATGTGATCGGCTTCGTGCATGCGATCGGATTCATGCGCGCGATCGGCTTCGTGCGATCGATCAGATTCATGCGCACGATCGACTTCGTGCGATCGGTTTCATACGTGCGATCAGATTCATGCGCGCGACCAGCTTCGTGCGATCGGATTCATGCGCGCGATCGTCTTCAGTTCATGCGCGACCAGCGCGCGATCGGGTTCATGTGCATGATCGACTTCGTCGCGATCGGATTCATGCGCGATTGGGTTCCGCGTGCATGATCGGCCCGTGCATGCCGTACTTCATGTCTTGATCGGCCGTGCATGCCGCGCAGTCTTTGCTTCATGCGCGTTGCAATTTATGGAACAAAACAATAATTGCATAATTCATGAATTTATAAATGCGGGAAATAAATTCTCATGAATTTACAGTATTCTAAACAGGGCAATAATTGCAAAAATACATGCAAAGTATTCATAAATGCAGAAAATAAGGCTAAGTATAAATTAAAACAGAGCCACAAAATTTTGAGAATTTTCATATTTTTCTGGCAGTTTTCAGAATTTTTAATCAATTTTTCCGAATTTCTAATCATTTTCAGAAAAATAGAAGAAAAAAAAAATTTTATAAAAAACTAGGGAGGGCAAATGGGTAATTTTCCATGCCCTCCCGTGCCCGATCGGTCTCAAAACCGGATTGAAGTCTGGTCGTTCCATTCCCGATCGGTTCCAAAAGATCGAATTGGAGTCCGGCTTCATGGACTTCAAGTCCAGATTGACTTCACGTCTGGTCGGTCGCGGCGCACTCCAATAGCGTCTTTGGCGCCGTGGCGTAAGCGGGGGCCAAGGGCACGGCGGCGCTTCGAGTCGGCGGTGGCCTCGGCGGCAGCGGCACTCGAGGCGGGAGGCGTACTGGCCTTGGCAGTGTGGCTTCATGTTGGAATATGTGCAATATTTTTATTCCAGATTTTATATTGAGGCAAATACTACTGATAAACAGTGATGCACACAGTAAATCTAACAGCAGGCTACACATTGTACTTCCAAACATATGAACTCAAGAAACAGAGTATGATTAAATCGAACGTTAACTAACAATTTACAGTTAGGCTTAATGAAGACAGAACGATGCGCAGAAGAGGTCGTGGAAGAAGTCGAAGTCGATGAAGCAACATAGGAGCAGTCGCGCAGATGCGATGCCTAGAAAACTTATTGCCGCCCCGTGCAAGCGAACTATGCGGCAACGGCTCGGAGATACCGCTCACCCTCCTTCACGGTGCACTCCGTGTAGGAAGGCTGGCGCGGTCCAGCTGCTCAACACCTCAGTACAGTTCTCGCAGGAGGAAGAAGAAAGAGTGGAATTGGAAAAATTCAGCTATCTGGCCTGGACGTCTCCAGGTCTTATATAGCCTCTCACCAGTAACTGCCTCCATTACTCACTGGTAACTGACAGCATTAAGCACTGGTAACTAACTGAATTAAACAGACTTAATGCACTAGTAACTGCCAATTCAAACACAAATAATTGTAATTATGCAGTCTCCTGACTAGTACATAAAGCTAAATAGTTGCATGATTCAGCAAAATATAAGGTGCAATTTGAGTGCCTGGAGACGAGCTAGGCGCGGTTGCTCGTCGCAAGTCACAAATCACGCGATTATTCACGCGAAAATACGCGAATGCGCGCGCGTGTGTTTCTTCAAAGTCCTTCTCATACCATCCCTATGTCATGCCTCTCATAACTCAAGTAGTGGCAAGGACTCCATCTTATAAATTGCCTTCCTTCCACTTGCCTAAGCAATATGATATTAACCATGCAATCTTTGAAATTAAAGGAAATGGGCCATACTTATGGGCCAATTCCAACAATCCCCCACCAATTCCAAAGCAAACACTAAAACAATATCAAACATCGTTGTACTGAAATATTGTTTATATACCAGTCATTTAGTATAAGTCCCGTACGGGTTGAACTTACACCTAGATTAGCAAGATTCATCTTCTCACAGCTGATGAATGGATTATGCCTTGAAAATTCATAGCTTTTTGTGATCAGATTTCACTTTCAATCACAACTGATACAAGGCTGTCATTGAACCACGCCTATACAGAGCGTTATATGGTCATGCTCCCTTATCTGCTCATGAGCTTTCTAGAGACTGCCCCATCCTTGTGAACTACGACCACACAGTTAGGCTCAAGTAGGTGTATTCATTATAGGTATCCTGTAGGCCAATACCTTTTTCTCTCATTTTGACACAAGAATACATTAAGGCTTTAAGCCAACCTTCCATACAGTCGAGAGTACTTTGTCTATTAGGACACAGGTACAATTTAATAATATGTACTCTCTTGTTACAACATCAACTTGTTTTTCCCATTACCTAATTCACGAGATCACCGATCACGAAGTATAGGTTACCATTGTGTTGTAATTCAAATGGGCCTCATACCCATGTCCATAGACGCAATGGAAATCGTTTTCCTTGCACACTACTACAGAAATGCTTATATTAGACGCACCATCACAGACGGTTTTCAAAAACCGTCTGTAATATATAATATCACAGACGATTCTATAAACCAACCGTCAGTGAAACTATCGGCATCGTTATTAATTAAACAGTATGTGATTAGATAAATATCTCATGACGGTTTGTATTCCAACCGCACGTGATATTATCACAAACGGTTCTATAAAAAACCATCGTGATATAGTAATATCACGAGGCGGTTTTATTATACAAATCAATGCGATATAAGCATGCACGTTGTGTTTATAAACGCGTCTCGATATTGTGCTTATATCCGCACGTTTTGTGTTTATAACTGTGTACTGCGCATTATAACACTTTGATGTTTTTATCGAACTACGTATTTTCATCGAAGGCCATAATTCGTTGATAGATAGAACGAAAAATGGTAACAGCCATTTATAACATAATGAAATTCGAAATTGCTAGTAGTGATCGGACGTCGATTTTTATAACATTTTCTTTCTATGTGTGAAACATTTTTCTTCGACAAACAGTAAAAAAAAAGTATGTTTCATACGTTACAAAAAAATGTTTCATACATTCAAAAAAAATCTTGCAATGCGTCCGAAAAAAAATGAGAATCGGACGTCCGGGTGTAAGTTTCTCCCAATGAAATTTGATAACCATCAGAATAACGACCATTTTATAACATAAAACATTTCATTACATTACTACATTATATATATATTATTACTTATAAATTAAAATAATCATCGCTGCCTGGAGGGTGGCAGCTGCCATCGCTGCCGCCGCGCTTCCACGATGGCTGCCATCGCTGGTAAATCGCCACGGTTCAGGCTACACGCCGTCGTCGTCGCATCATCTGAGCTCCCAGTGCATGACGCGTCGCTGCTTTCCTCGACTTCTTCCTCGCTCCTCCTTCCTCCTCCTCCTCTCGTCCTCCTCCCGCTCCTCCTCCTCCTCTTCCCGCTTGCGTTTCCGATAAGCGGCGACGAGGAGGTGATGGTGGAAGCGACGACGAAGAGAGAGCTGCGAGAGATGCCATTGCAGTAATGTGTTGATCGAATTCGATCAATAGCGGTTATTTAATAGGTGGGCGGAATTGAAGACGAAGCGAGAAACGAAGAGTTCTCATTCAAAAGCGCGAGGGAAACGAAGAAGCGTGAAGCGGACCGTCGCTATCACAGACGATTCTATAAACCAAGCGTTAGTAAAACTATCACACACCATTCCTCAAATGCCATCACGGGACGGTTTTTGAAAATAACTGCCTGTGATATACCTATATATCGCAGCGGTTTAGTTACATAACCGTCTGTATAATATCACCGAAGGTTGGTACATATCGCGCCTGTAATCTTACTATATAATGACGGTTATTACATAGAACGTCGTGATAAAGCTTACTATATATAGGCCGAGCGCAAGTTCGATGTTGTGGTCTTTGGGATAGAATGCTAAGATCGTTATATCACCGACGGTTTAGCAATACAACCGCCTGTAGCCGATATAATAGGTGATTCTTGTGATGTAATTAAGGTTAGTAATGGATAATTGCATTATATATATTAATTCAGATCTAAGGTTAGTATTGGATATAAAATTGCCTTATATATATATTAATTCAATATCTAGCTTGGTTATGTAAGAAATTTAAGATTGTTTAGATCTAGCTGGTAGAGCCATGTTTTGGTGGTGATCTACGCTAGCTAGTAATGGAACGTTATAATTGCACTATTATTTTGAAGCTCTAACTTGTTAAGGAAAGTGTACTTAATCAGTTGAAAAGAGGGTTCTAATTGGATCTTAATATTACATGTGTAGCATAGATGGATCGAAGTTGGATGTACTGGGACAAACGAGTGTGGAGTACATTAATGGCGTCTCCACTTTTAGAAGAGCTGCAAGAGGAGGACATGTTTAATAAGGAGTGCAATATATGTCTTGTCTATGCATCGATTAAGTAGAATAGCGTTTGACGCTTCAACTCGGCCAGATCGAAGCACACTTGATTATGCAAGGTTTCAAAAAGGGATATACATGTTGGACGATCCACGTGAAGAGCGGAATATACAAGAAGTGTGTGGTATGCTGTTAACATCTTCGAAGTCAACGATATCTTGGATGATCACATTGATTCTGCTTGACGAGGATATGTTGCATGATGACAATCTGGAGCAGATCCGCATTACGGCAGAAGGAATCGTGATGAAAGGAATATGGAAAATTCGTGGGTTTGATGGAGGACTCGAAGAAACCTTTGTTTGGCCGGTTGCAAGGTGAAATACACAAGGTTGTCGTCCGTGCTTGAACTGCTGAAATTGAAGGCAAGCAATGGTTGGTGGACATAAGAGTTTCCACATTGCTACGCCTATTGGCGAGACATGCTTCGAGAAACGAAGCAGGTTGCCGACAACAACCTACAAAGCCAAGAAGGTTCTTTGTCCCTTGGGAATGGAGGTAGAAAGAATACATGCATGTCCGAACGATTGTATCCTATACATAAGAGTATGCAACTTGCATGTATGTCCGTGTCAACGCATCCCGGTACATAAGCGTAAGAGTCATTCCGATGAGAAGGTGAAGAATGGAACTCTGCTAAGATGGCATGGTATCCGCCTCTAATTCCCCGATTGAAGCGTTTGTTCACTAACCCAAAGGAGGCCAAAGCTAGCATGTTGGCATTCGGAAGCGTAAGAACGATGGAATGCTAAGACACCGACTCCACCAAAGGTGGAGAAACATCGATAGGAGGTATGAAGAATTCGCTGGAGATAAGGAATATAAGGTTTGGGTGAGTACGGATGGAATGAATCCTTTCGGTAACATACGAGCAAATTCGGCATAGCACTTGGCCCGTGAATCTCTGTATCTACAACCTTCCTCCTTGGTTGTGTATGAAGCGAAAGTACATTTTATTATGCGTGCTTATCCAAGGACCGAAAACAACCTGGGAACGACATTGATGTGTACCTAGCTCCATTGGTGAAAGATCTAAAAACATTGTGGAGTTCTGGGGTACAGGTTTGGGATGCATACAAGCGAGAGAACTTCACTTTACATCGCTTGTTGTTCTGCACCATAAATGATTACCCTGCACTTGCTAACTGTCGGGCAGTACAAAAAGGTGCCAAGGCTTGCACTCACCGCTTAGGACTGATCATCGAGAGTGTGTGGCTGAATCACTCGCGTAAAACCGTGTACATGCGGGCCATGTGAGGTTCCTTGGGAGGAAACACCCATACCGCAAGATGAAGAGACTATTCGATGGGACGAACGACAGCGGTTCAGCTCAAGGCCTTTAGCGGGAGAGATGTTCATGACTTTGTTAATGATTTGGATGTTACACATGGAAAGGGCGTAACGCCAAGGTCGACCCGTGAGAAGCTTGTGGAAGAAGAGATCAATCTTTTGGGACCTACCTTCATGGGAGCACCTAGAAGTTCGCCAACGTGATCGATGTCATGCACGCGGAGAAGAATGTCTGTGATAGCCTGATTGGTCTCCTACTAAACATTAAGGGCAAAACAAAGGATGGTATCAACGCACGACTTGACTTAGTCGATATGGGCATAAGACCTGAGTTAGCACCAAAAGAGACCAAGTTAAGGTGGTACGTATTGCGAACCGACCTTGTTACACTCATCAAAGTGAAAGAACTGAGAGCGTGCGCTAATGCTTGCATGGTGTGAAAGTTCCGTCCGGCTACTCGTCCAACATGAAGAAACTTGTTTCAATGCAAGATTTAAAATTAATTGGCATGAAGTCTCATGATTGTCATGTGTTGATGACTCAAAATGCTCCCTATTGCAATTAGAAGTATTTTGCCACCAAGGTCAGAGAGACAATCACGAGTGTGTTATTTATTTAACACAATCGCTTTCGAAGGTCATCGATCCCAAAGGATTTGGATGCTCTGCAGGCTGAGGTGGTGATGACTCTATGTAATCTTGAGATGTATTTCCCTCCATCATTTTTCGATATCATGGTCCATCTCATTGTTCACCTTGTAATAGAGATAAAGTTGTGCGGGCCTGTGTTCCTCGTAGCATGTACCCGCTCGAGAGGTATATGGGAAATCTTAAGTCTTCATTTAAATCGATCCGATCGGGAGGGTAGCATTGTCGAAGGTTATGCCAAGAAGAGGTCGCGAGTTCTGCCGATTACATGGCTCGGGCCCAACTAATAGGTGTGCCTCGATCTCACCATGAGGGGAGGCTCCAGGTGTATCGGGACCATCGGAAGAAAGCAATCACGCTGATCAGCGTGTGCTCAAGCCCATTTCATAGCTTCTACAACACATGACTGTAGTGTATCCCCGTGACATCGCCGGCACAAGCAATGGCTAAGGCAAGAGAATCAAGACGACCAGGAGTCTTGGATCATAAGACAACATAACCTTCGCTTTAACAATTGGTTCAAAGAGCGACCCATCGCGGAGCTCGTCATATGACACCCTGAAATGGTTGGCAAAAGGTCCAGCTTTACAGGTTGTCACGTGGAAAGGATACGACTTAAATGGATACCACATTTTACACGATAGATCAGGATTTGAAGAGCACAACTAGAATAAAGTGGGTCCGCATAGATCGACCGGCTACACTGGTCAACGAGCTCCTACTATGGGTTCATAGAGGGAGATTTGGGAGCTTGACTCACGACTTTTCAAGATCCCACTATTTCGGTGTCGTTGGGTCCACCTCAAGACGTGAAGGTTGACAAGCACGGCATCACTCTGCATGGACCTCGAACGTGCCGGATACCAAGATGAACCATTCGTGCTCGCAAACCAAGTTGTTCAAGTCTTCTATGTTATTCTTGGCCAGTCAACAAGAAGCGCCACGAGTTGTTCGGGGAAAAAGGAGGATTGTCGGAGTTGAGAATGTAGTAGATGAGGAAGAGTACAATCAATTTGATGATTTGCCTCCTATCAGAAATGCCAAGCATGGTCCAAGAAGAACAAATCGAGGGAAGTCAGCTACACACGTTGCCGATCATCGTGAAGGGATAATTTTCACCGTATAATTACAATGTTAACTTGTAAGCAAGTGCATGCATGTATGCATAATAAAGTAATATTTCTGTACTTATGTGATATTTATTCGTAATATTTTGTGTGCTTTGGAAAAACAATATTCTCGCAATGTATATAATAAGAACTAAAACTAATTTTTGTGTCCTTTAAAAGGCGGTTCTTTATGAGCACCGTCACGTGATATCTATTTCACCAGTGACGTTCGTACACTAAACCGTCTTGAATATTTATCTATTAGACGGTTATATTGAAGGACCGCCTGTGAAGATCTATTACAGCATTTGTTGTTAAATAGAACTGGTAATAGATAAACATTAAAGACGGTTGTGTTTTTAGAAACCGTCTGTGAATATATATCACGACGGTTGTTTTTATAACCGCCTGTGATAGGTGCCTCTATATAACTTCTACACTGAAAACGCTTTCGATCAGGACTAAAACCCTACGACACTTCAAACCCTAACGATGATGGAGATCGGCCGCCTCTCAGCCGCGCCGCCGCCTCCCGAGCAGCGCCGCGCCTTTCCCGAGCCTCACGCGGCGTTGGCACCTCCTCCCCGAATGCGCCGATCGGCTGCGTCTCCTCCTCCCCCAGCGACGTCTCCTCCTCCATCACAAGGTTGGTCTCCTCCTCCCCGCAGTGGTAGAACAATAGATTTGTGGATGTGTGTGCTAAGGTTGGCTGAAATCAAAGGAAACATTGCATAAGAAGGGCACCTCAAAGAGAAGATTGTGGCCTTTTGGATGGTTTGTAAAGCAAACTGAGAATGAACTCCGTTCCTATATTATTCATTGCCTCTGTTTTGTAGATTGTAGGTGCTACTAACAATTGAATAATATTCATTGCCTCCGTTCGTATATTATTCTCTGCATATATTTTATGGCCTCTCTCTATATTTTTTTTTATTTGTATGTTTTGCAAGTCTTTCTGTACCATATCTCCTTCCATGTCTTCTCTATAAATTGTATAAATTAGTTAGAATGAAAATAGTGCAAGCTCTGTGACAGAGTCTAGATTCCAATTTTAACAGGAGTTAATACATACAAATATAACATATTGTGAATAGTATATTGTGAACTGTCATTCTAGTGTTGTTCTTTAAAATATCATCAACAAAGATCATAAATAACAACCAAAGCCAATCCATACACTCTAATAATAATCTGGTTCTCAGATTGCTCCCCAAATGCACGATTGTAATTAATAAAGTATTCATATGAAAATAGTAGCTAATCGGAAATAGTAGCTGTCAACAGTTCATAGCAATGCTAGTACACATCCCATTTAACTACAACCTCAAAATAACATTCATTCTAACCTACCACACAAATACCAGACATCTCAATTATTTATATTGGATAATATACATAAATTCCATTGGAAGGAATACTTCTAAGCTGAAACTGCGGTTATTTTGCAAAACATATAATATATGTAGGTTGTATTAATAGAAAGGCTACTGCGGTTATTTTGCATAAATATATGTAGGTTGTATTAATAGAAAGTCGAATTTAGTAAAAGCAATTTAACAGATATAAAATAACAAGTATGCAAGCATAAATATAACAACTCACAGTCCTCCATGACGTGAGCAACAAGTTTTCCATTTTCTACCAACACATGGCATAAAACCAATCTTTGCTTACACATGACACATGATTGAAAACAATCTTGCCAACACATTAGCAAAGTATTGAATAATCTGTAGGGGTAAACTTTTCAATACCAAAATTTCCAATTGCAAACCATTTTATGAAAAATATGAAAACATCTAGCTAGTGCTAGTGCACCAAGACTTTCATGGTATCAGGGAAACGGATTTTGAAAAAGATCTTCACTCTGCGGCTTTACCCACAATACGTTTGGTGAATAACATTATTTCAATATTTTCTGTCCACCTTAGGCCCAACTGATGAGCCGAGTCAAGTCAAACCAACTCGCGCTCTAAGAAAAGCAAACAAAAGGCCAACAGCCGTGATATAGCATCAGCCATGATCGATCCGAAAGATGGGTCCCCTACCGGAAGTAAAAGGTAGTGAATGCATTACGAACAATGTGCGGGATAGTTGCACGCGAACGGGTCCCCATCACATGTACATCTCCGAAGTCGCCGATCGACGAGGGCCACAACGACCGCTTGCCAGAATCCTTTCCTCCTTGATCTCCCGAGAAGAACTCGAGGACCCTGTGCGACGGTATGCCTTTGCTAGTGGCAGGAAAGGCGTGGAAGACCTTAAGAGCACACTTGTCATGAATACGTCAATAAGGATAGGACTCCCTACTGGCACGGGTTCATTAGTGAGGATTCATGGCGGCGTTTTGTTCAAATTAAGACGAAGGCAGATCAATTCTTGATTGAAAGCGAAGCACACAAGGCCCTGCAGCAAGGAACACCCACCCCCACAGACTCTCGCACCGCTGGCTAGCGGGGAAGAGGATGCAATAGACAGGGAGGGCGAGGGGACTCGCGCCATTTTGCATCGATTGTTGACGGTCACGCCAGAGAGGGCTAAGGCGAGGTCAAGTGCCACACCATCCGGCACCATCTCCTTTACAAACTGGACGCAGGAAATGTCCACAACGTTTGGCAAGATATCGAACCACCATTTTGAGTACGTGATTAGTTCCTAACTTCATAAGTCAAATAACTTGTGCGATCTTGCGTGCAGAGTTGAGTGCACAATCTTCCGGTGGATCTTTTGTCCCCAAACAGGGAGAGAGATGCACTCTCCAGCGATTGGGAAACAAGGGAACACCCTGGTCGCAGCGAGGCAAAGGGTTTAGTTCGCCACTGGAAAACGGGCTTCAAGACACTCACATGTACCGGAGTAAGAAGAGAGGTAGAGACGAGCGAGAAAAGATCGTGAAGGATCTTGAGGACAGAGGAGGAGAATCGATGATAGGATAAGAAGCCTGAGGAAAGGCTCAATGCTCAAAACACAATGACCTATCCGAAGGCCAAGGGTTCACCCCACTACACGAAGAGCGGTTGTGCGTCCCGACCAGGTAAACACGTCCGGCAAATTCCCTGTCCTGTGACATCAAGGTATACTAATTTAGATCTCTTGAATGCTCCATAGATATATCTTTTGGGCACATTAGCTAATTGCACTGCCGTGTGGAGCTCACGCGTGCAATCTCAGGTGAGAGTTGCCAATTGCTCCCTTCCTATACAGAATTCGCAGGGCCTCGTATCCATCCATTGAAGGGGCGATGGTGCAGGTACCTGCTAGCGCCCGGGTTTCACGAAGGTCAATGTGGCGTTCATGACATTTTCAAGATAAATCACGCTACAATTGCCTCCAAATGACGAGCTTCGTACACTGGGGATGTCATCGCACATTCATCTAGTGGCCGACATATCTCTAGACATCCATCCTCCACGGAAGTACCTCTACTTCCTCCGCTGTGAAGTTGATCCAATTCCCCCAAATCGGTTAGCCCTCCCCACCCAAAAACATTGACAGTGAGTTTGATATTGGCTTTGACTATGATTGCTCTTCTCCCTCATCTCCCGAAGATTTCCGTTCCAACAAAGAAGTTGGTATCGAGGCGTATGAGGTCCTTGGAATGTGAATTTAGTGTCATGCCATAAGGGTACAACAAAATATGATGTGGAATAACTTAGAAACATGGCTTAGGTTTCAACTAAAACTTTGTCATGAGGATAGCAACATTAAAACTTGCAAAAATGGTATAACTAATCTAAAATTTGACACATTGGATGCACATGAGGAAAGGGTATGGGTATCGTTTCTTTACGCTTAAATGTTGTATTTAAGCTTTGATGTTGAATGCTTCTTTTGACAATGCATGTTGCTATGTCAATGATATATGTTGTGGTGATAAGAGTGGTTGTGGTACCGGATGGTTTCACACCTCTTGTTGTTTATAGTTAGGGTGAGGTTTGTGGTGTGGTTAGCGCCATCACCAAGGCTGTTAACCCACAATAGGGAGAAGAGTGCTTACCCTTTCTGTTGTAGATCGGGTAGTTGACTGGAGTCAAATAGAAGAGTTTGGTGGTGGATTCCTTCGTACGTTCTTTGCCGTTCTGACGGTCGATTTTCGTTGCTTTTCTTGGCTTTAGTGGAGTTGAATCAAGTGAAAAAAAAGTGTTGGGTTTGCGCGGATTGTGTCATTTGCGGTGTGTGGTTCTGTCTTCCTTGGCTGAAGACGAAGAAGAGGAGTTCCGTGGTGACTCGGACTTAAAAGAAGTTGTAGATAATTTAATTATCTTTCCGTGGACATAAAGCACGTTAAAATCCGATCAGCCGTTTGAAAGTTATGGCCGTTTTACCGAGCGTGTTAAAATCTGTGACGCGATTGGAACAGATCTCGGTAATCTGTAGATTAGACGACTTTAGAGTCCGAATCAGTCTTTCCATATACCTAGAGAAAGTTGGGAAATTTCCTAAGCTACGCGAGGGTGTACTCGTTTAATTCATTCAAGTCCCGAACTCAAGTTATGCCTTTTGTAAGGCTGCTGTCCCCACGGGATGGAACCTCCGTTTTAGGTTTTGCGATGGCGGGCAAATGTCGGGTTAGATGGGGTTTTGCGACTGTTTTGTGGTTATGATTGTGATTGTGTGATACCCTGTGCAGGAGGTGTGACCCTGGGAGTGCCTTCTACTTCCGCCAATCCGTTGCTGGTTGAGGCAAGTGTGTTGTGATGGATAGCGAGTTGTAGGTTGCATGTTGAGATTAGATGGAATTGTTTACATGATATATGTCCACTTGCCATGTGTTAATGATTGCTATGATATGATGAGCATGTTTAAGATGTTATGGCGCCATGTGTTAAAATATGAGTTTTATATGATGTTGGCATGCTTGCATACATGACATGTTACATGGCTCGAGGCGGTGAGAAAGTCATTAACTAATCCGGGAAGGTCGGTGAGAAAGTTATGACTAATCCGGAGAGCCAATAGAGTAAGTCCTATATCGTGATTCCATCTACCGTGGGTTGTGGAGGCGAAGGAGTAGGCACCCTCCATCTTCGGGATGGAAGGGGAGAGAGGTGCACAAGCGGGTGTGTACTCAACCATACCGGTATGAGTTTCCAAGGAGATATGAGCATTGCATTGCATTGCATACACAATGATGATGATTTTGTTAAAGTGTTCATGATTGAGATGATATACATGATGTGAGATGTTATTTTCTATGATATTGTTATTATTGTCCATTACAATATGCTGGCGAGTTTCGAACTCACGCTTGTGTTTTATGTTGTTTTTAGGTACTTTGAGATCGGCATGCGGGAAAAAGGGGTTTAGCTACACTTCTACACGTAGCTCCACCATCATAGTCTATGATTAATCACTTGGAGACATGATTTTAAGAGTTGTGCCATAAAGTTAATATATGGTTTAATCTAGCATGCTTGTGATCCCTTATTTGCTTCGTTATAGTTTATGAAGTGGTTGAGCGTGGTATTATTGGCGTAGTTTGATGATACATCCATTTATGTTGATGTTTTAGATGTCGTGTGCTATGATATATCTTGCCAGGATATTGATATTGTGTTAATTCATGATAAAACAAAGGAGATGCTGCCGAAATATCGGTTTTTAGCATATGTACCTTTGCTGGAATTTATGTTTAAATGTGATTTTTAGTTGTTGTTTAGCTTATGTTTGGTAGCATTCGGGCATATTAAATGCCGGGGTGTTACAGAAAGGGAAGGGCAAATCGAAAAAGATAGCGAAGGCCTTGGAGTACTATCCGATGGCCCCGTTGGCCCGGGTATTCAAGCTAGGAGAGCCTTTATTAACGGAAGATCGCATGAAGACATTGACTTACTGCTGCAAAAGCCTACATACATACTACATGAGACAAGCTAACAAGCCAGAGAACGAACGTACAACAAGTATCATAATTCCGCTATGCCTTCCAAGCATCTGTTCAACGACTCGTGGGGCTACTGCGGCGGTGGCTTCGGACTTTGTTCAATCTCTTCAACCTCGACGCCCTCGACGCCTCGCTCTTAAGATCTTTGGACATTGTGAGTGTGTCTTCCTGTAATCTGGATAAATGTCATATATATATATATATATATATATATATATTTGAAAGTGACCCCTTTGCCTAACTTTTGAATATATAGATTCATGATACGCTAAGCGAGAACGAACAATACATCGGGTGGGTTTCTCGACCCACTCTTAGTCTCGCAGCCAACAATGAACCAAGATGCAAAAGCAAGAGGAATACGTATTTGACATGCCTTGGATGCTCGTAAAGATAAAAGTTTCATACTTTTACCCTTTAACCCAGGGTAAGTGCTGCCCGACTTGGTATACTCTCATTTGTAATGTGCACACAATACTTTGGTGCTAATTGACCATGGCAACATACCTATGCAGGTTTCACTTTAGGGTTCTAATTGTAATTCATCGGCCAAGAACCGGGTTATTTACGCTGATTCCTCACATACCGGCAACCACGACTTGAACCCTATCGCACGGTTAATCACCAGGTAACCCACGTTGTTTAAGGTGCTTGTTGCTCTGGAATAGCTTGAGGCTAACCTTCGAAATCACGAGGGACGGTCAAAGCTTTGCAAGATCCTTGTTCAAGAAGCGGGGATAAGGCGTTGCACGATTTCAAGTTTCCGGTATCCTCTATACAAGATAATCCTATTTCAAACTCCGTAGCCATGATTCCGGAACTAAGCAATTATATTTTGCAAAGGCACCAACTTGGGATGTAAGTAACAGCGATGTGGATTTTACGCTTTGCTATAACATGCATCTCTCGTCAATGCAACACAAATGAGTAAGGATAAAACTTCGTTTGCAAGACAAGGATCTGGCGTCAATTCGAGGAAACTTTGTTTTTTCCTAGCCCCAAGTCATTAATCAAAAAGGCGAGTTCTACGCGGTGCCTAACTGCAAGAGTTAGGTTTTTCTCTGTATTGCCACTTATCTTGTTTTAATTTGTGAAGATTGTGGACTTGTAGTAGTTGAATTGCTTAGGGAAAAAATATCATTCTTAGTCAATTCTTTTTCTTGAGAGGAGAGCATTTCAAATAGTAACACTGTGATGTAGTAGCCATGTACATATTAGGCAAATTTGGAATGATGCCTTAGTAAATTTTGTAGATATCTTCCTGATACAATTGATGTGGGAAGTCTGAAGGCAACAAGCGTTCGTCGGTGTGATGGATCAAGTTATATCCTTCGTTGGTTTTATTGGATCGATGTCGCTTGCATTCTCTTTCCATGTTTGATATATTTAGTTTGAAAGCTGCTATTTGTGTCAATTGCTACGTATGGTTGTTTAGTGTTTACTTCTCCAATAACGTGATTGGAGAAAATTCATTTGTAACTTCGCTTCCTTGCATGAGCGCTAGATGATAATAGAGTTGGGATTCTTTTAGTCTTTATCGCATTTGATATATTGTTTGCGATCCGATATGTCTATGTTATGTGATCTGTATGTGTTATGTCTCATGATCTGTGTTATGATCTTGTTTGTGATCTTATGTCTGTGTATATGTCTGTTTAGAGGGCATGGCTAGCATTTCACGAGGCTAGCTAATAAGCGAGAAAAATGTCGATGTATGAAAACCACATCATAGATGGTTCTTATTTGTGAACTGCCTCTGTGATACAATACATCCTGACGGTGTTATTTAGAAACCGTGCGTGATAGGTTATATAACATGAGGCGGTTCTGCATACAATAAACCGCCAATGATATCTATCTGGTCCATGCATTAAGCCGTACTAATAAACCGCCGTCTGTGATATCATACTATCACAGGCATTTCGTACATAACAAACCGCGTGATATCCATACTACCGCTGCACGGGTCTTTTGTCAAACCGTCTGTGGAAGAAATATATCACTAGCAGTTCTGAATAAGAACCGTCACGTAATATTATTATCACCAGGCGGTTGTTGAAACTTGAAATCGTGATGTGGCTCTATTATCACTGACCCATTGTTAGAGACGGTTCACAAAGCCGTCTCTGATGATATTTGTGAACCGTCTCTGATAGGGTTTTCTGTAGTAGTGGCAAGTCCTTTTGTAAAAAGATCTGCCAAATTTTTCTCAGTGCGAATATAATTCACAGCAATTACTCTGGAGTTTCTCAATTTTCTGACAGATTTAAGCCTGCGCTTCACATGTCTGGAGGACTTCATATTATCCTTAGTACTCATAACCTTAGTCAACACTGTTTGGTTATCGCAGTACATTAGAATCGGCAGTACTGGTTTCTCAACCAATGGCAAGTCCAACAATAGCTCTCTAAGCCATTCATCCTCAACAGTGGCTGTATCAAGTGCTACGAGTTCAGCTTCCATGGTTGACCTCGTTAATATGGTCTGTTTGCATGACCTCCATGAAATTGCAGCACCAGCTAAGGTAAAAACATAACCACTTGTAGCCTTGATCTCATCCGCATCAGAGATCCAATTGGAATCACTATATCCTTCTAATACAGATGGATATCCAGTGTAGTGAATTCTGTAAGATGTTGTGCCTCTCAAGTAGCGCAACACTCTTTCAAGTGCCTCCCAATGATCATCTCACGGGTTAGATGTAAACCGGCTTAATTTGCTCACAGCAAATGAGATATCAGGTCTTGTGGCACCAGCTAGATACACAAGGGACCCAATAATTTGTGAATATCTTAATTGATCTTTCCCTAACCCTTGATTTTTCCGAAGCTTAACACTCGGATCATATGGTGTTGGGGAAATTCTGCAATTCTCAAAGTCGAACAGGCTTAATATTTTCTCGGCGTAATGAGATTGGTGCAAAATGATCCCATCCTCATTCTTGATCAATTTAATATTCAGAATAACATCTGCCTCACCCAAGTCTTTAATATCAAAGCATCGAGATAAAAAAGTTTTGACCTCGTCAATTACAGCAGTGTTTGTCCCAAATATAAGTATGTCATCAACATACAAACACAGAATCACACCTTGACCCCCACCATAACGATAATATGCACACTTATCTGCCTCATTTACAGCAAAACCAGCAGATGTCAAAGTTTTGACCTCGTCAATTACAGCAGTGTTTATCAAACTTTTCGTGCCATTGCTTAGGTGCTTGCTTTAGACCATACAAGGATTTTAATAATTTGCACACTTTATTTTCCTGTTCAGTAATCACATAACCATTTGGTTGCTCCATATAGATTTCTTCCTCCAACTCTCCATTAAGGAAAGCTGTCTTTTACATCCATTTGATGAATGTGTAGACCATAGGAAGCAGCTAATGCAATGAGCACTCTAATGGTGGTTAATCTGGCAACAGGAGAATAAGTATCAAAATAATCCTCTCCTTCTTTCTAGGTATAACCTTTGGCCACAAGTCTTGCCTTGTACTTATCAATAGTACCATCAGGCCTCATTTTCTTTTTGAAAACCCACTTGCATCTAACAAGTTTGCACCCACTAGGGCGATCAGTGATCTCCCAAGTCCCATTAGCCATGATGGAATCCATCTCGCTACGGACCACCTCTTTCCAATACTCAGCATCAGGTAGTGCATAAGCCTCTGAAAGAGTTTTTGGCACATCATCCACGAGGTATACAATAAAGTCATTGCCAAATGTTTTCTCAACCCTTTGTCTCTTACTCCTACGAGGAGCTTCTGCGACTAAATTGTTATCCTCCTCAGTAATATCTTCTACTGGTAGTGTGTCACTCATTGGTTCAGAAATAGTGGTAGGTTCGGCATTATTATTATTATTATTATTATTATTATTATTATTATTATTATTATTATTAGTTTGAGTATTCTCAGTTCGTGAAGTACTACCTGCTAGTCTCATAGGATAAATATCCTCAAAGAATGAAGCATCTCTGGACTCCATTATTGTGTTAGCGATAATCTCAGGAGTTTCTGATTTTACTACTAAAAATCTATAGGTTGTACTATTATGAGCATATCCCAAAAAAATGCAATCGACTGTTTTAGGTCCAAGCTTTCTCTTTTTCTGCAATGGTATATTGACTTTTGCCAAACACCCCCATGTTCGCAGAAAATTGACATTGGGCTTTCTCCCCTTCCATCCCTCATATGGAGTAATCTCACACTTTTTTGTGATTACTCTGTTTAGGACAAAAGTTGCTGTCAATATAGCTTCTCCCCACCACATTTTAGGCATACCGGCACTCTCTAACATGGCATTTACCAAGTCTGTGAGTGTTCGGTTTTTTCCTTTCAGCTACCCCATTTGATTGGGGAGAATATGGTGGTGTAACCTCATGGATTATACCATGCTCAGAACAGAACTGGGAGAATTCGTGAGAGATATACTCTCCTCCACGATCAGACCTTAGTCTTTTAATTTTCTTTTCTAGCTGGTTCTCAACCTCAGCCTTATAGATTTTGAAGTAGTTTAAAGCTCCATCCTTTGTTTTTAGCAAATACACATAACAATAACGTGTTGCATCATCTACAAGAGTTAGAAAATATCTTTTGCCTCCTTTTGTCAACAATCCATTCATCTCACAAAGGTCAGAATGGACAAGATATAATGGTGCCAAGTTCTTTTCTTCCTCTAATCCTTTAAAAGGTTTTCTAGGCTGTTTTGCTTGCACACAAGATTGACATTTTGATCCTTTGATAATATCACATTTTGGAATTAACTCTAATCTGGACATTCGAGCAATGCTATCAAAACCAATATGACAGAATCGAGAATACCAAATATTGACATCACTTTTATTCAAACCAGTTGCAAGATTTATATTATAGCAAGACTCTAGAGTACTTAGGCGGAACAAGCCTCCGCTCTCATAGCCTTTCTCAACAAAGTTCCCAAACTTAGATATTACAACTTTATTTGACTCAAATACCAGCTTGTAACCATCCCTGCATAGGAGATAACCACTAATGAGGTTCTTTTTTATTGTTAGCGCATGCAGCACGTTCTTCAAGTGAACAATCTTCCCTGAAGTAAGTCTCAGATCCACCATGCCAACACCAAGAACAGAAGCATGCGACCCGTTCCCCATTAGAACGGAGGAAGCCCCGGCTGCCTAGTAAGAAGAAAACAATGAAACATCAGAACACACGTGAACATTAGCCTCAGTATCAACCCACCAATCAGCGGTTTGACATGCTGAAAAACAACAGGAGAATTACCATACCCTCCTGAAGTCGAGGCCTCGCCTATGGTCACGTTGGCATTTTTCTTGCCCTGTTCATTTGTCCTGTTTTTGCGATAGCGACAGTCTTTTGCCATATGACCGTCCTTTCCGCACACGAAACAGGTGATGTTCTTCATGTCCTTTTTCTCAATTTTGTTCTTTTTAAAGCTAGTTGTCTTGTTTGGTTTAGGACCTTTGAAGTTCTTACCATATGATTTCTTCTCAACGATATTGGCATTATTCTGATTAATTATGCTTGGTGCATCTTTTGCTCTTGCCTTTTCTTCCACATCAAGGGCTGCAATGAGATCCTCAACAGAAATCTCTTTCCTCTTGTGCTTTAAGCTAGTGGCAAAATCCCGTCAAGATGGGGGGAGTTTGGCAACAATGTCCGCTACCACAAACTTAGGAGGCAATGCACAACCAAAGTGCGCAATCTTGCCAACCAGTAGCTAGAGGTCGTGTGCTTGTGCAACAATCGATTTAGTGTCATCCATGCTAAAATTGAAGAATTGCTCGCACACGTACAGCCAGCGACCGGCTTCAGCCTCTGCATACTTCCGGTCAAGTGCATCCCACAACTCAGCGGCAGATGTGTAGTTCATATACACATCATAGAACTGATCTGCCAAAATGGTCAGAAGGCAGCCTAGTGCAGTGTTGTTCGCACTATCAAACTGCATGTACTGCTCGACCGTAAATGGATACTGCGGGTGGATCACCCACCATAGCCCCAATGACATGAGCCAAAACTTAGCTCTTGTCTGCCATCTACGGAAACCTGCACCAGAAAACCTCTCAGGTTTCATAGCATCCGAAGCATTAGCAATTGCTGAATCACAAAAATATCGCAAATAAGGTTTCTGGATTGTTGGAAATATGCGCAATATTTTTATTCCAGATTTTATATTGAGGCAAATACTACTGATAAACAGTGATGCACACAGTAAATCTAACAGTAGGCTATACATTGTACTTCCAAACATATGAACTCAAGAAACAGAGTATGATTAAATCGAACGTTCACTAACGACTTACAGTTAGGCTTGATGAAGACAGAACGATGCGCAGAAGAGGTCGTGGAAGAAGTCGAAGTTGATGAAGCAACACAGGAGCGGTCGCGCAGATGCGCTGCCCAGAAACCTTATTGCCGCCCCGTGCAGGCGAACTCTACGGCAACGGCTCAGAGATACCGCTCACTCTCCTTCATGGTGCACTCCGTGTAGGAAGGCTGGCGCGGTCCAGCTGCTCAACACCTCAGTACAGTTCTCGCAGGAGGAAGAAGAAAGAGTAGAATTGGAAAAATTCAGCTATCTGGCCTAGACGTCTCCAGGTCTTATATAGCCTCTCACCAGCAACTGCCTCCATTACTCACTGGTAACTGACAGCATTAAGCACTGGTAACTAACTGAATTAAACAGACTTAATGCACTAGTAACTGCCAATTCAAACACAAATAATTGTAATTATGCAGTCTCCTGATCAGTACATAAAGCTAAATAGTTGCATGATTTAGCAAAATATAAGGTGCAATTTGAGTGCCTGGAGACGAGCTAGGCGTGGTCGCTCGTCGCAAGTCACAAATCACGCGATTATCCACGCGAAAATACGCGAATGCGCACGCGCGTGTGTTTCTTCAAAGTCCTTCTCATACCATCCCTATATCATACCTCTCATAACTCAAGTAGTGGCAAGGACTCCACCTTATAAATTGTCTTCCTTCCACTTGCCTAAGCAATATGGTATTAACCATGCAATCTTTGAAATTAAAGGAAATGGGCCATACTCATGGACCAATTCCAACACTTCAAGAAGTGTGGCTCTCGCATGCAAGCATGCATGCATGCATACTTAAGTATACTAGTTTCATGCATGTAAGCAAGCCTTCATGCATGCATACGTAAGTATATTAGTTCATGCTTGCAAGCAAACGTTCAGGCGCGTGCATCATGTCTACACCACACAAACGCGCATGTGCTAGATACAACACCACGCGACTTCGCCGACATGAGCAATGAGCGATGGGGCGCAGCAGTCGACGACAACTGGCGAAGCAGTCGACGACACCGGGCGCAGCAGAGTCGACGATACGCAAAGAGGTCGACGATACGCAGCGGTGGCCTCGAATCGGGCGACGGACTTTGGCGGCTTCGTGCTGCATGGCCGATTCTACTGGGAGCAGTGGAGGCGCTTGGTCGGCAGGCCGAGACGGGCGGCCGACTTCAGCGGCGCAGGCGGCGGGCCAGTGGCGCGCGGCGTTCGGAGGTGCTTCGTGCACGTAGTGAGCACCGGCCAGAGGGCGGCTTCGAGCTGGCGACACGGTGCGGATTCCAGGCAGCGGCGCTGCAAGCGCCGAGGGGCGTGGCGTCTTCGTGCGCACGGCGTCCGGATGGCTTCGAGCTGATTCAATCTACTGTAGCTTCTTGTGTACAGTAGATTTGTATACTGTGGATGCGTACAAATCTGTATTGCAGCTTCGTGCCTCGACTTGTATCTGTAGCTTCTTGCCACATAGAAAGCGTAGATTAGATACAAAAATGCAAACGAGTGATTAGATTCAATCCCTCGATTCTCACATTTCTCACCTTTCAATCTTTTCGCCGGTAGAACGTCGTGCTGATAACGTGTTAGACAACCTCGCTATCGAATAGTCCGGGGTTGTCTAATAGATCTAATGTGGAGAACAGAGAGAGAGAGGGAGAGAGACACAATATGAGGAAGGACTGCTCTGCTTTATTATTCTGATTGCATAAGTGTACACGAAATGACCCCTGCCTTCTATTTATAACCTACGACTAGGATTTCAGAAGATTCGTCGGAAATCTCCAACATGGACACAAGAAATCGTCGAATTTCGTATAGAAAGAAAAATTAAGAATTGCTTTTGTCGCGACACGGGCGTTCCATGCCAGTTAAAAAAAAAAATTTCTTTCTCTCTCTCACGCGCGCACAGAACCATCCAGACGGCACCGTGCACAGGACACGCGTGCTCAAAACTCAATCGCGTCGCGTGCATCAAACACAGAAATTGAGGAAGGCGCCACGCAGCCGGCCGGCGTGTCCCTCCCCTGCACACGCGCCGCGCCGCATGCACGGACACGTACCACGGCCTATCAGCTTCCCAACAAAGCAAGTCCAAACACAGCCTCGCTTCTTCCTTCGGCGCGAGCGAGCGAGCGAGCGAACACACACGCCCCTGCCCGCTTCGCTGAATCCCCACCGGTTCTTGCTCTTCGGTCTCGCGACATTGCTCTGATCATCGTCACGTGCAGCTCTCTGTCGGCGACCCGGCCATCGCGTCAGCAGCCAGCCGTGTGGATAGCTGCCATGTCGGGGATCTCGCTGGCGGTGGCGCCGCGGTCGGACCCGGGCCACGGGGCGGAGCGGCAGCCTCCGGCGGCGATGCTCGGCGGCGTCATGGGCTCGCTCCGCGTCATCGAGCTCCAGCTCGTCGCCTTCATCATGGTCTTCTCCGCCTCCGGCCTCGTCCCGCTCGTCGACCTCGCCTTCCCCGTCGCCACCACGCTCTACCTGCTCGCCATCTCCCGCCTCGCGTTCCCCCCGCTCCACACCAAGCTCGACGCCGCCGCCACCTCCGCCTCGTCCCAAGAAATCTTCCGCGGCAGCAGGTACTTCAATCGCCAGCTCGCATATCAAGCATTAATTAGTTAGTTTCTTGATTGGTATTTTTGTTTCTTGCGCAAAATATATACTAATCCGGAGGATGTGTGCGCGTCGATCGGTAGGCTGTTCCAGGTGTACGTGGTGCTGGGCACCACGGCGGGGCTGTTCCTGCCGCTGGCGCACGTGCTGGGCGGTTTCGCGCGCGGGGACGACGCCGCGGTGCGGTCCGCGACGCCGCACCTGTTCCTGCTCTCGTGCCAGATCCTCACGGAGAACGTCGTGGGCTCGCTCGGGGTCTTCTCGCCGCCGGTCAGGGCGCTCGTGCCGCTGCTCTACACCGTGCGCCGCGTCTTCGTCATCGTCGACTGGGTCCACGACGTCTGGGCCGACAAGGCCATCACCCGCAGCACCACGGTGCAGGTGAGTTCCTCCGTATGCATGCGAGCTTGCGAAGTGCCTCGTTTCTAGCTCAGGATCTCCATATCACTGCCAGATCGAGGATACATGCATGAGAGGAATGAAACTCCATTTATAATTTCCCGAAGTATTGTGGACGAATGCTTCGATCATCCAAGTAACTCTTTGCTCGGTGAGATGCATGTAGGACGCGGCCTGGATCTGGTTCGGGAGGTACCTCGCTGTCGCGAACCTGGTCTACTTCTCCGTCAACCTCTTCGTCTTCCTCATCCCGAGGTTCCTCCCCCGCGCGTTCGAGGCGTACTTCCGTATGCGCGACGAGGTCTACGCGAAGACGGCCGACGACAGGCGGGCGAGGGATCTCTCCGCTGCGGAGCAGCCTGCCAATGCGGCGGCAGAGCACACCGTGGACGATGATGCCGCAGCAAAATCAGCCGAGTCCAAGAAGGCTGACTAGGAGTAGTTGACGTGGTTACTTGTTTGTGTGGACTTTGAACTGTACGGTGCTGTGCATTTGGATCTGAATTCTCGTGAAGTGCGTTGCGTGTTTCTTGTGCATTTGGTTCATAACATGATGATGATGATGAACGGAAACGTAGTATACTAGAAACGCAAGCGTGACGCACGCCGCGCGCGTGAAAAAAAAAATTATGTTTTTTTCGGAGAAAAAACAGACCACGAAAACATTTTTCCCATGCTCCGAAGAGTAAACGGACCACGAAAATATTTTTTCGAGAAAAACGGAGAAAGGACCTGAACGAAAAGTGTAGGGACCTATTTGTTATAATTTTAGACCTGTTCGCTATTTCGAATAAGCAAGAAAGGGCTCGTTCGCAATTCGTATTTAACGGGAGGCTCTTTGTGTAAAACGGCGAACGGAGGACCTAAACGCGAACCGGGAAAAAATATTTTCTTCTCACAGAAAATTAAAAAG
The DNA here is from genome assembly GCA_036346355.1 of Rhipidocladum racemiflorum. Lineage (NCBI taxonomy): Eukaryota > Viridiplantae > Streptophyta > Magnoliopsida > Poales > Poaceae > Rhipidocladum > Rhipidocladum racemiflorum. The sequence goes on along the minus strand of CM070575.1, from coordinate 28,899,458 downwards.
GACTTATTCGTAAATGGAAAGGACCTATCCGTAATTCCAAAGAATCGGAGGTTCTTTTTGCAAGAAAGGGAGAGAGTGGGTGGGGGTGACGTGGGGGGCTGTGGTGACCGGAAAGCTTCAAGGAATATAGAGTTCAGTATTGCCATGCAATAGTTAATTTGTGGGTTGAAGTGAACATGTGTGTGTGTGAAATACCTTGAAATCTTCAAAAAAAATTTATTTTATTTGGCTTTAGTTGTTTTATGAATTTTGGGATTTTTTTTCCTGGTTTGTTTTGGATTTTTTTCGGATTTAATTGAGAAGTTTTTGCCTCCTTGGATCCATACAGCTAATAGTTAGCTGCTAAAAATTAGCTGGAGTGAATCCAAACATACACAGCTAATAGATGAGCTAACTATTAGCTGGGCACTCAGCTAATGGTTATCTCATTAGCTAGCCAATAGGTGGCATTTAACCAAAATACCCTTCGTGTCTACCACCAATAGCATTTAATAGTATGGGTATTCTGGACAATAGCATCTATTAGCTACATATTAGCTAGTGGATCCAAACACCCTTCAGCTAATAGTTAGTTAGCTAATAGTTAGCTAGCTATTATTAGCTAGGAACTATTAGTCAGCTAATTATTAGCTGCTAATGGATCCAAACAGGCCAGTGTGGTTGTTAGGGATGACGTGTATTTTTTTTTGTGATGTTTTAATGGAGCAGTGTGTTTTGGACCGATGGTAAGCTGCGCAGGCTATAATTGTATCAGAGGTGCTTCTATGCTCTTCCTTTTTAAAGTTGCACAAATATCAAAGCATGAATGAAGGGTAGATGAGGATTACTTACCCCTTCGTTTACTTCAAGATTTGTGCAACTTGTATTAAGAGGAAGAGCATAGAAGCATCTCTCTAATTGTATTGCTGTTGTTTTCTATTTTGGTTCGTGGAATATATTTGGGGTGTTGATGGTAAGTTTGAGCGTGTTTTGTGAAGCTGGAGATCACACGATGGGGGCAGAGGTGAATGCGGGTGCGTGTGTTAATTTACCGTTTTTTTCGTTTTGCAGCAGGGAGGATATGCTTTGGCAGGAACCATAGTTGTTACTAAGATTTGCGCGCTCCGTCGCACCGTGCGAAATTTAATCTAATTTTTTTCCCCGAAAAAGGTAGGAAGATCTAAGCATTTTTTTATTCGTTTGGTTTTTTTTAGAAAAAATACGCTAGGTAGGAACCGTCGACGAATCTGCGTAACAACGGGCCTTCTTGCAAAAAAATGAATAATACATGTTCCAAAAAATATTAGATTTTGAGTTGCCAAAAAATTTATAGACGCCAAGTTTAACACCCTATGCGTTCACCGGGTAATATTACATGTTTTGGAAAATATTAGATATTGGGTTGCAAAAAAAATTTAGATGCAGAGTTTAACATCCTATGCGTTCACTGGGTAATAATACATGTTTTGGAAAATATTAGAGATCGTTCCGGGAAATATTAGAGATCAGGTTGCAAAAAAAAATTATAGACGCCGAGTGTAACACCCTATGCGTTCACCAGGTTATAACACATGTTTTGGAAAATATATAAGAGAGTTGCAAAAAAAAAAAAACTATAGATGTCGAGTTTAACACACTATGCGTTAACCGGGTAATACATGCTCCAAAAAATATCTGAGATGGCAACCTTCTTTTGTCGAGTTTAACACTCTACGCGTTCACCGAGTAACAATACATGTTTCGAAAAATATTAGAGATCAAGTTGAAAAAAAAGTCTAGAGATCAGAGATCAAGCTGGAAAAAAAATCTAGAGATAGAGTTGTACACAAATTTCTGCTGACAAAAATATTTCTTCCACGAAAAATGAAGAAAGGATCTAGACGTAAGAAACGAGGACCTGTTTGTTACATTTTTTGACCTGATCGCTATCCCAAAAATTAGAAAATGGCTTGTTCAAGATTTGTATTTACCGAAGATTTTTTTTTGTAAAGTAACAAACCAGGGACCCGAACGCAATTTAAAAACGATTTTCTTGCCCTCACAAAAAATCGCAGAGGACCTGTCTGTAAGTTACAGAGACCTATCCGTAATTTAAAAAGAAGGGAGGAGCTTTTCGCAAATTACCATGGGGGGTGATGTGGAGCCTCGGTTGGCCTCCATTCTTAGGCGCTATAAGGGTGTTAATATTTACTGGGGGATTTTTTTTGTAAAGTAACGAAACAGGGACTCGAACGCAATTTTAAAACGCTTTTCTTGCCCTCACAAAAAATTGCAGAGAACCTGTCTGTAAGTTACAGGGACCTATCCGTAATTTAAAATGAAGGGAGGAGCTTTTCGCAAATTATCATGGGGGGTGACGTGGAGCCTCGGTTGGCCTCCTTCTTAGAGCATCTCCAGCAGAGCCCCTAAACCAGCCCCTAAACTTTAAAATAGGGAGTGTAGTAAAAAAATAGATCCAACAGGGCCCCAACTCAAGCCCCTAAAATTAGGGGGCCCCTAAATTTGCCTCCTCAGCCCCAATTCCCAGGGGCCCCAACTCAAGCCCCTAAAATTAGGATGCCCTTAAATTTGCCTTCTCAGCCCCAATTCCCAGGGACACGAGTACAACCCCTATTATTGAAGATAGGGAAATACATGAGAGGCTTCGAAAATTTTATCATGTTTTGAAAATTTTAAATTTAAATTTGAAATATCATGTTTTTAAATTGTAAATGTTAATATGCTTATGTTTTATGTATTACAAATATTTTTGATTGAATTTTAGTGGTGTCAAATGAAGATTATACATAGCGGTTATGTCAAAATATGAGAAAAAGTAAAATAGGGACTGAGATTTAGGGGCTGTTGCTGGACTTGTGCTCTGAAAACAGGACCTCAAAAAATAGGGGGAGTCCCTAAATCCAAAATAGAGACCCTGTTTTAGGAGCCCTTGCTGGAGATGCTCTTAGGCGCTATAAGGGTGTTAATATTGGTTTTTCACAGTAAGGGTAAATATTGGAGAATCGCAGATAGAAATGGTCGAGTAGCTGTATATGGAAAGGGATTAAACAAAGCGAGGAAGTGAATGGTATACGGTTAATTTGGTTTATATAGCGTAAATCACAGCCAAAAGGATTGCTTAGCAGGACCGTTAGAGTTTCACTTAGTACGGAGAAAAAAGGTACAGCGAAACACTAAGGGGAAGGAATTAGATAAACGAAGGGAACCTGTTCTAGCATAAAAACGATATGAGTTAAGTAATCTTCTCCTTTTTCTATTAGCAGCGGCATCAGCAGAACGAACCGACGAACGAAAGGCATTTCCTGCATAAACGAGAAGAAACCAAAAGTGTAAAATAGATACAGAAAGAACCGATTATAAACGGTGAACGAAAGATGGCAGAAAAGAGACCACTGCAGCAGAGCACAATTCGTATCACAAAACGGTAGCAAAAGAAAAAAAGAAACAGCGGCTGCACAACGGGTATAGCAAACGAACAGGAAGCGACAGTATGGTAAAAAGCTAATAGCATACCCGCTAACGAAGAACAAGAAGTAACGCGTAACAAAAAGGAAATGTTGGCTAAAGCGATAGCACATTCAGTAATGGAGCGAGAAGAGCATACCCGACAACGAAGATGGAGCGGCAAGAGGCACGAAACGAGGAAGCGCAACAGGAATAACCGATGGCGCGTGGAAATGGAAGCAGCATCCGAAAATACAGAGCAGGCATACACCGATGAGAGTAAAGAGGAACACAGCATAATGCATAACAATAAAAGAACGGCGCTCAAAGTAATCGGATACCTGGCGACGCAGCAAGAAGAGCAGCAGGGACGGATAAGTAGGCGAATCGGAAGCGACGGGCGGCGCAGGCCGAGGCGAAGGCGAGTCAATAGACGACGGGAGCGACAACACCGACGGGACGGTACACGATGTAGGCGCAATGGGTTGCTTACCACGCCAAATCTCTCAGCGTCGAACTTGAAGAGCAGAATCAGAATTCATAGAGAGGAAGAAACGAAGAGCAAACAACACACAGCAGAGGGCATATGCACAGCACGGGGGTGATAAAAAGCATAAAAGCAAGAAGGCAAGAGCACACGCACCGAGGCGCAGAGCCGCAATGAAGCTGAAAGCTAAAATTTATGACCGGCGACCGCAAAGTAATCAACGCCGAAACGCGTGGCGACACCCCAGGCCGATGCAGCACAGAGGCACAACGCGTGCTGAGAGAGCCGAGCGATGCGGCCGAAGAAGACAGCCATCGCCAGTCAGCGGATGGCAACGCAGACGACCGCTGCAAACGGACCAAGCCAGCCCATACCAATGGAAAGGCCGAGCAGCAAGCGTGGCCGAAGCCCCACGCTGCAGCAGAGCACGGTGGAGCGGAGCGCAGCCGGCAAACGGTTGATCCAGACAAAGGCCAACGCTGGAGCCGCAGCGAAGCAGCGTAGAGCAGCACGCAACGCGAGGAAGGACAACAGTGCGACGAACGGACGGGGTGACATGAGAGCGAGGCCGGCCGGGTGGACTGAGGAGACGGAACACAAGAAGGCAGTGAACCGGCGTGTGACACGCGGACACCCCGGTGCGCTCTAAACCTACAGATTGTAATATAGATAATATAATATGTTTTGCAACAAGAGCCTACATGACTGTCAGGACGGAGGAGTGCACGACGGAGCGACGACCCTATGGCGGACGGCGAGGCGACGGCGGGGCTACCCACGGTAGTGCTCTTTGTTGTGGGCTGCTGCTTCTCCTGCACACGATCGCTTATCTACCACGACGCTGTACAGGGGTGCTAATGTGTTTGAACCGGTTTAGGTTTTTAGATTAATACAGTCCAAAACTACAAATGAATTAGATTTATTTTGAATTCATAACTATTTGTATTAGATCTATATTGGATTTGGCTAGGCTTAGGCCATATGTTTTTCTACTAAATCTCTCACCACCAGCCAAATAAATTAATTGATGTTGCATTTAGCACTAATAGTTTCTGTTTTTTGCTTTACATACTTCAACAGCATACATTAAGTTCTAATTTTTCAATGTCTATTTTCAGTAAGTGTAATATGTAATTATAGATTGTCGGTGTTTCGTGCACCGGCAATACGAATTTACGGTCGGAGGGGGGTCGCGCGCTCCCTCTCCCCGAATGGTCGACTCAGGAAGTCAGAGGTTTATACTGGTTCGGGCTGAACGTCCCTACTCCAGTCCACTCGATCGAGGTATATTGCCCTTGGCGTCGAACAATTACCATGGGAATACAACGAGAGCTAGTCTCGATGGGAACGAATGTCTCGGTGAGTGTTTCTTTTCTTCTACTTCTCTCCCCTTCCTCCCGGGGTCCTGCCTCTCCTTATATACCCGGAGGCGGCAGGTTACAAATGGGAGTTGGAGAAAAAGAGGAGGGGGTACTGTACGTCTTGGAGTCTGGTCTTCTTGTCTTGTCGTTCGACCGGGCCCTGACTAGTCGCTATGCCGGGTTGGTAGCCCTGTGGTCGGGGAGTCTTCAGCCGTGCTGTTGAGGCGACGCATCATACCGGGCGGATGTCAGCCTGGCATTTAATGGTCCTTGACCTCGGCTTGGTCTCGGGAGGGGGCGCTTCTCTGCAGCGTGTCAGCGGTGACGGGACCGGGACTTGACCTCCTGGCGAACCCTCTGACGTCCTCGGGAAGGAGCCGCCTACCCTGGTACGGATATCAGAGGACGTCATGTACACAGAGCAGTTGGCCCTTTGAGCGTTGGTGGAGCCGGCCGACCATGCGTTTTGACTTGGGAGGTCGGGGTTGGTCCGGCCGCCTGGGACTGGTTCCGATCGGTGGTAGGCCGAGCCCTTGCGGCCCACGAACCTTCGCCAGAACTTGGGCTTTTTGAGGGATGTCAGCCCGCTCGTGGTCTCGGGCTGATGGAGGTACCCATGGTATGGGTATTCGTCAGTAGCCCCCGAGCCCCCAACCTGGGGGTCGGCGACGTTCGGTGGGCGCAACTCTTGGGCATTGCGCTCGCCAGAAAGGGCGGCAAGGCTTGGCGAGCGCACCAGTGGAGTGTAACCCCGAGCCCCGAGCGGGTCGGAGAGCCGGTCGGGGGTTTGCCCGGTCGGAGGTGACTGCCAACCTGGAGGTCGGCGACGTTCGGTGGGCGCAACCATCGGTACTGGCAAGATAATTGAAAGGGCCCAGTGCGCGCGAAGACCCGGTGGTGTAGCCCCGAGCCCCCGAGCGGGTCGGAGAGCCGGTCGGGGGTTTGCCCGGTCGGACTCTGGTCGGCCACGGTTATGGGACCTTTTAGAGTCTTGTGAGCGAACGCGCGTTTACCTACGTCGGTTTGAACGCCGTGCTCGCGCGAGCTACAAACGGGTAATCCAGGTGAAATCTTGGCGATCCCCCTGAAGGGGGTCGTCCCCAAGCGGACGTAATTCCCGGCGTGGGGCGTCCGACCCACTGTGGGCATTCCATGAGAACCTTTCCTTACTCGATCCCGTATCGGGCTACCGGGTCGTCCGCCGACCCGGAGCGCGGCTGGCCGCTACTCATGGATGAGCTCCGCGGGAGAGTGTGAGGTATGGTCCCGGATGCGGGCTAGGGTGATTGGGTCATCCGTCGACCCAACCGGAGGCCCATCGAGCTCACCCTACCGCCGCTCTCTTTTTTTTCGTGCTGGGGCGGCTTTAGTTCCGGTCGGCCGGACTTGGCCTTCGTAACCCCAACACGGTGCCGGGCCTCAGGTGTGAGCCCAAAGGCGATCCTCCGTCCCCGAGGCCGGGCGGCCTAGCGGGCCGTTTCATACCTTTTTCCGGGTCGTTTTGGCCCAGTTTTGCCCGGCGGAGTGTGCAGCGCTGCGCGGCGTGCGGCGTGCGGCGCGAGGCGGCCGTCCTGTCGAAGCAGTTAATGCTCAGTGGGATTTAAATGGGCTGCGGCACGTTACCGGAGTAGTGGGCGAGGTGGCAAGCGGACGGTCGGCGACCGCGTTGGTTTGCGTGAGGAGGCGTCGGTTGGGCGTGAAGGCGTGTCGGTTCCCGCCTAGCGCCTATAAAGGAAGGAGAGAGCGGCGCGGGGGACAAAGGCTTCCGTTTGCGTCTTCTGCAAAAAAGAGGAAAGAAAGCACAAGGGAAGAAAGAAGGCTCCCTGCTTCCTTGCGTCACGCTCTGCCCCCTTGCCCGCATCGGAGATGTCGCTGATTCCGCACTCGTCCGCGGCGGGTCACTTCCTCGGCTTGGAGAGGAAGGAATTCCTCCCCCCGCGAGTCGATTCCGGCTGGCGGACGCCGCCGGCCGGGACCGAGGTCCCCGAGGTGGGAGACGGGGAGATAATCTCGCTGGCTGCCTTCTACAAGCGCGGATTTGGCCTTCCGCTCCACCCGTTCGTCCGAGGGCTGCTGTACTTCTACGGGGGGAAGTACACCACCTGAACCCGAATGGGGTCCTCCATATCGCGGCCTTCATCACGCTGTGCGAGGCCTTTCTGGGGATCGAACCCCACTGGGGGCTCTGGCGCCACTTCTTCTTCGCGAGGCTGCCGTCGGACGCCGTCGGTCTCCTTGGTGCCCTGGCAATCCAACTGCGCCCCGGCCACAGGCCGTTCTACATCGACGTGAAGCTGCCGACGTCGAACCGAGGGTGGCACAGCGAGTGGTTCTACGTTCGGAACCTTGGCAACAAAGTGTCCCACCTACAAAGTGGGAATAATATGCCGGTGCGCCGAATCCCATTGGACTTGGGGTCCCGATTCGAAGGACAAGAGGAAGGTGGAGGTAGTCCTCGAAAAGCTTGAGGACCTGAAGCGGCGGGGCCTGACAGGCAAGGTGGTCATCAGTACGTTCATGGAGAGGCGCATCCAACCCCTTAGGGATCGGTTGCGCCCCATGTTCGAGTATACCGGACTGACCGACCCCGCGAGGTCGTCGGAGCGGGAGCTTCCTGCGTCGGAGGTCCTTGCGCGCGTGACTGCGGTCTCCCTCGTGGGAGATACCGAGCCGGTGGGCGAGGCGCCCGCGCCGTTCTCGGCGCGGAACCCGCAGAATTTGGTATGTGGGGTGGCTTCTGTTTGTTTTTGTTTTGTTCCGCTCCTCCGCCCCCTTACCCGAGTATGCTCTCGCAGGGGCTCGGCGGCATGATCTCCCGGCCCTTGCTCCTGGGAGAAAAGGAGGCGAGAGCGACCGCGCGCCTCCTTAGGGACCAGCGCGACGCCGCCCTCCAGGCGGAGAGGGCGGAGAAGGAGGCCGCGAAGGCGCGGAAGAGGAAGGAGCGCGCGGACCGGGCCGTGCGTGGCGAGGAAGTCTCCGACGAGACTCTGAGCGACGACGACGAAGAGTCGTCGTTGAGCGAGGGGGGACTGAGCGCCGGAGGTGACTCTGGCAGTTGCGACGCGGGTTCCGACCATGGGGCCGGCGACCGCGATCCTGAGGATGACGTCGCGAGCGCGGGGTTCGTCCTGAGGAGACGGAGGTCCCTCACCCCCCCTCGTAGGGGTCCGGCGAAGAGGGCGCGACAGGCGCTGCTCGTTCGATCTTCACGGTAAGCGTCTCGTGCGTGCCCCGACCAATCTTCCCCAGCGCTTGTTTTTTATGGTTCTGGCCCGGTTATGGGTGTGCGAGGCACTCCAGCGTAGGAAGGGCGAGCCCCACCTGTGGGCGAAGCGAGTCGCGCCTCCGCCCTGCAGTGAGGCGGCGATTATCGGCGGGTCTCGCCAGCGCCTCTGCGGCGGAGCCATTGGCGAATGGCGCGACGCCACGGTGAAGCGTGGCCCAGGATTGTTGCAGGTCATGACCGGTGGCGGAAATCCCGCCAGGCTCGCCTCCCTCGCGCCCGTAGAAGTTGGCGAGATCTGCCGTCCCAGCCGGCGCTACCGCCGCTCGGGCGATTCGGGCGCCATTGGAGGACCCGCGACCATCCGCCATGGAAGCTCGGTAGGGCAGGGTGCCGGGTCGGGCAGCCGCCGCCGTCAGGCCGACTGCCCGGCAGCCGACCGACCGGAGGGCCGGCGTTTACCTTGGACGACGGGGCGGAACGCGGTGATTTGAACACCGTGGAGCAGTGCGAGAAGGAGGTGGAGAAGGAGATGGGGAGGATCCGCACCGACCTTCTTCACACCGTCGACGCTTCGTCCCGGGTAATGAGGCTCATCGTTGAGGAGTCCCGCCCGGCCGGATCGGTAAGATAGATGGGGGTCCGCTCTTTGCGGGGTTTTTTTTTGGATAGTAGTATAAAAAGAGGGAGACTGATCGGGCAGGCAATCCATTTGCAGCGTCTGATATCCTGGGCGGTGGGCAAGTCGAGCTTCCTCCGGCGTCTGCACAGCCAGAGGAGCATCGCGGAGGGGGATCTGCGCGACGCCCAACGGGCAGTTGTCGCCGAACGAGAGAAGGCCGCCGCGGCTGGTCAGCGGCTGGGGGAAGTTGCCGAAGCCTTGCGAGAGGCTCAGCGACTTGCAGAGTCATTGACCGACGAGGTGGAGAGGGCCAGGTCGACCCTGGTGGAGGCCGAGAGGGCCAAGGCTTCTGCGGTCCGCGCGGAGGAGTCCGCTCGGGCGGAGGCCGCTCTCTTCCGAGAAGAGGTCGAGTCGGTCCGGAGGGAGGCCGACCGGCTGCGCGGCGAGCGTGATCTTGCTCGAGGGGAGCTCGCGTCCGACCGGGAAGCGCGCGGCAAGGTCGAGGAGGAGCTTCGCGCCAAGGAGGCCTCCGTGACCGGTGGGTGGTCCCACCTCTCGGTAGTTTGTTGTAGTGGGTGTCTTCTGACGCTGTTTTTTCCTTGCAGAGCTACGGAAGGATCTCAGCGACATGCTGGAGTCGCGGAGGAGGGCGGCGGAGCAGCGGGATGCGGCGGTCGAGTCGCGAGACTCGGCCCTTTTGGACAAGGGGATTGCGGAGAGGGATGCGGCCGACGCGACGGTCGAGCTGACGACCCTCCTGGTGGCCAGCCAAGCCGTCTGCGACCGATTGTTTGGGCTTACTCCGGGCCCCAGCGTCATCTCCACTATACTCGAGAGGGTCCCGGGGCACGTCGAAGCGTCGATGCGGGAGGCGACGATGCTTGGCGCTTCCTTGGCCCTGGTTAACACCGTCTCTTACTATGACGGTGTCGACCTTGAGGCGGTTGGGAGCGGCGTTGCCACCGATCGGACTGACGAGGAGGTCGAGGCATTCGTGGCCCAAGTCGACCCCTGTGCTCAGGAGATCGCCAGCCGGATCTCGCCGCGTGACATCCTCCATCGTGGGGAAGGAGATGATTAGTTTTCTTCATTTTTTACTTTTGCAGTTATGTAATGAACGTGATTACTTCGAACGAGTCCGACCTGTTGGGTCGCTTTAAGTCTTTTGCTTGCCCGCCTCGTGCTTCTTGTGTGATTGGGCAATCTTTCGACCGTAGCTACGGGACCCGCGGGGGTGCCCCGAGAGCGTGGGTGTTGCGCCAACTACATCCGAAGAGAACACGGGACGAGATAAGAGACTTAGAGCGCTTGCTTCGCGGAGGAGGGGTGCTACGAAAAAAGGCTTAGTTCGGACTTGCCTCCTTCGCGAAGCCTCCGTTTTAGTCGGTTGGAACGCTGGCCTAAGTCGGAACGTTCCGACCGACCCTAGCGTCTCTCGCTCGGAGGACTCGTTTTTCCGCCTAAGTGCCGCTTTTGAAGCCGTAGCCACGGAGGCGTAGGCCGCGGCATTTGGGCCGAAAAAATAGTCGCGAGCTAGATAGCTCGGTTGGCCGAATTTCGGCCTAGGTCAGTGACTCGTATGCCTTTTAACGCTGTTTTAAGTCGGAAAGTCCCGGCCGGCCTCGGATCTCTTGCTCGAGAAGTATCCCCTCTTCCGCAAAGCGCTACTTCGAAACCGTAGCCACGGGGGCGTAGGCCGCAACATTTTGGGTCAAAGAGGTTACTATGAGGAAGGTCACTCGGCCGGTCGGGTTGTCGACCTAGGTCACCGACCCCTGGGGTCGTAAGCAGCCCCCGAGTGGTGCGTGGGGACTGGGGGTGCAGTCGTCGCGCACCGCTTGAGCTCGCGGCAGGCGCTCATTTAAATGAGAGGAGGGTTGCTTTTAGAGATAAGGCAGGATTAACTCACCTGGAGGACTGTGCCGATTCCAGAACTGGCGCTGGACGCTTCGGCTTCCGCTTCCTTGCGTAACCCGAGGCGCTTCATCTTCCATGCCGAGGGCTATAAGAGGAGGGGTGCCGGTGCGTTCGTTGCTTCGGCAGGATCGTTACCAAGCGAGCTCTCTTCTTTGCGCGCCATGGCGGACCGCTACACCCAGCTCCGAGAGGAGGTAGGCGAGGAGCAGGCCTGGCTGCGAGTGGTGGCGGAGGTCAAAGCCGAAGCAGTGCTTGGAGATGCGCGGTGAGTTGGCGTCCTCATCGCGGGTGTCCCTCGACTGTGGGAGGTTAGGGCGCCGCTGGTCCGGGCGGTGACTGAGCGACGTCACGCATCATTCGGCTGGCTGGGCACACACCAAGAGGAGTACCGTGCTCTTGCCGAGTGAAGGGACCTTGTCGGGTGGTTCCTTTTCGGCTGGGCTGACGCCCCTCTTGTATATAAATAAAGCGCTCTTGTTTGCTCCCTTTTTTTCTTCTCTTTCTTTGAGAATCCGCCCTTGCGCTCGCCCATAGCCGTAGCTTTCAGAGACCGCAAGGGGTCAAGCGTAGGCTCGAGGCGGTGCTTAGCGCGCTTAATGGCGAGGATGGAATCACGACCAACCAGCTGGTCGGTCGTCCTCGTATTGGTGGACTTCGTGACCCGCAGAATACTACTTTGGGACCTCTGCTTTTGGGGCGGAGATCGTAGTGTTTGCGGTCGGTCAAAAGAAACAAGAAAGTTTTGAGAGAGAGAGAGAGAGAACTTTGGTCGGTAGCCCGACTGCCGTGGCTTTCTTTGGTCAAGTCACTTTCGAGCGGTACAAAGAGGAGAGGAGTTGACTACGGATAGAATCTTCTCAGCTTCTCTATGTTCCATGCATTAGTCACGAGATTTCCTTTAGTGTCTTTGAGTCGAAAAGTGCCGGGTCGGAGGACTTCTGTGACGACAAAAGGGCCCTCCCAAGGCGGGGAAAGCTTGTGCCTGTCCTTCGCGGACTGGACTTGCCGTAGTACCAAGTCGCCGACTTCGAACGACCGGCCGCGAACAAGTCGGCTGTGGTAGCGGCGTAGCGCCTGCTGGTATTTGGCCGACCGCAAGACCGCAACATCTCGTGCCTCATTAAGTTGATCGAGGTCGTTCTGCTGCGCTTTCGCCCCTCGCGTGCTGTCGTAGCTTTGCACCCTAGGCGCGCCGTACTCGAGGTCGATCGGGAGGACGGCCTCCGCTCCGAACACGAGAAAGAACGGCGTGAACCCGGTCGACCTGGTCGGCGTGGTTCGCAAACTCCAGAGTACGGGGGGCAGCTCGGTGGCCCACCGTCCCGCGAACTTCTTCAGTCGACTGAAGATTCGCGGCTTGAGCCCTTGGAGGATCATGCCGTTGGCCCGCTCGGCCTGGCCGTTGGCGCGGGGGTGTGTGACCGCCGCCCAGTCGACCCGAATGTTGAAGTCATCGCAGAACCCGAGGAACTCCTTCCCCGTGAACTGCGTCCCGTTGTCGGTGATGATGGAGTTCGGGACTCCGAAGCGGTAGACGATATCACGGAAGAAACTGGCTGCCTGCGCCGAAGTGATGGTCGCCAACGGCTTCGCCTCTATCCACTTGGTAAACTTGTCTATCGCAATAAGCAGGTGGGTGAAGCCCCCGGGCGCCTTTTTGAAGGGTCCAACCAGATCAAGCGCCCAGACCGCGAAGGGCCATGTGATGGGGATCGTCTGTAGGACTTGTGCCGAGAGGTGTGTTTGCCTGGCGAAGAACTGGCATCCTTCACAAGTGCGGACTATCTGCGTGGCGTCGGCCACAGCGGTCGGCTAGTAGAAGCCTTGTCGGAAGGCTTTTCCTACCGGCGGCAAGTGGCGCGCGTGGTGCCCGCAGAATCCCGCGTGGATGTCGGCGAGAAGGTGCCTCCCTTGGCTCAAGCGGTATACATACGGAGGATCCGGAGGGGCTCCTCTTGTAAAGGGTCTTCTCGACCAAGACAAATGATTTGGCCCGCCGAGCTAGGCGTCGAGCCTCGGTGGAGTCAGCGGGAAGTGACCCATCGGTCAACCGGTCGATGAAGGGTTGCCTCCAGTCGGACTCAACGTTCAGAACACTAGGACCTGACCCAGGCGGGTGCTCGTCCGACCGAGTGTTGGTCGGAGCACCCGCTTTCAGGGGGTCGGGTGTGCCTCCAACGATGGGATCCAACCGGATGGATGGCTTGTGGAGATCGGAGACGAAGATACCGGGAGGGACCGGCCCTTTGCTGGAGGCGAGGTTAGCGAGGGAGTCGGCCTCCCCGTTGGAGGTTAGCGAGGGAGGTGGTAACTGTGGTGGAGCTCGAATCCCTTGAACTTCTCCTCAAGCTTGCGAACCTCCAGACAGTAGGCCGCCATGCGAGCGTCGCGAGGCTCTGTGGCCTTCATAACCTGGTCGACGACTAACTTGGAGTCGCCATGAACGTAGAGTCGTCGAGCGCCGAGGTCGGCGGTGATCCGAAGACCGTTGACGAGGGCTTCGTACTCGGCGATGTTGTTGGTGGCGTCGAAAAGTAGTCGGATGGTGTACTGGAGCTTGGTGCCAAGCGGGGAGATGATGACGACCCCCGCGCCGGCTCCGTTCTTGGTGTAGGACCCATCGAAGTACATCGTCCAGTACTCGGGGTCCTGGACCACCGCAGGGACTTGCGCCTCGGTCCACTCGGCGACGAAGTCCGCCAAGACCTGCGACTTGATCGCCGTCCTAGGGACGTACGATACGTCGAGGCTGTTGAGCTCGAGGGCCCACTTGGCGATTCTTCCGGTGGCGTCGCGGTTGTGGACGATTTCTCCGAGTGGCGAGGAGGTCACCACGGAGATGGGGTGTCGATCGAAGTAATGGACGAGCTTCCTCTTAGTGATGAGCATCGAGTATAGCAGCTTCTGCATCTGGGGGTATCGGACCTTCGTTTCGGAGAGTACCTCGCTAACGAAGTAGACCGGTCTTTGCACCTTGAAGACGCGGCCTTCCTCTGCTCGCTCCACAATGAGCGCCGCGCTGACGACCTGAGTCGTGGCGGCAATGTAGAGGAGCAAAGGCTCCTGTGGCTCCGGGGCGACCAGTACTGGAGGTGAGGTCAAGAAAGCTTTCAGTCGACTGAGGGCTTCCTGAGCTTCGTGTGTCCAGCAGAAGCGATCGGACTTCTTCATCAGCTTGTAAAGTGGCATCCCGCGCTCGCCGAGGCAGGATACGAAGCGGCTTAGAGCCGCGAGGCACCCCATCAGCCTCTGGACCCCCTTCAGATCGTTGATCGGCCCCATCCTCTAGATGGCGGAGATCTTATCGCGGTTGGCTTCGATGCCGCGCTCGGAGACGATGAAACCCAGCAGCTTGCCCTTGGGGACCCCGAAGACGCACTTCTCCGGGTTGAGCCTTATGCGAAACCGTCGGAGGTTCGCAAAAGTTTCCTCCAGGTCGGCGATGAGGTCGTCGGCCTTCCTAGTTTTGACAACGATGTCGTCGACGTAGGCTTCTATGTTACAGCCAATTTGGTCTGAAAAACACGCCTGCATACACCGCTGGTATGTAGCGCCTGCGTTTTTTAGACCAAAAGGCATCGTGACGTAACAGTACGAGCCATACGGAGTGATGAAGGAGGTCGCGAGCTGGTCGGACTCCTTCATTGCAATCTGGTGGTAGCCCGAATAGGCATCCAGAAAAGAGAGGGACTCGCACCCGGCGGTGGAATCCACGACCTGATCGATGCGAGGTAGTGGGAACGGGTCTTTTGGACAGGCTTTGTTGAGGCTTGTGTAGTCAACACACATTCTCCATTGCCCCGACTTTTTCTTTACAAGGACAGGATTGGCGAGCCACTCGGGGTGGCGCACCTCCCTTACAAAGCCGGCGGCCAAAAGTTTGGCGATCTCTTCCCCAATGGCCCGGCGTTTTTCTTCGTCGAAACAGCGCAGGCGTTGGGCGACCGGTCTGGATCCCGGTCGGATGTTCAGGGAATGCTCGGCGACCTCCTTCGGAACTCCCGGCATATCCGAGGGTCTCCAAGCGAAGACGTCTCGGTTTGCCCGGAGGAAGTCGACGAGCGCGCTTTCCTATTTAGCCGTGAGGGCGGCCCCGATCCGCACGGTCTTGGCGGGGTCTTCGGGATCAACCGCGACCTCCTTCGTGTCTTCCGCGGATTTGAAGGAGCTCGGCCCTGACTTGCCGGAGTCGGGGGCGGATTCGGAGGCCTTCTCCTGGAGCTGGGCGAGCTCGGCGGAAGCGACGACCGCCGAGGCCAGCTCGCAACTGCTTCGCTCGCAGTTATAAGCGAGCTGAAAAGACGCGGCCACGGTGATGACTCCCTGCGGCCCTGGCATCTTCAGCTTGAGGTAGGTGTAGTTGGGGACCGCCATGAACTTCGCGTAGCATGGCCGTCCCAAGATAGCGTGGTAGGAGCCGGGAAAGTCCACAACCTCAAAAGTGAGGCTCTCGGTGCGGAAATTGTCCAGGCTTCCAAAGGTAACGGGCAAGCTGACCTGCCCGAGAGGGTGGGCCTGTTGGCCTGGAACGACGCCGTGGAAAGGCGCCTTGCTCGGCCGGAGGGCGGAGGCGAGGACCCAAGGCATCCAGGGTCTCAACATACATGATGTTGAGACTGCTGCCGCCGTCCATGAGCACCTTGGTCAGGCGCTTCGTCCCCACGATGGGGTCGACGACGAGCGGGTAGCGTCCCGGATGTGGGATGTGGTCGGGGTGGTCGGTCCGATCGAAGGCGATCGGGCACTCCGACCACCTCAAGTAGCAGGGTGCGGCGGGGGTCGCCGTGTGAACCTCTCGGTGGGCGAGCTTCAACCGTCGCTTGTCGGCGTAGCACTCTGCCCCTCCGAAGATCATGAGGCAACCGTCGAGTTGCGGGAACTCGTTGGTCGGCTCATCGCCCTTTGCCCCAGCGTCGGGTGCCGGGTCGCGCTTCTTCCCCTTACCCTACGACGTCGTGGGGTTCCCGGAGAGAAACCGTTTCAGGACCTCGCAGTCCCGGTATTTGTGTTTGACGGGATAGTCGTGGTTCGGGCACAGACTATCCATCATCCTCTCGAATCGGTCGGGCGTCTGCCGAACCTGCTGCTTGGCAGGGCGGTCGGCGGCGGCGACCATGCGGCCTTCGCGGCCTTGCTTCCCTTTCCGCCGCTTCTTATCGGGGCGGTCAGAAGGGGCGCCGGCCTCGGAGCCGGACGGCTGGCGGGCCACCTTCCTTTCGAAGATGGCCCCCACGGCCTCTTCGCCGGAGGCGTGGTTGGTGGCGACGTCGAGAAGCTCCTTGGTGGTCCGGGGCTTGGCGCAGCCCAGCTTGTGGACCAGAGCCTCGCACGTAGTGCCGTAAATGAACGCCCCGACGACGTCGGCGTCACGGATGTCGGGGAGCTCGTTGCATTGCTGGGAGAAGCGGCGGATGTAGTCCCGGAGCGTCTCCCCCGGCTGCTGTTTGCAGCTCTTCAGATCCCAGGAGTTGCCAGGGCGCTTGTACGTCCCCTGGAAGTTCCCGACGAAGAGATTCGTCAGATCGGCCCAACTCCCGATAGTGTCCGCGGGCAGGTACTCGAGCCAGGCCCGAGCGGAGTCCGCGAGGTAGATGGGGAGGTACTGGATGACGAAAAGGTCGTTAGTCGCCCCCCCGGCCCGGCATGCGAGCCGGTAGTCTTCTAGCCACACACTGGGGTTTGTTGCCCCTGTGTATTTGGCTATGTTGGTCGGAGCCCGGAATCGGGCCGGGAAGTCGGCGTTGCGGACGGTGCGAGTGAACGCGCGTGGTCCGTCCGTCGCCGGTCGGGATGGTCGCGTCGTCCGCGATCCGCAACTAGAGATGATGCCGCTGCGTCGGCGAGTCTCCTTCGCGCGTCGAGGGGGGCGCGATGGTCATGGTTATCCCGATCGGTGGCGTGCTGAGTGCGTGATGCCTGGGGGAGCTCCTGGAACGGGGTCGTCTTGGCTAGACTCTGACGACCCCTCGAGGGGGAAAAGCCCTGACGACCCGAGGTCGCGCCCGAGTGCCTGGAGCCGGAACCCTGGGCGTGCTGCACGACAGCACGCTCGACCAGCCCCCGGAGGTTCTGGTAGGTGGCCCTGGCTTCCGGATCCGTCGGCTCGGGCAATCCGCGAAGCAACATGGCCGCCGGCGCGATGTTACTTGGCGTGGGGAAGAACGGAAGATCGCCGCCCCTCGGCTAGCCGTTGATGCACTGGCCGATACGCGTGCGCGCCAGGGACGAGTGGCGGCTCGGGCTGTCGTTGCTCCAGGTCGGCCTCAAGTTTGTCGAGCTCGGCCTTTGGGCCTCGGCTCCTCGCTGGCCGACGGAGGTCGGCGAGACATCGCTGGTGGTGCGCGTCGTCTTCCCGTCGGGACTCCTCCCGCCGTGCTTCGTCGCGCGGGAGGAGGGTCCCGAGGGTTGCGGGGGTGGAGGACGGTTCCGCCGCACCCGTCATGTTGCACTCTCGAGAGTTCATCCTGCGCGGGGGGTGCTCTCTATCGGAGCTGGAGCTGTGGCTGGAGGAATCCCCCAGCAGGTCGTGGAGGGAGGTAGGCGCGTAGCCAGTCATGGCCACGAGCCAGGAGCTCGTGGAGGGCGAGATCATCGCTCGCCGTGGATCGCGCGCGGCGTTGTTGGAGGCAATGCCGCGGCGCGACGAATCCGCCGAGGAGGCCCAAGCCGGGGTCTCGAGGCGGAGGTTGCCGAGGACATCGGCGACCACGTCCAAGCTCGTGGAGGGTGCCTGATCTCGGAGGGCAGCGGGGACGAGAACAAGTTCCCCTGCCATGGTGACGATGAAGTCGAGGGTTCCGAAGCGGATCCAGCCCCTCGACGCCGGCGAGTCGTCGCGAGCGAAAGAAGCCATCGGGGAGGAAGATGAGAATCCGAAGGAGGATGCGGCGATGGCGCGCGAAACCCCCTACCTGGCGCGCCAACTGTCGGTGTTTCGTGCACCGGCAATACGAATTTACGGTCGGAGGGGGGTCGCGCGCTCCCTCTCCCCGAATGGTCGACTCAGGAAGTCAGAGGTTTATACTGGTTCGGGCTGAACATCCCTACTCCAGTCCACTCGATCGAGGTATATTGCCCTTGGCGTCGAACAATTACCGTGGGAATACAACGAGAGCTGGTCTTGATGGGAACGAATGTCTCGGTGAGTGTTTCTTTTCTTCTACTTCTCTCCCCTTCCTCCCGGGGTCCTGCCTCTCCTTATATACCCGGAGGCGGCAGGTTACAAATGGGAGTTGGAGAAAAAGAGGAGGGGGTACTGTACGTCTTGGAGTCTGGTCTTCTTGTCTTGTCGTTCGACCGGGCCCTGACTAGTCGCTATGCCGGGTTGGTAGCCCTGTGGTCGAGGAGTCTTCAGCCGTGCTGTTGAGGCGATGCATCATACCGGGCGGACGTCAGCCTGGCATTTAATGGTCCTTGACGTCGGCTTGGTCTCGGGAGGGGGCGCTTCTCTGCAGCGTGTCAGCGGTGACGGGACCGGGGCTTGACCTCCTGGCGAACCCTCTGACGTCCTCGGGAAGGAGCCGCCTACCCTGGTACGGATATCAGAGGACGTCATGTACACAGAGCAGTTGGCCCTTTGAGCGTTATTGGAGCCGGCCGGCCATGCGTTTTGACTTGGGAGGTCGGGGTTGGTCCGGCCGCCTGGGACTGGTTCCGATCGGTGGTAGGCCGAGCCGTTGCGGCCCACGAACCTTCGCCAGAACTTGGGCTTTTTGAGGGATGTCAGCCCGCTCGTGGTCTCGGGCTGATGGAGGTACCCATGGTATGGGTATTCGTCATAGATATTAGAGCGATTTGTCTTTTTTACTTAGTAAAATGTTGTGCGGCGTGCAGGTCCGGTCGAACGACTTTCAAGGCATTAACACTGAGCATATACAATGATGTAGATAGCTGCTATAAGGACTGAACTAGTTCAGTTAGTTAAAGGCGCTGGTGTGCGTCTCGCCCACCCGGGTTCGAGCTCCGCTTGACCCGCGTGCTGGCGAGGGCTGAAGGCAGGCGCGTATGTGTGGTGGTGTGTGTTATGCGTGTGTTTGGTGTGTGTGCGTTTATAGTCCGGCTGTTGTTCTCTTCATTTTTAATGAAATGCCAGAGCTCCTAGCCAATTTTTTTAAAAGAAAAATAGACAGCTGCTATCTAGATAACACTACTACAGGAATATACATTAGTGTCGGTTCTTTTTCGTCATCACTGTCGGTTTTGGTGGCGATAGAAAGTCTAGCGACAGAGATGTCGAAGTTTTATCACGGTCGGTTTTAGAACGACAGTAATAACTATCTCATCACAATCGGTTCTTTCGGGGAACCGATTGTGTTGAGTCAATTATCATAATCGGTTCATGTTAGAAACCGACTGTGATACGGTAATTATCACAATCGGTTCATGTTAGAAACCGACTGTGATACGGTAATTATCACAATTGGTTCCACATTGGAATCGATTGTGATAATTACCGTATCACAGTCGGTTTCTAACATGAACCGATTATGATAATTGCACATCACAATCAGTTCCAAAGAAGAACCGATTGTGATGATGTTTCTGTTCATCATCCGAAAACAACCAGCAGTTACATTCATTCGCACAAAACATCCACAACATGACACATAACATTCATAATATATTAATCACAGAACATACATCGCAATCTGAATACATTATCACAGAACATTCACATAAACATCTGAGCATATCGCATTCAATACACATCACATTCACATTAATAATATTGTTTACATTACATGGACTAGTAAGATCCTGTTGGGTCTCTAAATCTACCATCCTCTGTTATAACTTCTGTCCAGTACCACTGGCAGATATGGTCTCATAATTTCTTGAAATCCTTGTCACTTAGGACCTTCCGGGGGATATCAACGTCCTACAAAATAGAAAGTTTTAAAATTTGATTGTAAAAGACTGATGGTATTATGCATGTAAACAAATACCACATTGGCAGTATTATATTGACAGTAGTGCAATTAATCAGTTCTATACCTTAGGAAAAGGTTGTGAGCTGCCGACCAGAATCAGCATGTGATGCATCACATAAAAGCCGCACAGTTCATCGCACCCCTGTTGATGACACTGTGAACAAAGAAACTTAAATTAGGAGACAAATAATAGGTGTGAGAAAGAAATCCTATGATAGACACTTGTACCTTGAAGCGTTTCCACTCTAGTTTGTCGCCTTGTTTATCATTGTGTCGCCCATCTTCAGCAACATAAGACAAGAAAGCCCTACATACATTGGAGAGATGCCATTGAGGTAAAAAAAAATATCCAATGCAGTTCAATATGAAATACATTAGGTTAGAGTAATGTACTTACTTCTGCAAAATAGGCCTGATCGCGATGTCCATCGGTCTACCTTCTAGCGAGTTAAGCACATAGACTTTGTTTGTACTCGGAACAAACACAAGTAGAATCCAATGGTTGCTAATTAAGCAGTACACAGTGCAAGAAAATAAGTTCATATACGGTTTAAGTGCGTACAAGTAATTGAATTGTATAGTAGTACATACTCCTGGTGGTACGGGAAGAGAATGAAGTCTTTTTTTGCCTCAGCATGCAATGCCTGCTTGATGTATCCTTCAAGGAACTCCGATTTCAACCTAGCCATGGTCACAGACACCATCTCGGGGTCGACAAACCCGAAAAGGTGTCGTCCCGTCATGGCTCGCTGCCTCATAATCCTACGATTCATGTCAATTGTTAAAAAATATAATACAAAATCAGTAAACAGTCATAGGGATGAGTATGATGCAATACTCACAGCGTCCAGGTTTGTACGGTAGAAATATCGATGGCTTTCAAGCTGTACAAAAAGAATAGATCCTCAAAACTGACTGGGAAGGTCCTATCCTCCTGACGGTGGAAATGTCCCCCTCGATACCTCACATTGAAATCGATGTGAGGCACGACCTCATGTGACTTGTTGATGTACCATCCATATAGCAAGCGAGTGAACAAGCCTAAAGCATTCAAGTCACTGCTTGGGATTAAAGGTTTTTCCATGTACGAACCCCTTAGAATCATGTGGGGGCTCTTTGGCCTCCGACAACTTTGCCTTCTTCACAAAGGGATTCTCCGAGCTCTCCTGTGGATCTTTCGTCAGCGTGGTAGTACCCCTTTTGCGCACCAGCGTGCTAGGAGCCGGAGAAGTTGTAAGTGCAGCTAGAGCAGTTGTAGAAGCGATAGTGATTCGCGATGCTGAGGAAGCGAGGTGCGGCGCATAGCGCAGGAGCAGTGCGAGGAGCAAGTGCGAGGCGATACCACTGTAAAGCACATGCATATGTAACGGGGCGTGTTGCAGTATTGAAATGATGGACAAGATGCAGGGTTTTATACCTTTTGCACTACGACACCCGTCGCGGGCCACTTGATGAACGACATCCATGCTTGCCCGAGAGTGGTGATATCTTCGTTGGGGGGGGAACTCCAGCGCATGAGATAGGAAATCATCGTGGACATAGTCCACCTGAACCCTCATGTAGCCCTTCCCCAAAGGTGTACCATGCATCGTGTCATCCTCCTTGCTTGGAAATGCAACCCCGCGTCCAGCCTCAATGCATAATCCGTCTTCGATCATGACTAGCTAGCACTTGGCAGGATTCTGCAAGAAGTGTGCAACTTGATCATAATCTTTGTTAAGCTTACTCATGTACCTTTTAGTCAGAAACACTTATTACCTTCAGGTGGGGAACGGGCTGATCATTTCTGGAGCTACTAGGGCGTATCACAGACGATGTTGCATGACTCTGATTCTGGGAGAACATCGCCATCATCTCAGCCCTTAGGCGCTCATTTTGTGCCGTCATCTCCTCCATCAGCTCTTGCCTCATCTCGTCCTTCACCTCCTCCTTCATCTGGGCCCTCAGGCGCGCCGCACGTGCTTCCCATGATCTTGATCTTGCACTGGAAGCGCTATCCTCTGGGAAGAAGGACCCCTTCGTATGTCCCGCACCAGCGGCAAGCACCCGACCCTTATGATCGGGCTTTTCAATTGCTAAAGACAGGATGTCCCTCGACCCTTGGCTTTGAAATGTTCCTTGCTCTTTTTGCTGGCATACCTCTTCCTACAGGAAGCGAATATAAGTTAGTGTTAATACAATGGGAAGGGTCAGCTGTAATGTACTATGTTAGATGTCTTACGATGGTGGAGACAATCTGTGCGGTCGCGGGGTTTGGAACCACAACTTGACCGTCAGAGATTTTGTTTGTCCTCGCTAATACCCAGTCGCTTGCCCGCTCCTCACATATGTGGGAGTAAGGCATCGTTGTCCCAGAGTTTGCACATTGCTCGGCTAGTCGCGCCCACTCTGCCTTCTTCCCTACGTAGCCGTCGGAACCAAGGTGGTGTGCGTGTGTGTTTTGCCTCTGTATAGCGATGTTCTTCTCTTTGAGCTCTTCCGCCTCGGGCATATTCCTCATCCTTGTGAACTCCTCCCAAACCTCTGGAGTAACAAACGGATACCTTTGGAAGGGAGTACGGCTTTTCAACACGTACTCAGCATGCATGGTAACCCTGAAATGCCTCAAAGTCACACCCATTCTCTTCAAGGCGTAATGTCTCGCATTGATTTCATCCTCCTCTGCTATAATCCATTTCCTCTTAACTTCGTCCCACAGCCGGTTCTTCTGCTCGTCACTTCCTTCCTTCCTCTAGTCCTTAACTGTGACCGGCACTCTCTCCCTCACAAATTGGCCGAGAAAAGTGGAGTAGCGCCCCTTATACTTGCCAGGACCCGTGCAAACCCCCGTGACATTAAAGTGGAGAACCCGCAGAGTTCTCCCTGTGGCCCCTTTACTTGGTCCTTGGCCCTTTCTGACCTTACTCGGCGGCGCGGAGGGAGCACCTTCTTCTCTCTCTCGCGTTGAGCCGGTGCTCTCTTTTTGTGACATTTGGAATATATATGTGTGTCAAACCTAAACATATATCTGACATGATTATATTTCACATAAACGAAAGCATAATTGAAAGGACCGGGATGTCGGCCTAGAGGGGGGGTGAATAGGCGATTACAAAATTATACCCAATTTAAACTAAACTTTCAGAGATAATGCGGAAGCAATGGGTATAGATAAGTTCTGCAATTTAGACAATTCAGCCCGAGACAGTCAACTCGGATACTCCGGATATTTGGTTCGAATATTCCGGTATATCCGGATACTCTGGGCTGCCTGGTTCGGCCAGAACAGAGTATGATCAATAAACTTAGGCACTTCTTCGATTCTAGGGATACAAATTACTCTATTGCAACAAAGTAAGGATACAAGCAAGAATAGATGCAGTAGATGCAAAGTAATTAATATGATCACAAGAATCGAGAGCAAATTAAGCGGATGAACAAAGAGGATAAAACCGAAATAAAGAAGGAGACACGAAGATTTTATCCTGAAGTTCGGATCCTTGAGGGGATCCTACGTCTCCGTTGAGGCGGCACCAAGCCGGGGTCTCTTTCAACCCTTGTCTTCCCGGTGTTGCACTTTGCACTCGTCGATGGCCCGGTCACCCAAGACACAAGGGTCTCTTTCAACCCGCTAGCCGCCGGGTGTTGCACCTTGCACTCGCCGGCTTCACTTCTTGATCCCTTTCCTTTCGGAGACGGAATCCAACCTTTACAAACTTCCTACGGCACACCACAGAAACGGTGGCTCGTAGGCGACCTCCTAGCCGTCTAGGAGTCCTCAACCTCCAAGAGCAACAAATACTCACGAAGAACAAACTTGGAGATGAACTCAAGTGCTCAATCAACCCGAATCACACTCAACCCGAGCACTACTCACTCTCACACCCAACCCTTCACTCAAAAGGGGATCACTAAGATCTAGGGTTTGAGGGGCTTTTGGGAGCTCAGGATCACTAAGAATACACCTCAAAGCACCAAGAAAACAGTCTCCCAACCATCCTCCAACGGCTACCCAAGAGGGGGCTTTAAATAGCCAACCAAAAAAAACTAGACGTTGGAACTGCGCCAGGTCCGGATACTCCGGACAATCCGGATACTCCGGACAATCCGGATACTCTGAACTCACCCAGACCCTCCGGATTGTCATAACCGAGAGGACTAACCCGTATACTCCTGATTCAATCCGGATAGTCCAGATTGGACTGAACAGCCCGACGAAAAAAGGCATAACTTTTGACTTCAGACTCCGATTTCAGTGAATTTGGACTCTACGGAAAGCTAAGAACGAGGGCTACACAACTAACAAGGTCTCACTACCCAAATCTCAAAGGATAAAAAAATATTTCACAAAAAAACCAAGAAAGACCTACAACTCTCACTTTCCGGCACCACCAACACCACTCTCTCTCTAAGTTTCACAAGGATGGATCACTTGAGCACTTGACATATAAAAGTCGTTCGACGTCGCATCCCTCTTAATAGTACGATAATCCTTAGACTCTAATTAAATCAAAGATAATACAAGTCTAAAAATAGTCACTTGCCGTCTTCTTTCTTAATGCCGATGCATGAAGACCTTCACCATATAATTGATGACAACTTCGCCTTGTCCAACTTGACTCAATTCACCTCATGAGACTATTGTCCTATCAACCTTGATTTGATCATCCTCTCCGACGATCTCCACGCCAAGTCGATCTTGACTTAGTCCTCAACTCTTGATGACACCGTCGTCTCGTTGACCTTGGCTTAATGGTCATCCTTCAAGATACCTTGGTCATCATACACACACGAGACCTAATTCTTTCCAAAACACTCATGAAAGACATTAGTCCCAAAAGCTCAATAGATATATAAACAAGTTGATATTTGTGAGCAATTAATTACCACAAGTGTTTCATATAAAGAAGCATAATAGAAATGGAAACACTTGACATACGAAATGTTCTCTACTAAGTACATCATGATGAATATGTAATTGATCTATATGCACTAGAGAGATAATTGCCAATATGATGAATCAATTAAATTAAGGCAAGGATCACATACTTTACTTAAATGAAACACATGATAGAATGTACATGAATTGTACATGTGCAAATAATATTTGAAAAGAGAGTAAATATGTGAACCAATTCTAAATTAAACTTCACTAAGAGAAGTGCAAGAGTAGATATACAACTAAGACATGTATGCACCATGTCAATCTATAGCAATGTGAAGTTTAACTATAGTTAATACATGCATATTAAAATCAAAGCACATAATGAACTCAAATGAATATGCAATTTATCAATATGCACTCAATTTAAAATTGATGAAAGAAATTAACCAAAGATATACCAAACTCCTCTTATTAAGGTGAGACTTAGAGTAATCTTAAGCAATAATCATCTTAGTCTCATATTAACACGCAACCTAGAGGATTGGCATGAATTAATTACTTAATAGACTAATGACCTTAACAAGATTGCTATCAATACGCGTTTGTCATTAAACACTAAAGCCATGCATCATAAACATAATCAATAACAATATATGCATGTCAATTAAGCACAAAACAAATTTCATTGATATTAATATGATTGTCATCAAAAATGCGTTTGTCATTAATCACCAACATCATTGCAAGAGTCACTTGCACTTTCAATAATATAGTAAATTAACAAATTAAGGGATAATTGATAATTGATAATGTAGGATCGAAAGACACGAATATAGCAATCAGAGGGGGGGTGAATGATTGTGCGGAAGCTAAAACCAAATTCTTGATCTATTAAAAGTTCACCCCAAAACAGAACCAAATAATTGCCTCGTTTTCGACAAAAAACAGAATAACAGAGGTTTGGTAAAACGCGAATTCCCGGAGATCCAACCGTCGGAACGATCTGAAATTTGGACACAAGAAACTAGATTCCAATACGAATCGAACCCAAAAAGAATCAGCTCGATCGGACTTACAGATCAAAAGTTATGAGCTTCGCAAGTTTGCTGATCCAGAACTTGACGAGAATCAATCTAATCAAAACTTCAAGATTAAACAAGAACGACAAAAGATTAATCAACTAGACTTAGAGAAACACTAGATCAATCCACTAGAGAGGTTTTTGATGAATCAAACCAAGATGAAACTCAACGATCGAAAACCAATCTAGAATTAGAACAAGCATGCAAACAAGAACCAAAACAGAAAACACTGTAGCGACGTGGTTACTGTAGCACGCAAAAATCTTGGAAGAATTGATCTTTATTTCTTGTCTAAAATACTCTCATCAAAAGAGTACAAACCCTAAACTTTGAGCCCAAAGCTCTATGCGCTCAGCTCTGGTTGGTTGCCTTTCAACAGGAGACCCCCCACCTATTTAAAGGACCAACCCACAAGGAGTTCTGAATACGATTCCTATTCCCTAGAAGGAATCCGTATCCAACTCAATTCTACTTGGCCTATCCTGGCCGAGTACAACTCTTGCACGCGTATGGTAACCCTACCATACTCACGTGACTAACACTTTGCACGCGTATGGCCACCTGCCATACTCACGTGACTAACACTTTGCACGCGAATGACCTCCTGCCATTCTCACGTGACTAACCATTCTTCATGTGCACCATTCCCTTAGCCCGAACGTCCCGCATGACATCCTTGACCACCAAGACCTCAGTTCCTCCTGAACCTAGTCCCGAACCTCAGTTCCTCCATGAACCTAGTTAGGTCCGTCATCGACCACGTTCGCCCTCGAGCAATACCTGCACATGAACAAACCACAAAACAAATCCGAGCACAAGTCCACGACTTGACTCAAAGTCAATCCATGCAACTACTCACATGAGCATTGCATAAGGTCCAATCATCATGAAATTCTCACCAATTTCATAATCTCAAAAACGAATCAAACATAATTCCAATTTTGCTCAAAACCCTAATT
This sequence comes from Rhipidocladum racemiflorum, assembly GCA_036346355.1. Classification (NCBI taxonomy): domain Eukaryota; kingdom Viridiplantae; phylum Streptophyta; class Magnoliopsida; order Poales; family Poaceae; genus Rhipidocladum; species Rhipidocladum racemiflorum. The sequence continues at coordinate 28,872,590 of CM070575.1, read as the reverse complement.
CAGCAAAAACGCATTCACGACGGACAAACAAAACCGATCGGCGCCAAATGCCAAGAAGAAACCCTAAGCAGTTCTAGCGGACCAACAAAGTCTGTCCGTTGTACAAGGGAAACTCTCGGTTCCAAAAGAAAACATTCCGGCTAAAACATGTTTACGACGGACAACCAAAATCGGTCCGTCGTACATGCAAAAATCTCGGTTCAAAAATGCTTTCGAATTCATGTTCACGACGGACAAAAAAATCTTGTCCGGTGCAAACGTGCCACGCTCGGTTTCAAAAACAACATGGTCCGAATGAAACCCTAAAGCAAAAATACATTCACGACTGACCAAAGAAGTTTGTCCGCCGTACATGCAAAACTTACTGGTTTCTTGGAAGATTGAGTTCGACTCATGAGCTCAAAAACACGTCCACGACAGACCAACAAAGTTTGTCCGTCGTAGATGCACAACTTACTGGTTTTGAGAAAAATTGAGTTTGTCTTAATAATTTCAAAGGCATGTCCACGACAGACCATCAAAGTTTGTCCGTCGTAGATGGGAAACTTACTGTTTTCTTTAAGTTTGGTCCGGCGCCAAAGCGAAACTTACTGTTTCTTGTCAAATTGTCAAAAACACATTTGCAAATTCAATTCTAAATTAATTTTTCAGTTCAAAGCCAATTTTTCAGCACATGATTTCACAGATAATAAGAAACGTCTATATGTTGACCAACTGTCGAGACCCGAATCTGCAAATCCGGACCCTCTGTGTATTCAACACTAGTCCAGGAACGCGCTAGTGCACACTGTCTTAACATCGGTAAATATCACAATCATACCACTCGATACTAATAAAGTACTTTAATTAAATAGTCAAACTGGTTGCTCGACCTTATGGTCAAGTTACAAATATAAGCCACGCAGGGCAAAACTTATTAAGAGAGAAATAATAGCAGCGGAAAAATAAGATAACATCGTGGCGCCATCCAGTATACCACAGGCAACTGACTGGGACTCGATTCCTAGTTAGACGGTTCCTCTGGAAGCTCCTCCTCCAAAGCTGGTGTAGACTCTTCTTCAACTGGTGTTGTATTGCGGCAAGGGTGAGTACTTGGTACTCAGCAAGTCATGCACAGAATGCAAGCTAATATACTATATGCATGGCTTGATACAAAGGAATAGCTCAAGGTATGTTTGCAGTAAACAGCATTTGACAAGTAACATAAGTAGATTCGAAAGCAATAGAAACAAGTATAAGGTCAATAACTTTTCCAGGAGTTTAATCAACATCTTTCCCATTCCTAAACCACATTTCCAACAACATCATCATTTAAACCAAACCCAACCTTTCAAGTCCAAGTTATTTTCAAGAAAGTCTAACCCTTGACTGTAATTCCCGAGCGATGTCCAATACCGCGGACACGGCTATTCGAATAGATTTTACACTCTGCAGAGGTTATGCACTTTACCCACAAGATACAGTCAAACACCACAAAGGCGAGTTCCCGTAACAAAGTCTTTCGGAAACTTCTAACAGCACAAGTGGTCCTCTCCGGTGTTGCACACTAACCCTTCCCTTAGCAAAGGCAAAGTTTAGGTCAAGCCACCGTTAGATGGGTACCTGGCCTCAGCCCCGGTACGCTCCCCCGTACAACTACACAAACGGTGTAGTTGACACCCAGAGGTTCCACAGGTACGTTATTAGAAACTTAATCAACTAGGTCCGTCCCATTACGGACAAGTGGTTGCACGCTTGACTCAGTTCAAAGGCTTGCAAGGTTAAGTCCTTAGGATGACCAGGGCAAGACTACCCGAAGAACCAAACCAACATTCCCAATACCACAACTGGCCCACCTGATCATTCTTGCCACATGCCCCGGTCAAAAGCTATTTATCAAACCCCAGTTGATTACCATGCACCACGTGCCATCAACATCACATGATACCTTCCCAAAACAGGTTCAATATATCATCAAGTCAATATTAACATTTGATTGTCCAAAATCATGTCATGAGCACGTAGCAGGTCTAAGCAATATGCTACCACGGTCTAAAAACCCATGTTGGCAATTTAATAATGTCCAACTAATAATCCACAACTAGGGTGACAAGGGATCATGGCACATATTTAAGTAACCAAGGTGTCATACAGCAAATTGGCATTTATCTAATTTCCCATATTTAAATAAAGTATTTTCTAATTGAACTAGCATGCAATAAATTAAATCAAAATAGGTTTTAAAATAGGATCAATATGGTCAAAGCATAACTTGCCTTCAAAAAGTACTTGCTCTTGGTCCTGAGCTGGCTCCTAGGTCAATACTTCTCCTTCTAATCCTTCTGGCACTTCAACGTCTACTCGGAACGCGTGCAAATAGCAACAAATGAATAAAATAGTAGACAAAAAGTGTCCAAACATCCAAATAAATATCAGAAACAGAGAGAACATAATTTTATGAATTTTTAGAAACTGGAATCGTCAAATTCGGAGTTTAAACGCGAAAGTTATAGCCTTTTGAAGTTTAAATAATCAATTAAATAATATTACAGAGAACAAATTTAGTCCAAAAATTAAATAAAATTCATCATTAGGTAGATCTCAATTTTATACAAATTTAGAAATTTGAATCACTCAAATCGGAGTTAAAACGCAAAAGTTATAAGCGTTTGAAGTTTGAATCAAATCCTGAAATCAGTATTCGAATTAATAAATCATTTTCTTTTTCGGAAATTAATTTATTGCGTCGGCGAGGACACGTGTCGACCTCTGATTGGGCGGTGGCGTCGCCACCGGTTCACGGGCTCGGCTCAGCTGCATCGGGTCCACCGTGGACCGGTCCACGGCCACGTGTCTCGGCGAGTGGGACTCCACTGGGGGTAGCGTCATTCTTGGCGTCGGCGAGGACTCGGCCGTTCGTTGGCGGTGGGACCCACCGGTAGCGTCATTCTTTGGCGTCACCGCTTGCGGCTGGGTGGCGGCGACAAAGGTGGGCCCCATGGCGTCGGCGTGGCGTCATGGTGCGGTTTGGCGCGTCGGCCGACATAGCCCGGCGTGTCGGCGTCCATACGCCAGCGCACGTCTGGCCGGCCGCGTCGGTCCAACTTCCTCCCACGTGGCGCAATCTCGCCTGTTGATTTGAAAATCAACGGTGCGGATTAGATCTGAAGTTTACGCGTTTGGAATAACGCGGTGAATTTGGGCCGTACGATCTAAATCGGACGGTCGAGATCGGATCTAGTGCGGTGCAACTCGTGCTACAAGATTGGATCTAAGCCGTTGGATCTTGATCCGATGGTCCAGATCTAATCTGGAGGGTGAGGGTTTTGGGAACACGTGGCTAACCGTGGCCGTTCGATCTTGATCCGACGGTGCACGGAGCTCGCGAGCGGTGATGACGTTGCGGCGGAGCTGGGTGGCCAGAGGCGGTGACGAAGACGAGCCCGACGGCGCTCGGGACGAGGCAAGAACCGTGGCGGGGGCTTCTCCAACTACGGCGAGCAATAGCGAGTCGACGGCGGCGGCTAGGGCTAGGGCGCTTGGGGCAAACGACGCACGAGGCAAAGGCGAACCTCGGGCGCGGGTCCGGGTATTAAATACCAAGCCGGACGCCGAGATCCTCGCGAATCAGCGGTGAAACCAGACGGGCGGCGAGTCCGTCCGGACCGCGAGGCGACGTGGCTTGATCTCAGCCGTCCACGTGTCGCGACGGACGGCTAGGATAGCTCGGGTGCGGCCGTGATCTCGCGCGGGTTGATCCTGACCGTTGGATCTCGATCCAACGGTCGGGATCGGTTAGGGTCCGGGTTGGGTTCGGTCGAGTCAACTGGCTCGGGCCGGGCTCGAGTCCGACTCGGGTTCCGACTCGGTCAGATGAATAGTGTCAGCGTATTAAACGCTGGGGTACCCACGCAGCCGCATTAAGTACTCTCGCCGGAGGGCGAGGTGGCGTTCGAGCCACTCGCAAGGCGACCGGCAAAGTGCTCGCGAGAGGGCAGGTGGCGTTGAGCCACTCCTCGGCGACCAATGAAGGTGCTCGCCAAGAAGGGCGAGTGGCGTTCGAGCCACTCCTCGGCGACAGCGAAGGTGCTCGCCAAGAGGACAGTGGCGTTGAGCCACTCCTCGAGGCGACAGCAAGGTGCTCGCCAAGAAGGGCAGTGGCGTTGAGGCCACTCCTCGGCGACGGCGAAGGTGCTCGCCAAGAGGGCGAGTGGCGTTGAGCCACTCCTCGAGGCGACAGCGAAGTGCTCGCCAGGGGCAGGTGGCGTTCGAGCCACTCCTCGGGCGACGGCAAGGTGCTCGCCAAGAAGGGCGAGTGGCGTTCGAGCCACTCCTCGGCGACAGCGAAGGTGCTCGCCAAGAGGGCGAGTGGCGTTCGAGCCACTCCTCGGCGACAGCGAAGGTGCTCGCCAAGAAGGACAGTGGCGTTCGAGCCACTCCTCGGCGACAGCGAAGGTGCTCGCCGAGAGGACAGTGGCGTTGAGCCACTCCTCGAAGCGACAGCAAAGGTGCTCGCCAAGAGGGCAGTGGCGTTCGAGCCACTCCTCGGGCGTAGTTCCCAAGAATCAACCCGTGAATCGTACTGTGCTACAGGGCGAAGGGTCAAGGATATTTAATGCGAGGCGTGCGCATTAATTGCAGGATATGTAGGCGATGGTATGGCGGCGCGTCTTCCCAGCGCGCGTGATGATGGGTGGCCCAGAATCGACATCCCCTCTCTCTGGCGAACTGCGGGGTGACAGGCAGGCGGGACCCAAGACGAAGTCTAAGTCGGCTAGGGCAGAGTCGGCTAGGACAGGCATTAAATGTGATGTAAGAGAGTGTAGCGGGTGCATTAAATGCACTTTGTGGTAGTGTGTCGACGCTTGCTTTACATAAGCTTGTAAGCCCCATGCGCCTCGGCCCGGCCAGAGTATAAAAGGGAGCTAGGGTGCATGGGAGAAGGGTTGTGGTTTTTGGTTGGCGGAACCTTAGAAGGTCGTCTTCCCGACCTTGTAAGAACCTTGAATTGAGAAGAAACCACCAAGCGAGGACTAGGGTCATTACTCCTTAGGAGGGCCCGAACACAGGTAAACTTCATTGTCTTCTTGCTTGCTCCCAACATCCCGTTCTTCCCACCTTTGAGCGGTTACCACAAAAGCCCCGATCAATCTCTCAAGCACCCAATCTTAGGGTGCTGTTGTGATAAGCCGGCGGCTGGCGCGCCAGTAGGGGCTTAGTGGTTAGATCGATCCTTTCTTCCATTCCTTTTGGAGGAGTTTGCAAGAATCGAAGATCATCGGTATGGCGGAATCTCATCGCCAACAGAGCGCCTCTCGCGAGAAAGCGGCGCGCCGATCTCGGCTCCGTGAAGGGAGTCGGGTCGGCCGGGTCCTTCGCGACGGAGGGGCGCGAAGTCGCATCCAAGCCGGAGTTCGCCGGTCGGTAGCGCTTCGTTGGGGGGAAGATACCCCAATGCAAAGCCTTCATGCGGCGATTTGCTCTGGATCATCCTCGGTCCAAGCGACGGGCGACACCCAGCCACCCCTTGGCTCCAGGACATTGCCCGTCTAGTGGACTCCAGCCAAGAAGAAAGTTGTAGCGGGCAATTCAGCCGGGGCTTCCGGCGTCCTCCGCCAAGGAGTTCGTATGGTGGATGCACAAGCTTCCGATCGCTCTTTAGCGACCTCTCCGGCCGCAGGAGCCGGGATAAAGGGAAGGGAATCTTGGCGGCCCCTCTGCAGCAGGGGACGTGCACAAGCTTCAGCATCTTCCCGCGGTACTCCCATGCCGGAGGAGAACCGCGAGGATCTAAGGGCGCCTCAATGAGGGGCGCTCCGGTAGGCGACGATCTGCGTCAAGTTCTTCGGAGGCGTCATCCGCAACAACGCGCCGAACCCTCGTGCCGTCGGTCGAAGGGCTTCCTTCCGACTGCAGGAGAGTGTAGACTCGCACTCCTCGACCCCATCTCGGGTCGAGGGCTGGTGGGCGACACTACTCCCCATATAATGTTGGGTGCCAGGCGTTTTCCCTCGTCTACGCCAATCGGCGTGGCGAAGATTTCGTCCCGCGCCCATCGAGAAGTATGGCGGCACCACCAACCCTGAAGAATTCCTGCAGATTTATACGACGGTGGTGCGTCTTTGCCGGGGTCGAGATAGAGTTATGGCCAACTACTTCCGATGTCGCCGACACAGGCTTCGCCTTGCCTCGGGTCGGGCTCTTTGAACCTTCCTCGGGGTTCGGTACACTCGTGGGAGGAAGCGTGCGACATTTTTGTCGCCAACTTTCAGGGCTCCTACGCTCAGCGGGTGTGGAGGGCGACCTCCACGCTTTGGAGCGAGAAGGAGGAGTCCACGAGGGGTTTATTCGGCGGTTTAGCCATTGCCGCAACACGATCCCCCGGATCTCTGAGCAGTCGGTTATTTTTGCGTTCCGGAGTGGAGTTAGGGATCAGAAGATTCGGGAGAAGATGGCTACCCGCACTGTCGATACCACTTCCGAGCTTTTCTCCCTGGCTCACAAGTGTGCAGAGCGTGAGGCTTCGGAAGGGTGCATCGAACCCTCAAACCGACGGAGGCCGGAGCGTCGAAGTCCTCCGACCGTAAAAAGAAGAAGCGCAAGGAGGCCGTCGCCGAGAGGTTTTGGTGGCCGATCCGAAGCCAAGCCTCGTGGTAGCGATGATCGAGAGCGAAGGAGAGATCGCGGGACCAGCGAGATAATCGCGAGGACGCCCGTTCTCCCCGCCAAGTGAAGACGAGGGCAAGCCATCTTGCCCCATCCACCGCACAAATGGGCACGACTTGGAAGATTGCCAGGTTGTGTCCAAGTTGGTGGAAAAGCGGCTCAAGAAAGCGCCGCGAAAAGGATCGCGAAGATGATGACGGCGAAGATGACACCCCAGTGGCTTTCCAACAAGCCGAGCACACGGTGGCATACATTCATGGGGTTCGCCACCTACTCTTCCAACTCGCGGTACAAGCGAGGAAGTGAGACAGTGTGTGCCACCATGCCGAGCCGGGACGAGTCAATTGCTGAAGTGGTCGGATCAATCGATCACTTTGGTCGGGCCGACCACCCGGCGAACACTTCAGGCCCAAACCATCTCCCGATCGTGAGTCGCCCCTACGGTCGAGAATGCGAAGCTCGGGCGAGTACTCGTTGATGGAGGAAGTGCCATCAACCTGCTGTCGGTCGGGGCGTATCAAGCACTCCAAATACCTTATGAAGAACTGCGCCCCGCACCGCTTTTTTATGGAATTGCCCCCGGGATGGGCCTAATGCCCCTGGGACAAGTCCAGCTGCCCGTCACGTTCGGAAGCGCTGAAAACTTCCGGACGGAACTCATCAACCGAGGTCGCCGACTTGACCTCCCTTAACGCCCTCCTTGGCCGGCGGCGTAGTCAAATTCATGGCGATTCACGCATCATGCTTATTTGCTGATGAAGATCCCTGGGCCAGAGGGCCCAATTGTGGTAAAGGTGGACAAGCTCGAAGCCTTGCGCCTCAGTAAGCAAGTGCAAGACTTCGCTGGAGCCGCCTGTTCGGCGCGTGGCACGGAAGACCCCTCGAGCGCTCCCCCGGCCAAGGCCCGCGCTTCACCCAGTCCCTTGGGTGAGGTGAAGGTGGTCCCCGTGGGTGAGGAAGGCTCGGCAAAATTTGTGAGAATTGGCGATCTCGGCGCCAAATAGGAAGACGCGCTCGTCACCTTCCTCCGGTCTAATCTAGATGTGTTCGCACAGGAACCATCTGAAATGACCGGGTCCCTAGGAGGTGATCGAGCACCGATTGGCAACGCTTCTGGAGCGCACCAGTCCGAGCTGAAGATCAGGAGGCGGCGCGAGCGACAAGAAGCCATTCGGGAAGAAGTGGAGAAGCTATTGCAAGCCGGAGTTGTGCGGGAAGCCGCCTACCCTGAGTGGTCAAGCTAACCCGTGCTCGTGAAGAAGTCCAATGGGAAGTGGCGAATGTGTATAGACTTTACCGACCTCAATAAAGCCTGCCCTAAGGACCCTTACCCTCTGCCAAGGATTGACCTGCGTTGTCGATTCCACGGCAGTGTGAAGCTCTATGTTTCTGGGACGCCTACTCAGGATATCATCAGATTAGAATGGCGCAGGAAGGCGAAGAAAAGACGGCCTTTGTGACCTCTTTTGGTGTGTCTTGTTATGTTCGAATGCCTTTTGGGTTGAAGAATGCCAGGATCTACCTACCAATGAGTCATGCATATTGTATTCAAGTCACAAATTGGGAAGAACCTGGAGGTATATGTTGATGACTTGGTGATAAAAGCTAAGGCCGATGGGTTGGTTGAAGATCTGGAGGAAACTTTCTCCCACCTCGGCACTCTCGCTAAAGTGAATCTGAGAAGTGCGTGTTCGGGTGTCGCCTGGGGAAGTTGCTTGGCTTCCTGGTCTCGACCAGCGGGATCGAAGCCAATCAGGACAAGATTGAAGCAATCGAGCGAATGAAGCCACTGTCGGCTCAAGCGGCTTCTGCTTAGCCGGTCGCTCGCCTCCTCGTGAGTTCATAGCCCTACTGAGGAGAAAAGTCTCCCATTGTTCAAGCCGATGAAGAAGACTAATTCCTTCGAAAGTGGACCGGAAGCCCAGCAGCATTTGAAGATCTGAAGAAGTATCTCTCCTGCGCCTCTGTCTTTGGTCGCCTCGAGCCTGGTGAGCCGCTTCTCCTTTATGTAGCGGCAAGCCCCTCGGCGGTGAGTGCGACACTAGTAGCAGAGCGAGAGGGCGTCTGTGGGCCGGTCTATTATGTGAGCAAGGTCTTTGCATGATGCTGAAACTAGGTATCCCAGGCCCGAGAAAATGGTGTATCTTTGTCTTTGGTGGCATCAAGAAAGCTGCGACACTATTTCCAAGGAAGGGAGATCACCGTGGTCTCCTCGTATCCTCTGCGGGAGATCCTTCACAATCGTGAAGTGAAGGTCGTGTCGCCAAGTGAATTACTGTCGAGCCGGGGAATTTGGCTTCAAATTTGCCCCGCACCGCTATCAAGAGTCAAAGCGGCGGACTTCATTGTTGAATGGACTCGGCAGATGGGGAAGATAAGGAAGTCCGTACCCACGCCTTGGGCGCTCCTCTTCGATGGATCCTTCAGGCTCGGCGCGAAGTGGGTTCCTCTGGTCTCCCGACCGGGACCCTCAAATATATAGTCGCCCCGGACTTTAAAGCTACCAACAATGTTGCGGAATCTGAAGGATTCTCGGTGGGCTCGAGCTGCCATGACCATCGGCATCTGGCGCCCTCTGATTAAAGGCGATTCTTTCTTTGGTCATCAACCAGGCAAGGAAGGACTTCACCGCCTGATCCGTCATGGCGGCTTACTCCGCGGAGGTTAGAAAGATGGAGAGACACTTGAAGGGCTAGGGTATACACACATACCCGGCGCGACAATTATTTAGCGGACGAGCTCGCTCGGCTCGCCTCGACAAGAGCCCCTGTTCGGTCGGAGTCTTTGAAGAAAGGCTTACGCGACCAGTCCATCTCAGCCCCGCCAGTCTCGGTGGGGAGGATGGTGAGGTCGCTTCAGCCCTCGCCGGATGGGAAAGCGACGCCGCCTATCGCAACCCCGTTTACGGTGGGGACGATGGTGGCGCCGCCCGACCACGCTGCGAGAGGAAAAGTGGCACCGGCGTGAAACGCTGGCCAGCGGAGTACCGGACGATCACTCTGTGGTCGCCGTGCTTGACCGGGAAGGCACATGGATGGACCCGATCCTGGCCTACTGCGGGATCAAGTATGCCCGACGATGATCGTCACCGAGAAGATAAGCGCGAAAGGCCAAGCGCTACACCCTGGTAGATGGGGACTGTCTGGCCGGGTGGAAACGGAGTTCTTCACGAAGTGCATCACTCGGGGAAGAGGAAGCATTTTGCTTTACGATATCCATGGAGGCGTGTGCGGGAGCCATTTTCGATCGGAACCTGGTGGGAAAAGCTTTCCGCCACGGGTTCTATTGGCCAACCGCCTCCAGGATGCTTGCGGTGGTGAGGAGATGCGAGGCGTGCGATTCCACGCCAAGCAAATCCACCAACCAGCCCAAGCTCGCAAACCATCCGCTCTCATGGCCCTTCGGCGGTGCAGAAATTTTGGATATCCTGGTCCGTTCGCGGCCACGAGGAGGCTACACTCATCTGTTCGTCGCCATTGACAAGTTCACCAAGTGGGTGGAAGGCGGCCGTGAGAACCATTACGGCTGCAGCCGCGGTCAAGTTCATGCGAGGATCTTCGCCGCCGGGGTCGCCAACCGTATCATCACCGACAATGGCGCCCAGTTCTGGCGCGCTTTTACGGACTTTGCGAAGAAATGGGCACGAAGGTCTGCTTTGCCTCCGTTGCCCATCCAAGAAGCAACGGCCAAGTCGAAGCGAGCCAATGCGGCTGGTCTTTGAAGGGCCTCAAGACTCGGGCGTTTGATCGACTTCACCAGCGTGGCTCACGGTGGGTTGAAGAACTCCGGCGATCTTTGTGGTCACTCAGGACCACTCCCAGTAGACTCTGGAGAGACTCCATTCTTTACGGTTTACGGAGCGAGGCTGTCCTCCCTTGAGAATTGACATTTGGGTCGCCGCGCGTTCTGCGTTGCGGAAGAAGATCAGGAAGAGATGCGCCAAGACGACGTCAATCTCCTGGAAGAAGCCGAGGATCGTGCGGCCTGCCGCGCGCCGCTTCGGTATCAGCAAAGCCTCGGGAGGTACCACGCCACCGGTCGGTGAGAGAACAACGGCGGTGGGCGACCTGGTCTTCGCGAAAGGTCGATCGCGGTGGGTTGCACAAACTGTCTCCCAGTGGGAGGGCCCCTTTAAGGTGGTCTCGATCTCTCGACCCGGCGGTCGGGTTGGCCACTAAGGGCGAGGAGGAAGCTGGCGAACTTCGCGAGAATATAGAGAACCTGCGCAAGTTCTACCCTTGAGCGGTTGTAAGTTTCAGGTTTTGTTCCTCGTCTTGCGGTCGAATCATGCTGTCTTTGCCGCCGACTAGCTGAGAATAGCCTTGTTGTTCAGAAATTAAGTATTAAGTTCCGTTATTTTTAGCTTGATTACTTCATGCCTTTACAGTTACGTGTTTTGTGGCGAAGTGTTGAGGCGATCACTCTAGTCCGCTCGATCTGTGGCGCCCGATGGCAAAGGCGGGACCACTATGTAAGTCTGGGCCCGAAACGAGATTGGGCAATTGGGCGGTGGTTTGAACTTCGGCTCAGGCACGGTCATGACACTCGGTGTCCCGTGAAGTGGCGATTTAAACATCTTGCTATCAAAAGCCTACGTCTGTCACGTCTTACACCGCCCGCCCCGCAGAGGCCACAAGGGTACGTGTTGTTTGCAGGACTGTAAGGCAACGAGAAAAGAATCGCCCGGACACAAGGGATACTTTACTCCCTTCTTTTTTCCTTCTAAGCCTTAAGCCAGGCAGTAGCACTCAAGTTAATGCTGGCGGTCAGTAAGGTGGAAGGCTAAGAAGACAAGTTAAACATTGCTGAATAAGTCTAAAAAGTGTCATGTCTATTCCATAAAAGTGCTTTACAAAAGTTGTTGCGGCTGACCAGGTTAAAAGGAAAAAGAAAAAGAAGGCAAAAGGGGAGAAGGGTCTAGGTTATCCTATCCTTCTTCCTCCTCGTCCGCCATCATGCACGCTCTGCAGGTCTTCGCGAGGGCCCGACGTCAGCGCCGATGCCACCTCTTCCGCTGCGGCCTCCGGCAGGGTTGGCCATCTCGGTGGCAGCGGCGTGGTCGGTACCTGCACCAGCGCCTCGCCTCCGCTTGATCTCCTTCAATCCCACGGCAGCCAGAGGATCAAAGTTGGCGTCCTTGGGCGCGCGCAAAGACGCCAAAAGCGAGCGTCGCGATGGCGGCCGCCATCGCGCGTCCTCTGAGTGGGCCGTCGGCGAGGCGGCGAAGCCGGCGGTGAAGTCCGCGATCCGGCGAAGCGGCGTAGTGCGCGCCGGCCACATTCGATGGCGCTGCGCCAACCCAATGAGCGAGGTATCCTCCATCCGGTCAAAGGCGTACCTCGGCATCTGCAGAGTATGCGCCTCGATCGATGCGGTGTGTCCGCGCCTCGAGCTCTTCCATGAGCTCGGCGGCGCAGCGGCCCTCGCTCGCTCCCCACCGGCTCGCTCACGCCTTTCCATCCGGTCATGTAAATCAGCCACCTCTGCCGGAGGCGGTGATCTCGATGGCGGCGTCGGCGGCCGTTGCTTGCTCGGCGTAAAGCGGTGGTGGTGTGGGAGTAGAGTCAAGGGCGCGGCCAGTGCATCTGCGTCCGCAGAAGAGCAGTCTGCGGGAGGATCAGGTGAGGCTGTGGCCCAGCGCCTCTGAGGCACATCTGTGTGGCCCACTGCATCTTTGTTCGCCGGCTTCTTCTTGTCTGGCGGATCAATTTCTTTGCTCCGTCTCGCTACCTCGACCCCGATCGCCGGCGCAAGAGCGGTGAAGTGCGGCAGTGCCACTGGAAAAAGCAAAAGCGAGCAAAGGTAAGGCTCCATTCGAAAGTTAAAAATTTTTACCGTCCTTCTTTTGTGTGTTTCAAGGATTCAGTACAGGGGAGGCCTCGAAACCGAGGCACTCCGGAGTGAGAACCAGCCCCCTCGAGGCACCGCGGCCTCGGTGGCGGCGGAGGATCTGGCCGGTGGAGTCCTCACCAGCGTTGGCGGGTCGGCCAGTGGCGGTGACGATGTGGCGGAGGCACTGCGCCGGTGGAGTCCACTGGCAGCGGAGTCGGCCCGTGGCGGTGACGGTGGCGGCGAGGCTTCTGCGCGGTGGAGTCCTATCGCCAGCCGGCGAATCGGCCGCCGGCGGTGATGGCGGCGACGAGGCTGCGCCGGTGGAGTCCACCATCGCGCCGGCGGATCGACCACCGGCGATGGCGGTGGCGACGGAGGGCAATTTCTGCGCTGCCGATCGGTCCGCCATCGTAGCGCCGGCGGTCGGCCCGCCGGTATGGCGATGGCGATGGAGGAAAGCGCGCCGTAGTCGGCCATTGGCGGCGTGACGAATCTGGCGGTGATGGCGGAGGCGAAGCGTCGCGGCCGTTGATGAAGAGCCCCCGCGGTGAGGAAGTCCCGATGGCGGGGCTGCTGTGAAGATCCAGCGGCCAGCGAAGATGGCCCCGATAGCCGTGGTCGGTGGACGTTCGATGAAGCGATGTCGTCGGCGGGCGCTTGTTCCTCCTGGCGCCCGGTGAAGGAGTGCCGCGGATTATCGAGGGCCCTTGATGGGCGATGATGGGCGTCCCCATGGCGTCCATCTTGGGCATCGCCCTGGCGATCCCCGCCGATCCGGAGGCTGCATGTCGCGAGTGGAAGCGCAGCCTCGGGGAAAGGTGGAACGTCGCTCAAGCCAGCCCGATCGCCCCATCCAGAAGCGTCTGCGCGGCGTCAGCTCTCCCACGGTGACCACGGCAAAAAAGAAGAAGAAAGCGATGTTAAAAAGAATGATGATGAAGAAGGAAGGCGTAGAGCTTACCTCCTGGAACCGTCAGAGTCCGTCGTCCACGCCCAGGTAGTGCGGTGGGGCGGTGCGGCGGCGCAAAGGCTAATCCTCGGACACGAAGTCGGGAGAACCATACCTCCGGTCGACCTGCTTTGTCATGGTAGATCAACCCGAGCCAACATTGCAAGTAGCTCGGGCGTGTCGGCGGCAGGAGATACCTGATCAGATTTGCTGCCCACGCTCGGTGGAAGCCCCGAGGCTTCAATGCCGTTGTCGTCTTCAACGTACAACCATTCGTGGCGCCACATTTTCCAGTGGATCGGTTCTCCATTGGAATGTAGCGCGCAGCGGCCCCGTCTCTAAGTCGCGAGATGGCAGCACCGGAGATGCTGGAGCCCTGGCCGACGCGAGCGAGAAGAAGTAGCGGAAAAGGAGAAGATTGGGCATTACCCCTATAAACATCTCACGAAGTGGGCAAAGGCGGAGAGGAGCACAGCGGAGTTAGGGGAAGGTGGATGTTGTGAATGTCGTAGAAGTTGAGGACGGCGATGTAGAAGTCAGAGATGGGCGGGACCAAGCCCGCCATCATCGCCAGAACAAAGAAGATGACTTCCGGCTGGCCGTGGGAAGCGGCGATCCGGCCCGCATGCGGAGAGCGCCATGAGCGATCACCTTGGAGCATTTAGCGGCGGCGTTCTCTTCCACGGTTGAAGGAGGAGGGCGAGAGTCGGAGAGGCCATCGTAATCACCGAGGCGAAGGGAAGCTAAAGCGAGGAAGGAGCAGAGGCGAAAGCGGAACATGCCCCCGTCGCTGCTTATTTATAAGAATTCAAGGGAGAGCTGGCGGGAAAAAGTCGAAGAGACGGCAGCGGTTCGGATCTTGAGGAAAACCAAAGCGTTTTCAAGGAAGTGGGCACGTCCCCACGAAGCCACGAAGCGGCTGCGATATCCACCTCGGACCGGAAAAAGAGGCAAGTTTTTAAAGACTGCGGCGTGCGTGGGCATTTATAGGCCCCACCGGAGATTGAGCCGTTCGGCGGAGAAAAGGAAAGAATAAAGACACTCTGGTGGGCAGGGAGCTCTTGTCGGCAGATAAACGCCGGGGTACCCACGGCCGCATTAAGTACTCGCCCGGAAGGGCGAGTGGCGTTGAGCCACTCCTGGGCGACCAGCAAAGGTGCTCGCCGAGAGGGCAGTGGCGTTCGAGCCACTCCTCGACGCGACCAGCGAAGAGTGCTCGCCAAGAAGGGCAGTGGCGTTGAGCCACTCCTCGGCGACAGCGAAGGTGCTCGCCAAGAAGGACAGTGGCGTTGAGCCACTCCTCGGCGACAGCGAAGGTGCTCGCCAAGAAGGGCAGTGGCGTTCGAGCCACTCCTCAGCGACAGCGAAGGTGCTCGCCAAGAAGGGCGAGTGGCGTTCGAGCCACTCCTCGAGCGACCAGCGAAGGTGCTCGCCAGGGGCAGTGGCGTTGAGCCACTCCTCGGGCGACAGCAAAGGTGCTCGCCAAGAGGGCAGTGGCGTTCGAGCCACTCCTCGAGGCGACAGCGAAGGTGCTCGCCAAGAAGGGCAGTGGCGTTCGAGCCACTCCTCGGCGACCAGCGAAGGTGCTCGCCAAGAAGGGCAGTGGCGTTCGAGCCACTCCTCGAGGCGACAGCGAAGGTGCTCGCCAGGGGCAGTGGCGTTGAGCCACTCCTCGAAGCGACAAGCAAAGGTGCTCGCCAAGAGGGCAGTGGCGTTCGAGCCACTCCTCGGGCGTAGTTCCCAAGAATCAACCCGTGTCGTACTTTCTGAGGCGAAGGGTCAAGGATATTTAATGCGAGACGTGCGCATTAATTGCGGATATGTAGGCGATGGTATGGCGGCGCGTCTTCCCAGCGCGCAAGATTAATGATGGTGGCCAGAATCGACATCCCCTCTCTCTGGCGAACTGCGAGGGTAATGACAGCGGGACCCAAGACGAAGTCTAAGTCGGCTAGGGCGAGAGTCGGCTAGGACAGGCATTAAATGTGATGTAAGAGAGTGTGACGGGTGCATTAAATGCACTTTGTGGTAGTGTGTCAGGCGCTTGCTTTACGCAAGCTTGTAAGCCCATGCGCCTCGGCCCGGCCAGAGTATAAAAGGGAGCTAGGGTGCATGGGAGAAGGGTTGTGGTTTTTTGGTTGGCGGAACCTTAGAAGGTCGTCTTCCCCAGCCTTGTAAGAACCTTGAATTGAGAAGAAACCACCAAGCAGGACTAGGGTCATTACTCCTTAGGAGGGCCCGAACACAGGTAAACTTCATTGTCTTCTTGCTTGCTCCCAACATCCCGTTCTTCCCACCTTTGAGCGGTTACCACAAAAGCCCCCAGTCCGAATCTCTCAAGCACCCAATCTTAGGGTGCCTGTTGGCCAGTAAGCCGACAAATAGTACTCGACCCGATTGATTTTTCCAGCGATTTAATAATTCGATTAATTCCCAGAAATTCATTTAATTCATTAAATATAGTAAAATACTCAGAAAAATTCCAGAAAAATTCTGGAAAATATTTTGGAACATTTTGGACTCAAATAAAATATTTCCAATAAAATTTTATTTGCAAAGTTAAATTCTTTAATTATTTCAAAGTGGAATAAATTCAAATAAATTCCAAATAATTCCAAATAAATTCCAGAAAATTCCAAAAATTCACCAAAGTGCCAAATCACACATGAATTTAATAAAAGCAAATTTTTGGGGTGTTACACCAACTAAGTACGTACCAATGATGATTTGACCAAATAATCTCTAATTAGGTTAGGCCCTAATCCCATTCGAGGATATGTGATTCGGGCAAGTTCCTAAGCTATTGTACAACTCCAATGAAAATTTCGGCAGCATCTTCCCACTGTTATCCAAATACACGTCTCGACAACAGGTCAAGAGGGTGTGTATTCAGAGAACACCAGGGAGATACTGCCGAAACTTTCTCTAGAGTTGTACAATAGCCCAAGAACTTATCCGAACCACATATCCTCAAACTGTCCAAAAAAGTGGACAATTCGAGACTGCTAATTTATAAATATGACATTTCAGCATATTTATAAATAAGCACTGTCGAACGGGAGACGCATATATTACGCAACCTAAACTCTATGCAACATGTAAAGTAAAAACCGCTGTAGAAAATACGGTAATAAGAGCAATTTTATCAAGGCAATAATTCCAAGCAAATTAAATAACCATGAATAATCATTGTTAATGAAGCATAAGCATAAATACCAAAATAATGTATAGTGTGTATTGATTGTTCAATAATGTGTGTTCTTTTTCACAAAAATATTCGATGGTATAGTCTGTTCTTTTGCAATGTGTATAGTGTGTATTCGATGGTATTAATTAGAATGACAGCAATTAGAACAAAAGCACCAACTAAGCAATTTTGCTCTTTTTCTTCAAGTGTAATTGTTACTTTCAGTAGGAAAATGTGATGTTTGCTTGAAATGCTCATATTGTCTGCATGTAGTGTACTGTTGAAACAAGAAATAAGAACAAAATGCAACAAATGCAAATGCAGATAAGAGCAGATAGGGCACCGGGTGGAGGCGGCTCGGGGAGGAGGCGGCACCGGGGAGGAGGCGGCTCGGGGAGGACGCAGCACCGGGGAGGACGCGACCCGTGGAGGACGCGGCACCAGGGAGGACGCGGCACGGGGAGGCAGCGCCCGGTGGAGGAGGAGGCACCGGGGTGGAGGCCGAGGGGAGGCGGCGCGGCAGGAGCTCAAGAGGTGGCGGGAGACCTTAATTAGGTTTTAGGATTGAGATCGAAGAATCGTGGATATATAAGGGCACACTAACTATCTCTATCGGTTCCTTTAATAAACCGACATGAATATCTTATTTCAGTCGGTTCTCAATAGGAACCGACACAGATAAAAATACTATTTCAGTCAGTTCTCACTCGAAACCAATACAAATGAAATAATTATTTCAGTCGGTTCTAAATAGGAGCCGACACAAATAATGATACTATTTCAGTCGGTTCTCAATAGGAACCGACACAGATAACAAAACTATTGCAGTCGGTTCTCTACAGGAACCGACACAGATAACACATATTGAAGTTGGTTTTTAATACGAACCGACATAGATGTAGTATTGCAGTCGGTTTTTCAGTTAGAACCGATACAGATGTGTCACCATCCGAAGACATGTGATGGTGTTTCTGTTCACCATCCCACAACATTCACATAAACATCCGAGCATATCGCATTCAATACAAGTACATCATCTTCTTTTACGCATACAGAATAGAGCTAGCTACGAGATTATCAACAATTGTCCCTTTATTTACAATACAACCCTTCTTGATGATCTACATGCATGTAATTTGTTCCTTGTGTGTCATCGTCACCACTAAGACATGCCCCATCTGCAAATGGAGGTATTTCATCGAATTGGTTATACTCTTCTTCATCTACGATATTTTCAACTCCAACAATCCGCCTCTTGCCATGAAGGACGACGTGCAACCTCGGATTGGCAGGATTACACACGTAAAATACTTGAGTTGCTTGCTTCGTAAGGACAAACGGTTCATCTTTGTAGGTGAGTCTATTGAGATCCACAAGAGTAAAACCTCTTTTGTTGACCTTCACTCCGTGAGGAAGTCTCACCCACTTACATCGGAACAATGGAACTTAGTATATTCCATAATCGAGCTCCCATATTTCTTCGATCATCACGTAGTAGCAGTTCATTGCGGTTGAGGATCCTCTTTTCGAGTGATCATCGGACAAAGCATCTATGCTCACACCACTGTTTTGAACTGTACTCTTTGTATCTTGACTTTCGGTGTAAAAGGTGTAGCCATTAATATCGTAGCCCTGCCATATCTGTACATTAAATCTTGGTCCGTCAGCCAACCATTTGACAACCTTAGTACTAAACCATGCGAGGAATCGATCGTTGTGTTCTCGTGTGATGGAAAGCTCATCCATATGTGGGTTCTCTTCCCGTATATCAACTTGTGTTGCTGGATGTATGGATGAACTTCTGCGCTGTGTTGCAAGACTGTAAAATGAGCTTTACAGTACATATCAAACTGTGAACTCGTTAGATTGGACCCAATGGTTCCTTTGCCACCAAGTCTGCCCTCATGACGAGATACAGGAACACCAATCGGTTGTCTTTTACCTAGATAGTCCACGCATAACTCAATAACCTCTTCAGTCTCATAACCTTCAATAATACTATCGGCGGGCTTCGACCTGTTCCTCGCGTATGACTTCAATATACTCATGCACATCTCGAACGGATACATATAACGCAGGAATGTGGGTCCACATATCTTAATCTCTCTAACAAGGTGAACAACGAGGTGGACCATGATGTCGAAGAACGACGGGGGGAAATGCATCTCAAGCTGACAAAGAGTCTGCATCACCTCACTCTGTAAGTTGTTTAGTATATCGGGATTAATAACCTTGCATGAAATCGCATTGAAGAAATAACATAGCTTCATGATTGCCAACCTGACATCCTCTGGCAGAATATTTTTGATTGCAACATGGAGCATTTGGATCATCAAGACATGACAGTCGTGGGACTTCATACCAAGCAACTTCAAATCATCCATAGACACAAGCTTCTTAATGTTTGCGGAGTAGCCTGATGGAACTTTAATACCATGGAGACACTTGCAGAGGTCTTCTTTCTCCTTCTTGGATAAGGTGTAGCATGCAGCGGGGATGTACGGTCCTTTTCCATCCTCTTCTATCACTGCAAGCTTGGGCCTGATTCCCATGTAGGTCATATCGCGGTGAGCATTCACACCTTCCTTGGTCTTCCCAGGTATGTTCAGCAGGATGCCAACCAAATTATCACAGACATTTTTCTCAACATGCATGACATCAATACAATGACGAGCATCTAACTCCTTCCAGTATGGTAAGTCCCAAAATATCGACCTCTTCTTCCAAATGGTCCTGGGACGAACAGATTTATGTCTTTTAACGTACTGAACATCGATATCCTCTACGCGTGAATATACTTGCTTTCCACTCATAGGCTGCGGGGTCGCACGAATTTCCCTCTTTCCATCAAATTTGTCATCCATCTTACGATATCGATGACTTCGAGGTAGAAACCTACGATGACCCATATACATAGTTTTCTTGGAATTCGGTAGCCACAAGCTACCAGTCTCCTCTTCACAAATTGGACAAGTTTTGTCTCCCTTCATGCTATAGCCCGCCAAATTACCAAGGGCTGGGAAATCATTTATGGTGCAAAATATCATAGCCCGTAGGGTGAAATTCTCTCTTTTGTATGCATCCCACACCTCGACCCCCTCATTCCACAATTTTACCAAATCCTCAATTAGTGGTGCTAGGTACACATCGATATCATTACCTGGCTGTTTGGGTCCAGAGATTAGCAACGACATCATGATGTACTTTCGCTTCATGCATAACCAAGGAGGGAGATTGTAGATACATAACAAAACTGGCCAAGTGCTATGACGACTACTCATATTACCAAACGGATTCATTCCATCTGTACTCAATCCAAACCTTATGTTCCTCATCTCGGCACCAAGCTCCTCATGTTGCCAATCAATGTTTATCCATTGAGCCGAATCAGCGGACTTAACTCACGACTACAGGTGGGATTGATCACCCACACCTTTCCAGATTTCCAAGAATTGGTGAATAAGGCGCTTATTCTTGAGGACAAGCGCAAGGAACTGGATGAGAACAGGAAGCGCAGGATGCAGCAGCAGGGATCGCGTCAGGGAGCGTAGCAACGTCTGAGAGTTGCACCAAATCAATTTTTCAGATTCCAGCCACAGAATGCAACCAGGACACCGTCACCAGCACCAAGACCCGTCAATCAGAACTATCGAGACCTCAAAGACGGCACCGAAACACCGCTTGAGCGATCCAACAAGGGCGATAAGACGCTGCTACAAGCGCAACGAGCCAGGACACTTTGCCATGATTGCCCAAAGAAGACAGCAGAGTGACCCCGATTCGCTGTCAACCAGGATCCACCTCACCAGGAGCGCCAAAGACCAGAGCCACATCCTGCATCGTGGTGAGGGGCCGAGTCAACCATGTCACCGCAGATGCACTCTGAGAATGCTACGGACGTAAATCTTGGGTAAGTTACTTGTTAACTCAGTACCTGCGACAGTTTTGTTTGATTCTGGAGCTTCGCATTCGTTTGTTTCGCAAGGCTTTGCTGCTCAAAATGATTTGGAGATTGCAAGGCTTAAATGCATGCTTTAGTTCAAACCCTGGTTCCGAACTGCGAACGAAAGTAGGATGTTCTGGGGTGAGAATACTAATAGAGGGGATAGAATTCCTAGCGAACCTTATTATTTTGGAGACCCAGACCTTAGATGTTATTTTGGGAATGGATTGGTTATCCAAGCACAAGGCCGTATTGGATTGTGGACGAAGGACTATCTCAGTTGAGAGCCCGTGTGGAAAGAAAGTGGAATTTCAAGCTACTGCAGTTAGAGATGGACAGTTGATGGTTAACAGTACCCAAGCAATCAGCATAGAGGATGTCTCGGTAGCGAATGAGTACCCAGATGTTTTTCCTGAAGATCTACCTGGTATGCCACTGGACAGGGACATAGAGTTTGTGATAGAGCTTGTACTGCACAAGACCGATAGCAAAGAGACATTATCGGATGTCCAGAAGAATTGGTAGAAATGAAGAAGCGGCTTGAAGAGTTAATGGAGAAAGGATTTATCGAGGCCGAGTTAGTCGCCGTGGGGAGCACAGTTTTGTTTGTCAAGAAGAAGGGCGGAAGTTTCGGGATGTGCATCAACTACCGTGCACTCAACGAAGTCACCGTGAAGAATAAGTATCCGCTACCGGGATTGATGATTTGTTTGATCGGTGAGAGGAGCCGGAGTTTTCTCCAAGATTGATCTAAGATCGGGATACCATCGATTGAAGATCCGATCGAGGATATTAGAAGACCGCATTCTCGTCAAGATATGGACATTACGAGTTCTGATTATGTCCTTTGGTGCGACGAATGCGCCAAAGATATTTCATGAATATGATGAATAAGGTGTTCATGGAATATTTGGACAAGTTTGTTGTTGTGTTCATAGATGATATCCTAATCTACTCCAAGACAGAGGATGAACATGCCGAACACTTGAGGCGAGTATTGGAAAAGCTGAGGGAACAGCAACTCTTCGCCAAGTTCAGTAAGTGTGATTTTTGGAAGGACAAGGTGGAGTTTCTTGGACATATGATGACCGCAGAAGGAGTCGCTGTAGACCCAAGCAAGGTAGAAGCTGTGTTACATTGGGAGCGGTACCAAGAAGGCGTGACCCAGATCCGGAGTTTCCTTGGAATGGCAGGATACTACCGCCGTTTCATTGAAGGCTTTTCGACAATTGCGAGACCTCTTACGCAATTGCTGAAAAAGGAGAAGAAGTTTGCATGGACGCCAGAATGTGAGAAAGGTTTTCAAGAACTGAAGAAACGATTGACATCAGCGCTGGTGTTAGTTCTACCGGATGTTAATCAAAGCTTTGATATATATTGTGACGCATCGCGCCAAGGACTTCGATGTGTGCTGATGCAGAATGGGAAGGTCGTTGCTTATGCATCAAGGCAGTTGAGGCCGCATGAGGAAAATTATCCGACGCATGACCTAGAGCTAGCTGCCGTAGTGCATGCCTTGAAGATATGGCGTCACTATCTGATCGGGAACAGATGTGAAGTGTACACAGATCATAAGAGCCTTAAATACATATTCACCCAGTCGGATCTGAACATGAGGCAAAGGAGATGGTTAGAGTTGATTAAGGATTACAATGTCGGAATCCATTATCATCCCGGAAAGGCTAATGTGGTGGCCGATGCCTTGAGTCGGAAAAGCCATACCGTGAATATGTTGATAGCCACGAATCAGGATGAGCTATGCCAGGAATTTTAGAGAATGAAGATTGAGGTGGTACCTAGCGGATTCTTGGCCGCATTGGAAGTAAAGCCTACCCTAGAAGATCAGATTCGAGAAGGACAGAAGGATGATGACAAGATCCGCAGGATTAAGTCCAAAATGGAGGAAGGCAAGGCAAAGGACTTCAAGCTAGATGAGCAGGGCACATTATGGATAAAGGATCGGATTTGTGTGCCCAACAAGAAGGAATTAAAACAGCTGATTTTGGAGGAAGCCCATGACTCCAAGTATTCAATTCACCCAGGAAGTGCCAAGATGTATCAAGACTTGAAGGAAAGATTCTGGTGGCCGAACATGAAACGTGAAGTTGCCGAGCATGTTGCATTGTGCGACGTATGCCAGAGAGTCAAGGCAATGCATCAGAGACCAGCAGGATTGCTACAGCCGTTGAAAATACCTGAGTGGAAGTGGGAGGAAATCGGAATGGATTTCATTACCGGTTTGCCTAAGACTCAAGGAGGTTATGACTCCATATGGGTTATAGTGGATCGCTTGACCAAGGTCGCCCATTTTATCCCCGTGAAGACCACTTACTCGGGAGATAAGTTAGCAGAGTTGTATATGATCAGGATCGTCTGTTTGCACGGAGTGCCAAAAAGGATTGTATCGGACAGAGGTACCCAATTTACCTCGAGGTTCTGGAATAAGCTACATGAAGCCATGGGAACCCGTTTGAATTTCAGTACAACTTATCATCCACAGACGGATGGCCAGACTGAAAGAGTCAATCAGATTCTGGAGGATATGTTAAGAGCGTGTGCATTGGCTTATGCTACCTCTTGGGATAAGAGTCTGCCGTATGCGGAGTTTAGTTACAACAATAGTTACCAGGCTAGTTTACAGATGTCACCTTTTGAGGCACTGTATGGTCGACCCTGTCGGACGCCATTAAACTGGATTGAGACCGTCGAGCGCCGTATCTTCGGGCCTGATATTCTTCAAGAAGCTGAAGAGCGGATTGCCATGATTAGGGAAAGGTTGAAGATAGCCCAATCACGACAGAAGAGTTATGCTGACAATCGTCGCCGGGATTTGAGTTTTGAACCCGAAGACTTTGTATACCTCAGAGTTACGCCTCTCAGGGGAGTTAAGAGGTTCCATGCTAAAGGGAAGCTTGCACCCCGTTATGTTGGGCCATTTAAGATTTTGAGCAGCAGAGGCGAAGTTGCTTACCAGCTGGAGTTACCACAGTCGTTGACAGGAGTACATGACGTGTTCCACGTGTCCCAGTTGAAGAAGTGTCTCCGAGTACCTGAGGAACAGACACCGCTAGAGTCAATTGAGTTGCAAGAAGATTTGACTTACAAGGAGCACCCCGTGAAGATTCTAGACACGATGGATCGAGAGACGAGGAACAAGTCAACCCGTTTCTGTAGAGTTCAGTGGAGCAATCATGCAGAGAGCGAGGCAACTTGGGAGCGCGAAGAGGATTTGAAGAAAGAATTTCCGAACCTATTCCTTAGTTAGCCCTGAATCTCGGGGACGAGATTCTATTAAGGGGGGGAGGTTTGTAACACCCCAAATTTTTGCTTTTCATGAAATTAAATATTATTTTGCACATTTGTGAATTTTTGGAATTTTCTGGAATTTATTTGGATTTATTTGGAATTTATTTGAATTTATTCCATTTTAAAATAATTAAAGAATTTAACTTTACAAATAAAGTTTTGTTGGAAATATTTTATTTGAGTCCCAAATACCCTAAAATATTTTCCAGAATTTTTCTGGAATTTTTCTGAGTATTTTGCTATTTTTCTTGAATTAAATGAATTATTGGGAATTATTTGGAATATTAAATTGCTGGAAAATCGAACCGGGTCGGTTACTGTTCCTCCGACCGAGCCCGAGTTAGACTCGAGTTCGAGTCCGACCCGAACCCGACCCGAGCCGTGGTTGAGCCGAACCCACTCGGTCGAACCCTACGCGTGTGACCGTTGGATCAAGATCCAACGGCCACGATTGAGCCACGTCGCCGGACCGAGCGGCCAAGGCGGCCAGCTCGCTGAGTCCGACCGAACCCTAGCCCGTGACCGTTGGATTGAGATCCAACGGCTCACGTTGATCCACATCACTCAATCCGAACGGGATTCGGACTCCGCCGCCGCAGCCGTGTCGACCTCGGTCTCCGCGCGATACACGGAAACCGAGGCCCCTATTTATTGCGCCGTCGCCGCCATCATGAAGCCCGCTTCATTGCGCACCCGTAGCCCTAACTCACCACGCCTGAGCCGCCGTGGTTGCGCCGCTAGAGCTCGCCGTAGTTGGAATCCCTCTCCGCCGCGGTTTTTGCTTCGTCCCGCCGCCGTCCGTCGTCCTTCACCGCCGTTGACCCCAGATCCGGACTCCCCGCGACGAGACGCACCCGAGGGGAGGACTCACCTCGCCAGAGGAGCCCGCAAACGCCGTGTTCGTGTCGCCGCCCCCGGCCCGGCCACCGGCTCCAGCGCGCCATCGCCCAGCCAGGAAGCCGTGGGACCGTCGGATCACCATCGCACGCAGTTAGGATCACGCCATGTCATCTCACGGTGAGATCCCGTCCAAAATCGAGATCAATCTCGGCCGTTGGATCTAGATCCAACGGTCCCGAGATCAAGCGCGTTCACCCCAAACGCGTGAGTCTAGATCCAATCGGGCCGTTGATTTTCAAATCAGCGGCGAGATCTAGCCACGCGTGTGCGGGAGATTGACCGCCGTGGTCGGCGAATCCCACGCCAAGACGCGCGTGTGACGCCGACACGGGGCCCGCTGTCGGCCCGCCCACCACTACTACACCATGACGTCACGCTGACGTCATGGCGGGCCCGCATGTCAGTGGCTGTCCCAGCAGTGCGCTGACATCAGCAATGACGTCACAGTGGGTCCCACTTGTCAGCACCATGGGCTGAGCCCCGCTGACGTCAGCAATGACGTCACCCGAGTGGTCCCACCTGTCAGTCTCACGTAGAGCCGTGGACTGAGTCCACGGTAGACCCGAGCCAAATCATGGACCACGTTCATGAACCGGCTGACGTCAGCCACCCAATCAGAGGCTGCCACGTGTCCTCGCTGATGCAATAATTAATTTCCGAAAAAGAAAATGATTTATTAATTCGAAATAATGATTTCAGATTTTGATTCAAACTTCAAACGCTTATAACTTTTGTGTTTCAACTCCGATTCGAGTGATTCAAATTTCTAAATTTGTATAAAATTGAGATCTACCTAATTATGAATTTTATTTAATTTTTGGACTAAAGTTTTTCTCTGTAATATTATTTAATTGATTATTTAACCTTCAAAATGCTATAACTTTTGCATTTAAACTCCGATTTGAGCGATTCCAGTTTCTAAAAATTCATAAAATTATGTTCTCTCTGTTTATGAACTTTATTTGGATGTTTGGACACTTTTTGTCTATTGATTGTTCGTATATTGCTATTTGCACGCTTTACGAGTAGACGTTGAAGTGCCGGAAGGATTCGAAGGAGAAGTATTGACTCAGGATCCAACTCAAGACCAAGAACAAGTACTTTTTGAAGGCAAGTTATGCTTTGACCATGTTGATCCCATTTTGAAATCTGTTTTGGTTCAAATTATTGCATGCTAGTTCAATAGAAAAATACTTTATTTAAATATGGGAAATTACATAAATGCCAAATTGCCATATGACACCTTGATTACTTAAGTATGTGCCATGACCCCCTTGTCACCCTAGTGTGGATTACTAGTTGGACATTACTGGATTGCCAACATGGGTTTGTAGATCGTTGTAGTATCTTTGCTTAGGCACGCTACGTGCTCATGACATGATTTTGGACAATCAAGCGTTAATATTGACTTAATGATATATTGAACCTGTTTTGGAAAGGTATCATGTGATGTTGATGGCACGTGGTGCATGGTAATCAACTGGGGTTTGATAAATAGTTTTCGACCGGGGCATGTGGCAAAAATGATCAGGTGGGCCAGATGTGGCATTGGGAATGTTGGTTTGGTTCTTCGGGTAGTCTTGCCCGAGTCACCCTAAGGACTTAACCTTGCAAGCCTTTGGCCCGAGTCAAAAGTGCAACCACATGTAAGTAATGGGACGGAACAAATTGATTAATTTGATAATAACGTGTCTGTGGGACCTCGGGAGGTCAACTACACCCTTTGTGTAAGTTATGCGGGGGAGCGTCAGAGTGAGGCAGTACCCATCTAACGGTTGGTTGGCCTAAACTTCGCCTTAGCTAAGGGAAGGGTTAGCGTGCAACAACCGGGGAGGACCACTTGTATTGTTAGAAGTTTCCGAAAGACTTTGTTACGGGAACTCGCCTTTGTGGTGTTTGACTGTATCTTGTAGGTAAAGTGCATAACCTCTGCAGAGTGTACAATCTATTCGAATAGCCGTGTCCGTGGTATTGGACATCGCTCGGGAATTACAGTCAAGGGTTAGATTTTCTCAAAAATAACTTGGACTTGAAAGGTTGGGTTGGATTAATAATGATGTTAATGGAAATGTGGATTAGGATGGGAAAGATGTTTATTAAACTCCTTGAAAAGTTAGTTATGCTTTACTTGTTTCTACTGCTTTCGAATCTACTTATGCTACTTGTCAAATGCTGTTTTACTGCAAATATACCCGGAGCTATTCCTTTGTATTAAGCCATGCATGTAGTATATTAGCTTGCATTACATGCATGACTTCTTGAGTACCAAGTACTCACCCTTGCCACAATACAACACAGTTGAAGAAGAATCTACACGGCTTTGGAGGAGGAGCTTCGGAGGAACCGTCTACTTAGGAGGCGAGCCCGGTCGGTTGCCTGTGGTATCTTGGATGGCGCCGAAGCTATCTTATTTTTCCGCTGCTATTATTTCTCTCTTAATAAGTTTTAAGCCTGCAGTCGTATATTTGTAACTTGACCATAAGGTCGAGTAACCGGTTGACTACTTAAATAAAGTACCTTATTAGTATCGAGTGGTATGATTGTGATACTTACCGATGTTAAGGCTGTGTGCACTAAGCGCGTTCTGGACTAGTCTTTGAATACACAGAGGGTCGGATTTGCGGTCGGGTCAGACATTACGCAACCTAAACTCTAGCATTGATCATATTATAATAACAATATAATGACTTGTAACCCATTCACATGCTCACCTTTTCAAGGAAATTAATCACAAATGAGGGGAAATATACTCAAGCTAGGGTTTCAACTAGCCTCAAACCACTATCTCTCCTCGAGGATTTAATTTATAATTTCTGCAATAATATTGGTTTCAACCATATATAATAGCATTAATGACATACAACACATGCATTCACCAAATAAAAATTGAATTTCTTAATGAAAAATTGAAAGGATTTGAAGGAATGTTCACCATTTGAAGAAAACCTCAAATGAGGGAAAATAGAGGGGAAATCTCTTCAAGCTAGAGCTTCAACTTACCCGCTTAGCACACAACCTCAAGGATTTCAGATTTTCTGCTCCCAAGTCCAAGTTTAAATAAGAGTATGTTCTATTTTTCGGGTGGCAGCGGTTTTTCTTAGCTCAGAACACCAATAGAGGAGAGTTCATCCCGAGGGAATATATATGTAAAACCTAGCGAGCTCATCACAATCGGTTCTAAGAAACAACCGATTGTGATAATGTAATCGTCACAATCGGTTCTTCGAAAGAACCGATTGTCATATGTGCTACTTCATCACAATCGGTTCTGAGAACCGACACAGATATACTCCATTCATCACCATCGGTTTTAACTAGAACCGACTGTAATTGAGTATTATCACTATCGGTTTATTTATAGAACCGACACAGATATCCTTCATCACCGTCGGTTTTAACTAGAACCGACTGTAATTGAGTATTATCACTATCGGTTTATTTGTAGAACCGACACAGATATCCTCCGTCCCTTCGTCTCCCTTCATCACCGTCGGTTTTAACTACAACCGACTGTAATGAAGTATTATCACTATCGGTTTATTTATAGAACCGACACAGATATCCTCCATCCCTTCGTCTCCCACCAATTTAACTGATCAAACACCGCCTGTATATATGTTTCTTTCGTCTGCTTCTAGCTAGCAGTTGTGCTCTCTGATCATCTTCTTCCCCTCCTGTCTTGTCTGTGTCTTCGATCGACTATGGCAGCGGCACCTCCTTCTCCCTCGAGCTCTGAATCCTCTGTCCAGTCAAGTTATCGGTAGCAGCAACCTTCAGTACTGCCATCACCGCCGGCCCGACCGGGCGCCTCCACTGAAACCCCTCGTACCGCCACTAGGAAACGCATGAGAGAGGAGGAGGAGGAGGTCATTGTCATCCGTTGGGGGACCGGTGCCTCTTCTGCATCGTCATTAGGGGAGAGGGGTGAGCCATGTGGCGCCTCCAGCGACGACGACTCCAGCGACTCCAGCGTCGACTCCTTACCCTCGGGCAGTAGCCGCGAGTGGTGATTAATATTATCTTGTAATTAATTATATAATGTGGGGAAGAAGTTAAGGATGGCACAATCCCTGCTTATCTTAAGGATATGTTGAATGACTATGTTGAATGCTATTTTGAAGGCTGAAAATTCTGTGTTCTGATTTTAATTTCTGCTTATGATCTAAGGCTATATGTTAAATGACTTAATGGTGCTCACATTTAATTTCTACTTATCTTAAGGCTGACAATTCTGTATTCTGATGACTATGTATGTTGAATGCTGTTTTGAAGGCTTATGTTGTTTTTGTTGATGCTATGAACTTGATCAAGCTATGTATATACATGTTTCTGATATGATGCCCTTTAGAAGCATCACTGTCGGCTCCTTTCTAAAACCAACACAATAATCAATACTTATTTGCTGACTGTAATCCCAGTCTCCCTTATCACAGTCGGTTTTTATATAAAACCGACACAGATAATAAGGTATTTTCTATGTCGGTTTTAGATATGAACGGACAGAGATGATGCGCTCGCTTATCACAGTATTTTTATCACAATCGGTTCTTGTGTACAACCTATTGTGATAACTCTGTCACGAAACTTTCTGACATATTACAATCGGTTTTTGCGCAAAAGTTAGAAACCGACACAGATGAAGCGATAGTGATGTCCTATTCTATAGTAGTGTAACTTATCTAGATAGGATATACAACTATACAATGGTACGTACAATTATTTTCTTTATAAATAACCCATTTCTACACACAACCACTTTGATTGATGTGATACAGTCGACTACAGATGTAGGAACAGTTGTTTTCTCTTTCATCCATATTAGCAAATAGGTGACATAACAACTCTTATAGATATTGTACATACGATAAGTTGTATAACGTACTGAATCCACTGACACGATCGGCGCAAACAAACCGTACTGAATCCACTATGACACGATCGGCGCATTCAAACGGCACGTACGCGGCCGTTTCGAAATCGGAACCATGGCCACGGAACGTGGAGGTACATATCCTTCCTACGCAACAGCTGCGGTTGGTTACCACGACCGGTCAACCACCCACCGCTATTTTAGCCTCCCCCGTATCGATCCTTCCGACGATCTATGCGTGCATGCATCCAGTCCGGTGCATCCATGCAACCATCGCCATGAGCACCTGTAGCACCGCCACTAGCGCCCACCATGGCCGCGCGAGTCGTCGGACTAGCTGCGGCCGCCTGGAGAGGCGGCTGAGGGACCTGGAGCAGGACTGGGACGCCTACAAGACCACCCGCTCCGCCGCCCCGCGCCACCGCCGCAGCCACTCGGCCACCACCGCCGGCACGCGTGCTTCCTCCGCCGTCGTCACCTCCGCCGGCCCGGACCTCCTCGGGCTCGCGCTACCACTCCGCGGCTCGCCGAGGAAGCTTGTCTCCTCTCTCCAGAAGGCCGGCAGCAGCTGCGGCACAGCTAGCGCCAGCGCCGACGGTGTCACCGCCAGAGATGGCAAGAGCCGAACACTTAGCTACGAGGGAGGCGCGTCCAGTGTCTGCTCCGTGGATGCCGGGCCCATGGCCGCCGCGGCCACGGCGGCGTCCTCCTGCTCCTGCTCTTGCTCCTGGGAATGTGCCGCTCCTTGCTGCGGCTGCGGCTACTCGTCGAGCTCTTCGTGCTCCCCCGCCGCCGCGTCTTTCTTGTGTCCGGTGGAGGGAGGTGCTGTCGTTGGTGATCATGTGACGCAGCAGAAGAAGAGTGCGCCAGACGGGAGGTCGGAGATGGGTAGGGCTGGGCGGTTTGCGGCCATTGCTGCCGTGGGAGTGGTGGTGGTGGGGATCATGACCCTGGCCGTCTTGGAGTTCCGCATGGTCGACGACGAGGGCTATGTGGATATTCTTGTGCCCACGTGATCAACAACGTTTGTATTTGTATGGTGCATGCAACTTCTAGTCAAATCTTCATTTCTTACTTATGATCAATTCAATTTCCTCTTCATTGTTTCGGATTAATTTTCGGAAATGTAATGTACCGCAAAATATATCAGAACTATATCAATCCATTCTGCATCCTTCCACTGGATATGGGGGTGCCAATTGGCAAGCTGACCACGATATGCAACATTCTTGTAAGGTTCTCTGATTCTCTCGTTAAGTATTTCATTACGTAGCTCTTCAGACACAGACGGCTTCACTGCCTGTTCAAGCAATCAAATGAAAGAATTACGAATGAAAAATTTAGTGCCCAACTCCAGGTAGGAAACTAGGAAACACAAAGGCAAGGTTTGAAAAATCGACGAAAATATCTCGAAAGTCGCAATTTTCGACCGTATTAAGTCGACTCGGGTTTTGGAACCGGTCAAACCGGTCCAATGCAAGTTCAAATTCAAGAAATTCAGGAAATTTAGAAAAAAATTATTCAAAAGTTTTCTAAAATTAGTATTAATAGGATTTTGACATCTGGAATGATTTTTCTTAAAACAACTGCATCTAGGAGATATTTTCGGACAAATCCGAATATAATTCCTAATTAAATTGACCAATCAAATGGTGTTATAAATTTTTGAAAATTTTTGTGTGTGGTCTTGAGGCAATGGTAATGATGCCATAAATTTTTTATATCATGATCAAACCTGTGTATTTTTTTTAAATTCTGATAGTGCTACTATCTTTGTATATGCTCTTCTATTTTTTATTTTCTAGGTGTACTAAATAAAGTAGAATATTTTTAGAAATTTTACTACATGATCCTTGGGCGCTTTTATGATACCATTAAAATTTTAGAGCAAGCTTGTAAAGTTTTATAAAAATTTGACAGTGTCTCCATTCATTTTCATTAATTACTATTTTTTATTTTTCAGAACCACTCAATGAATTCAAAAAAATATTAAAATTTCTCCAAGGTATTTTATTGATTAATTGGGATTTATTTAGATTATTTTCAATTTTTTTATTTTCGTTGAGTGTGACTATTTTTTATATAGACTAGTCAAAAATCGAACAAAACCGATCAAAAAAAAAAACAGATCCTTGAGTGTGCTGATCTATGTTAAAAATGAACAAAGTCAAAAAATCAAAACCTGGTCATTGAGTGTGATGATCTAGATAGAAAATTGAACAAAATCGGTCGAAAATCGAACAAAATCGGTCAAAAATCAGTCAAATCAATCGGTATTCATTTTTTCACCATTTTTTGACCATGAAATTCGAAAAGTTTGACTTTTCAATTCTCTCGGTTTCTACCAGTTTTTGACAAAAATCAATACCAACGTGGTGGCGATTTTCCAACTCGGTTCGGTAATGTAAACCCTGCATGAAGGTATAGGGTTTAGGGTCTAGTATCAAAAAGCATAGTTTACAAACTACAAGAGATAGAGCGCACAAAAAATAACATATTTTAAATACAATAAACAACCATGTGATTGGTCCGATTGAGATGTGTGGATATTCACCAATAACTCGATATAAGAAAGGCATATGCCAGGTTGGTACTGAATACTGATAAATTTCTCTTGGCACCGCAAACCTGTGCCCACAGAATGTGTAGTAGTGCGATGGTGGAGAAAAGGACATTCAGTAAGGCATGTTGTACTGATTAAACTTCCAATAATTTTCGAGGTCAAGAAACTGAGAAGCGCAAACTCCGAAAACCAGGGATTTAGAACTTATCAGACAGCAACATCACTACTTTAGGTCGTGAAGCCTCCGAGTCCATTCACTTTTTTAGTGTGTGCAAAAAACACATACATATATGTACGTATAATATTTAGCGTGTGTAAAAAATACGTACACATACGTACGTATAATATATGTATGAATTATATGAGTTCACTTTGTACCCCTTGAAAATTTGAGAAAATTTTAGAGTACAGCCGAAATGCCAAATGACAGGCAGCTAAAAAAAACAGAAGAAGGCGGCAATAGCCCATGTCAAATAAAATGCCTAAGCCCAACTCGACGGCAAGTCAGCAACTCCCCCGTCCCCTACGCGACCAAGGGCGTCGTCGCCGCGCACAGCCGGGCCGCCCTGCTCGGCGCCTACGCCTCCATGGCTACTCGACTTTAGTGGAGGACCCACCAGGGAGTCAGCTGGGCCGGAGTCGCCATCGGGGCTATGCGGCGCGCGCCGGAGCAGCCGCGGGGCAAGAGGGAGGAGCCCTCGATCCGATTTCTTCCCAGGAGGCGGTATCTCACAATCCCGGACTTGCAATTCTAGGTTGTGATGATTGGTTATCTGTTGATGTTGGAATGGTGGATTCGATGATTATTTTTATTTAGTTCGGTCTATCGACTACCGATGATCGTAATCGACCAAACTCGCTTCACTTGATAAGGTTGTCTGGTTCTACTTAATCGGATTTGTGTTTATTTTTGTAACATTAGTAGCTAGTGATCATCTAGGTGGGGCAGATACGGTAATTGAGTGTAGGTCAATGGCGGACGCAGAACTTTACCAATGGGGGGTTCAAAATAAAACATTATAATATCTTTTGAATATAGCTAAATACTCTTTTCATTCTTTTTAAGTGTCATTTTAGAAGACGTGCAATCAAAATTTCTAACATTCAATCATTAGTGTATTTTTAATTATTTAAATTGAAAATTTTTATCAAAAAATATTTTTTATTAAATTACTATTATTTTTACTATAAAAATCCACGATGTCATTTAAAATAGAACATAGAGGGATTAACACATTAAATATTTAGATGACTCAACTAGCATCCTATGTTTAAAAAATAATACACTTTATTTTAGCACAACTCTATTACAAGTCACTCTTTTTAAAAACTGATATCTAGCAATTACACTCTTCTCTTTTCTTATGCCTTATCTTAGCATATCCGCATATGAGAATGAGGTATTTGGCTTGTGTATATAGGCTCGATTTATCACCATAACACATAATGTCATTTGTTTAAATAACAAAATATCTAAAACAATCTAGAATCTTCATATGAAATTAGATATTTATAAGTATCTAGAACCTTCATATGAAATTAGATATTTGTAAGTATTTATAAATATTAAAATTGGATAAACTAGAACCTTCATATGAAATTAGATATTTGTAGGTATCTATAACCTTCGTATGAAATTAGATATTTGTAAGTATTTATAAATATTAAAATTGAATAATCTAGAACCTTCATATGAAATTAGATATTTTTAATTATTTATAAATATTAAAATTGGATAATCTAGAACCTTCATATGAAATTATCTCTTTTGAATATTGAGAAACTAATTGGGTGCATACACCTTGATGGGAATATCGTTACTTTTTTTTGTTCTACATACTCCCTTTATTAATAAGTAGTTATCGTTTTGGACATCGACACGATATCAACAATATAGCTTTGACCACTATTTTCTATTATAATACATTTGTAAAATCCAATAAAATTATAATATTATGAAAGTACTTTTCAAGACAAACTACACATATGGTCTTCATGTATCTAATTTAAATATTTAAAAAGATATTGACAGTCAAAATTTTAAAAATTTGACTGCACCTATGTCCAAAATGATAACTATTTGTGATTAGAGTGAGTATAAGTCTAAGCTCACCATACACACAGACCAAGGAGAAACTAAATCTAAAAAATGTTACCGAACCATGCATACCCCTATTGAGTGGTGTACTATAACTAGTTATTCACTTTTTCATCATTAAAGCAGGGGCACGAAGTGAAAATATTGCAATAACTACACATTTAGTCTCCATAATAGACTTATATTGTGAGATGATGCTTTCCATGAAAATGGACTTGTATTGCGAGATGTAGGGAATAACATGGTATGGTAAATGCTATTAGCTCCATATAAAATAATAACACAAAAATAAGAATACACTTTTGTATTGTTTAAAAAGAATTTATACAATGGAACTAATTAAACACAAATAGAGCTAAGAAGAGAAATTGTTCAATTTGTGCTTCAGCTAACAAGGCCTTCGCCTTGTCTAGTGGACTGATAGGGCTAGAGTTCATGTTGACCCGATTCAGGATTTTGGTTCACTAGAGTCTCCAAAAATAGAGGGAGAAGGGCAGTAAGTAATATGAGCAATTGTGAGTGACACGTTAGGTTTTAGGAAGGCGACGAATGTTTAAGATGACGGATCTAGTGGGGGAGAATAGGGATGATAATTTTCTCCGTTGAGAGGGGCCCCATGGGGGAAATTTCCTTGGAGGTGGAGGCGGGCGAGGAGGGTGGGTTGATCTCTTTGAGCGAAAGAACGGGTTTTGGCTTGGTTATTATTTACTTTCTTTTGGGTTTTGATTCTATGACGCACCAAAGGAATAACATGAAATTTTGTTTCCTTTTTAATTATTGTTCTGCATATTCGAGAAATTACAAGAAGATGCGTTTACTTATGCATTTATCCTCAAGGCACTATGCATGACTCATAAGGCTTCATCGTAATAATGCCCATTCCATCTAATAAAGCGTGAAAGCTTGATACCAAAGCAAACATTTGCGTTGGGCTATTGCACTCAAGTGAGGAATAATTGAAGACGTTGTTATTTCAGGACAGAAAGCCTGGCTTTATCATAGTGTATACATTTCTATTTGTCCGGGATGTTGTTATTTGGGTATATAGTTTGATTCCGACCAAAAAAAGGGCTATATTCTGAAGCCAATGTAAATGCAGATCTAGCATTTTAAGAGATGGTTTGGTAGGATTGCGATGTGTGGTGGAAACTTGCGCGTACGGTGAGCCATTAATTTGAAGAAAAGGGGCTCTGCTTGCTACAAGGGAGCATGGCTTCGCCGATGTTTTACTCCACCACTTGCTGGTGTGTAATGTAGCGTTTTCCATCTGATCCACAAAAAGAGCATGGAAGCGAGGTTTGATTTTGTGCTCACTCGTCAGTCGTATTTTAGCCTTGTGTATCTTTTTTCTGTAAACTTGGTTATTTTTTAATTATATCTCTCTTGTGTTTCTAGTCTGAGTTTTGTCATGTCGAGACCTAGATATTGCGAAAGCGTATTTATCATGACTTTCTGTGGTTAAAACCAAACTTTACATTTGCTCCTTTCGTCGATGCCGTCCGTTCCATCATTGGAGTGGATAGATTCGTAGGCCCAACAGTGACGATCAACATTTCACCTAGGTCAATCAATGTCACTTCAATGTAATCACATGAACAGAAGAAGCGCATACAATGTCAGAGAAAAAGCATTATCTTTTTATTAGATTGATTTTTCTGTATAAAACAATATCCTATATATATGGGGTGTTTGGCAGAGCTTCAGCTCCACCAAATTCTTGAAGTTGGTAGAGTTAGGTATTCCTAGCTCCACCAAATTCGTGGAGCTGGAACTGTGGGTATATTAAGAATGTTTAGGTGAGTCATTTTGTTTATATTTTAGAATAAAATTATAAACTTAAGTCACTTTATTTCAGTCTACAAGTTTCAGCTCTGAGGTGGAGCTGGAATCTAGAGCTTTGTCAAAGAGGACCATAATAGAGAATCCCTAAAAATTAACTTAAATTCACCTATCAATAAATAAAATCCTACCGTATAAAGACACCAATAAATATAATCCTACCGTACGGAGACACAGAGTCTAACCATATCCAACAGACCAACACCACCATACGTCCGTGGTTGGCGTTGGTGATTGCTCTCTCCGGTCTCCCCTCCTGCTTCCGGTCCAAAGAAGAGCGACCGAGACGTTCTCCGGCTTTCTCTTCGTTCCCACCGTTCGCGTCCCCCTTCTCCGGCGACCCCCGCGGTGAGCCCTTCTCCTCCCCTTCCTTTGTTTCCACCCGTTCTCCAGATCTCCCCCTCCCCCTTCTCCGGCGGCCTGCGCGGTGAGCTCCAGCCGGAGATCCCCCGTCAATATCCTCATGGGGGATCATTTCTTTACTCTGCAACCTCATCCAATCTCCGGTGGCCGGCGCGGTGAGCTCCTCTCCTCCCCTTCCTTCGTTTCCACCGTTCTCCAGATCTCCCCTCCCCCTTCTCTGTCGGCCGGCGCGTTGAGCTCCAGCAGGAACCCCCATGTCCCACGTTAGGTCCGCCCCTGGTGCAGGTGTTGGCTCTTTCTATTTTGTTAAATCTTTGCTCCTTTTTTTCTTTCTTTCTAGGTCATAGCCGATTCCTCATGTTGTCTGTGTTATCAGCTTG
Organism: Rhipidocladum racemiflorum; assembly: GCA_036346355.1. Taxonomy (NCBI): domain Eukaryota; kingdom Viridiplantae; phylum Streptophyta; class Magnoliopsida; order Poales; family Poaceae; genus Rhipidocladum; species Rhipidocladum racemiflorum. The sequence goes on along the minus strand of CM070575.1, from coordinate 28,835,715 downwards.
TGGACATGTCAGGTCCAAGGTGGAAGAAGGGCAAAGACGGCAAGGACTTTGCGGCCATAGCAGCGGCTAATCCCATGTCTAGCATTGTTGCCGAGCTCCAGGCTTCACTGGGAGGCTCAAAACTTGTGGCAACTTTATCTGGCCGGGGCGGGGACGCGATTCTTGGAGTCAAACCGGAGCAAGCTGCGCTTCTGAACCGTGCTGCCTTTGGCCGGGCTGTGGAGAACGCGGGAGCAGAGAAAGTGTGGCTCCAGCTGGGCCCTGAGGAGGTCTTCTACCTCTCCCATGGTTTGAGGTGCTTCACAGTTGAGTCAGAGAACGAGAAGCAGATGACTGGAAGGGAGCTGTGGGATCACTTGAGCTCCACATTGGGGTCATTTCCCGAGATGTACAAGGCGTACTCGCATCTTAGATCCAAGAACTGGGTGGTGCGGTCGGGGCTGCAGTACGGTGCGGATTTCGTTGCCTACCGTCATCACCCAGCTCTCGTCCACTCGGAGTTCGCAGTGGTTGTGGTCGCGGAAGGCAGAGAGTTTGGCGGTAGTTGTGGCCGTCTGAAGGTGTGGTCCGATCTCCTATGCGCGCTCCGGGCTTCTGGCAGTGTTGCCAAGACATTGCTTGTTCTGACCGTCGGCAGCGGCGGTGGCAGCCGCTGGGGATTGGGCTCCCCAGATTGCTTACAACACTTTATAGTTCATGAGAGAACGATCTCAAGATGGATGCCCCAGCAGTGCCGTGAGCAGCGATGTGAGGCGTGCGGAGAAGATGCAGGTACGGATGAGCAAGATCACAAGAGTGAGAGCGTAGCATCCAACCACTGTGGTGTAATGCTGGGCTTCACCGTCCTTTCTATCTTGCTTGTATACAAGCTGAAATTCTGACGATAAAGCTTGACATTTCTGGGTACTTTTGCTGGCAAGGCGTGAGTTTTCGTCTCATCGAACTCCTGCGTTGGTACTCTCTGTGAGCCTTGGTTTGGTATTCGGTATGGTGCATAAATATTTTTCACATTTGACTACAGAGGAACATTCTTATTATGGTCTGTGGCTGAACCTGTTGTAGATCTTGAAGACAGCTCTGGACCGGCATTTCTGTACTTCTCAACGAATGCAGGCCTAGGAACTTTGGGACTGTTTGTGAGCCTTGGTTAGGTTTTCTAGAAATGATGCATAAATATATTCACACAACTGCAGTTTACTGTAGAGGATCATTCATATTATGGTCTGTGGGTAAACCTTTTGTAGATCTTGAAGACAGCTCGGGACTGGCATTTTCTGTACTTCTCAACGTATTTAGGCCTAGGAACTTCAGTGTCCTACATAACAGACTTTAAATACAATAAACAACCATGTGATTGATCCAATTGAGATGTGTGGTTATTCACCAACAACTCAATATAAGAAAGGCGTTATCGACACACCGGAAGAACATAATTGCCCTCTGAAATTTCGAAAACAGGAACAAGAGATCCATTACTGGCTGATCATGAGAATGCAGCTGATTTCAGAGTTGGCCTGGAAGCCGATCAACGATATTGAACTTGGGACTACCATAGATCTTCAGTTCTTTGAGGGATGCGGGGCCTCCTTCACAGTATTGAAGATTAGGACAACTCAACCCTAGTGATGCAAGTGATGGAAGATTTTGAGGCTCTGGAGAAAGCTGTACCTTGGATTCAGAAACGATCAATACATTCTCCAAAGATGTGTGGGAATTCAACAAACTGTACAGGAGCTCATCTCTGAATCCATCTTTGACATGGATGCTGGTAGGTAATGGGAAGTGAGCAACAGTAGTCAGGTTTGGACAATCTCGTAGCATCAGCATCCTAAGTGATGGGAGATCATGAAGTCGAATCAACCAGCTTATCATTGTTAGCTTTGAAAAGGAGGTGTCGCCTAACCAGCTAGGATATCTATGAGATGTGCACACTTCCACAGAAAGTTCTCTGACATTGTGATGTGGTCGCGAGCCCTCTTGTATTCCTTTGTAAGAAACTGTGGTTGCTGCAGGCTCCTGGCCATGTTCACAACGATCCCAAGCTCCATCGGGAAATATCAAATGTAAAGCATGGAGATGTTGTTTCCAACACAAATTTGCTCCCTCTGCCTCATCAACACTAGACACATTATCTATTCCTTTTATACATAGCTTTCCACTAAGATTTTGTAATTCCTTCAGCTCTCTTAAATTACAATGCCAAGCACCTGTCTTAATCGTGATCGCTGGCAGAGTCTAGATTAATTAGGCATTGGATTCAATTTGGAATGCATGCTGGCTTCATGTTGCAGGAAGTTGTCACATCTATGGTCTGCAAATTGAAGAGCTGACATGTGGAAATCAGAGAAGCCTTAACCCACCAGTATATCTTAGGATCAGGTGACGCAGTTGCTTCAAGTTGCCCACGGAATCAGGTAATGATGCTTTGGTGAGCGAAACCCCATCTAAAATGATTCTATGTAACTGTTCGGAGTTTAGAAATAATTCTTCTGGAATTTCAATTGTACCACCTGCTCCATCCTTGTAACTCAATATGACAGGCCTTACAGCATTAAGCCCATGCAAATGTTGTAATTTTGAAATTGTGCCTGTCCATGGTAAAAATATGTATATATTTCGAACATCTTGTGGTACTTTTTTTTTGAAAATTGGCCATCAGCTCTGACATTCATTAAAGAAGAACAACAACAACCGAGCTACAAACGTGTACTCACATCCACACACACGTTTGCACACGGCTCCACACGCGCCCGCATCGAGCTGCGCTCGAACGCGGACGGGTTGGGCGCACGTCACACACACCAACCAACCGAGCAAGCTCGGCCGCACATTTTGTGATACTTCAAGTCTTCAACCGGTATATCATTCTCTAGTCTAAGAAATTCTTCACCTGCAACACAGCATGCGAGATCATGGATAAGATCATGCATGGTGTATGCGTATTCATTATACTGAATAAATGACCCCTTAAGTAAATCAGAAAAATAAAGCCTTCCAGTTTTGTCCTTATCTCCAACACTATCAGTATGAAGAAGACCTAATGACTTCCACAAGCAAATCACCTTATCTTGAGAAAAATGGTAATGTTAAGGAAACAAGGACAGGGCAATGAAACACCGTTTCAAGAAAACTGGCATGTGCTTTTAGCTCAGTTCCAATGCTGGCAAAATGTCATTCCGTGGGTGACCCAAGTCCAACAGATCACTCTCCAAGACATTTTTCCATCTCTCTTCATTAGCTTCATAATGCAGCATGTTTCCCAACGTCTTGATTGCCAACGGCAAGCCCCCAGCACTTTTGGACGATGGCCTCTCCAAACTGTACAAAATCTGCACAAGCAGCAGAATCTTGGCCTTCAAATGCAATTCTCTCGGACAATGATCAATTCTCCCCAGGAGTTTAAGCAATTCAAGGAGTAGAGAGGCCTTGTTTGCACAAGTCTTGCAACAGTCTCATTCCGAGTGGTTACAGTGATTCTAAAGAGTTTTGTAGTCATTATCGGGGCAGCAAGAGATTCCCAGGGGGGCTCTGTGCTCATTCCATACATCATCTAATACGAGTAAAGGTTTCTTTCCCTCTATTTGCTCTATCAATGCTCCTTGAAAATCATTCAATTCTACTAGATCACACTTCTTCTTTTGGAGTGAACTAATTATGTTCCTTGTTATGGTCTTGACATCAAATTGCTCAGACACATATCCAGGCAAGCTTCTCAAAAGATTGGTGTACCCTCAGATCATTGAATAGCAGTTGTTGTGCTAGTGTTGTCTTACCAAGCCCTGCCATACCAACTATGGTCAGAACAGACATAGGTCTTTCTTCTGACAACATAATTTTCACAACAGTCTTCTTATCTATCTCTCTCCCACGAATGCTCGGCTCATATACAATAGAGCTAGTCTGGCGTTGCAGAGTGCAGACTGCACGCAGAAAGCTCAATCTGTTGTTCTCCGTCATCATTGGTCAAGTGAAGATCTTCAATTCCATGATGATGTCGCTAAATCTCTCTGTTATTTCCCTTGCTCTTACAACCAAATCATGTAGAACAGGGATCATATTGATGTTACTGAAGCAATCATCATTTACCTTTAAAAGGAAGTCTAATCAAGATACACAAAAACAATGTCATCAGTAGATTAGTTCATGATGAGGAATATGAATTTAAGAGATTCTGCTAACCTAAAATTTCGTAATACTAAAAACATCGATATGCACTGTCCTGTAAGAACTGCGAATGAAGAAAGGGGTAAAAAAATACATGTCTAACCTCACCTGCTAGATAAAACTACAAACAGATTTTTGTGGCCATTGCTCAGTGTCATATGATTTATAATCAAGATAATCATTCATTATTTGTTGTTACTCGCTAGTGTTATTTTGGTCACGGTTGCAATTCGCCTATGCCGCCTGTTGGACTGTAAACTTGCCACACTTTCTTTCTCTGCGAGGTTGACAGGTGGGCAAACTTGCAAGTCAGAACTCATAAAATTGTGTCTCTGGTAAGGTCCTAAACTTGAATTTTGGTTTGGTATCCATCAGCCAGTTTAAATCATTAGCACCAAGTCTAGTTTTCCCAGGCAATCCTGTGGCGCATTTCATCGAACAGGAAGCTTACAACGCGGGTTGCCTCGAGAGCCAAGATCATCGCCGCTTACCTCCCGGGGAATGCGCTTGCGGCGGCCGCCGCCGCCGCTCGCACCACCGCTTCACATGGGCGCCTTCACATTAACGGGCGGGGCTATGACAAGTGCCTCGACCCTGCAGCGGGAGGCCTAGTACTCGCACTCCCCGACCACGTCATCCGCGTCGTAGGCGGCGGTCCTGAGCTCGCTGAGCCGGAGCCTGGCCGCCGCAGCGCCCTCACCGCGGGAGCCCAGGCAGCACCCGCCCTGGGAGTCGGCGTCCTCGAGCCTCAGGTTGTTGTCCGCAGCGAAGCTCCGCCGCCCGGCCTCCAGACGCTGGATCAGGCGGCCGCCGGTGAACCTCATCTCCCAGGACCGGTTCTGCGAGGTGCGGGTCGCCGGCGCCGGCTTCGGTGGAAGGAGCGATGCAAATGATGACGGAACCACCTGCTCGGGCACAAGATGCACTGTTTAAATGTCAATGCGTCAAGTTGCTTTCAACGTCTAATTAAGCTGTAACTTTGGATGCAACAATGGCAATCTTTAGGTAAGTTCGCCCCCAATCTAGCAGTGCGCAAGAACGCAGTGCAGATGTACGCAGCACTGCACTGGGCAGCTGGTATGATTTACAGCAAGGAGGAGCCTGAATGATTTAGCATACAAGACAGAGAGGTTCAGAAACTGTAAAATTGGTTCACAAGGCTAGCCTTTTTTTTCCAGATCAACATGCCAGGCTAGTAATGAGCAGATGTCATGTCAGGAATGGAAATATACTTCGGGGGAAATTCAGGCACTTCGGAGCAAGGAGGGTCATTGGAAACATTCTTTTGCCCGGAATTCAGATGCCATCTGGTTAGAAATTTCATCTGTATTATAGATTCTAGGATTCGATTACGAAGACATCAGCGTATCCGTCAGTTCCGTAGGCATGAGGATATAGCGGTTTAGAGCTTATGATGCTGGATGCATTGTTCCCTGCCTCTTTAGAAACCCAACCAGAAGTTACTCCATTTCGATGTTTGATCTTAAATTTATACTCCACTGAAGAACATCAAGGGCGTGAGAGACACCAGACATCAAGATATTCTAGCTTAAGCTTTTGCAGCCTAGCTCAAAATGGAATCGTCGGACCCCGAATGTGCAAATTTGGACCATCTGTATATTTAGTACTAGTTCAGGATCACGCTAGTGCACACGGTCTCAATGTTGATGAAATATCACAATCATACATAGATAAAATAACATAAAATACTTCATCTATTAATATAACCTGTTCGAATGACCTTATGGTCAACTTACAATAATATGTCACGCAAGACATAGACTAAGAAAAAAAAAACTGCAATGGATAAGAAGACTCGTAGTAACCCATCAATCTACCACAGGCAACTGATAAGGCCCGTACCCTAATTATTCGTCTCCTCCTGGAACTCTTCCTTGTGAGCTGGCATAGACTCTTCACCTGGTGAGTTGAGTGTTGCAAGGGGGTGAGTACATAACGCACTCAACAAATTGTGCACAAGGTGCAGGTCTATTAACTACATGCATGGCTTATTCTAAATGAATGGTTGAATTAGCTATTTTGCAATAAAACAATATTTACAAATAAATAACATGAATAGATTAAAAAGCAGTAAAACAAATACTAACAATAGCAAATTTCTTAGTTATTTCACAAATAAACTATCTCACAATATTAAACCATTTTCCACAAGCACACTACCTCCAATCCCAAGTTTATTTTTGTCAAAACTGTAATTCTCGAGTATTATCAAATACCGCGGACATGGCTATTCGAATAGGTTTGATACTTTACAGAGATTATACAATTTACTCAGAAGACAAGATCATCTCTTGTTGCCAATCTATTAACACACTTCCTTTGGTGTGCGGTAGAGAGATCACAACAAAGCATTTACAATGCTCTGTCTAAACCTAGTACTGTCCGTTGTGGTTTCAACATTGAGAGGACTGATCACCACCATCAGGACCCCACTCTTGCGCCATGTGAGTCTAACTGTACCCTCGGAACCCACACCACCATGACAGTACCAAAATTTAGATATTACAAACTAGTCAGCTAGGTCTATCCCATACTAGACATGTAGTTGTATGTTTGGTCCAGTTCAAATGCTTGCAAGGTTAAATCCTTAATTGACCAAGGCAAGAATTTCAGAAAAAGCCACAATTACCATCAACCATATTACCAACTTTCATTTACCAAAATAAAAATGCGACCGCCCAATTGCCACACTGGCCCACTATATTCACGATTCTTGCCACTTGCCCCCAATATAAATTATTTTATCACTCCTAGTTGATTACCATGCACCACGTGCCATCAACATCATCGACAACTGTAGGATCGAAGTATACGAATATAGCAATCAGAGGGGGGGTGAATGATTATGCAGAAGCTAAAACAAAATTTTCGATCTACTGGAAGAACACCCCAACTCGGATTCAAAAGATTGCCTCGTAATCAACAAAAACAGATTGACAGACGCTTGGTAAAAAGATAATTCCCGGAGATCCAACCGTTAGATTGATCTGAAATTTGGACACGAGAAACTAGATTCCAATACGAATCGAACCCAAAAAGAATCAGCTCGATCGGACTTACGGATCAAAAGTTATGAGCTTTGCAAGCTTGCTGATCCAGAACTTGACGAGAATTGATCTAACGTAAACTTGAAAGTTTTAACAGAACCGACAAAAGTTTAATCAACTAGACTTTGAGGAACTCTAAATCAATACCCTAGAAAGGTTTTTGATGGATCAAATCAAGATGAAATTCAAGGATCAAAAACCAATCTATATTTAGAGCAAGCATGCAAACAAGAACCAAGACAGAAAAACACTGTAGCAACGTGGTTACTGTAGCACGCAAAAATCTTGGAAGAATTGATCTTTATTTCTTTTGTCTAAAGTACTCTCATCAAAAGAGTACAAACCCTAAAACTTGCTCAAGGCTTGATGCCCTTCAACAGGAGACAACCCCTCCTATTTAAAGGACCAACCCACAAGGAGTTCTGAATACGATTCCTATTCCCTAGAAGGAATCAGATTCAATACAACTCTACTTGGCCCAACTTGGCCGAGTACAACTCTTACTGCAGCATGGCAACCCTACCATACTCACGTGACTAACACTTTGCACGCGTATGGCCACTGCCATACTCACGTGACTAACACTTTGCACGCGAATGACCTCCTGTCATTCTCACGTGACTAACCATTCTTCAAGTGCACCAGTCTCTTAGCGCGAACGTCCCGCATGACATCCTTGACCACCAAGACCTCAGTTCCTCCTGAACCTAGTCCCGAACCTCAGTTCCTCCATGAACCTAGTTCCGGTCCCGTCATCGACCACGTTCGTCTTCGAGCAATACCTGCACATGAACAAACCACAAAACAATTCCGAGCACAAGTCCACGACTTGACTCACATCAATCCATGCAAATACTCACATGAGCATTGCATAAAGTCCATTTCAAGCATCATGAAATTCTCACAAATTTCATAATCTCAAAAACAAATCAAACACAATTCCAAGTTTGCTCAAAACCCTTAACTGCAGTGCACAAAAACATCCCGGCCACAGGACCAAAAAACCAGTCAAGCACAAATTTCAGAAACTTACGTTCATGACGGACCAAAGTTTTGGTCCGTCACACATGGGAAAAACGAGTTCGCCAAAAGCATGTGTATGACAGACCAAAAAATTTGGTCCGTCATACATGGGAAAAACGAGGTCGCCAAAATCATGTGTATGACAGACCAAAAAATTTGGTCCGTCATACATGGGAAAAACGCGATTTCTTGAACAAGAGTAAAAGCATCAAAATCACGTTTATGACAGACCAAAACGTTTGGTCCGTCATACATGTGAGACTCACTGTTTTTAGATGTTTGGTCTGGCGCAAATGCAAAGTTTCTGTTTTTGGATGTTTGAATGTTTGGTCCTTCATGCAAGCAATTTTGCAAGATTAATCCTAACCAATTTTTCAGCACAAGATCAAGCCAATTTTTCATCACATGATTCACAATCTCCCCCTTGATGAAAACATTGGCAACACCATTTAGACATGAACATTTGACAGTTTTTTTAAAAAGAACAGAGAACATAAAAACTCCCCTTTTAACAAAAGTGCAAAGTGAAAAACTGAAAAATGTGTGTGGTTTGTGCAATGTGCCAAAAACCGAACTTCTCCCAGATTACTCAAAAACCGAAAGATACTACTCCCTCTTTTTGAACTCTTCCCAAACTTCTCAAAAACTTCTCCCCCTTTGACAATGGATTCATCAAGAAAACAATCAAGAGAACATGTTCAAACTTTTTTCTTGTATCAATGGTTTCGCAAACAGAAGCAAGGGAGTGCCAAGATGCAAAGGATGAGCTCATTCGATCATATAACCTTATATATCACATAATATGCAAAATATATGATCTTAATGTGATGTTAACAAGTTAAGAAATGAAATGCATCTCAACCTCAAATTAGTCAACTATAGCCAAGTAATAAGCAAGATCTTAGCAGAAAAAGCAAAGGCTCAAACTTGAAGCAACTAACAATTCTAGGCGAGCAAATAGTTTCAACTCCAATCTAGTAAACCAATTTAATCCTTAAACTGCATGTGGCATGCTTGAAGCATACTTCTTTTATTTCCTTGGAGTGGCATGCTTGAAGCATACATCTTGTCTTTTGAGGGAATGGCATGCTTGAAGCATACATCTTATCTTTTAGGGAAAGCACCCTGAAGCACATAACTTGAGGTTTTTTGCTTTTAACAACCTTTTTTTTTATTCCCTTTTCTTTTCATTTTTCTTGATTATAAACATGCAAAAGTGATTAAAAGGTCTTATGAAAGAGTAAAGTTGAAACCACACTTGCTTCATAGCCCAAATTTGTCAAGAGGATTCAATATTAAGCCTAGAAGAGTAAGATATCACAGAGTATTTAGCTATAGGCAATCAAACCAAGGAATTCCGCAATATCATTTTTAGTTCAAGTGGAACAATTTAGATTATCATATATTAGCAAAATTACATAATATATAAAGAAATATGATAAAGTGAGCTCATTAAGTGAAAGAACTTGGCAAGGAAACTCCCCCTCAAAACAAACCCATTGGATGAACAATCCCAAGTTCTCCCCGAATAAAAGCAAAACGAGAAGAAGACAAAGGTTTTGTGAAAATGTCTGCCAATTGATGTTCAGTATCCACATGATGAAGCACAATGTTTTCTTTTTCAACATGATCTCTAAGAAAGTGAAATCCAGTATCAATATGCTCAAGAAAAGGGATTACTCAAGAGGTGGCACGAACCAAATCAAATCAACATCCTCCAAAGTCAACATCAGAAAAAGCTCTTAAACTAATCCATGAGGAAGCAGAAAGCCAAATGCCAAAATCTTGAGTTCTATGAAGATACCTGAAAATCCTTTTGATAGCTTGTCGATGTGAAGCACGTGGAAAGCTTGAAAACAAGCACACACAAGCACGTGGGAAGAGTCTCTCATGCAAACCTCCAATTATCTCATCCTCAACAGCATCATCATCATCTTTTATGAACAAAGACACTCTCCCCCTGAACATATGCACTTGTACCTGCATCATTTGAACTAGTGCCTTTTGCGAAAACAGAAGTGGAAGAAGCATCTCCAAAGGCAACACTTTTAGCATGAAATGCACGAGTGAAGAAGAACCAAAACTTATCACTGAACATATGAAGTGAGCATCCGAAATTCACTAGCCACATGTTCTCCTTCCTCGCGTGAGAAGCCTACATAGAAGCAGAAATTGTCGAGGTCTCAGATCTTGGGGTTAGAAATAAGATGTTTAGGAATCGATCTTGAGACACACGACGACAACTTGATGGGGCACAACACGAGCATTCTTATGCACAAAGATAGATTTATCTTTTCCCGTGTTCTTACCAACAAAAGGTGTTTGCATCATCCTAGGCACATAATGAGAAACAAAGCGTGCCTGTCTGAAATTAGACCTAGCATTAAACCTTTCTCTCTTTTGTTGTTTAGCTAGTCTAAAGCAAAAGTCTACTAAATGTCCATCTCTACCACAATGAGTGCAAGTGTACTTAACATTAGGTTTAGCTTTGGAAGTAGAAGCAACATTTGCATTCATCATAGTAGAAGATAAAAGGCCAGCATATTTGAAGACAATTTTCTTAGGCTCATTTGAAATCTCAAGTTTGTCATTGCAAGGAGCATAAACAACAGAGCGAGGTTTAGTTTCATATGAAGCATGAAGATCAAAACCTAAACCTTTCTTGTTTGAGCTAACCTTAGATTGATCCAAAATCATGTTTAGGTTTTTCTTTCCTTTAGTGAAACGTTCTAATGACTTTTCCAAGTAATCAATTTTTCGAGAAAGAGTTAAACAATTATTACAGGAGCGTCCACTTTTCCTTTTGCTTGCGACAAGTTGAGCATGAAAGAATCTCATGTGTAAGCAAATCTTCTGTCATTTGAGAAACCCTAGCATTTGCATCATGCAACTTCAATTCTAGTATGGAGCATATAGAACATGGAGTTGTATCATGTAAATCAATGGTAGAACAACTAGCATGTTTAACAAGTTTCTCATTTTTCTCATTTTCAGCATTGATTTGCTCTAACAAGGTAACATGTTCTTTCCTAAGCAAAGTAAGCTCATTGTAAATTAAGTCACATGATTTGCAAGCATCATCATCAGGAATCAAGGTTTTAAGTCTAGCAATTTCAGCATTCAATGACTCCACAACAAAATCATGTTTCTTAATTTTCTTGTCACGTTTATCAAGCAATTTACCAAGACGAGCAACAGCAATAGCTAATTCATCGTAAGAAGGATCTACCTCATTGAAGTCGCTGTCATGATCGCCCTCGGTGAAGCTGTCGCTGCTTTTGGCCATGAGACACAACCCCGTCAACTCATGCTTGCTTGGAGTTGCATCATCCTCGCTACTCTCCGAATCCACATCGCTCAATTTGACTTGTTCAAGAGCGGATAGAACCCGATGGACAACTTTGCAGTTGATGAAGTTCTTTTTCTTTCTATCACTTGGAGAGAACTTCTTCTTCTCTTTTCTTCTGTCGTTGTCCTTCTCCTCCCTTGATGCTTTACTTGCAAGTTTTGGACAGTTTGGACGAATATGGTCAAGATCACCACACTCATAGCATCTTGGAGGATCACCACCACCTCTCTTTCTCTTTATCACATTTTGCAAGGCTTTGTTAAAGCGAGAAGAGAGTAGTGATAAGTCTTCTTAGGGAATTGCTCAACTGTTCATCGGTTAGTGAAGACAAGAAGGATAGAGCAAAACTTGAAGCAGCACCATTATGAGATATGCTAGATTGAGATGTCAAAGCAATTGATTTATGATCATTCTTTCTAGCAAAAACATCTAATTCATGAGTTTTCAACTTAGAATAAAGAACATCTAAAGTAAGTGTACTCATGACAGTGGATTCTCTAATGGATGTAACTTTCATCTCCCAAACAGACATGTCTAATGCACCAAGCAATTGTCTAGCATTAGTAGCATCATCAAAGCTAACTCCAACAGCACGCAAATTGCTAAGAATTTTATTAAAGCGTGCAAAGAAATCATCTAGTGACTCACCAGGCTTCATCTCAAATCGCATGTATTCCTTTTTGTAAAGATCTTGACGAACCTCTTTAATAGTGTTAGAACCCTCATGGTAATCACAAAGAGATTTCCATACCTCATATGCGGATCGAAGATGAACCACGCGGTCGAAGTCACTTCTTCCCAATCCTTGGATGATCAACTTGCGTGCCTTGCTGTTTGCTTCAACATGTGCGCGATTTGCGTCGTTGACGTTGTCGTTTGCAGGAACTTCGTATGGCTTGTAGACCTTCTCCCAAATTGCGAAGCCCTGCTCCTGGATGAACGCCTCCATCTTGGCCTTCCAAAACTGAAAATCAACACCATCGAACACACATGGTTTTGTCGAATAATGATCCATTCATCTAATCACCGGTTAAGATAGATTAGAAAGACCTCGCTCTGATACCACTTGTAGGATCGAAGTATACGAATATAGCAATCAGAGGGGAGGTGAATGATTATGCGGAAGCTAAAACAAAATTTTCGATCTACTGGAAGAACACCCCAACTCGGATTCAAAAGATTGCCTCGTAATCAACAAAAACAGATTGACAAATGCTTGGTAAAAAGAGAATTCCTGGAGATCCAACCGTTATATTGATCTAAAATTTGGACACGAGAAACTAGATTCCAATACGAATCGAACCCAAAAAGAATCAGCTCGATCGGACTTACGGATCAAAAGTTATGAGCTTTGCAAGCTTGCTGATCCAGAACTTGACGAGAATTGATCTAACGTAAACTTGAAAGTTTTAACAGAACCGACAAAAGTTTAATCAACTAGCCTTTGAGGAACTCTAAATCAATACCCTAGAAAGGTTTTTGATGGATCAAATCAAGATGAAACTCAAGGATCAAAAACCAATCTAGATTTAGAGCAAGCATGCAAACAAGAACCAAGACAGAAAAAACAACTTGTAGCAACGTGGTTCTTGTAGCATAAAAATCTTGGAAGAATTGATCTTTATTTCTTTTGTCTAAAGTACTCTCATCAAAAGGGTACAAACCCTAAAACTTGCTCAAGGCTTGATGCCCTTCAACAGGAGACAACCCCTCCTATTTAAAGGACCAACCCACAAGGAGTTCTGAATACGATTCCTATTCCCTAGAAGGAATCTGTATCCAATACAACTCTACTTGGCCCAACTTGGCCGAGTACAACTCTTGCACGCGTATGGCAACCCTACCATACTCACGTGACTAACACTTTGCACGCGTATGGCCACCTGCCATACTCACGTGACTAACACTTTGCACGCGAATGACCTCCTGCCATTCTCACGTGACTAACCATTCTTCATGTGCACCATTCTCTTAGCCCGAACGTCCCGCATGACATCCTTGACCACCAAGACCTCAGTTCCTCCTGAACCTAGTCCCGAACCTCAGTTCCTCCATGAACCTAGTTCCGGTCCCGTCATCGACCACGTTCGTCTTCGAGCAATACCTGCACATGAACAAACCACAAAATAATTCCGAGCACAAGTCCACGACTTGACTCACATCAATCCATGCAAATACTCACATGAGCATTGCATAAAGTCCATTTCAAGCATCATGAAATTCTCACAAATTTCATAATCTCAAAAACAAATCAAACACAATTCCAAGTTTGCTCAAAACCCTTAACCGTGCACAAAAACATCCAGCACAGACCAAAAACCAGTCCAGCGCACAAATTTCAGAAACTTACGTTCATGACGGACCAAAGTTTTGGTCCGTCACACATGGGAAAAACGAGTTCGCCAAAAGCATGTGTATGACAGACCAAAAAATTTGGTCCGTCATACATGGGAAAAACGAGTTCGCCAAAAGCATGTGTATGACAGACCAAAAAATTTGGTCCGTCATACATGGGAAAAACGAGGTCGCCAAAATCATGTGTATGACAGACCAAAAAATTTGGTCCGTCATACATGGGAAAAACGCGATTTCTTGAACAAGAGTAAAAGCATCAAAATCACGTTTATGACAGACCAAAACGTTTGGTCCGTCATACATGCGAGACTCACTGTTTTTAGATGTTTGGTCTGGCGCAAATGCAAAGTTTCTGTTTTTGGATGTTTGAATGTTTGGTCCTTCATGCAAGCAATTTTGCAAGATTAATCCTAACCAATTTTTCAGCACAAGATCAAGCCAATTTTTCATCACATGATTCACAATCTCCCCCTTGATGAAAACATTGGCAACACCATTTAGACATGAACATTTGGCAGTTTTTTTAAAAAGAACAGAGAACATAAAAACTCCCCTTTTGACAAAAGTACAAAGTGAAAAACTGAAAAATGTGTGTGGTTTGTGCAATGTGCCAAAAACCGAACTTCTCCCAGATTACTCAAAAACCGAAAGATACTACTCCCTCTTTTTCAACTCTTCCCAAACTTCTCAAAAACTTCTCCCCCTTTGACAATGGATTCATCAAGAAAACAATCAAGAGAACATGTTCAAACTTTTTTCTTGTATCAATGGTTTCGCAAACAGAAGCAAGGGAGTGCCAAGATACAAAGGATGAGCTCATTCGATCATATAACCTTATATATCACATAATATGCAAAATATATGATCTTAATGTGATGTTAACAAGTTAAGAAATGACATGCATCTCAACCTCAAATTAGTCAACTATAGCCAAGTACTAAGCAAGATCTTAGCAGAAAAAGCAAAGGCTCAAACTTGAAGCAACTAACAATTCTGGGCGAGCAAATAGTTTCAACTCCAATCTAGTAAACCAATTTAATCCTTAAACTGCATGTGGCATGCTTGAAGCATACTTATTTTATTTCCTTGGAGTGGCATGCTTGAAGCATACATCTTGTCTTTTGAGGGAATGGCATGCTTGAAGCATACATCTTATCTTTTAGGGAAAGCACCCTGAAGCACATAACTTGAGGTTTTTTGCTTTTAACAACCCTTTTTTTTATTCCCTTTTCTTTTCATTTTTCTTGATTATAAACATGCAAAAGTGATTAAAAGGAATAGCAAATAAATACTAAAACATAGAGCAGTCGAACTCTAAAAATCAAATAAAATTCAACCATAATGAGAGAGATTTGGTGAAACCAACCGTAATTTTTTTAAGCACATGCTCAAAAGAGTACAAGAGATTGTTGCTCTTTTACAACCTCTCAAATCTTTTAGGATTCTTGAATCATTGTCTCATACAAAAACCTAGTGCTAAGGAATAGCCTAGCCTCTAATCCTTTCGTGCTCCTTTTGCTATAGATGAATTGGCTTATGGCTTCTTGATTGCTTTGGTTCTCCATGACCTCCTCATGTGCTTATATATCTCCCTTAGTCCTCCAAAGTACATAGGAACCCTAAAAGAAAGTATAAATCATAATTCTATTATGATTTATCTAGCATACCTGTCGACGATTGGGGAGCAGGCCCCCGCCGAGCTTACTTGTTGAATGAGGGATCAAACAAAGCCCCTTTCTGCCACAGGTTGTAGCATCGAAGGCGTGGGAGATGGTCCATTAGAAGACACAGAAACACAAGGATTTTCTCCTGGTTCAGACCTCTCATGATCGAGATAATAGCCCTACGTCCAGTCGCCTAGTGGCCTTTTTTGTATTGGAATGATGGATTCAAGTACATGGATCTTACGCCCGGGCCCCCCCTCCCCCAATGTCTGGGAGGTATTTATAGTTTACAAGGGTATCGCGTCGGTTACGGCCCCCGCCATGCACGCGTCGGCGTGCGACGTGGTCGTAACCGAATCCTACATTTACGCCACGTTCGAGTCATGAGCGCAACAGTCCTTCGGGGTGACACGATTATCACCGTAACCGTTAGTTGCTACCCCCGACCACGCAGCCAGAGCTCGAGCTTGGGCCGAGCTCATTTGACTCCGATCCGAGCAAGTTCGTCCGAGCAACGTGCTCGAACATTAACCGAGCGACGAGCTCGCACCGAACGGGCAAGGAGCTGGCATCGAACGGGCAAGCCAGGCAGCGGTGCTCGACCATCCTTGGGCCATCCTCGGGAACGACCTCCGTGGTGCTCGAGGTCGGGACGAGCTCGGCCGTCGTGGCATTATGGTAATTAGGGGAATTAACCAGTCCGCGACAATACCTTTTTTAAATCCTAAAAAAATAGATATAAGTTACTATATTTATCATTTTGAAACCATTAAATATATTTCTAAATCGTCATGTTCACAACGACATATGTGAACTCTACAGAGCGGAGTGCTACGATACTCCTAGTAAAAATTCTCAAGACAGTTTTGTATCACCGTTGGGAATTGGCTTCTAACCATCATTTTGCTCCATCCTAGTACCGATCTTCTGATAATTTGAGAATTTCTCATCTTCCTAAAAGTTTTATAGAAGAATTTCTCCCGTTCTAAACATGCCTAAAATTTGAGCTAGCTAATTAGGCATTTTCTAACGAACGATATCTAAAGTTGTATCTAACGCTATGCACACCATCTAGATACTACTATAGAAGCTAAGAGGTTACTTGGTTTGACGCCTCACCTTATCACGCCTATATTAGGCACACCACAGGCACTCTCCAATCCATTGCATACAAAGGTGTAACACCCCAATTTTTCTTGCTTTTCATGAAATTAAATATTATTTGGCACTTTGGTGAATTTTTGGAATTTTCTGGAATTTATTTGGATTTATTTGAATTTATTCCATTTTGAAATAATTAAAGAATTAAATTTTGCAAATAAAATTTTTTTGGAAATATTTTATTTGAGTCCAAAATGTTCCAAAATATTTTCCAGAATTTTTCTGGAATTTTTCTGAGTCTTTTGCTATTTTTAATGATTTAATTGAATTTCTGAGAATTTAATTGGATTAATTAAATCAAGTCGGCCGAGCATCGTTTCATCCAACGGGACCGAGTCCGAGTCGAACTCGAGTCAGGCGAGCCACGTGACTCGGCCAACCCACTCGGCCGAGCCCTAACCAGCGTGGATCGTTGGATTCGGATCCGGCCACGATTGAGCCACGTCACCAAGCCCGAGTCCGACCGAGCCAGCCAGCTCGCCGAACCGGACCCGAGTCCAACTCACGCGACCGTTGGATCGAGATCCAACGGCTCACATTGAGCCACGTCGCCCTCTCCGTGCCGTCGTCGGAATCCGCCGCGGCGTGTGTCGACCTCGGTCTCGCGTGATTCACTGCCGAGGCCGCTATTTGTCTTGCCGTCGCCGCCATCGGGTAGCCCGTTGCGGCGCATCCGTAGCTCTAACCCACGCTGCCGGAGCCGTCACCCGCTTAGAGCTCGCCGTAGTTGATCTAAGGAGCCGCCACGGTTTTCGTTTCGTCCCGCCGCCGTCCGCCGTCCTCCGCCGCCGTTGACCCCAGATCCGAACTCACTGCGACGAGGCGCACCCGAGGGGAGAACTCACCTCGCCGGAGGAGCCCGCAAACGCCGTTGCCGTGTCGCCGTCCCCAGCTCCGGCCAGCCAGCTCCGCCGTACGCCATCGCCATCGCTCGAGCTTCCTCAGCCGTCCGATCCAGATCCAACGCCCCAGATCACGCCACGTCATCCCATGGTGAGATCCCGTCCAAAATCGAGATTCAATCTCGACCGCTGGATCTAGATCCAACGGTCGAGATCAAACGCTGTTCACCCCAAACGCGTGAGTCCGGATTCAATACGGGCCGTTGATTTTCAAATCAGCGGCCGAGATCTAGCCACGTGTGCGGAGGCCGACCGCCGCGATCGGCGCAAATCCGCAGCGGCGTGCGTGTGTGACGCCGACACGCTGGGCCGCATGTCGGCCCGACCTTATCGCACCATGACGCCACGCCGCGCCATGGCGGGCTCGCGATGTCGGCCGTCGGCCGTCTGGCGCCGACGCCGCAGTGACGTCACCAGTGGGCCCCACCTGTCGGAACCGTGGGCTGAGCCCCGCTGACGTCAGCAGTGACGTCACCCGAGGGGACCCACCTGTCAGCGACACATGGAGCCGTGGACCGAGTCCACGGTGGACCAAGCCGAACCGTGGGCTGAGCCCATGGACCGGCTGACGTCAGCCGACCAATCCAGTGCTGACGCGTGTCACTGCTGATGCAATAATTAATTTCCGAAAAAGAAAATGATTTATTAATTCGAAATAATGATTTCAGATTTTGATTCAAACTTCAAACGCTTATAACTTTTGCGTTTTAACTCCGATTTGAGTGATTCAAATTTCTAAATTTGTATAAAATTGAGATCTACCTAATTATGAATTTTATTTAATTTTTGGACTAAAGTTTTTCTCTATAAAATTATTTAATTGATTATTTAAACTTTAAATAATCATAACTTTTGCATTTAAACTCCGATATGAGCGATTCCAGTTTCTAAAAATTTATAAAATTATGTTCTCTCTGTTTATGGTTTTTATTTGGGTGTTTGGACACTTTTTGCCTATTGTTTATTCGTGTATTGTTATTTGCACGCTTTACGAGTAGACGTTGAAGTGCCGGAAGGATTCGAAGGAGAAGTATTGACTCAGGATCCAACTCAAGACCAAGAACAAGTACTTTTTGAAGGCAAGTTATGCTTTGACCATGTTGATCCTATTTTGAAACCTATTTTTGATTCGAATTATTGCATGCTAGTTCAATTAGAAAATACTTTATTTAAATATGGGAAATTAGATAAATGCCAAATTGTTGTATGACACCTTGATTACTTAAGTATGTGCCATGACCCCCTTGTCACCCTAGTTGTGGTTTACTAGTTGGACATTATTAAATCGCCAACATGGGAATTTAGACCGTTGTAGTATATTGCTTAGACCTGCTACGTGCTCATGACATGATTTTGGACAATCAAATATTAATATTGACTTAATGATATATTGAACCTGTTTTGGAAAGGTATCATGTGATGTTGATGGCACGTGGTGCATGGTAATCAACTGGGGTTTTGATAAATAGATTTGACCGGGGCATGTGGCAAGAATGATAGGGTGGGCCAGTTGTGGCATTGGGAATGTTGGTTTGGTTCTTCGGGTAGTCTTGCCCTGGTCACCCTAAGGACTTAACCTTGCAAGCCTTTGAACTGGGTCTAACGTGCAACCACATGTCTGTAATGGGACGGACCTAGTTGATTAAGTTGCTAATAACATACCTGTGGGACCTCAGGAGGTCAACTACACCCTTTGTGTAAGTTGTACGGGGGAGCGTACCGGGGATGCGGCCAGGTACCCATCTAACGGTTGGTTGGCCTAAACTTCGCCTTAGGTAAGGGAAGGGTTAGTGTGCAACAACCGGGGAGGACCACTTGTATTGTTAGAAGTTTCCGAAAGACTTTGTTACGGGAACTCGCCTTTGTGGTGTTTGACTGTATCTTGTGGGTAAAGTGCATAACCTCTGCAGAGTGTACATTCTATTCGAATAGCCGTGTCCGCGGTATTGGACATCGCTCGGGAATTACAGTCAAGGGTTAGACTTTATTGAAAATAACTTGGATTTGAAAGGTTGGGTTTGGTTAAATAATGATGTCGATGGAAATGTGGATTAGGATGGGAAAGATGTTTATTAAACTCCTTGAAAAGTTAGTTATGCTATAATTGTTTATACTGCTTTCGAATCTACTTATGATACTTGTTAAAATCTCAAGCATCGCAAATATACCTTGAGCTATTCCTTTGTATCAAGCCATGCATATAGTATATTAGCTTGGATTCTGTGCATGACTTGCTGAGTACCAAGTACTCACCCTTGCCCCAACACAACACCAGTTGAAGAGGAGACTACACCAGCTTTGGAGGAGGAGCTCCCAGAAGACCCGTCTAACTAGGAGTCGAGTCGGTCAGGTTGCACTGTGGTATCTTGGATGGCGCCACGAAGTTATCTTATTTTCCGCTGCTATTATTTCTCTCTTAATAAGTTTCGCCTTGCGAGGCGTATATTTGTAACTTGGCCATAAGGTCAAGCAACCAGTTTGGTTATTTAAATAAAGTACTTTATTGGTATCGAATGGTATGATTGTGATATTTACCGATGTTAAGACTGTGTGCACTAGCGCGTTCCTGGACTAGTGCTGAATACACAGAGGGTCCGGATTTGCAGATTCGGGGTCCCGACAAAAGGTATGATTTTATTTAATGTAGTGTTGTAACATCCTCAGTTTCGCTTTCCTGGAAAAATCTAATTTAAACTAAGTAAATTCAAAAATTGGAGTTTCCTTGGTGTTTATGTTAACCTGGCATCCTTTCCCATCCAAAATCGGGATTCAATTCCCTTCCGTTCGAAAAATCGAATTTCCAGATTCCCGCCGGTACCCGAAATTTCACCCGAGTCCAAAAATGCTCCAAAAATCCCAAAATCACTTCAATTAGGTCCCAAATATTCCAAAATGATTTTTGGAACGATTCCCTGGATTTTTGGACCTTCGCCCCTATTTTATCTCGCTCGGCTTTTGTTTAATGCCCGCTATTCGCTCCAGAATATTCAAATCCACAAATTTCATCCAAATTCCGTGAAACCAATTTTATTGGGTTCCAAATAATCCAAAATGGTTATAGGAATTTTTCCGGAATTTTTAGACCATTTTTGCTAATTTTTCTTTAGGACGTCACTTTCGCGTAAACCTCGGCCAATCGCAAAGCGCCACGTGGCGGTTACTATTCTAGCTTCTTCCACCTTGGGATGAAACGTACAGAGCTTGAGTTCATCTCTCCATCAATGGAGGTCTCTTCTTTAATACTTGATATCTCTTGCAATAATGCTCCGATGTGCGAACGGCCGGGTCCGTTGAATCCGTAGCGACGAGCTCTTTCCATCCCCCACCATCCTTAGCCCGGGATCTCGCCGGAATTTGAGCTGCAACGTAAAACCGAAATCGCTTTGATTGGCCATATCTCGGCCGTTTCTTCACCAAATCCCACACTTCCACCTCTCAAACCTCCGTGGTGGGGTCCTCTTTCCAGAACATACACCCTTCTTTTGCCTCTCTCCGTCGTTCATCCGGTAGATCAAGAAAACCGGCGCCGGGACACGTTTTTCGTGTTCTTCGTGTTCATCGCCATATCTTCCTCTCCGGTGAGCCAAAATCTATTCCGTTTGTTCCATCGTGTTCGTATGGGTGTCTAGATTCTAACCCATCCATCAATTTAAGGATTCCTCAAGATTTGGCGGCGAATTTCGAGTTTTTGTCGGTTCGGCCGAACCTGAGTTCTTCGCCAAATTCGTCTTCTCCGGTGAACAATTGATCAATTCCTTGCAAGTGTAAACTCCTCTAGATGTGCCCTCCGTGATCCATCCTTTTATTGTGCAAGGTTTCATGAAAATTTGGTGCAAAATTTCGGATTTTGGAGAACGGTGGGCGTTCTCTGTTTTTGGGGCATGTGCGCGTGCTCGCCGGCCGGCCGTCGCCGTCGCTTGGCTCGCCGCGCGCCGTCCCCCACTCGCCGCTGCCCGCCGCGCCTCCGTGGCCGCGCCACTGCGCCGCCGGTGCCCCACCGCTTGCGCCGCCGCGCCACCCGACCCGCCACGGCTCCGCCCGTCGCGCCGTCCCTCCTCGCCGGACGGCGCCGCTACCACCGGCGCGTCCACGCCGCTGCCGTGCCGGCCGTCCGCCCGCCGTGCCCTCCCTTGGCCGGTCTCCCCCATGGAGCTTCCTCCTCTGTTTTTCATGGCCATGAGAGCTTTGGGGAAGAAGGCTTGAATGGATGACACTAGGGCCCCACTTGCAAGTGACTAGCCATTCAAGAAAATCAGAAAATTCAGCCCAAGGAATATTCCTGGGAATATTCCCTCGTTTTCCATTTTTCATGATTTTCGAACTTCGGAAGCTCATATCTTTTCTGTCCGAACTCCGATTGACTCCGTTCAAATTCCTAAATTCATATAAAATCAATACCTACCTGCCAGTACTACTTTTAAAATTTTTGGATTTTATTTATTTTAGGGTTATTGATTTGTTGCTCCGTTTTGCGCGTAGCCGATGATCCCGCCGAGTCCGCCGACCCGCCGCCGGACTTCAAGAGTTCGACATCCTCGCTGTGACCGAGGCAAGTCTCCTTGATGCATGTTGATCCTAAAATTTATAAATGGTTTTACCATGTATTACAAATTGCATCGCTATTTATATTAAATGGATGATGTTAACGTTAGGTTATTAGTTATACCTGTTGTTTCTACCTCCTTGACATTGTTATCCATGATCCTTTGTCGCCCTAGCACAGTGATCCACCAATGTAACTGTTTTTGGAAAAAATATTCTTTAATTAGGGAAAAAGACTATTGGGAAGATATGTTCGAT
Source organism: Rhipidocladum racemiflorum (assembly GCA_036346355.1). Classification (NCBI taxonomy): domain Eukaryota; kingdom Viridiplantae; phylum Streptophyta; class Magnoliopsida; order Poales; family Poaceae; genus Rhipidocladum; species Rhipidocladum racemiflorum. The sequence goes on along the minus strand of CM070575.1, from coordinate 28,813,229 downwards.
GGAACAAATGGTGTGAAAAGCAAATTGGAGTTAGATGAATATTAGAGTTGATGTGGGGCTTGTCATCATGAAACTGATCTATGAATGGTGATAGATGGAATATTCTGAGGAGTCGGATTATGATAGCAATTCGCAATATGATTAGTAAGGGTCGACGGAGTAGTGGAAGAGGTATGACATTACGGATAATAGTCGGTACCGTTAAATAAAGAATAGTGAGAGTCATACATGTGAATCAAATAGAATAAATGGTGAATCATGTTTCGGTGGATCTTAACAAACATACGATGAGATTTAGAGATGACAATGTGAAGGGTTACAATAGGTAGTATTGGGAATGACACTCGATGATTTAGTCAATAATATTATAAAATATACTCGACGGAGTAAGAGGATATTATTAAGGATCATACTCGAGGGTTTGGTGGATGATTTTCTGAAATATGGGGTCGCGATAACCGCTTAGGTGGAATTATGGATAATGCGGAATATGTGTAGCTTATTTAGTTAACTTGGTATCGGTGTTAATGGAAACTACTATTGACGATGAATTAGTAAAATCCTAGTGTTATGGAATAATATTTGGGGGTTTAGTAAATGATGATAGTACGTATTCTTGGAGGATTAAAGTGGATGATCTAGAGGTGATAATGTGAGTGATTAAATATATGATATTATGAAGTATTATCGGTGGATTGTATTCTAGATGATTAGAGATGGTATTGTGAAGTATTCTCGGTGGTTTAGTAGACGATTTTGTGAAATATTCCTAGTGAATTATAAGATTGATCGTCATATGAATTATGGATAAATCAATAATACAAATTATGGTTCAAGGGAAATATTTCATATACGAACATGATTGTAGTTTAATATGATTTTGGGAGTTATGATAGTACCATGTTGTACTTCCTACTTGTTAGACACTATATTGAATTGGATTATTCTTATGATTATGAAATTATGGCAACAGAAGGATTATTGGAGAATACACAATTGATTATAAGGATTGTAATCAAACCCGGGGATTTGTATTTTATAAAATAAACTATTGGTGGAATAGAATAGTTCGGTAGAAATGCTTAGAATCGCAATCGGTCAGTAGTCACCTATGGGTGGGAAATTTCATTTATCTCCTGTAACCTTGTGTTGAAAGTTATAGGCGAAGAGTATTGCCGTTGGTTTACAAAATAAAAATAAAATGAAAAATGGTTTGGACTTGGGCGGAATGGTTTGTTTGGCGGGTGCAGATGGAGCACTAGTCTTCATTTTGCAAGTACCGCCCCAAGTCAGTTAAGGACCGACGCTTATGACTGTCTCCATTCTAAGCATTACCGTACAACCACATGTCTATAATGGTACGACCTGGCTGAATAATTTGTAGAAACCTAACTTAGACTCACCAAACGGTGGAATGTGAGCGTCGGATAGAGGCAAGACTGTTTTTCTCACTGGCGCAAGAGGGGCTTCAGATCTTGGGCGGATGGAACCCTAACGGCGGTGAAACCTCTGGTGGGTCAGGAGTTAGGCGTATACATTGTAAAGGCCTTGTCATGATATCCTGGCCGACACACCCAAGGAAGTGTGTTAAGCGTATGGCACTAAGGGAATATCATGTCTTGTGGGTAAAGTGTACACCTCTGCGAGTTAAAACTATTCGAATAGCCGTGCCTACTGGTCAAAGGCAAAGCGAAGAATGCTTTCATATTGATAGACTTTTGTTTTGGTTTTCAAAGCGATCTTTTGGGATCGGGAGTGGTTAGAACTCTCGGGTGTGCTTCTGGCGGCAAGTGCCAGGTAGGTGGAGTGACGCTGTTGTTGTGAACCATGGCAGAGAGAGCCATGTGAATGGATTGAACCCTGATCTTGTTGAGATGTGGCGGATGGAGCCTGTATACTAGTGAATGGTGGCTAGAACCTTCACTGAAATATTACATAATTCAATTATTAAAAAGAATTGCTTAAATATACTTTGTGAAACTTATTAACAAGTATGGTTTGATGAAACTTGGCTTTATGCAAAAGAACCATATTAAGCCATCCTTGGATAGCCTACATTGTGCATAATTTCCCAGACTTGCTGAGTACTTTATGTACTCACATGCTACATTTTAATCATATCTCAGAAGTGAAAGAAGCTGTCAAAGGAATTCCAACGACTAGGACGCGCTCTCCACTCGATTGCCTGTGGGCATTTGGATGGGTCGCTTTGGTATTTTCGTCTTCATTGCGGTTGTTCAAGTTGTTCACTGCTCATTCCGTAATGGTAAACCTTGACCATAAGGTCTTTGCTTTTATTTGGTGTTATTCTTATTTAGTTATATGTATTCGTGATATGGTTGTTGATTCATCACTGTTTGACTGTGGTACTAGCTACTGATCTGGGACTAGTACAGAAATACACAGGGGATTCCGGATAGCCGATCCGGGGTCCTACAAGTGTACCCACAAACGCGTTGATTAGATAGTACCTCATCACAGAATGCATTTCTTAGTAGCACCTTTGCTTTGGATGTGCCCATGCTATATATATCATGCAATATAGTACAACTTTCTTCTCTCCCTTAATATGACTATTCCTCTATCACCATTTGCATGTACAATGTTTTATCTTTTAAGTTTGTCTCTAAGAAATCCACCCCACCTAGAGACAACACTGGAGAGAAATTCTCCAATAATTTGCCTCTACCATCAATCTTATAACTATTTTTATTATCTTCACCACAACTTCTCTCTTCACGCTCCCTCACAATTCTTGCTCACGTGCGATGGTTTGCATGCCCACCTTTTCTTGGATAAGAGATAGCACATTCTCTTTTTTCAGTTGGATTTTGTTGATATAATAAGGATAAGAGGCGTCTGAGGTGATTTTATTATAGATGCCCATATGACCTACATTATGTTGGGGAGAATCGTCGGCCTTCCAGGGCGTCCACGCCCTGCATTATGCAAAAGGCCCCCTGAGACTTCCGAAATCGTAGCAAGGTCTGGTTGAGTTGGCCTGCGACAACTCTTCTGTATGAAATTTTCCAGAAAAGTCCTTACAGTTTTACGGAATTGCATTGAGGTCTACCGATCTTCTACCCGTCCGATCACATCAAAGGGAAGATTCGCTCATCCGTGCACACACTATAGCCCAATATAGAGGTGTCCAAATGGAATGTGCCAAATAGGCTGGCTCAAGGCCCGGCATGGCTCGACCGTAAATTGGCCGTGCCAGCACGGCTCAATACGCCGGCCTGTCTTGGGCCGGCACTCGGGCCCAGCATGGCCTGCTTATTTGAAATATAGTTGTTGGAGGCTTAAAAATCTAAAAAATCCCAAAAAAATTTCATATAAATAGGGTTGCACCCTCCTCGTTTTCCCACCAGCAAATTTGCAATCTCTATTCTATATTCTCTTGTAAAAATTCTCTTGCTCTTGGTGATAATTTGGTAAAATTCTAAATAGTTTTGCCAAAAATCCGAAATTTTGCTTCCGGCTTCTGTCAAGAAATCAAGGTAAGAATAATGATTTAATTTTCCAGTGTTCTTATTATGTTCAATGAGATGAAATTAATAATAACGTAATTATTTCTTACATTTTCTTCATGCAGAATTGAGATTTTGCGCCCTCACAACCATTTTGGGATTTCATCTGAGGAGCTTCTTGCGTCCTATTAAGCTGAAGAAACTGTAGTACCTATACCATCCGTAGGCTCTACAAGTGCTACTGCGTCGGCAAGCACTGGGGCAAAAAGATCAAGACGTAGTACATCAGGAGTATGGAAAGATTTCGAGCAGATTTTCAACCCATCAGATGGTGTTCAAAGCAGGTATGCTATTTGTAAATATTGTAAGCATAAATTAACTATTCAGGTGGAACGGGGCACTTGAAGAGACATGCTGAGTGCTGTAGAAAAAAAAGCAGGAATGATTATGAGACATACGGAGCTACAATACAACCCCAACGGTATGGTGCGTCATTGGGACTACAATCCCGAGGTAGCTCATGAATTTCTTTGTCATTTAATCGCTTCTCAAGATATTTCTTTAAACTTTGGTGAGTCACCAGCATTTGAAAACTTTATTAGGACCACTCATAATCCTAGGTTTTCTACAGTTCTAGATAGACAACAACTAGAGATCTGTTTAAATACTATAATAATTATCATGGTAAGCTAAAAGAGCTATTTAATACTTGTACTTTTTCAGTGTTTTCATATCAGACATATGAAGTGGTAGGGCTAAAGATAATTGCCCTAGTGTAGTTGCTCATTGAACAATGATTGTCAACTAGAGAAGAGAATTATAATATTCAAATTAACTAATGTAGTACATACTGGTGAGAATATTGTTGATTGTATTATTAAAGTTGTGGAAGTTTTTGGTCTCATAAATAAAATTTTCGCAATAACATTATATAATGCTTGTAACATCCCAAAATTTTGCTTTTCTTAAATTCATGTGTGATTTGGCACTTTGGTGAATTTTTGGAATTTTCTGGAATTTATTTGAATTTATTCCATTTTGAAATAATTAAAGAATTTAACTTTGCAAATAAAATTTTGTTGGAAATATTTTATTTGAGTCCAAAATATTTTCCAGAATTTTTCTGGAATTTCTCTGAGTCTTTTGCTATTTTTAATGAATTAAATGAATATCTGGGAATTAATTGAATTATTCAAACGTGTAACCACATGTCTGTAATGGGACGGACCTAGTTGATTAAGTCGCTAATAACGTACCTGTGGGACCTCAGGATGTCAACTATACCTTTTGTGTAGTTGTACGGGGGAGCGTCTGAGAGTGCGGCAGTACCCATCTAACGGTGGATTGGCCTAAACTTCGCCTTCGCTAAGGGAAGGGTTAGTGTGCAATCACCGGAGAGGACCACTTGTGCTGTTAGAAGTTTCCGAAAGACTTTGTTACGGACACTCGCCTTTGTGGTGTTTGACTGTATCTTGTGGGTAAAGTGCATAACCTCTGCAGAGTGTAAAATCTATTCGAATAGCCGTGTCCGCGGTATTGGACATCGCTCGGGAATTACAGTCAAGGGTTAGGCTTTCTTGAAAACAACTTGGATTTGAAAGGTTGGGTCTGGTTTATTAATGATGTCGATGGAAATGTGGATTAGGATTGGGAAAGATGTTTACTTAACTCCTGGAAAAGTTATTACCGTTATACTTGTTTCTACTGCTTTCGAATCTACTTATATTATTTGTTAAATGCTGTTTACTGGAATTATACCTTGAGCTATTTCTTTGTATCAAGCCATGCATATAGTATATTAGCTTGCATTCTGTGCATGACTTGCTGAGTACCAAGTACTCACCCTTGCCACAATACAACACCAGTTGAATTGTAGTCTACACCAGCTTTGGAGGAGGAGCTTCCAGAGGAACCGTCTAACTAGGGAGCAAGCCCAGTCAGTTGCCTGTGGTATACTGGATGGCGCCACGAACTTATCTTATTTTCCGCTGCTATTATTTCTCTCTTATTAAGTTTCGCCCTGCGAGGCGTATATTTGTAACTTGACCATAAGGTCAAGCAACCAGTTTGGTTAGCTATTTAAGTACTTTATTAATTCGTTGAGTATGATTGTGATATTTACCAACGTTGAGACTGTGTGCACTAGCGCGTTCCTGGACTAGTGCTGAATACACAGAGGGTCCGGATTTGCAGATTCGGGTCCCGACAGTGGGCCTCGGTCTCCGCGCATTTCACGGACGTCGAGGGCCCTATTTAATGCGCCGCTACCGCTGCCGTGATGCCAACTTCCGTGCGCACCCGTAGCCCTAGCTTACGCCGCCAGAGCCGCCATGGTTGCGCCGCAATCGCTCGCCGGAGTTGGAGGAGCGTTCCGCCGCGTTCAATTGCAGTTTCCGCCACCGTCCGCCGTCCTCCGCCGCCGTTGAGCCCAGATCCGGAACCGCGAGGTCAAGCCGCACCAGAGGAGACCACTCACTTCGCCGGGGGAGCCCCGCAACGCCGTCGCCGTGGTCGCCGTCTTCGTCTCCGATGAACCAGCCCCGCCGCAAGCCATCGCCGGACCTCGAGCTCCACCAGCCGTCCGATCCAGATCAAAGGGTCCAGATCGTGCCACGTCACACCCCGGTGAGATCCCACATGCTTTCCTCAGATCTATTTCCAACCGTTGGATCTAGATCCAACGGTTTAGATCGTGCCACGTAGCCTAAACTGCACCAAGCTAGAATAGATCTTAGCCGTTAGATCTAGATCGAACGGTTAGCGTTAACCCACGTTGTTTTCGTTAGATTGGATCTTGACCGTCCGATCAAGATCGAAAGGTCCAGATTAGCGGAGTAGTTTCTTAACGCGTTAAGCCAGATCCAATCTGGGCCGTTGATTTTCAAATCAACGGCCGAGATCTAGCCACGTGGCGGCCGGCCGTCGCGATCGGCGATCGGCGCCCCATGGCGTGGAGTGCGTGTCGATCGGACCAGCGCGTCAACGGCCCAACCAAGCGCACCATGACGTCGCGGCGGCGTCACGGTGAAACGGTTGTCGGCCGTCCACCGGCCGTCGCGTGATGACGTCACTTCTTGGCGTCATCCGAGGCCCGCTTTGTCGATGTGACGCGTGGCCGTGGGCCGGTCCACGGTGGATCGAGCGCGCCGTCGGCGGGTCCATGGACCCGAGGCGACGTGGCGGCACCCGATTGGTCCACGTGTCACGCTGACGCAATAGAAGAATTTTCGAAAAAGAAAATGATTTATTAATTCGAATTATTGATTTCAGATTTTGATTCAAACTTCAAACGCTTATAACTTTTGCATTTTAACTCCGATTTGGGTGATTCAAATTTCTAAATTTGTATAAAATTGAGATCTACCTAATGATGAATTTTATTTAATTTTTGGACCAAAGTTTTTCTCTGTAATATTATTTAATTGATTATTTAAACTTCAGAATGCTATAACTTTTGCGTTTAAACTCCGAATTTGACGATTCCAGTTTCTAAATATTCATAAAATTATGCTCTCTTTGTTTATGAACTTTATTTGGATGTTTGGACACTTTTTGTCTACTGTTCATTTATTTATTGCTATTTGCACGCTTTACGAGTAGACGTTGAAGTGCCCGAAGGCTTCGAAGGAGAAGTGTTGACTCAGGAGCCAGCTCAGGACCAAGAACAAGTACTCTTTGAAGGCAAGTTGTGCTTTGACCATGTTGATCCCAATTTCAAATTAATTCGATTCAAAACTATTGCATGCTAGTTTAATTAGAAAATACTTTATTTAAATTATGGGAATTAGATAAATGCCTAATTGCTGTATGACACCTTGGTTAATTAAATATGTGCCATGACCCTTGTCACCCTAGTTGTGGTTTACTAGTTGGACATTATTAAATTGCCAACATGGGAATTTAGACCGTTGTAGTATATTGCTTAGAGCACACTTTCGTGCTCATGACATGATTTTGGAAAATCAAATGTTAATATTGACTTAATGATATATTGAACCTGTTTTGGAAAGGTATCATGTGATGTTGATGGCACGTGGTGCATGGTAATCAACTGGGGTTTGATAAATAGTTTTCGACCGGGGCATGTGGCAAGAATGATCGGGTGGGCCAGTTGTGGCACCGGGAACGTTGTGTTGGTTCTTCGGGTAGTCTTGCCCTGGTCACCCTAAGGACTTAACCTTGCAAGCCTTTGAACTGGGTCAAACGTGCAACCACATGTCTGTAATGGGACGGACCTAGTTGATTAAGTCGCTAATAACGTACCTGTGGGACCTAAGGATGTCAACTATACCTTTTGTGTAGTTGTACGGGGGAGCGTACCGGGGCTGCGGCCAGGTACCCATCTAACGGTGGATTGGCCTAAACTTCGCCTTCGCTAAGGGAAGGGTTAGTGTGCAATCACCGGAGAGGACCACTTGTGCTGTTAGACGTTTCCGAAAGACTTTGTTACGGACACTCGGATTTGTGGTGTTTTTTTGTATCTTGTGGGTAAAGTGCATAACCTCTGCAGAGTGTAAAATCTATTCGAAGAGCCGTGTCCGCGGTATTGGACATCGCTCGGGAATTACAGTCAAGGGTTAGACTTTCTTGAAAACAACTTGGATTTGAAAGGTTGGGTTTGGTTTATTAATGATGTTGATGGAAATGTGGATTAGGATTGGGAAAGATGTTTACTTAACTCCTGGAAAAGTTATTACCGTTATACTTGTTTCTACTGCTTTCGAATCTACTTATATTATTTGTTAATGCTGTTTACTGCAATTATACCTTGAGCTATTCCTTTGTGTCAAGCCATGCATATAGTATATTAGCTTGCATTCTGTGCATGACTTGCTGAGTACCAAGTACTCACCCTGGCCACAATACAACACCAGTTGAAGAGGAGTCTACACCAGCTTTGGAGGAGGAGCTTCCAAAGGAACCGTCTAACTAGGAGCGAGCCCGATTAGTTGCTCGTGGTATCTTGGATGGCGCCACAAAGTTATCTTATTTTCATTGCTATTATTTCTCTCTTATTAAGTTTCGCCCTGCGAGGCGTATATTTGTAACTTGACCATAAGGTCAAGCAACCAGTTTGGTTAGCTATTTAAGTACTTTATTAATTCGTTGAGTATGATTGTGATATTTACCAACGTTGAGACTGTGTGCACTAGCGCGTTCCTGGACTAGTGCTGAATACATAGAGGGTCCGGATTTGCAGATTCGGGTCCCGACAATGCTACAGCAAACACTTCTGCAATTAACATTATGACTATAGTTTTTTGTACGTACGCCAAATATTTCTTGTTAGTGCTTGCCATATTATTAATCTTATAGTTAAAACTGGTTTGAAGAGATTAAACATGTTTATTGAACCTTTTCCTACTGCAATACCTTTTTAAATCATTCCAATCAACGAGTAGCAGCATATAGGAAATATTGTGTTGCAATGGATGTACGTCCACATAAGTTTGGGGTGGATATGCAAGTTAGATGGAACTCTACTTACTTGATGCTTAAGGAACTCATATCCTATAAGGCCACATTTTCTGTTTTTATTAGTACACACTATCATACCAGGGATGGTCAACCGCTACTCATAAAGCAACATTGGTATGTTGCTAATTACTTGCTGTTATTTTTGGAACTTTTTTATGAATCCACTGTTGTTTTATCTAGAGTTTATTGCGCAACCTCTCCTTTAATTGTGCATCATATTATAGAAATTGCTACTCACTTAAGGAACCACAAAAATGATAGTATTTTGTGTGAACCTGTTTGTGCTATGAAAACTAATTTTTTGAAATACTGGAAAGAAATTCTTATGTATATGCATTCACATTTATTTCAAATCCTAGAGCTAAAGTTCGAGGATTTAGTAATGTTCTCTCACTTCTAAGTGATGCGGTGGCACTGATTATTCTAGTTATTTTTCAAAATGTTCATGCTAACTTATCTGAAGTTTATGCTAAGTACAATCAAAAGTTTGGTGGAGTTCGATTGCAGTGATCTCCACCAGCACCCACAACAAGTAAGAAGAAAACTGTTTGGGGGAAAATATAGGGTGTAGATGGCTCCACCTCAAGGGGTTTGAGTATAACAATGTTAAGTGTGGACACAACAACAGGTCATGGGAAGCTAGGTGCCTATCTCAACAACGACACTGTCAACTATCAGGAGCAGTAAGAGGATGACTTTAACATTTTGTAGTAGTGGCATGAGCACAAGACAACATATCCGATGCTTTCCATATTAGCATGCGATGCGTTAACAATTCCTGTCTTTATGGTTTTTTCAAAGTCTGCTTTTCAGTATGTCTGGAAGAATAATCGAGGAGAGAAGAACCAGTCTTACAAGTGAGATGGTGAAAATACTTTTCACTGTGAAAGAGTGGGAACAAGCTGATCAACGAGCTCAACAAAAAATGTTGAGTTGACGGCAATATTTGAAAATCTTTATTTAGATAATCAGAAAGAATAATTGTAATATTCACCTTTTCTTTGTATCATTAAGCTATATGTTGTAGTTGCACTCTTTTTTATTTGCCAAGATTTTCTCGTGTTGAGTTTTTATTTAGCACAGTTTTTAACAAGACAGCCAAACATTAATAAAACTTATTATTTCATTATAATTATTTATCTCATGTTAGAATTTTATTTTATATTTTTAGCTTTTTTCTAATTACATATATTTTTAATAAGTTTTTCTATATTCCTTCCAGTTTTTCTAATTATTCTAGGCTTTTTTTTTTCAAATTTCTCTGCATTTTTCAAACTTTTACGATAAACCATTTTTTTTTTGAAATTTTTGAATTTTTTATAATTTTTTTGACGCCAAACGGCAAACAGGTCTACATTGGCTCGTCTCAGCTAGTCAGTCCACGAGGACACATGCCGGCACGATACTACCCATAAGGCCATTGAGCCGTGCTTGGGCTGAGGATCCAGCACGTGGATCAACACAGCATAACCGGTCTACCTAAATGAACTATGCCGCGCGATAAACAGATCGTACCGTAGTGGGCCACATATTTAGACACCTATAGCCCAATAGTTTAGATTTTTCGCCATCATTGCGAGTGCCCTCATCCCGAGGAACAGGCGCCAAACATGAAACAGGCTGGGCCGAGTCTATTGGAGCATGGAGATTATTGGATCAGGGGGGCCTGCCAAACCGCCAAAGTCATCCAACACAAGGCGGCCTGCGGTCAAGCCGCGGGAAAAGCACACCCGTTTCCCGCCAAACCCCGAAAAATCCCCAATTCTTTCCTCCAATCTCCCGCCGTCTCGCCCCACACGCACGCACGCAGAGAGAGAGAGAGAGAGAGAGGGAGAGGGGAGGAAGGCTGCGATTCGAGCCAAACCCTTGCTGCCATGGAGATCGTACGATCCCACCGACAGCTCGCGGCGGCGGCGGCCGACGGTCGGGGAGGCGTGGGGGGCCTGCCAACGTACCGGGTGGCGCCGCAGCTGGAGGTGCGGCTGGAGGAGTTCGAGCTCTTCGCCATCGACCGCCTCCGAGGTGCGGCTGCGGGCCTCTGCTTCCTAGTGTTTGTCTGGTTTCCTCCCCCTCCCTTCCTTCTTCAGATCCGGATAACAAGTATGGATCGATTTTCCCTGTGTTATCTGTGTTGGTCAGTTCTGAAGGGGATCTCGGATGGGCTCTCGCGGGGCAAGAGGCCGGAGGAGGTGGAGAAATTGGTGAGCGACTGCCTCTCTTGCTGCTTTGTGACTTTGATGGAGTTTGGCGAGGAAGCTATGTGCTGTGCAATTTTAGTGGTGATTTTAGTGATGCTTTTGTTGTTCCGCGTAGACCTTGGTCAGAGTTTGTTTTGATTAGAGATATGAAAAATTTCTATGTTCAACTCATCAGGCTCTCTTGATTGTGTACATGGTGTTACTTTTAGAAATTTCCACTGTTCTTTGAAATTTTTGTCACGCAGACGCTGACTACCCACGTAAGTGGGTACATTTAGTTTCTTGCTACTTTACCGAGATTTAATTTTCAAGCTTTAGGTGTTGTTTTCTCCTTAGATTGAATACAGATCAAGGTGAAAATTTTCGAAAGTCTAGTTACGGATTTTATGTACGTGGATGGCAACTAAAAATTTGAATTGAAACTGAAAAATATCTGCCTCTACTTGCGCTTTAGGTCAGCGAGTTGTGGAAGGCACACATGAGGCACCAGGATCCAGCAGAGACTTTGAACAAGGACATAATATCTCACTTTGTGCTACGTCTTGTCTACTGCAGAACGTAAGCTTATCATTCTTGCATTTACATTGCATATTCATAAGCTCGGTGGTTTGTTTGTGGTGCTTTGACCAACTTATAGAAAAGCTGTATTTCATATCCACCATCTAGGGAAGAATTGCGAAAGTGGTTTCTCTCCATGGAGACTACACTTTTTCGGTATCGCTTTCGACTTGAGAGTCCTGAATCACAGGTGACTTCCTGTCTATCTATCATAATTGACAAGAAAATGATTATGTTTTAACCACTGCTTGTTACACCTTGTCTTTATCAGAGGATGCTTATGAATGAATTTCAGCTTCCATACAAAGCATTGCCACACTCTGAATTTGAGGTATGGATTATGGGCTCTAATGGAACTGTTGAGCACTTGGATCTTGCTGCTTTTTTACAGTGATGAAATGTTCTTGTTTCCTTTACTTAGGCTGTGAAAGACAAGTTAAGCCAGGTTGCACGATCCACTGGTCAATCTGCAAACGGTATGGAACACTTTTTCCTGGGTCTATTTTTTCTAGTACTTAGAAAATTGAAAATAAGTGACATGCATGCAGAAGATATTCAATTATTTGTCACTGCTTTTTCCTTCCAGCAAGATGTTAGAATGAGTTACAGAATTGGTTGCTTCAGATGTTTGATTTTCCATAATTCATATTGTTGTGATTGTGAATCATGCCTAAGTGGTTAATATACTGAAACAGCGGCTGGACCACTGGAACTGAACTTTAGGAATCTGTGAAAACTCAAAAAAAAATGTATTTGTACATTATAATGTGAAACTGTTAATACTTCAATCTTGTTGTAATAAAAGTGGTATTAACAATTTTCTCATTACTTTGATTCCAAACTTAATTATTAAACAGAGAACATTATTGCCATATGAGGTAAATAGTAACAGGAGCATTTCATGAACAAATATTTCAAGAAATAATCAGATATTTCAATTAATCTAACAGAAGCAATATTATTAAGTTAATGAGCAGTGCACATATATTACACATAACTGACCACAGAGCAAGACAAAATTATTGAATATTAAGTTAATGAGCAGTGTACATCTATTACACATAACTGACCACAGAGCAAGACAAGATTATTGAACAAGTAAATTAACTAGGCAAGCATCACATACAATATCTAAACTAGTAAACTTACTGATTGTCGCAAATTGTCTCACTAAGCCCAATCCTCACTGAGCAATATCCATCATAGTGTACTACGTCCCCAAGACAGAAAGTTGTCCGGCCCCTTAGTACAAAAGAAATTAAACAACATAGTAAGTGAAAACATGCAATGCTCGTCAAAAACAATGTCCCAGAAAACAATATCGCCACCATATTGCCACAGGTTATTGGCAAAGCTTTCAGAGATACAATGCCACAAACACGAACTGAGGCAATTCACCAAGTAATCCCAAGATGTAACAAGGCTGTATAGAGCCACATACTACACTTACTGGCCACGGAAGAGACCGCCGTCGACCATGAACAACAAGCCACGAAAGGCTTACTCAACAAAAGAGGCAACAGGTCACCGAGCACCCCAACCACCACTCGGCCGAAACAGCCGCACAACCAACCACGGTCAGCACAGAGGTTCAGCAATCGAGAGTACCTCGCCGTGAACGGAGCGCCTTGAATCGTCGGTCGCTGTCACCGTCCACGAGTCACCATGGGTTACATGCAAAGCGGCAGCCACAGAGTAAAGGGAGACAGATTGGGGCGAGGACCACACGAGGGCGTCGGGTAGCCAAGGATCTCGACGGAGCACCGGCGAAAAAGAGAAGGTTGGAAGTGGATTAGATATCAGAAAAAGACAGGGAAAATCACGTCGTTCTTCACTGTACTATTCAAGGAGGAACATGTACCTGGGCTTTAAAGAGCACAGGAGGATAGGGAGCAACAGCTGCCAGAGGACCTACTCGCTGACGCCGCACGCGCGGGATACATGCCCACGATGCGGTTGACGCTGCCACCGTCGCTCTCTCCCTCGCCCTCTGTCTTGCATGGCTGGGAGCTAGGGCACCAAATTGGTGCTTTAGCTCTCCCGGTTGGGCCTGTTTGGCCCAATGGACCTTGCCGGCCCAGCTGGCCCAAAAAAATATTTTTCTTTTCTTTTCTGAAATTTGGGTAACCCAATTTCCACAACAAATCTTTGTTATCATTTTTCTTTTGCTCATTATGCCATTTAAGTAGAATAGTGTTTTGTTATCTACACTTTTGTTCTTTCACTTAGCAACTAACTTTATTTTATACTCTGTTTTTGCAGTTGAATCTGTGTTCTTCAAGGTATTTATACCACTCTTTTGTAGTTTTTAAAGTCCATATTCAGTTTAAAATTTTGTTACTATGATTAATCAATCTAAATAAATTATATTCAAATACAATTAAGGTACCTTTTCAAGAAGTTCCAGATCTTGTTGCCAGCCGTCGAGTATTTCTTTCAAAAGGCTATGCTTATGTTGCGATGAGTCAGGTTCGCTGTGAACATGAGAATGAAAACTTACATATAATTTGGCTGATGACCATTCTAAACCTATCTGTATAATTTGCTAGGTGGTGTCGCTTGTGGTTACCCAATTCCGCTGCAATATCTCAAAGGCACTTGTTTTAACAAATAGGTATGTAGTAGACATGTTTTACTTTACTCATGTAGCTTATAACTTGTTTTAAAGCTGTGGTTGGCTACTTGCTTACTTTGAAGGGCCGATTCTTGTGGCTTTAGATGATACATTTTTTTCTCTCTAAAAGATGGATTTAGATGATATACTTAACCATATTGTTTTTTGTTTGACAATAGTTTAATTCAGCATAAAACAAAATCGCAAGTTGATGTCTGCCCTATGTCTACCAATTGTGATGTGTATCTCATTCTCACCAATCAGTATTTCTTCATGTGTAGACAAATGAAAGGCTTGAGTTCATAATTCTTTGCATGATTGCATGTTTTGATTGTTTAAAATTTCTGGTCCTTCTGTTCTGCTATGTTTTCCCCTGGCACTTGGCAAGTTTGGCATTAATTTCTGAACTGAGAGCCTCGTTAGTATAAGTTGTATTAAGCTATAATGCGTGAAATCATTTAACTTACAGGAAATGGACGTCAACTATTAAGGAACAAGAAAAGGACAGGTTGACTCCTGTGAGTATCAGTGTACCAGCTCCCCACCTTTCTTACAGACTAATCTTATAGTAACTTCTACAATCATATCATTATTTGGACAGATTGTTGAGGCATTAAGCAATGCATATTTTGGACCTGATTACTCTCAGGTACAATGTTTCACCTATACTTGCTTTTGTTAACATTGTTAACTAGATTTGCTTCCAATGCTAATGTTTACTGTATGGCTTATTTTTTTGGCTTATAATCAATATTTCATACAGCCAAAGGATGCTGTTGAGATTTCTCTGAAGGATATTGACCAACTGGCTAGAAACTCTTTCCCTCTTTGTATGCGCCACATGCTAGAGAAGGTAAGGCACCTTAAACGTTATGTGCATTTACTCACCTTGTGACCATGCTATGTAGTGTTTGCTTTTATTTTGCAGCTGAGAGAGAACCATCATCTGAAGCATGGGGGTAGGATGCAGTTTGGTCTTTTCCTTAAGGTAATATTAAATGAATTAGTCTGCATTTTAGTGTTGTAAGCACAGAAAATTTATTCTATTTATGTCACATTAATGTACTTCTTAAAATCATGATTTAGGGTGCTGGACTAAAGTTGGAGGATGCTCTTGAATTTTGGAGAGCGGAATTTTCTCAGAAGGTACCTAACTTTTCCTAGAGAATATAAGGCCCTATTTGGCAGAGCTCTAGATCCCAACTCCACCTCATATCTAAAACTTGTAGGCTAAAATAAAGTGAATTAAGTTTATATTTTTATTCTAAAATGTAAACAAGATGACCCACATAAACACTCTTAGGGGGTGTTTGGCAGAGCTCCAAATCTGGTGGAGCTGGAGTTGTGGGTATATTATATTAAGAGTGTTTAAGTGGGTCATCTTGTTTACATTTTAGATTAAAAATATAAATTTAATTCACTTTATTTTAGCCTACAAGTTTCAGATCTGAGGTGGATCTGTAATCTGGAGCTCTGCCAAACAGGACCTTAATACCCAGCTCCATGGATCTGGTGGATCTAGGAATACCCAGCTCCACTAGATCCACGGATCTGGTGGAGCTGGAGCTCTGCCAAACAGAGCCTAAATTTGCAACTTTATTTTTCAGAAAACATATGTAAATCTTTATCAATTCCTTTATGATGTTGAAGTTGTGTGAAGCAAACATTTTATAGGACTATGTACTACATTCTTACCACAAGCATTGTACATTGAGTGAATCGGACATAAGTCCATAATTATGCAATTAATATCCCTTGAGTTGCATGCTGTAAGTCATCGCAATTTCTATTGCTTCACTAATATCGGATCTTCTCCGGATAAGGTCGGCTCTGAGCGATTTGACAAGGAATATGTGTATAGTATCAGACATAATTATGGAAAAGAAGGAAAGCGAACGGTAAGCCCCTTGTTCTATGTGCGTAACTTAAAAGGGTATTGGAGTTATTAATGACCCTTGCAAATGGCTTCTCCAGGATTACACTCCATATTCATGTCAAAAGATAATCTTTGCAACGCCTGGTGTTGGTGATCACCATGGTTGCCCTTATCGACATTTCGGGTATAATATTTTCTTACTCTCCTAGACAACAATCAACACAGTAGATAAGCACTCTTTTTTTTTTGTGTGGTTGCTCTGAACTATCTCTTAGCATTGCCTAACACAATCTCTCTCTAGTATGTGATAATATGGTGGCCCTGGACTTTACGTGTTGAAGTTCTTGGGCGGGCCTGAATGGCAGCATGTTGAATCCAAAGGAATTCAGGAAGTTACTAGATTACTCCTGAACTTTGAGGTCTTGATATGGTTTTATTTGAAGCCTCGGAAGTGTTATGAATAGAACTTGTATTCAATATGAGGCCAATGGCCACAATATATAAAGTACATGAGGGTACAAAAGATAAGGCAATCATATATAACAAATAATATATCTTTAACACCCCCCACAAATGCAAGGCGTATGCAATAGCATTGCATTTGGAAGGGGTGAACTAAAATAGGGAAAATCCAAAGTTATAGTCCTGAAGTAGTCGTCGTAGCATGTAACTCTTGAAAAATCGAGCTAACGAAGAACAACCAACGAAGAACCGAGTCGATGAAGAAAAGTCGACAAAGAAGCCAAATCGACGAACAGAAGTCGAAGGTAGGGCCGAGTCGACGAAGAAGAGCCGACGGTAGAGTTGTGTCGATGAAGAAGAACCGACGAAGCCGACAAAACAAGCCGAGCCGAGGTAATAAGAGTTGACAGAATGAGCCGAGCCGATAAGAGAGCCGAGCGACGACAGAAACAAGAAGCTAAAGACTTGGATGGACGCAACGAAAGACTAAAGAAAATAAAAGCAGTAGCCCGAAAGCTATCAAGCCAACGAAAGCCAAGATGATAGAGCTATGCTGAAATGAGCCGAGCCTAGCTGAAAAGAACCGAAACCGAGCCGACCGAACTGGAGCCAAGCCAGCCATGTATAGCCGGAAGCCAATAGAGGCCGGTTTACCAGTAGCTAAAAGCCAAGCCACTGGAAGCTGGAGCTGTAGCCAATAGAAACCAGGCCCGAAAGGATTTAAAGCCGATTCACGAGAGAAGCCAGATCCAATCGAAGCGGTAGCATCGGCAGAGGAGCGACGCGGCGTTGGCCAGGTTCGTCGGCGGCGTCGGCGAGCTCAGCAGATAGGCTCCGGCGGGCTTGGCAGGCGGACGTCTGTGGGCCGGCGACGAGAAGGCCGTACATCACCAATCGTGCGGTCACGCCTGGCGGGAGGCGGCACTCCGGAGTGAGAAGCTGCACGATGCCTCGAGAGGCGTCGATCCGGTGGTGTCGGGAAGAGGTGCTGGCGCGCTGAAGCGATGTCGGCGACGCGTGCGAAGAGCGCGCCGGCAGCTCGGCGCGGCAGGCCGAGTAGGCGACAGGCGGCGCAGAGATTGTGGAGAAGGCGGAGGAGCTCGCCTGGAGGCGGCGCGTCGATGGCGGCTGTAGATCGGTTGACAGCGCGGGAGGCCGACGACGAGTCGACGGTTGTTGGCGACGACGTGCGTGGTAGATGAGGCGACGGCGCCGGTGGCAAATGGCGAGGTCGCGTGAGCACAAGTGCGTGCCATCCTCGGGAGTGGAGATCTCCTCCCGGGGGCAGTAACAGCGGAAGAAGATGGGAGGCTAGGGTTTCAACCTTAGCTCTGATACCATGTTATGAATAGAACTTGTATTCAATATGAAGCCAATGGCCACAATATATAGAGTACATGTTGGTACAAAAGATAAGGTAAAGGCCAAGAGATAAGGCAATCATCTATAACAGATAATATTGTTAAGGATATATTATCTCTTATAGTTATAGATAAGTTTCTGTTATAGATAGAGTCATATTCCTATTCCTTTACCCTCATGTACTCTATATATTGTGGCCATTGGTCCTCATATTGAATACAAGTCATATTCATAACATGGTATCAGAGCTCCAGGTTTTTCCTAGCTTCTTCCGCTGTTTTAGATCTATTCATTGCCGGAGGAGACTCGGCGGCACTCCGACGGCACATCATCATCGGCCCGGCGTGGGCTCATCCGTGGCTTATTCTCGGGCGGCCACGTGATCCGGCGACGCTGTCCTCCAGGTCGACTCCTCAGATCCACGTCGACTGCCTCCCGTGACGCCGCCACAACGTTCGCCCACATCTTCTTTCTTCGTCTTCATCGGCTCCGCTGCATCTTCAGCCTCTGGACCTTCAGCCGTTTCCTATCTGCCGCTGGATCTTCGGATCGGCCTCTGCATCTTCAGCCCGGCCGCCGCCGTGCGCCTTGTCGGATCGTGTCCGAGCGGCGCCTCGATCTGGCCGCTCCGGCCCCTGCATCTTCAGCACGACCGGCCTCCCGTTGTGACGTCTCCAGCCGCCGCTGCCGCTGGACCTTTGGATCGACGAAGCCAAGCCCAGCCGGCGCTGGATCGGCTCGCCCCCCGTCGCCAGCTTGGATCTGCGCCGTCGTACGCCAGCTCAGCACCAAGGCCCGCCGCAACTGTAGCAACATCGGCGTCGCGCAGATCGTTGCCGGACCTCGTAGCCTATCGCAGCACGCCCACGGACGCACTGCCCTCTTCGCACGCTCGGCCAAGCGTCCGAGCGCCCGTGACAAGGATTGAAGCTTCTGAGTTTTGGGGAGGTTGAACAGAGCTCCAAGCCTCCAAGTGCTTGCCCTCACGTCTGCGAGGAAAAGAGATGAAGCAATTTCTTTTTTGCTTTGGTGTCTGTGAAGAGGCAAAGCAACTTTGACTCTTTCAAGTCCGTGAAGGGTGATAGGTTCAAGTCCGGACTTCATTCCGTTCAAGTCCACAAGTTCACATCCGGTCTGGCTGTGGCTTTCGGTATTGGTTCCAGCTGGCTTTCGGTATTGGCTCGGCTTCGGTTCTTCTCTGACTCGGCTTGGCTCGGTCATCTTGGCTTTCATTGGCTCGATGGTTTTCAGACTACTTTTTAGTGCTGCGGCTAGTAATTTCTAATATTTTTTTTTTGTTCTTCCGTTGCGTCCATCCAAGTCTTTAGCTCTGGATTCTGTTGTCACTCAGCTCTTTTATCGGGTTGGCTCATTCTGTCAACACTTATTACCTCGGCTCGGCTCGTTTTGTCGGCTTCGTCGGTTGTTCTTCGTCGACTCAGCTCTACCGTCGGCTCTTCGTCGTCGACTCGGCCCTACCTTCGACTTCCGTTTGTCGATTTGGCTTCATCGTCGACTTTTCTTCGTCGACTCGGCCCTACCTTCGACTTCGGTTCGTCGATTTGGCTTCTTCGTCGACGTTTCATCATCGACTGGGTTCTTCGTTGGTTGTTCTTCGTCAGCTCGATGTTTCAAGAGTTACATGCTACGACGGCTTCTTCAGGACTATGACTTTGGATTTTTCCTATTTTAGTTCATCCCTTCCAAATGCAATGCTATTGCACACGCCTTGCATTTGTGGGGGGTGTTAAGGATATATTATCTCTTATAGTTATATATAAGTTTCTGTTATAGATAGAGTCATATTCCTATTCCTTTACCCTCATGTACTCTATATATTGTGGCCATTGGCCCTCATATTGAATACAAGTCATATTCATAACAAATATATCCTTAACAGGAAGTTCGAATGGAACAATAGCATTACAACTTGCAATTTTTCTGATTACAAATATGGGCCCAACAAAAACGGAAGCAACCTAAATTACATTTTTAGCAATTTCTAGTGCAATTGAAATATTCAATATTCTGTCAACTCATTTAAGTCTCATCATATTGTTGGGTTTGTCGTAGGAAACCTATGTGAACTCACTTAATGCCAATTTGTGCCTTTGCAGAAAAAGCCATAAAACTACCCTATTTTTGTACCTAATCTTTGTTTCATGTATTTTTACTTTTTGTGTACTATATTTGTAGTGAAGAGAATTTGAGAGCAGCTCTCAACAAAATGGGTGTCGGTGGATATGCATTGGAAGATATAATGGATAAAGCGAAGAACAGACATTACCAGGTACTGTACCTCAGTCTTTTCTTTATTAAACAATCTTCTATCCTTCGACTGACTGAATGATCTAACGTATGAAATATGCAGTTAGCTTGCACGTTGACTTTTGAGGCAACACACGGTGTCTCATGCGATACTGGAATCAATCATCCTAATCAGTATTTCAGTGAAAGTCAGAAAGTCTTGCAAGCCAAGGTGAGTTAAATAGTTGATTATACATGGAACCGTGTTTCTTTTTTTCAGTTGTGAGTTATTCAAATTTAAAGTAAATTGGGTTCATTCAGCAGAGCGAAACAGCGCAGAGCCAATCAGCAACCTAATTGTAATGCTTCTGAAGAAGGCAGTCCATCCACAAAAAGAATCTCAGGTTTTGATACCGCTACTTTGTCGGTTGTCCCTTTGCGTTGTGTGTTTGATTGTTAATTGCAACTGGTGCATGACTCAACGTGTTTCTGATGTGCAACGATAATTGCGACAGACATGCTGCTTATCATTTGTCATTTGTGTGCTTCATATCCCCGCTGCATTCCCCAGTGAGTTTCTCAAGTAAATAATGCTCATGATACTAATAAGCTTTAATGGATGGGTTACAATTCATCGTTCAAAAACCATGATTGATGCATACAATTCTTGCCCATACGTGCCAAGGTGCCATACTCGTATCATGATGTGTATCTGATACCAATACGCCTTCTATACTTCCTGATACGCCCTCAATACTGTTTGGTGAAGGAAATTGCTTGATTGGAAGGATCAGGATCAGCGGCTCCAGTGTTGGTCGAGGCCAACAATGGACAGAGCTGCAGAGGTGTTGGTACGTTTGAGGCCAGTGAAACAGCGCTGGTGCTACCGTCGACCAGATCTGATTGGTGGTGACGCGGGGGGGGGGGGGGGGGTTAAGAGTGTATTATTTTATCGTTCTCAGCCCAAACAGCATCACTATATCTTTATTTTGGAAAATATCGTACTGTTGTATCGCTGTACTCATATTGTGTATCGGGCCAACCTATTCCAACAGTTTTTTTTCCCCTAATTCTTCTTTTGTGAAGTGAGCATTCTTAGTTTCTGACTTAACCGTGACTTGTAAACTCGCCAAGAAATTCGAGGCTTTTCTTATTATGTGTTATGCGTTGATTTGCGTCAACCTGTTTTGTTCCATCACTGGAATTCGTCCATGCTAAATGTCAGCACCTCCTCTTTTAATCCTTAGACCAACAATCTTCACTGGAAATATTGTGGATACTAAATGACATCACTTTATCAGCTTTTAGAATAAGAATCATGCTGGTTTCTTGCTGACAAAATTGTAACATCTGTAAATAAGATTTTAATAAAATATGTAACTTGTGATTTCAATCAGCACGTTAATTTTTTAACCAAATTTTCATGTATAAATTTAAACTTTCAGGTATTTTCAACCAGATGTGCTACAACTAATTCCCTATCATCTTATTTTCAGCCCTTACAGCAGCTCGGTGTCTATCAAGATCGGCAATTGTTGCCAATAATGTGATCACAATGGCTGATCTTTAACCAAATCCTAGAGGGAATGCTGTTGCTCCTGGGGTTTCAGAATTCCAACTGCGGGCTGTCATTCCGCACAAATCTATGTTGCCACATTGTGTACTACTTGTAAAAAAAGTAATTTATTTTTGCACAACAGTAGGTAGACATGTTCTTGTTAAATTCAAAGCGAATTGTGACTCGATATTGAGTTGCATGCATTAACTAGTTCACCTAATATCTTAACCTGATGAAGAAAGATGGGTAATTTATTTATACTTCAACACTCTTTCTCACGTGTAGGCTTTCTCAGATCTAATACGTGGATTAGAAGTTTGATGCAATTATTTCTTTAATCGTGCTAATCGTATTTTGAATTCAAAACCTTCTGATTGGCTTTGATATCATATTGAGTTATACTTCAATGTTCGAGATATTGCATTTGTAGTTCGTTGTAACTTGTTAATGCAATCTTGCAATCCCGCGGAGTTGTAATCGCCCTGAAGAGGTGTTTTGTAATGTTCTCCTAGTCGCAAGCTTCTTCAACAGGAAGCGAATCAGGCCCCGTTTGGGGACCTTAAAAGCTGGTTCTTGCTTAAGCCCCGTTTGCAGCTGTGCGTTGTGTCCAATGCAAGCTGAAGTGTTTCTTTCGTGTGCCTGTTTGAATTATCCAATCTGGAGACTGGAGGGTTCCTACTTCAGGCAGGTCCGGCCATCAGTTGAAGACAACTTCACACGAATATGCAGTATTTACCTTTCCTTCTTTCAAAAAAAGCCAAAACTTTGGATACTGGTCCTACTTCACAAGATGTACCCTGTACATGTTCGATTTGGAGGACACTAGAAGCGGTAATTGTCTGCTGGTATCTGGTCAGATATAAGTATACAGTTTTTCTCCTCGAGAAGAAGGTGCTAAAAGATGGGAATATCCTTTTGCATCCACTTGCTGGTTGCTGCCGGTCTCAAGTGCCAAAAACGTCATATTTGTGAACCCTTAAATGATCAAAATAATTAGGCTTGTGCATTCAAAAAACAACAGCATATGCAGATAAGAAGCACCCTGTTCTAACAGAAGAATTAGCTATCCATCTATCACCATGGTTTGACATCTCTATAACTCAGTTCCGAAGCTACTAGCTTATGATATCCTTAGGATTGTTTCCTAAAAAAACGTCAACAAAGTCTGAACTGGAAATTTAAATTCGGACACAAATGAAATGGGCAAGAGGAAGTCCCAGGTAGTTTATATATATACTAGGTAGATTTCACGCGCTACGCTGCGTGCGGCTAGTTTTGATACACTAAAGTATTTCAAAAGTAAAATAAATTATCGATTATACAATATGAAAATATCCATAAACAAAAAAGAAAATAACAAATAAAGTTATAATGCTATATTGCCACTACAGTAAACGGGATTTGGTAAATCTAGATAGCGAAACTGAATGAAAAGCGGGAATGAGTAAAACACAGGAGTCGGCCAATAAAAAGCATAATCGAAAGATATAATAAGAGCAGAAAATACTTGATAGTAATAATAGCAACATATTCAACATCCGATTTGCCAAATTCCATAGACATGCACAATGGGTGACAATACCAGCTGAAGATTGAAGGGCATGAATTCTTTGAAGAGCACAATATCACAGAAAGGCAAAGATACAATAAGTAAGCATATGCCAGTAGTTTATCGTCTACCTGACTATATAAACAGTGCCTTTTAATTTCTATTTTCTTGGCATACGAACTAAAGAAGTTTCTACATAGAAAACAAAAAAGTGAAGAAAAGGAAAGCTAAGGTGTAGCTTTGTGAACAGTTTAGTTAAAAATAAATGTAAATGAGAAATTAGCAAGTCCTAAGAAATCCATTGTGATAAAGAAGGACAGGATTAATTTGCTTTGCGATATACTTTGAGATCATATAGGTGATTGGATTTGTCCATCTCAAACTTGGAAAGATTGAAATATTACTCTCCATCCTAACAACCTACAAACAAACATGATATGTGTCATCTAGCAAATCAATACAAAACTTTAGGAAACCCCATGTACGGTGCATACAGCATACCTCTTCATATGCTATACTGAACAAAATTTCAAAACTTCAATAGGAACAGGCTGATGACCTCAAGTAATAGAGAGGAGAAAAAAAGGTCAAATAAGATTTATCTTAAGATCTGCTGGTGTTGTGGCATAAGCCTTGTTCATGGATTGGACCACAAGCTTTGCATCGCTCGTGACGGTCGGCATCCTCGAAAAACTATCCTGCATTTGAAGGTAACCATGAAGGAAGCAATCCATCATAAGATTAACCGGACTTTAGCAAGATGGATGAAATGCACAAATCCCTAATAGCTAACATAGAGACACTGTGTTTGAAACATTTGAGTATATAATAAAAAAATGTCATTAGAATCGTACTTGCTATACCTTTGGCTCCCAGATAATGTCTCCAAATGCTGACAAACGAAATAATTAGCTTTCAAACCTTCAAAATCAGTAGTGGCCCGCATCACATAAAAATGCATTTCATTCACAATACGCAATAAATCTACTACAAAATGGTGTAGGCAAAGCGTTGACCTTATATGGGTCATAAAGGAAATTCCTCGCTAGCTGCTCAACCTCCTTTGGTTAGCTAGCATTCTCATAAAGTATTTGGCGATCTGGACAAATCTGAAATGATAGAAAATCTTTTGACATTATGTAAAACAATATTTACTTTCAGCGAAAGCAATAGCAAGCATAGAGGAAACTTAAAAGATCAAAGCATATATCTGCATGTGAATTAATTGGGGAAAGATTACTGAATGAGACAATTTATGTAGTAGGTATACCTGAGAAATGAGCTTCTTAATTTGAGTAGTAGGTACTTATTGCAAGTAGAATACTATAGCATCAATACATACGGAGGCAACAATTGGTGACTGAAGAAGTTGCTTGTCTTTTAGGAATTTAACCACACATATAACATGGCTCATTATCTGCACCAATAGAACATGATTATTTATTTCTCATAATCCCATTGAAAAGTAAATGCATCAAAGTGATATAAAAAATTTCACTGTATAGCAATCTCCAAAAGTACGCCAAATTCCTACTTAAGTTTCTTATCTTTGATCCTAGAGAAGTAGCACCTTTTTTATCCCCCTCAGTGGATAACAAAGGCTCATCCTCAGGTACAGTGCCAGTGCGAGTGCCTGTTGGACACTTGGACATTTGCCTAGTTCAGGTGCCATATTCTCTCCAGATGCCTTAATTGGAAGTTTCTCCTCTTCACCGTCAAAGGTCTTTCCTGGTGGTGGAGCAAGCGTTTTGAACACATATGTGTAAACAGGAAAGTTTTATCCCTATGAGAAAATATTAAAAGCAGGAAAAGCAGAACACAGGCAAAGCACAGTTATCAACAAAACAAAAGGCAGTATGTCATCATAGACAAACAGTTAAAAACAGGATTGAGTGGTCTCGAAGATGCTCAACCAATTCTAACAGGATGCATATTGCCAGTAACAAACAATATGGTAGTTTAAATTACTCCATGTAAATGAATGCATTGATCTAGTTTCTTTAGTGATTGCAATATTTCAGTGTATCAAAAAATGAAGTACCGAATAAGTCGTAGACTCTGAGGTCAATTCTATTTTAACCCTTATGATTCAACTGGAACCAATTAATCCCCCGACATTCATTTCCTATACAATTGAAGGGTGACTTAAAATTGACCCAGCCAGAAAGGTCAACAAAATAATCCATGTGATGATCTTTTAAATAGTGAAATCTAAAAAATAGTAAGAACTACGGGTCTGACTTAAATAGGTGCATCCATTGTGGGGAAAATATGCGAAACAGTGCCTCAACCAATAGCTTACACAGTGAAATTTAAGAAATATACAGCAAACTTAACAAAGCATAACAACCTCAAGTTACTAAATAATTGGACAACTGGAGTAATATATCCAACAAAAGCAATTCTTACCATTGCAACAACTTCTTAAGGGTAGTAGAAGCGAGAACACAAACTGCACCAAAACGATTAAAATGTAAGCCTAATCCGATACAGCAAGAATGCATGTGGGCACAATCAAGTCCCCTACATCTTCCTACTCTGGACAACATCCAACATAGAGCAAGAAATCAAGGCAGGAGATGCCACAATGGCTGTAGATAAATGGCATTGCTTTTTGCTATATGCCCATATTCCTCTACAATTCCAATCGAAGCAACCACCAGCACGCATTCTATTTCAACTTCCAGCAAAGTTTACATTGCCGTCCGTATCTCACTAAGTGACAAAAAGAAACAATCCTTTCGCACAATTCACAGTCCATGAGTCAAAACCCATGACGCTGCTCGGACTAATGAATTAGGAGCTGGAACGCATTTCATCAAACACTACTCAAGCAACTACTCTCCTAACCCGCAAAACCTGCCTACACCTACGGCCCGCCTAACAAAGATTCAGGCAGCAAAGAGCCAGGGTGGCTTGGGCTGCCGTCCTAACAATATGTAAACATTCAGCACGGATCAAGGACGTGGGTGTGCAGATCTGAAGGGGTTTGGAGGTGGAGATGACGCGTACCTCTTGCCTGCAGCGGTTGAGGGGCTTATCGAGCACGTTCGCGTACTGCTTCGCCTCCCCACGCCGATCATCGCGTACCTGGAAAAATGTCGCGAAAAATGGCAAGCTCTTGTTAAAATCTAGATCCTGCAGTACAGCAAAACAAGCCTCTGAAAAATTAAGCCGAACTATAAACGTGCTGAAATGACCAAAAGAGGAACCAGAATCGATTGAGGGAAAAAGGGAAAGAAGAGCATAAAGGCTGGAGGCCATACCGAAGAGGGGCGACGTGCGGAAGCGGCCATCAGCCGGAGCGGCAGAATGAGAGGGGAGGGGAAACGGCAGGACGAGCCATGCCGCGCGGAAATAACCACCAGACAAAAACGGAGGCGACCTCCGTCCCCGCCAATTGAGACGCGGAGGAAGCGACGCCGGGCGCGCGGAGGACGCGAGGAGATTGGTGGAGCCGGGGGGTTCTGGTGCTCCTCGAGGGCTCCGCGAGGTCAGATCCCACGGCCCTTTACCGGCCACAACAAAGGGGCAGGACACCGGGGCAAGAATGGAAGCAAGAACCCAGTTAATGAGCAAAAGAGGAACCAGAATCGATCAAGGGAAAAGGTGAAAGAAAAGAACGGAGGCTGGCGGCCATACCGAAGAGGGGCAGCGCGCGGAAGCAGCCATTAGCCGGAGAGGCCGAACGAGGGGGGCGCACCGAAGGGGCAGGCGGGGAACGAACACCATCGGCCGGAGCGGCAGAACGGTCGGGGGGAGGCGATGGGGAACGGCAGGAGGAGCCGTGGCGTGCGGGAACAACCGCGGGCGGAGGACGCGAGGAAGCTGCCGAAGAACGGTGAGGCCCGGTGCTCCTCGAGGGCTCCACGAGACCGGATTCCACCGCCCTTTATCGGCCACATCGAAGGGGTCGGCGGATAACACGCGGCAACACGGACGAAGAGATGCGACATAGGAAAGCTGGACGGAGGAGCACCGGCGGAGCGCGCGAGGCGGGAGACAGGAGAGGCGGCGAAGGATGCGACCCAACGAAGCGGGCGAGGGCGATAGGCGCAGCAGCGGGGAGACGGCGCAGCGTGCGAAGGAGGTGGGGCGACGAAGGAGCTCACGTGAGGGAGATCGACGGGGGAGGTGAGGTCGACGACGACACAGCAGGGCGGGCGCGCCGTTAAGAGCACCGCGAGGACGACGGGGAAAAAGGGCTGGTCTTCGAGCGCCCCGCGGCCGCCGATTTCTTGGCTACGCATAGGCCAGCGGGGGGGCGTGGACAGGCGGATCTAGGCCGGAACCGGAAATCGACGGCAGATGCGAACGGGAGCCGAACGCAAATAGGAAAAGCTTCGGAGTTTTTTCGCGAGGAACGGTGACGTGGACGCCGTGAGCGCTCGCGAAATCCACCACCTATAAGATATACAAGCGAACCGAGAAATGGACGGCCCACGAAACGAGGACCCATGCGCAAATACGAAGGACGACGGGGATCTGGCCGCATAGAACGATGACGTGGCTCTCCCCAGCGCTCGCGAATGCCACCTCCTGTAAGATAGGTAGTATATATATATATATATATATATATATATATATATATTTGTGACCACATCAGTGGCTTAGCTTTGAACTTACAAAATGATGGGTTAGAGAGGCAAAACTATCGACTTTTTTAGCCTAATGATATGAGACGAGGATTATTGACCGGATCAATATTTTACGGTCAAAGTCTCTTTGAAGAGGAGGCCTACATATTAATAATTCACTTAACATAATGGTTATGTCTACGATCATGATTCAATGAAAACCTTATCTTCTTTAGTAACAAACAGTTTGAAAGCTAATGACGACTAGTTAAGCCCAACGGACAATCAGTCCTGAGCAATGACAACCAATCATACGGTTTTATAAACTCTGACAAGGTAAACTGGTCGGAAAACATGATTGTTTCCTAAGTGATTAACTTGAGTAAAGTTATTAACGTATTAGGCAACTTACGACGGTTGGTCAAGGGACAATAGTTGACCAAAGAAAAATGATGTTTTAAGGCTCAACGAAAACACATGTCTAAAGACAAAAGGCGTCTGTAGGAGCATTAATTGTCACAATTTGCTCAATAGATTTATTACGCATATTTGTATCTTTAGAGGTGCTTCTATGCTCTTCTTTTTAAAAGTTGCATAAATATTAAAGTATGAATGAAGGATAGATGATGATTACTTACCTATTCGCTTGCTTCACGATTTGTACAACTTGTAGTGGGAGGAAAAACATAGAACACTTATCTAGTAATTACATGAG
Organism: Rhipidocladum racemiflorum; assembly: GCA_036346355.1. Classification (NCBI taxonomy): domain Eukaryota; kingdom Viridiplantae; phylum Streptophyta; class Magnoliopsida; order Poales; family Poaceae; genus Rhipidocladum; species Rhipidocladum racemiflorum. The sequence continues at coordinate 28,784,565 of CM070575.1, read as the reverse complement.
AATATTAAGCGCCCTCTCCCCAATAGTATCACACAGACTACTCAATTATCTCATCATACACATCATCTTACATAGGGCAAAAGCTAGCAAGCAAGATAAAAAAAAGAGAAATGTTACAATGCATTATACTGGTAGTATATAGCAGATAGTATAAATCAGACCTGATCATTGATTTGTTAATGCTGTTTTTACTATTCTACTATCGGAAGAAGTATAAATAAATATTAGCTAATCTGATCCATTAGATCGAAAGGAATGAACGGTCTATATTGAATTTAGTGTACCATAAAAGAGCTCTTAAATTAATAACTACAGAAGCTGAGCACCTAATAAGATTATCTGACAAGAACAGGCAGTGCATTCACTCGCAATAGATCCATTTTGGTAGTTTCAAACAGACATATTCTCCACTAAGACCCAGTTTGGCAACTTGGAACCGGACCATTTCTACTAGAATCTGAGAGAAACCCAATCAAACGGGCTAAAGCTTGGAACGATTCTCCTCGGAACATTTATTCTTTTTCCACACCGGGGCGAATCGCTCTCAATCCCGTTTCACACCGATTCACAGAATCCAGACAGCTAGCCAAACGGTTTCCAGGCAGTGATTCTGATTCTACCTGAAACGTTTCTACTAAGAATCTGAAACCGTTTCCGTTTCTACTAGAATCTGAAATCGTACCAAACAGGGCCTAAATAACTTATAACAATTTTCTTTTACTCAGCCTCAATTACATGCATGCATACATGGCTTGCGTGTTGATCACAAAGAGGTTAAAGAACTAAAGATACGGTAGAACCGATCGATGACATGATAGTCCACTAAAGATAGCAATGGTCGATGTAGAAATGAATGGCACACACTTGTGCAAGTAAACAGATGGCTGCAGCTAGCGTTTACTCATCCCTGCTCATACCTTCATTAAGGAAAGAAAAGTAAAAAATATCAACAGGATATCGTCATTAATGGATACAAGGAAGATGAACAACAGGATATCATTATCAAAGAGTAATTAAAATTTTATGTATTGGATGAGAACATTATTCTTTTAAACATGTCCTTTTTAATCAATTATATACTAGTTTTACACAAATTAAATTATGTAACAAATATATGACAATTTGTAAAAAAACGAACATTATTCTCTTTTGCATAGACTTTTTACATCAATTGTATACTATTTTTAAATAAATTAAATTATGTAAAGAATAATATGACAATTTGTAAAAAAAAGTGAGCAAAAAAGGCTATAAGAAACACAATGGGCAAAAATATCCACCACAAGGTCAAAATGATAAAGCACAACGTGAATCTCAAAGCAATATCTAATAAACAAAAAAAAAAAATTGAATGCTCAAGAAAAAAAACACACCTAAGTGCTGAATTTCCTACTTTTTTTTTGCCAGAAAAGGAAAACAACCTACCTAGCAGGCTACTCAAAATCAGCCTACTTTTGATTTACACACTAATTTAGGATCGATATATACTTATATAGCAATCAGATAATTCAGAAAATGATTGCGCGAAAGCTAAAATCAAAATTTTGATCTACTAAAAATTTACCCCAATTCGGAATCAGATAATTGCTTCGTATTCAACAAAAACAGCGGATAAAATGCTGAAATATACAAAATCAAAATACAAAATAGCAGAAATATACAACAACAAAAAAAAATAGCAAAAATACCCGTGGCTGCCGCCACGCCGCACGGCAGCCGCTGGCTCACCCCCCTTGCCACGCGAGCGAGGCCGGTTTTGGCCTGGAATCAAGATGCTGGCATCGGTGCTAGATCAATGGAAAGGGCAAATGAAATGATGAAAGGCAGGAAATGACCAAAGGCAAAGGTAGGAAATGGACAACGAAGTGACCAAAGGCAAAGGCAGAAAGTGACCAAAGGCAGGAGGAAATGACTAAAAAACATGCATGAAATGACGCTAATTGAAGATTGTCATTTGTCGGCAAGATTAGCAGATTTGAGTTTGTTTTGGCGCAGCGAAACGTGAAGGCTGGCCATTCTCTGGCTTATAAGAAGGAGGGAGGGGAGAGTGACATTCGCGAGTACAAAGTTCCAGCGAGTGCGAGGTTCCAGCGAGTGCGAAGGCTGGCCATTCTCTGCGACGCGGCTATTTGAGTAGCCAAGCTATTGCGAAAGAGAAGCTATTTGAGTACTATCGTGTGGTTATGTTATCGCTTAATGTGTGAAAGTGAAGTTGTTTATTAATAGCTATTTGAGTACTATTAATTGTGCTTCTGCTTTGGTTATGCATAGGAAATCACGGTACGGAGACAACCGAAGTTAGAATAGATTTTCATCGTAAATATGTTGCTGCAGCAATCAAGGTGCACATCACTAAAGTTCACTGCTTTGCATATAATTAATGATGTACTTTAATTTCCGCGATTGTGCTATAATGCAGCTGCTATATTTAGCCTAGTTGTTCAGTAGAAGTAATTGTATATGGTTAGTAGACAAAAATATGGTAAATGAGTAGAAGATGAAATGATAATTTCAGTGTAATATTACGTGTAATATCCCCATATTCTATAAAAATTGCGAATTAATCGTAGCACCTAAAAATGTCTACGTCGGTAAGAATATTCGAATGGAATAAAAAGTTCAATTAAATATTCTTGCATAAAATAACAATCTTCTTTTGGGACTTTAAGTTTCTCCAGAGGTCAGGACCCCCTGCTGAGCTTGCACTCTAACGTTGAACTGTCTCGGGGGGCTGGACCATCCGATGACCATTGAATTGTATTTATTTCGCACGATTATTCGCTTGAGTGAAGGACTATTTTTATTTTTGGACGTAATCACTACTTGGACTCGAAAGGAGTTGACCTCCTTTCTGAACTTAATAACTCGAACTAAAGTAACCGCTTAATCTGACTTAAATATTGGTGGCCCGAAGTTCTGGACCTTGGTAAGTTATTTTATCTTATTACTTATTTTGCTTCTTAGTAATGTTTTTGCTTCATGTAGATACCAACGATGCAGAGACCGCACCCGTCGACCTCGACGCCATTCCAGAAAACTCCGAGCAAGGCAAGCACCTCCTTCAATCATGTTGATACCACTATTTTACCTAGATTATGTTGTTCTGAAGAAATCTATGTATGCATGCGTTACATTCACTAAACACCATATATTGCGAACCTGGTAGATATATCCCCGCATTCTACACAAATTTGCAAATTAATCGTAACACCTAAAAATGTGTACGTAAGCAAGAATATTCAAATGGAATAAAAAGTTCAATTAGCTCTTCTTACATAAAATAACAACCTTCTTTTGGTACTCTGAGTCTATCCAGAGGTCAGGACCCTCTGCCGAGCTTGCACTCCAACGTTGAACTATCTCAGGGGGCTGGACCCTCCGATGACCATTGGACTGTATTTATTTGGCACGATTATTCGCTTGAGCGAAGGACTTTTTTATTTTTTTGACGTAATCACTACTTGGACCCGAAAGGAGTTGAAATCCTTTCTGAACTTAATAACTCGAACCAAAGTAGCTACTTAATCTAACTTAAATATTGGTGGCCCGAAGTTCTGGACCGTGGTAAGTTATTTTGCCTTATTACTTCTTTGACTTCTTATTATTGTTTTTGCTTCGTGTAGATACCGACATTGTAGAGACCGCGCACGCCGTTCCAGATAACTCGGAGCAAGGCAAGCACCTCCTTCAATCATGTTGATACCACAATTTTATCTAGCTTATGTTGTTATGAACAAATGTATGTATGCATGCGTTACTTTTAGTAAACACCCTATATTGCGAACCTGGTAGATATATCCCCGCATTCCATAAAAATTGCAAATTAATCATAGCACATAGAAATATTTACGTCGGTAAGAATATTCAAATGGAACAAAAAGTTTAATTAAATATTTTTGCATAAAATAACAACCATTTTTTGGGACTCTGAGTCTCTCCAGAGGTCAGGACCCTCTGGCGAGCTTCCACTCGAACGTTGAACTGTCTCGGGGGGCTGGATATAATTATGTAAACTATATATCTCATATAATGTAATTATATGTTGTCATATGTTTTAACCGTATGTAAGCATAAGATTAACTCATTCATAATTAAAATTTGAAGAATATAATTTGAAGATGGTCTTCGACGTTGTCGCATATGCAAGCAGCCAGGGCATGACCACAGAGACTGCTCAAACAGAGGGTGATGTGGTCCAATGTAATATTTTAAGTATATGCATTAGTCATTTAATATATTCTTATTACTTTGATTTTGCATTCTCTTCGTGATCTGTCACTTGTGTATATTATGCATTTGTATTTCTTACATATAGAGTAAGGTATTGTAATTTCTTCTTATCAATATGTTTTTGCATTTTCTTGTTTCCCTCCCTCGAGATTATGCATGTTTGTGATGGAGTTACCACAGTTTTTACGATTAAAGTATGACGACGGCCACAGGGCCCACAAGTGGGCCTCTGGCCAGACGGTACCGTCGTTATTTTATTGTCATCATGTATCAAAAGCATATGTACATTTCGTTACGCTCAGTATGTTTACTTGCTTTGTCGTTGCAGCTGAACGCTCTCCGCATGCGTGGGTCGCGTAACATTAAGAGATTGGATAGTCAGTTTATATATGACCTCGGACGGATAAGCTTGCTACCTTTCGTACTTACGGTAGAGGGAGCCGACGACGGAGACGGGCAGCGGACCCAGATCCCTAAACTGGACGGGGCCCTTATCAGCGCACTGGTGGACAGATGGCGTTCGGAGACGCATACTTTCCACCTCCCCTTCGGCGAGATGACGGTGACCCTGAAAGATGTCGTCATGATATTTGACGTTCCATTTTTCGAAAAACCCCTCGTAGTGCGCAAGCCCTCCAAGGAAGCATGGAAGAACTATGTACAGGAAAGGTACTAAATGTGAAAGCATATGAACCACACTTTCTTTGGGAGCTTACGTGATTTACTGACGTATGATTTAGTTGCATGCAGGTTCGCCAGAACCTACACTGGGAGCTGTGATCAGGGTGTCTCGTTCACATGGCTTGACAGCCACCCGGAGCCTGGACCATGTCCTGCGAATGTTGACGCTGACAAATTAACAGGCACTTCAAGGTGTACATGTACTTCCTCCTTGCAGGAATTATGTTCACAAACGGAAATGGTGATTCCGTTGCCCCCCACCTTGTTTGGGTCGCTTGGGAACTAGCTGAGCAGGTGCTGGAAGATGAAGAGGTGGACATGTATAGCTGGGGCTCGGTGGTGTTCGCAGACACTTATCGCGAGATGTGTGCGGCTTGCCACTGGTCACAGCCAAGTTCCATAATGGGTGGTTGCCCGCTACTTCTATAGTTGTGGTCCTGGTTGTACCAACCCATAGCGTGACCAAGGTAGTCAAGGCAGTACTACCCAGTTCATGTTGATGAAGTTAATATGCATCCGTTCGGAAGGCCAACGATGGGTTACAAATGGATGCATGCTAGACTTCGGTGGGCTCAGGAATCAGATCGTGGCTCCTACCCCCGTCTCGTGGGGGATTTAAACTTCCTGACATCAGCGCAGGTCACGTGTGATCCGTTTTCCCCTAGGCCGCGGAGGAGGTTGCCATGGGAGGCCTTATCTCGAGTGCGTGCACGGGGGATTTTCAATATTGGATGACGAGACGCTTCATCCTTTGCATGAGTGCCGTTGAGCCATACTCTCCGGAGCGTATTCAGCGCCAATTTGGATACCAGTAGTCTTTCCCTCTACCACCTCCTACGGACTCAAAAGGCGCCCATGTGTACGTCGCTATATGTTACATTACTTTTTCCACTTTGGACATCATTAAAAACACTTTCGATTGATCCATAGGAGGAGCACGTCGGGACACAACTACAACTGGCTCGCACGGAATAGGCTCCATATTCAAAGAGGGAGGCCGAACGGCAGCGCCTGGTGGCCGAGCGGGAGGCCGAACTTGAGAGGAAGCGCGAGAGGGCGGTTAGGGCCAGGGCGGCAAGCACCGATGGGTTACGCAAGGGGAAATATCCCTGGTGTAACCCCGATATTTGTGTACCAGAAGGGCCCTTGTTGTTTTGTTTAGCTAAGGCATGTTAACTTTAAGCCATTATTGCCGCCCATCTGTAACCCCGATATTTGTGTACCAGAAGGGCCTTTCTCTTTCGGCTAAAAATCAGTTTCGATTGAAAATCAGTAAAAACCAAAAAAATTGAATGGGAGGCAGCTTGGCCGCGGTGAGGGTTTGGTGGCTGCCGCATGCGGTGTGGCGGCAGTGCCAGTCTGTCCCGTGTGGCGGCCGCCATGCAATTTTTGTTATATTTTTCTCTGTTGTATATTTCTGTTATTTTGTATTTTGGTTTTGTATATTTCAGCATTTCTTCCTAAAAACAGCTTGACAGATGTTCAGTAAATCGCTAATTCCCGGAGATCCAGCCGTCGGATTGACCTGAAATTTGAACACGAGAAACTAGATTCTAATAAGAATAGAAAAAGAATCGGCTCGATCGGACTTACGGATCAAAAGTTATGAACTCCGCAATCTTGATGTGACAGATTATGCTGAGAATAGATCTAACCTTAATTCCCGAAAATCCAACCGTCTGATTAATGTGAAATTTAACCTTTAGAAACTAGATTCAATTTAAAAACTAATCCAATAAGAATCAGCTCAATCGGATCTACGGATCAAAAGTTATAAGCTTTGCAAGTTGACTATATCAATAATGACGAGAACTGATTAAACCCTAATTCGTGATTAAACAAAATCTACAAAAGATGAATCAACAAAACTTTGAGGAACACTAAATTAATGCCCTAGGAAGGTTTTGGATGGATCAAATCACGAAGAAACTCAAAGAATCAAGATAGACAATGAATCAATCTAGAAACGAAAACCGGGCAACAAAAATCAGAAAATCAGTACCGTAGCAAATCACGCATGAGCAGTAATTCGGCTAGCTGAGAAAAACTTGATTTTTATTCCTTCTTTGTCTGGTTACAATACTCCCAACAAAAGAGTACAATCCTTAATGCCCAGCTCATTATAAACAGAAGACACCTCCCCCTATTTATAATGAGCAAACCTAAATAGTTTGTATACAGATACATGCATTCATATCCACCTGGCCCAATTACATATGGCCCGATATATGCACACAACCCAAAATTCACGCATGCACGCGTACGGCCCACCTGCCGTTACCGCGTGACTCACTCGTCTTCACGTGCATCGTTCTTTAATCCGAACGTCCCAAAATTCACGCATGCACGCGTATGGCCCACCTGCCGCTACCGCATGACTCACTCGTCTTCACGTGCACCGTTCTCTAATCCGAACATCCCGCATGACATTCTCGACCACTAGGATTTCGATTCCTCGCTAAACCTAGTCCTGAACCTCAGTTCCTCCATGAACCTAGTTCCGGTCCCGTCACTGACCACGTTCGACCTCAAGCAACACCTGCATATGAACAAACACAAAAACGGTATTCGAGCACAAGTCCACAACTTGATTCAAGATTAATCCATGCAACCACTCACACGAGCACATTGCATCAATCAAAACAACTACCATGCTATCACAAGCATATCAATTAATCATCTAAAACAACACATGCACATGCGCCACACATGCCATGAGCACAACCACTTTGCAACACTAAAATCAACACTATGCCAATTTTTCAGCACATAATTTCACAACTAACGTGAGCTTACGAGTAACATCTTTGTACCATCCAAGTTTATAAAGCCAATTTCTTTTTGACACATAAACTAAAAAAATATTAAAAATTACTAGATGACTTCTAATTATTATTATTAAGCACTATATTCAATATATGTATGTAAATAATATAACGTAAAGATAAATCAATAGTAGTATATTAGTAGAAACACCTTTAATAAATCAATAGTTAAATATAATTTCTAGTACATATTATATACTTAGTATAATGCTTCGTAAAATTTCTGAACCGAAGACGCAAGCTGTAGTAGTAGAGAGGCCGGCTAGTACTGGCTGCCTAAACTTTAAACCACCTCAAGAAAAGTTCAGAATCTTATGGTGAGCACCAAATTTGGGAGATGAACTCCTGCAACTAGATGCAAGCCAAAAAATACTGGCAAGTGAACTGTCAGGAATGAATAAATGTGGTCAAGATGAAGTGTCAGCAATTTGCATATGATGAGATCAATTGTGTGTTCTTCAAGATTGAGCGTAGCTTAGTTGGTAGATGGCGTCGTCGTCGAACCCCGGTCCACTCGGGGATCCAATCCTAGGATGAAACCGTATGCCTGTGAATGCTAGGGAAGCATATCCTGTGCACATGTGCAATAATTAAATCTGAGCCATCTAAATCCCATCTAACGTTTTGCAATTACCATCTCGATGTAGCTATCGTTGGATGGAATTTGGATGACTTATCTCTACTATTCTAAAGCAGCACTTGGTGGTAGTGGTCCGTTCTTCCCACGTCATTAATTGCCGCATAATTGCCCTGCCCTACGTAAACGAAGCGTTGCTTTAATTAACCAGCTTTCGCAAGAAACGAAGCGTTAAAGATAGATGTTTGATTTTGTGAAATAATTTTTTTTATTTTTAAACTTTATTTTTCGTTATCAATTTTATTTTTCGTAGCAACGCACGGGCATGTAACTAGTATTTAATTATTGCACATGTACACAACCCACCCATGTGCACGGATATGCTCCGGAATGCTAGAGCTTGCGGCCAAAATTTCATGGAGAATTCTCTCACCGTCGGTGAGTATCCCCCGGAAAAAAAAAGCATGGATACACTGTGATGGCAACAAATCATCCTTCTGATTCGATGGACAGAAGCAAATTGGACGAAACACGCACCAAATTAACGGGCCATGGATATGAATCGATCGATCAAACACATGCGCACCACATCTCAGCACACGCGGTATAATAAATTGATTAAGCACGCATTCTTGATCGATGGAAAACCACGGATCCATCGCCATATTACAAGCGACCATCACACGACGGGCGACCAGATCTTAGCTAGTCCAATCGAATACGGGCTCCTTCGGACCGTCGGAGCGGCCAACGGACGCGCCGGCAGGCGGCCCGGGCCGGCTAGCCGGTGTATATGTGGACGCCGACGGCGATGAGGAAGATGGTGACGAGGGCGAAGTAGATGATGGCGTGGACGAGGATGGCGAGGCCGCTGGTGTGCATGCTGCCGAACTCCGCCACCCGGCCGCGCCCCGGCAGAGTGCACAGCAGCCCCGGCGTCAGGACCACGAACAGCACCGTCGCCACGATCACTGGGCCCCAGTCCGCCATTGCCGCGCTCCTCCCTCAGCTCTCTTCCTCCTCTCTAAAGCGTCCAAATTTTGCTTTCGGGACGATCTCTGGGATGTGCAGAGTCGCGCACTCGGGTGAATCATCCAGCTAAAGCCACCAGGGGAGAAAAGCGTCGGCCCGCACGATAGGAGATAGCGCCTACGACAGGTGGGTCCGGGGGTAATCTGGGGCCCGCATGTCATCGGCGAGGTGGCGGCCTCGCCGCGGGCAACCTCCCCTTTTTTTTTTTGTGCCTTGCGTGCCGTGAGCACGGGTGGAAGGCACCAGAAGAGCGTCCCGCGAGGACCCCACTGTGCTATTCAGGTGACAGCAAGGTTGAAAATCACGCGAGGGGCACACAAAATTTAAAATATTTTAAATTGCTACAGTATTTTCGTGAAATCTCAGCGTGTGATTTTAACCAATTCCGTCGACATTTCAGTTTTTCGGATCGAAATTGGCACAAATTTAATCGGTTTTTATATTTTTAAAACCGAATTCAGCACTAATTTTTTTAAGGGAGAATTGTAATGTGGAATACATGTGATTTTTTTTTAAGAAAAAATGCATATACAATTGTGATGGATGGATGAATGAATGATGATGGGCCTAGCCCAGTTACTGCGTGGTGTTTGGGTACAGCATCTAATCCGTTAATGGTTGATCACACGGTCACTGTTTCATAAGTCCTAGGGTTTTTTCCTCCGCTTCCGCTCTTAAAACGCCTGGGGCTGACTAACTAGAACAGCGAGAAGGTAGTGCAGCCTCCTCTGTGTTTTCGATCCCTCCTCTCCTCCCATTCCTCCCATTCCTCTCTAGTCTCTGCTCCGTGATGCTTTCCGTTTGGGTCTCGTTTGCTTTTATGTCAGGAGCCAGTTCTTAGTGCAGGAATTAAGACTCAATTGTCACTGAGAAGGTAATGTGTGAGCGACTTCAACTTGATGGAATGAGTGGCTGAGATCAGTCACTGAGAAGGATATAACGGGGGACAGTAAAAGTAGTAATTACTGCATTGATGTAATCTTGTTTTCTTTTCACTGTTCACCGTAATGTAATCTCAATTTAACCTTCTCCTCCTTACTACTGTGACTCCGAACCAAGGCATATAAGCCTAAGACATTCGAGAAAAGGAGAAGGACTTGATTCTCCAAAAGTGTTCCCCATTAGTGTAAAGTAGTTTAGCCTTGTTCTTAGTTTTTCCTCATCAACTCCTTTTGGAAACCGTAAACTCTGTCGGATTTCTTGTTGCCATGGCGCAGATCTGACACTTTCTTCTCTTATTGTGATTCTATCTATTTTCTGGTCTTTGAAATTCTCCTACAAAGACAAGTTTGATCTGTAAAGATTTGGAGCAATGATGAGATAATTATATGCAGGGGTGGATCTAAGCCTCGCGCCATTCAGGGCTTGGATTTGAGACCTGAGAGCTGTGGCCCATGGAGCTAACCGGCCTAAGGCTTGATGGAGAGTTAGCCAGGCCCATTGAAGAGTTTGGCGGCCGAGGCCTAGCCGGGCCCTAGTTCTACCCTTGATTATATGGAGTATGTTCGCTGAGATGTGATTGTTGATCTCTACGTCGCTACGTTCTTACTGAGCTCCTTTCCGACATGCTTACGTTGCTTTGTTTGTTTAATCTTTCCTCTATAGACATTCGTTTCTTTTACATTTACCTGTTTTGTTGGAAACAAAAACATATTTTCTCAATACCAAGGTTTCAAATATCATAAAAAATTACTAAAAAATTGCTAAAATTGACCGTATCAGTTTGGCTCGAGAACCAAAACCGGTCCAATTCAAATTCAAATTTAAAAAATTTAGGAAATTGGGAAAAATTATCCAAAAGTTCCCTAAAAATTCTAGTAATAGATTTTTGACATCTGCCATGAATTTTTTGAAAAACCGAATTTTTGAGATATTTTTTTAGCAAAATTGAATATAGATAATATAAAAGGGATTTGAAAAACCTAATTGTTGGATTGATTTGTGAATGGTATTAAAATGAAAGGTTATTTGTTGAGATATTATTGCTAAATACCTACTTTACAACTTGAGATCGTCTAACATATAGTTAAGGTCATGCTGATTTTTTTTTCATATTTTTTTACGGTTGTACTATTATTGCAAAATGTGTATTTTACAACTTGAAGTTGTCTTAAAATGTAGAAAATGTCATGCCAGGTTTTTACAAATTTCTAACATTTTCTAAATTTTTTTTCTATTTTTCTTGAATTCTTTTCAATTTTCGCTGAGTGTGCCGATTTTTGATATAAACTGATTGAAAATCAATAAAATCGGTTAGTTTTTGATTTTTTCACCACTATTTGACTACTGAGTTCAATAATTTTGACATTGCATTTTGTTTAGTTTTTACCAATTTTCGACGAAAATTGATACCACTGAGGGTGATTTCCGAGCTCGGTTCGGTAATGTAAACCCTTCTCAATATCTCTTTTGCTATCAGTGAGATATTTTTGCACTTGTTTTTTCATATATTTTTTGTAATTTTTTCTAGCATTGGGAGACCATTTCATAGGTGTTTAAAAATTGCTAAAATTTTGGTCAATTTTGCCAAAATTTTGGCAATTTTGGCAAAAATTTCAGTTTTCTCAAACACGAAATTACCCGATTTTAAATTTGGTTTTTGTGTTTTCGAAGAAATTTGAAAACCTCATTGAAAGTTAAAATTTCGACCGCCTCCGAGATGTGGTCCAAAAACAAAATTTGAAACCTTGGGTTAGAGAACTTAGGCTAATACTCCATCCGTTCACAAATAGACTTGTTTTCAATACATTTGTAGTTAAATTTTTGAAGCTTTTGCTGTTAATATTTTTTAAAATTAGATATAAGAAGATCATATGTGTATATTTGTTTCTAAAAGTACTTTCATAATATTATAATTTTATTGGATTTTATAAATATATTATAATAGAAATTAGTGGTGTAAGTTGTGTTTTGAACACCGTATTGATGAGAGCTATTTATGATCGAGGGACTAATATTTTTGACTTCTAAACTTTAGCTATATAGGCTGCGGTACTCAACGGCTTCACTGCCACCGAAGAACAGATGCACGATGGAGACACACGGATGACGGTTGATGTTGCCTTGTGCTAGGCTTCATTCTCCTGATCCGCCAACCGCTGCGGCTGTGGCGTCATCTTCGCTTTGGTGTAGCATTGATCGAGATAACATGGTAGGATGGATCTGACCTTAGAAATTAGGGGTGGACAATTTTTAAGAAATTCGTTTTTTCAGTTTTCGGTTATTTCGGCACTATTCGGTGTTCTGTTTTTGGTTCGGTTTTGTACTTTTAGAAACCAAATAAACCAATTGTTCGAAGGGATCTCATTTAATCACCACGTAACCCACCCAGTCCTTTCATTCCCCATTTCCCCAATTCCCTTTGTTCGATCGTTCCAGCCCAACCCAATCCTACCCCAAGGTCGCGAACGACGAACAAGCGGTGCTACCACCTGCTGGTGTGGCCCCAGTTGGTAGTCCCAAAGGACCAAGCTGCCACCGAGTCATCTAATTCGTCACTCTCCCATCCCTCGAGCCCTCGTTGCCCTCCCATCCAGCCATTCCCCAAGCCACCGCCACCGCCCCGTCCCTCGAGCTGTAAGACTATCTCCAACCATGTCCCTTCCCCTCTCATTTTCCCTTCGTGAAGGGATTCTCATTCCCTTCAGCGCTCCAACGGGTTCCCTTTAGCATTCCCTTCAGCCTGGGATTCTCTCTCCCATTCCCTCCAGCAAGGGATTCTATCTCTTTTCCCTATACAATTCCCTTTAAAGGGAATCTGTTGGAGATGAGGGGAAATAAAGGGAATGAGAACAGGGAAGGGAACAGGGAAGGGAATGAAATGAAGGGAATATGGTTGGAGATGGTCTAAGTACGTGTTCCCAGATCTCATTATGCAGCGGTTGTTGCTTACTATGTGTTGTGTAAAGAACAACTTTCGGCTATTGATTTTGATTTAGATGTAGTATGTACATTCACAAACGCATAGAAGATGTATGTAGATTCACAAATGCATCTAAACTTTGTTTGAATTGCTGTCATTGTTGCTAGCGCCTGGTATTCTAAAATTTGATTTACAAAAAAAACCGAATTAACCCAATCGAATTTGTTCAGTTAATTCGATTCGGTTTGCGAATTTGAACAAAAAATTTTGGTAGCCAATTTCTAAAAACAGAAATAATTTTAAATAAAAAAACTGAAGAAACCGAATGTCCACACATGTTAGAAATCATGGTAACTAGGATCCTATGTAGGACAAAGATCATATAATTGTGATTACGATCTAACAACCTCGCCTACAATAGTAACACCGGTAATTGTACGGAGAGCCAAGCTAAATAGATTGGACCTACCCCATGATTTTCTAACCCTTCTCAACAGGCTAAATTGATTGGACTTGTCCAGGGTTAATCGAAATGAAACCAAAAAGCAGCTGGAAAACCAAATTTGAAAATAAAAAAATTGAGTGAAAAATCGCTTGAAAATCATCAGAAACCGAAGAGTTATGAATTCAAAATATAAATAAAATTAAAAATAAAAAACTGATCAGTTTTCATTGAAAAGAGGCTAGTTTTGACCAAAAATCGGTTAGTTTTGATCAGTTTTGACCGTCCGATTGAACACCGCAACGTCATGACACGATTTCGACGTAAAACTGGTTAGTTTTTACCGAAAACCAGATAGTTTGTACCGAAAATCGACTAGTTTTATGTTGTATAATATTTTTTCTTCAAATTTTTGAATTTTTTTAGTTGGACCGGTTTATCAACCGATTTTGGATGACGAACCGGCCCGGTATGATTGAAAACCGATTTTCAACGATTTTGTGAACCCTAGACCTATCCTATGATTTTGTAACCCTTCTCAACGGTTGCACTACACGTACTTTGATCGGTCCCTCCCTGAACAAACCTTGCCTACCAGTTGCACCAGCTCAAGGTTACAAATTTTGTTTTTGGTTCACATCTTGTCACCCTCCGAAATCCAAAATTTTGCCAAACTCTTGTTATTTTGAATGAAATACAGATGAAATTCAAAAATTAAAATTCAAATCTGAAATAGTTTGGACCGAGATTTCCAAAATTTCAACCAAAAATATGAAATTTTGTCTGAAATTGCCAAAATTCCAGTAAATTTCAACTGGATGAAAAATAGTTCAAATGATGTTAATTTTTTTTGATTTTTTTGATGGTCCTGACACATCACTAATGTTCCTATAAAAATTTTAGATGATGATCAAGCATGAGGAATTTTTGAAAATTCTGAGAGTGCTATTGTCCTGATAATAGGCTGACCGACAAATTTCAACAGAAAGTAAAATGGTGTAAATCATGTTAGAAGCTTTTGAAATTTTTTGTGGATGGTCTTGAAACATGTATAATTTTCCATAATTTTTTTAATTATCAAGCTTGAGGAATTTTTAAAATTCTGGACAGTGCTACTAAAGGCTGACCAACAAATTCCAACCGAATGAAAATGGTTCAAACCATGTTAGAAAATTTTAAAAATTTTTGTGGATGGTTCTAATGCATCAATAATGCTCCCCAAAAAATTTTAGATGTTAGTCAAACTTTAGAAATTTTTAAAAATAGTTACGGTGCTACTGTCCTAATAAAAGCCTTACGATGCTACATGTATTTCTTCTATAGTTTTGATTGAGCAAATAAAGCAAGTTTAAATTTTTTGAATCTTTTATATAAGGGTTATGCGGTAGTGAACACCATGCTGGTCCAATTTATCGAATAAAACTCCAGGTATCATTTTAAACTAAGTTGAAACCTCTCGGATTTCAATCAGAGGTTTGAAATCCCCATTTTTTTTTATGCGTGAAAGCTTTGGAATCTCAATCGAAGTTCCAATTTGAAAAATGTTTACAACAAAAGCCTACCAGATGAGGAGGTCCATAAAGGCCCATAAAGCAGCTCTCCACCATCCTTTCTTTTCTCTCTCCGTTTTTTTTTTCTTGTAGTTTGCCTAATGGCCAAGGCCCGTGCCTAGTGGAGGCTTCAGATTGGATTCACCCCTGGCACGCTCATCGTCTAGCGGCAACAATCCTTCTCTCGTTCCATCACGATCTATCCTTCTTTTCTCCTTTATTTCTTTCAGCATCAAAGCAGCTACACGTGGTTGTCCATGTCTTCCTCCTCATCAATTCCTCCCTAAGCTTTTTCTATTCCTCCTTTCACCTTTCCCCGTTTTTTATCGTGTGATCCTCCAACAACACAGGCATAGGTACGCGCTCTCCGTTATACGTACTCGCGAGCGGCACTGCAGCACTGAAACTGGAATTGTATCCGGCGCGTAGATGTTGGACTGGGCGCCTGTGGTGGTGGGCGTGGTGCTGTTCGTGCTGCTCTCGCCGGGGCTGCTGTTCGAGCTGCCGGGGACGCACCGGTGGATCGACTTCGGCAGCCTCCGCACCACCGGCAAGTCCATCGTCATCCACACCCTCGTCTTCTTCACCCTCTTCTGCATCTTCGTGCTCGCGCTCAACGTCCATATCTACACCGGCGCCTAGCTACCGACCGCTTCATCGTCACCGCCGCTCATCAGCTCAGTTCAGTTCGCGGCCATGCATCTCTAGCTTCATGTATCAATGCATGGTTAACTGATAAAATTAAGTTGTATGTATTTGTATATGATGGTGTTGGCTAGATAGATCGTTGTAGTGGAGTTGATCGTTTGTATCGTTGTTCATCTGTATTGCCTTTTTTGTTGTTACAGCAAAATATAGTTCCGTAATATATGTCGATTGTTAGAGTACATGTATCGTACTAGGTTGAGTCGTGCACGATATCACGCCGTGCGGTTTTTGGTTTGAGATTCTTGTTATAAAAAAATATTATTTTAGTTTTTCAGTGGTGTTATTTTTTAAAAAAAACAATTGGTTGGCTAGAAGCCGTTGGCGAATTTGCTTAACCACGAGGTCATCTGAGCCAAAAACTGCTGGAGGACCTCTTCATGAATTTGCGAAAGAAAAAAACATAATTTTCTTTTCCTTAGTGGTGTTTTTTTTTCTAAAAAAAATGGCTGGCTATAAACCACCGCCGAATTTGCGAAACATGGGGAAAAACCTATCCGCGATTGTGGAAAAACTGACGGAGGACCTGTTCGTGAATTTGCGAAAGAAAAAAAATGCAATTACGGTTTCCTTGGTGGTGTTTTTTTAAAAATTGGCTGGCTATAAACCGTAGCCAAATTTGCAAAACCATGTGGAAAGACCTATCCGCAATTGCAAAAAAAAAAAAAAAACACTAGAGGGTCTGTTCGTGAATCTACAAAACTACATGACCTTTTTTTTTTTTTTTTTTGCAAAATAGCCGTTGAAAGAACTTTTACGCAATTTCGGATTTTACAGAGAGTTTTTTTTGGCAAAAAGCAGCGCGACACGTGGGCACCCTAGAAGGGCTCTAATTTCACCAACTTTATATATAGTTGTTGTTGTTGTTATTATTAGAGATGAAAGGAACCGTATTGGATACAATATGGTATCAAAATCAAAATATCTTATATTTAAGATCTCAAAAACATAATCTTTTTTTTAAAAAGTAATTATAACCTACTCCGAGTTCACATCTCTAGAGTAGTATTAAATATTATCCATCTTTCCGCGTCAACTTAAAATGTTTAAATAAGCTGATTGTTATACGCAACTCTATATAGATGTCTGCAACTTATAGTCGTTTATCGAGTGATGGTCGATCGGTCTTAATATGAAGCCTCGTATACACTCTTTAAATTAGTGTCTTTTTTTCATCATTTTATTTGTCTTTCTTTCTTGCTAGCATTTCGATCGTACGTGCTTAATGCCTCTGAATGTGTACACGGCGCTTTAGAATACACGTAGTTCAATTTTTCAAAGTGTACACACACAAACGAAAACACTAGTTTGCACAAAGAGAATAGTTATTTTACGTATCGGAATAAGCTAATTAGTTTCGTAACCAAACAACTAATAAATACCATTTCTTATTTATACTAGATTTTTTTTCTTTAATCCAACTATAACTTTTTATTAGCAATTTTGATTCACGAACGCTTTTAATTAGTACTTTACTGACGATGAGAGGAATATAATAATACAAGTCTCGTTAATAAATACCAGATGAATGAGATTTTACACTAATTTATTAGACGAGTTGTAAGATTTTGTTGCCACACCTAGCAGTGTCGCATAATGATTATGTGATATTGGTAGTAAGAAATACACTCTAATTTATTGAACAAGTTGTTAGATTTTACCGACGAATCTCGCCTTGGCGAACGATGGCCGTATGATAGCAGCAATACGAAATAGACTAAAATTATCACTCTAATATACAGAACGTGTTGTTAGATTTTACAGCGAACCTCACCGTGGTGCATGATAACCGTGTGATAGCGATAATACGTAACAGACCAAAGTTATTGCCAAATGCACTCCAATATACTGTACGTATTGTTAGATTTTACTGCCGAACCTCACCGTGGCACATGATGACTGTGTGGTAGCGTCAATACAAAATATACCAAAGTTATTGCTAAATACACTCCAATTTACTTGTCGTGTCTTTAGATTTTATTGCCGAACCTCATCCTAACGCATTATGGCTATGTGATAGCGACAATGTGAAACGGACCAAAGTTACTATCAAATACACTCCAATTTACTGGATATGTTGCTGCAAACTTTGAACGTTGATATCTGCTAAACCATTTATCCTATTTACAATCCGTTTGCAGCGTTTTACTAGAAAAATATGCTTAACAAAAAAGAGATTCATGATGAATTTGTTTTAATATTGTAAAAATAATCATTGCATCAAAAATTTGAATTTGGTGTACCTAAGCTAAACAATTACTGTTTCATTTTAGTACGAAAAATGTGGATGATCGACAGAGATAGGAGTTAGTTTTCTTTGACCAATCTTTGATAAAGATGGAACGTGTATTTTGACCCACGAAATGTGGCAGAGTGTAGAATAGGTTATTCTACTAAAGTGATACAGACTTTGATAAAGGTCAGACGTGTGTTTTGACCTACAGAATAGGCTATTCTACTCTTAGATGTAGATTATCATTTTAGCACAAAAAGATGTATGGTTGACATAGGTGTGAGTTAGCGAGTCTTGTTTGATCTGTCTTTGATAAAGGACGTGTGTTTTGACCCAAGGAAGGTGGTGGAGGTGGTGGAGGGCAGGGGCGGAGCCAGCCCGTGGTCCAAGCCTTGGGTCGGGCCGCTGTTCTTGGGTCTAGATGAAGTTAGCCTATAGCATAAAACAACATAGCTTTTAGTGTTTTGATCACAGGCCTCGGGCCACGGCCCGGGTGGCCCGAGGCTTGTCTCCACCCCTGGTGGAGGGTAAAATAGATTAATCTATTATCGGGTGCAAAATAGCATTTATATATAAAAATAATATTGGTAGAATTTTTATAAAAATACTTCCAAAAAATTATGTGTCTAATAATTTGTATTAGAAGTTAAGTCAAATGTGCTATTGGATGCTTGAAAAATGCAATGTGTTATTAGAGGCCTTGCTCATGTTATTAATACGAATTATCGTACCTTGAAGGGTTAATCGCTGCTCACAGAGCAACATTGGTATGTTGCTAATTACTTGCTGCTATTTTTAGAAAATTTTTATGATGCGACTTATTCTTTATCTGGAGTTTTTTTACTCAACCTCTCATTTAATTGTGCATAATATTTTAGAAATTGTTACTCACTTAAAAACCACGAAAATGATAATATTTTGTGAAAAACTGTTTTTGCTATTGTAAGATCGAAGTATACGAATATAGCAATCAGAGGGCGGTGAATGATTGTGCGGAAGCTAAAACCAAATTCTTGATCTACTAAAAGTTCACCCCAAAATGGAACCAAATAACTACCTCGTATTTGATAAAAATAGATTGATAGAGGTTCAGTAAAACGCGAATTACCGGAGATCCAACCGTTGGATTAACCTTAAATTTGGACACAAGAAACTATATTCTAATACGAATCGAACCCAAAAATAATTAGCTCGATCGGACTTACGGATCAAAAGTTATGAACCTCGCAAGCTTGCTGTGACAGAATATAACGAGAATTGATCTAACCAAAACTTCAATATTAAAAATGATCTTCAGAAGATTAATCAACTAGACTTTGAGGAACTCTAAATTAATACCCTAGAAAGGTTTTTGATGGATCAAATCAGATGAAACTCAAAGAACAAAAACCAATCTAGAATTAGAACAAGCATGCAAACAAGAACCAAAACAGGAAACACTGTAGGAACGTGGTTACTATAGCACGCAAGGATCTAAAAGAATTGATCTTTATTTCTTTTTGTTTAAAGTACTCCCATCAAAAGAGTACAAACCCTAAAGCTCTAACTGAAGCCCTTCAACAGGAGACAACCCCTCCTATTTAAAGGAGCAAAACACAAGGAGTCCTGAATACAATTCCTACTCCTAATTCTAGAAGGAGTCCCACTCCTAATCCTATAAGGAGTATGTATTCAACACAACTCCACTTAGCCCTACCTAGCCAAATACAGCTCTTGCACGCGTATGGCAACCCAGCCATACTCACGTGACTAACAACTCTTGCACGCGTACGGCCACAATGCCATACTCACGTGACTAACTATTCTTCATATGCACCATTCTCTTAGCCCGAACGTCCCGCATGACATCCTTGACCACCAAGACCTCAGTTCCTCCCTGAACCTAGTCCCGAACTTCAGTTCATCCATGAACCTAGTTCCTGTCCCGTCATCCACCACGTTTGCCCTCGAGCAACACCTGCACATGAACAAACTACAAAACGATTCCGAGCACAAGTCCGCAACTTGACTCAACATTAATTCATGCAAATACTCACACGAGCATTGCATAAATTCAAAACATGCATTATGAAATTCAAACAAATTTCATAACCACAGATCAATCACCAAACAATTTTCAAAATCACAAAAATCAACCTCGAGCAAAAGACCATTCACGCCGGACCAAACATCGGTCCGGCGCAACTCACGACGGACCAAATATTTGGTCCGGTGTACATGCGAAAGTCTCAGTTCAAATAAGAGAAAACATGTTCAAAAACACGTTTACGACGGACCAAATTTTTGGTCCGGCGTACATGCAAAAACAACGCTAAAAAATGCGTTCACGACGGACCAAGAATTTGGTTCGGCGTGCATGGTCCTGCGTAACATAGAAGCTTACTGTTTTTCAACAAGTTTGGTCCGGCACAAAACATGTTTACGACGGACTAAACAAAAACCAGTCCGGCGTACACATAAACAAAAACCTTCAAATCGCCGTTCATGACAGACCAAAACTTTGGTCTGGCGTGCCTGTAAAAGTAGCCGTCAAAAGCTCATTCACGGCGAACCAAAAGTTTGGTCCGGCGTAGCCTCGAGAAACGGTTTGGTGCAGATGGGAAACTTACTGTTTTTGTGAAATTCAGTCCGGCGCTAAAATAAGCATATGCACACACATTTGCAAATTCAATTTTAAGCCAATTTTTCAGCACATGATTTCACAATCTTCCCCTTGATGAAAACATTGGCAACACCACTTAGAATTGAACATTTGGCATTCACTTCACAAAAGATTTTGAAATCTAAAGGATTAAAATCAAAAACCAAAGTGAGAAAACACAGAAACTCCCCCTATGACCAAAATGCAAAGTAACAAACTCTCCAGGGTGAAAATACGAAAAATCTCCCCCTAAGAAGGAAAATGTGTGTGAATGTGCAATGTGCCCAAAAATTCTAAAAATCTCCAAACTTCTCCCAAAATTCTCAAAATTCCAAAAACTTCTCCCCCTTTGACAATGGATTCATCAAGAGTACAAAAGAGAGAAAAACAAGTTCAGAATTTTCCCTATAGCAATGATTTCACAAAAGAGAAACAAAGGAGTGCCAAGATAGGAAAAGATGAGCTCATTCGATCATATGACCTTATATATCACATAATAGGCAAAATACATGAGCTTGATGTGATTTTAACAAGTTAGGGAATAACATGCATCTCAACCTTAGTTCAGTTAACTATAGCCAAGTACTAAGCAAGATCTCAGCAGAAAAAGCAAGGCTTCAAAATTGAAGCAACTAATAACTTAGGGCGAGCAAGGAGTTTCAACTCCAATCTAGTAAACCAATTTAATTTTTAAACAATAAACTGCATGTGGCATGCTTGAAGCATACTTCTTTTATTTTCGAGAAGTGGCATGCTTGAAGCATACATCTTGCCTTTGAGGGAATGGCATGCTTGAAGCATACATCTTATCTTTTTAGGGAAAGCATGCCTGAAGCACATAACTTGAGGCTTTTGCTTTTAACAACCCTATTTTACTGATTCCCTTTTCTTTACTTTTTCTTTGATTGTAAACATGCAAAAGTGATTAAAAGGTCTTATGAAAGAGTAAAGCTGAAAACACACTTGCTCCATAGCCCAAATTTGTCAAGAAGATTCAATATCAAGCCTAGAAGAGTAAGATATCACAGAGTATTTAGCTATAGTCAGATCAAGAAATTCCGCAATGTCATTTTTAGTTCAAGTGAGACAATTTTAGATTATCATATATTAGCTCAATTACATAATATATAAAGAAATATGATAAAGTAAGCTCATCAAGTGAAAGAACTTGGCAAGGAAACTCCCCCTCAAAACAAACCCATTGGATGAATAATCCCAAGTTCTCCCCGAATAAAAGCAAAATGAGAGGAAGACAAAGGTTTTGTGAAAATGTCTGCCAATTGATGTTCAGTATCCACATGGTGAAGCACAATATTCCCTTTTTCCACATGATCTCTGAGAAAGTGAAATCTAATGTCAATATGCCCAAGAAAGATAATTACTCAAGAAGTGGTATGAACCAGATGTACTTTTTATATCAATTCTACATCCTCCAAATTCAGCATCAAAGAAAGCTTTTAAACTAATGCATGAGGAAGCAGAAAGCCAAATGCCAAAATCTTGAGTACCATGGAGATACCTGAAAATTCGCTTGATAGCTTGTCGATGTGAAACACACGGGGAAGCTTAAAAACGAGCACACAAGCACACATCAAACTCCAATTATCTCATCCTCAACAGCATCATCATCATTTTCATGAACAAAGATACTCTCCCCCTGAACATATGCACCTATACCTGCACCATTTGGACTAGTGCCTTTTGCGAAAACAGAGGTGGAAGAAGCATCTTCAAAAATAACACTTTCAGCACGAGATGCACGAGTGAAGGAGAACCAAAACTTATCACCGAACATGTGGCATGAGCATCCAAAATCTACTAGCCATATGCTCTCCTTCCTTGCGTGAGAAGCCTACATAGAAGCAAAAAATGTCGAGGCCTCGGTACTGGGGTTAGAAATAAGATGTTTAGGAATCCAGTACTGAGACACACGACGCACAACAGTAGGCACAACACGAAAAATTTTATGCACAACATCAGATTTGCCTTTTCCCATGTTTCTAGGAACAGAAGGTGTTTTCATCACTCTAGGCGCATGAGAAGTAAAATGTGTTTTGCTGAAATTTGACCTATCCTTAGTCATTTCCTTCTTTTGCTGTTTGGTTAGTCTAAAGCAAAAATCTACTAAGTGTCCATCTCTACCACAATGAGTGCAAGTGTATTTGACATGATGTTTAGCTTTAACAGTAGAAGCACATTTTGCATTTATCATAGTAGAAGATAAAAAACCTTCAAATTGAAAAGCAATTTTCTTAGGCTCATTAGGAAACTCAATTTTGCAAGGAGTCTGAATAACAGTGCGATGTTTAGTTTCATATGAAGCATGAAGATCAAAACCTAAACCTTTCTTGTTTGAGCTAACCTTAGATTGATCCAAAATCATGTTCAACCTTTTCTTGCCATTAGTGAATCGTTCGAAAGAACTTTGCAAGTAATCAACTTTCTTAGCAAGAGTTAAACAATTGTTGCAATGAATATCAACCTTCCCTTTTTGCTTACGACAAGTAGAGCATGAAAGAACCTCATATGCGAGCAGATTATCAGTCATTTGAGAAACCCTAGCATTTGCATCTTTTAACTTCAATTCAAGAGTTGAGCATTTAGAACAAGAAGTTGAACCAAGCAATTCATCATTGGAACAGCTAGCATTTTTAACATGTTTCTCATTTTTCTCATTTAGATGTAACAGAAGAGCATGTTCTTTCCTAAGCAAGGTGAGCTCATTGTAAATTAAGTCACATGATTTGCAAGTATCATCATCAAGAATCAAGGTCTTAAGTCTAGCAATTTCAACATTCAATGACTCCACAAGAATATCATGTTTCTTAATTTTTCTATCACGTTTGTCAAGCAATTTTCTAAGACGGGCAACAGCATTGGCTAATTCATCATAAGAAGGATCTACCTCATTGAAGTCGCTATCGTTGCTATCCTCGGTGAAGCTATCCTTGCTGCTTGCCATGAGACACAATCCCGTCAACTCATGCTTGCTTGGAGTTGCATCATCCTCGCTGCTCCCCGAATCCACATCGCTCAAATTGACTTGTTCAAGAGCGGAAAGAACTCGGCGGACAACTTTACTATTGATGAAGCTCTTTTTCTTTTTATCATTTGATGAGAACTTCTTCTTCTCTTTTCTTTTATCATTGTCCTTCTCCTCCTTTGATGTTTTACATGCAAGTTTAGGACAATTTGGACGAATATGGTCGAGATCTCCACACTCATAGCATCTTGGAGGACCACCACCACCTCTCTTCCTCATTCTCACATTCTGCAAAGCTTTGTTAAAGTGAGGAGAGTAGTGACAAGTCTTCTTCTGGGAATTGCTCAATCTGTTCATCGGTTAGTGAAGACAAGAAAGATAGAGCAAAACTTGAAGTAGCACCATTATGAGATATGCTAGATTGAGATGTCAAAGCAATTGATTTATGATCATTCTTTCTGGCAAGAACATCTAATTCATGAGTTTTCAACTTGGAATAAAGAACATCTAATGTAAGTGTACTCATGACAGTAGATTCTCTAATGGATGTAACTTTCATCTCCCAAATAGACATGTCTAATGCACCAAGCAATTGTCTAGCATTAGTAGCATCATCAAAGATAACTCCAACATCACGAAGATTACTAAGAATTTTATTGAAGCGTGCAAAGAAGTCATCTAACGACTCACCGGGTTTCATCTCAAATCGCATCTAATCCTTTTTGTAAATATCTTGGCGAACCTCTTTGACAGTGTTCGAACCCTCATGGCAATCACAAAGCGATTTCCATACCTCATATGCGGATCGAAGATGAATCACTCGATCAAAGTTGCTGCGTCCCAAGCTTTGGATGATCAAGTTGTGCGCCTTGCTGTTTGCTTCAACATGTGCACGATTGGTGTCGTTGACGTTGTCGTTTGAAGGGACTTCGTATGGCTCGTAGACCTTCTCCCAAATTGCAAAGCCCTGAGCTTGGATGAATGCCTCTAGCTTGGCCTTCCAAAACTGAAAATCAACACCATCGAACACACACAGTTTTGTCGAATAGCGATCCATTAGTCTAATCACCGGTTAAGATGGATTAGAAAAACCTTGCTCTAATACCACTTGTAAGATCAAAGTATACGAATATAGCAATCAAAGGGGAGTGAATGATTGTGCGGAAGCTAAAACCAAATTCTTGATCTACTAAAAGTTCACCCCAAAATGGAACCAAATAACTGCCTCGTATTTGACAAAAATAGATTGATAGATGTTCAGTAAAACACGAATTACCGGTGATCCAACTGTCGGATTATCCTTAAATTTGGACACAAGAAACTAGATTCCAATACGAATCGAACCCAAAAGGAATCAGCTTGATCGGACTTACGGATCAAAAGTTATGAACCTCGCAAGCTTGCTGTGACAGAATATGATGAGAATTGATCTAACCAAAACTTCAATATTAAAAATGATCTTTTTCTTAATTTATATATACTTTTAAATTTTTTTCTTACATTATTTGAGTTTTTCTAATTATTTTAACTTTTTTCCCATTTTGTTTGATTTTTTCCAAATTTTTCTGTATTTTTCATATGTTTCAATTTTCTATTTTTCTAACATTTGTTTTTCAATTTTTTCTATTTTTTTTTCAAATTTTGATTTTTTTTGATGCCAACAGGCTGGTACGGTACGCCTGTTTGGTCACCGGGTTATGCTTGGGTCGGTACGGCATGGCCTGTTTATTAGCCGAGTCTAAACTGGCCATATCGTCCAATAAACAAGTCGGACCGTGCTAGACCGCCTGTTTGGCCACCTTTAGGTGGGATCCTAAGACAAGGCCAATATTGGACTGGATAATTGATAGGTGAATTAGCGTTGGATGCTACCATATTAAAGATTTTGATATACTAATCACGATGATAGTTATTCTTCCAATTCCAAATTTAGATGAAATAGACACCAACCCAGAAAGATTAGCAATGGACTAGTAACCGCGTCCAGCAATGGACTAGTAACCGCGTCCCCAAATCCGAGCGCCGCCACCTCCCCAAATCTCAGCACGGCGGCGTTCGCTCACCGGACCCCTATTGCCACTGCGCCCTGTTCCCGCCGCCGCCTCATAGACCGACGCCTGCCGCCACCATCTCGATTTGGAGGAAGCGAGGATTTGGGATAAGCAGGAATGAGTCGGATTGTGTGTATTGATTAAAAATGGTGTTATTTTTTAATTTTACATTTTCTTCGGGCGGCCTCAAACAAACGACACATCTTCGTATACTACATGTATTAAAGCAAGGATTCAAATTTCGGACCGAAATCCGAAATCTCGACCGAGATTTTGGATTTCGGACCCCTCCGAGATTCAAAATCCCAATCGGGTAAAAAATTCAAAAAAAATTAAACCTCAGATTTCTCAGCAAAATCTCAGTGATTTCGGCCGAAATCTAGTGTTTTTTTTATCAGATTTTAAATTTTGTGCATTGGATTTGATTGTATTTAGGGTCAAGATCATCCATAAAAAAATTTTAACATATTTTTGACCATTTTTTTGTCGGTTAGGACTGTCTGAATTTTTTAAAATTTCTCCAGATTACTCATCATTTGAAAATTTTACGGGAATATTATGGATGTGTTAGGACCATTCACAAAAATTTTCAAAATTTTCTAAAGTAGTTTAAATTATTTTACATACAGGTAAAATTTATTGGTTTGTCTTTAGTAGCACTATTTGAATTTTTGAACATTCCTAAAGATTGATCCACCGTCTGCCATTCGACATAAATAACCAATCCACCGTCAATTTCAACACCAAAGTTAGAAAATACATGCAAAACTTCAACTCTACACCGTAAACTTTCTGAATACGTAGCATCAGTTCATTTGCTGGAATAACAAGAACACTGTAAACTTTCTGAATATAGCTCGACAAATCTAAAAATTAGGATCAGTCCACTCGACCCCAGAACAACAGATTTAATAGAATATGTACTAGTTGTCCACAGTGACCCCGAGTATCAAGACTTTTACAATTCAACATGTCCTAATGAGGTATTATCTATATAATATATAGGAATATATAGAAAACTTTTCAAAAACTTGAAATTACCACTATTAGATTTCCAAAAACTTCATTTGTTACATTTGAAAAATCAAAAACAAACTTTACATAAGGCTTTTATCATGACTTGACCACTGTTATATTTTTTAAAAATCCCTCATGCATGATCATCATCTGAAATTTTTATGGGAAAATTAGTGTTGTGTTAGGACCATCCAAAAAAATTTCAAAAGTTTTTGACGTGTTTTGGACCATTTTTCGGTCGGTTCAATGTGGACCGAGATCTCGGTGATTTTGGCCGGATTTGAAATTTGGTTTTTGTATTTCGTCCAGATTTTGTCCGAAATTTCCGAATCTCGCTAGATTTCGGATTTCGGCCACCTCCAAGATTTAACCCAAAATGAGATTTGAAACCTTGTATTAAAGTTGCAAGCTTTTCGGGGTTCTCGCGTGGCCATAACGATTTTGTGTGGTCATATCGCCCTTTTGGCTCTCGGTTAATACAGCTTAAGTATTTTATCGGGATCATTTGGCAACAGCGCTCGCGCGGTGCAGTGGTAAGACGTCTCACCCTCACGCCAACGGTTGCGTCTTTTAGCTCCGCCCGCGTGGGGCCGGTATTTTTGCGAAAAGTCACCCAACACTCTTCGAAATTGCATATTAGTCCATTTTTTGTATCGAGGCCTCCAAATTTTTTGAAAAATTGATTTTTTTTCGCAGAGGTCCCTCGAAAATTATGAAAAACTTTTTAATATTGCATATTAGTTCTTTTTCCCACGAAAGGCCCCAAAAAAATTCAAAATTTGTTTTTTTTGCACAAAGATCCCCAAAATTATGAGTCACTTTTTAAAATTATGTATTAGCCTATTTTTTATCGAGAGACCCTGAAACTGCTGAAATTTATTTATTTTGGTGTAAAAGCCCCACCCCCCAATATGATAGGCTTTCCAAAAATACGTATTAGTCCATTTTTTCCCGGAAAGGCCCCCAAAAAATCCAATATTTGTTGTTTTTGCACAAATGCCCCCAAAATTACTAGTCTCTTTTCAAAATTACGTAGTAGCCCATTTTTGTAGGGAGACCCCTGGATTGCTAAAATTTGTTTTGTTTTGCATAACAACCCCTAAAATATGATTGGCTTTCCGAAAACACAGATTAGTCCAATTTTCCTGGGAAGGCTCCAAAAAAACCAAAATTTATTTATTTTTGCACAAAGTCCCCCAAAATTAAGAGTCACTTTTTGAAATTATGTATTATCCATTTTTTTTATACGGAGATCCCTGAAACCGCTGAAATTTATTTTCTTTTGCATAAAAGGCCCCCAAAAAATATGATAGGCTTTCTGAAAATACATATTAGTCCGTATTTTTATGTGATCCCCAAAACTTCTGAAATTTCTTTTTTTTCGCAGATGCCCCCAGATTTTACAAAAAACTTTTCGAAGTTATGTACAAACCATGTACATACAAATCCTTTTTGCGAAATATCAATAAAAAAACGAAATTGCACGAAATTTTCCGTCGGCCATGTGGCGGCTGGCACGGTGTGCACCGCACCCGTGCATCTAGTATATCTGACCAGACAAAAGTCATCCGGTTTTTAGACTACCTCTGGACACCACTTTTTCCAGACATGGAGCTTAAGGCACCGAAATCATCACTTTTTTAGCCCCATGTATAATTTTTTTTTGCAAACTTATCCCTCTTTCGAACGCAATTATAAAAATAACCCCATCTCTAACCGTGTAAGGTGATAATTATAAAAAATAGCCTCATCTCTAACCATAGAAGTGCGAAAAAAATAAAAAATAGAACTATTTTTATTAATTACGTTACAAAAAATCAAATTTACAAAAAGAAATTAACATAATCTACTGGAAAAGCCATCATATTCCAAGCCACCGACAAAACAGGCCACATGGCCACATGGGTGGAGGAGGGAGAGATACGTGTTCCCAACCGAGTCGCCAACAAAACAAAACAAGCCACCTCCACATCCACCTACCAGGCTACCATTGACGCTGCAGGTACGTGAAGTTGCACCGGAGGTCGCCATTGACGTGAACGCGGACCTGGAGCTGGAGGCCACGCGTGGTGGCTCCATTGAGCTTGTCTACTAGCTAGGACGACGTCGTTTGGGGTTGGCAGTGGTGAGGGGAATTGGTACAGGAGTCGACAGGAGCACCTAGGTGTCGCTGATGGTGAGGATTGTCGGAGCCGGTGGAAATCTGGAGGACAAGAGTTCATTTTTTTAAAAAAAATTATGTTGGTTCGTTGTTTTTTATCCTTGGAATAATTGTTGATTTGCCTATACTTACTTGTCTCATTAATTATTTATTCCCTGATATCTTACTGACATGTGGTCCTAGAGCAAATGATCAATTTTCCTTTATCTTTCTAGGCACGTCACAGGTTCAACATTGTTTTTTAGGGACAGAGTCTAGGATGGCAACTAGGACCCTAAACGAGCCAAGTTTGAACGAGTTGAGTTCGGTAAAAGCTCGAGGCAAACTTGAACGAGTTTGAGTTGGGATCCGAGTTTAGACCCAGTCTCTAGCTCGGCTCAAGTAAACACGGAAAGAGTTAACATATTGCAATATTTAGCAAGTAAATCATAAAATTAACAGGCTTGCAATCTTAGGATTAAGCTCGAGTTCAGCTCGTTTGGAGCTCGAATCGAGATTAGAGCAAGCTAAGCTAGAGAAGCTCATGTGCCTCGAGGTTTTTTTACAACCCTAATGGCAATACCCTAAGCTCGGTTAGGCATACCGACCTGGGCATTGGGCTAGCACGTCATGGCCACAATGGGCCATAGGTCTAGATCGTGTTGTACCGCCACGGCCCGGTTAGTTCACCGTGTTGTGCTGCCATGGTCTGATTCGTCTTAGGCGAGCCTAAGCACGGTCTATTGACACGTTGTGCCGTGCAGTGGCGGAACCAAAAATTTTACCATGGGTCTGCCCGTGCTGTGCCATTGCCCGCCCGAGCTGTTTGCTGCGCCGTGCGCTCGGCTCGTGCATTGCCTGTTGCGTTGCTCTCCCGGTCCACCCCAGTTGTTTGCCGCGCCGCCCGCCCAGCCTACGTGTTGCCTATTGCGCCGCCGCTCGACCAATCCGCACAGCATCATCACCCGCCCGAGCCGCCTGCCGCGCCGCTCGCCCAGCCCGCGCGTTGCCTGCCACGCTGTCACCCACCCAAGCCGCTTGCTGTGCCACCCACTCAGGTCGCGCGTTGCCTACCGCGCCGCCGCTAGTATACTTGTAACACCCTGGCATTTAGTATGCCTAAATGTTACCAAACATAGACTAAACAACATCTAAATGTCACAAATAAGGATAAATTAGCAAAGGCACAAATGCTAAAACCAAAAATTTTGGCAGCATCTCCTTTGTTTTAACATGAATTGAAGCAATAGCAATAACAAGGCAAATCATATCATAACATAAGACATCTAAAGCAGCAATATAAATGGATATAGCATCAACATAAGACAATAATACCAACCACTCCATAAACTATAGGTAAGCCAATAAGAATCACAAGCACACAAGTTAATCCATACACCAAGTTTTATGGCACTTATTATGATCATGACTCAAGTTGATAAATCTGCTTATAGATGTGGAGCTACGTGAAGATGTGTAGCTAATGCCCCTTCCCACATGCCGGTGTCATGGTACCTAAAATCAACATAAAACACAAGCGTGAGTTCATCACTCAGCAAGTATATTACAATGGACCATAAAGAACAATTCAATGTTAACATCACTACATACCATGCTCATCATCATGAACAAGTCACAATCTCATATCTCAATATCATTGTACTCATTTCATCATCATCATGTATGCAATGCAAATGCTCATATATCTTTGAAGCACATACCGGTATTGCCGAGTGCACACCCGTCGGCGTGCACCCCCTTTCCCCTTCCATCCCGTAGATGGAGGGTGCCTACTCTTACTGACTCGCTCCCATGCACAACCGTGGATGGGACTGCTAGGTAGGTCTTTCGTGTTCACTACGTGTGAACACAGAGGTCCGCATCAGCATGGGACGCCTCTTCCATTATGAATGTACATATGACACAAACATGTAAAGATTAGCATAAACATTTAATATAACGCAATCATGATCAAAATGAAATCATGTTGATCATGTCATAGGCAAACATCAATCATGGCATCATATCATAAAGCAATTTGCATCTTGTCAAATCTAGCAACATTCAATCACGCTATCCATTCCAATACACTTGCCTTAACCGTGGGCGACGGGTTGGCGAGAGGATGAGGGCACTCCCGGGGTCACACTACCTGCACAAACATACCACACGCTCAAAACGTGCCCCCAAAACAGTACGCAAAAGCTTGTCTACCCCGACTTCACAAACTACTCCCAAAACCGAAAAACAGAGAATCTGTCCCACCCGGACAGCAGACTTCAAACTATCATATCTTGAGTTCTAAGACTCCAAATCAAGTAAACGAGTACACCATCGCGAAGCTTAGGAAATTTCCTAGTTTTTCTAAGTATTGGAAAAAGCTTATTTGGACTCTAAAATTGTTTAATCTATGAAACACTACGTTCTGTCCCAATTACATCACAGATTTGAACACATTCGGTAAAACGACCATAACTTTCCAACGGCTGGGCTGAATTGGACGTTCTTTTTGTCGAATTAAAGAAGTTACCTACAACTTTCTCAACCGGCGTCCGACCAAAATCCGACTCTAAAATCGAGAAAACTGAAACCCTAGGTCGAGTGCACAATCTGCCCGAAACAGAGAACATGGCAAACTCTAGTTTTCATCTAATCTACCCAATCACAACACCACCACTTGATATAAAAGCATCCAAATACCCACTAGCATAGCACCTAGACCATCCCCAAGGATTACCCCTAGCCATACCTTCGCCCGACGAACGATGAACCGACGAATCTCCTCCCGGTTCTCTCGATCTCCTTCCTCGCTCCAAATCCACCGGATCTCCTCGTCGTGGAGCGCTCCAATGGTGAAAACAGCGGGATGGCGAGGTGAGGGGCTCCCCTAGGGCAGCAAGGATGGTGGAGAGGGGAGGGGAGGGGAGGGGTGGTGGTGCAAGAGGAAGGGGAGGAGGTGGCGCATGGCAAGGGGCAAGGGGTGGGCGGCGGCTAGGTGGGAGGGGAGGGGGAGGGGGCGGCTAGGGCAAGGGGTGGGGCGCACAAGGGCAGGGGGGAGGCGCCCTAGGGCTGAAATACCTGGTCCCCTTCTCCCTCATGGGCCCAAACTCCTTCCCACTAAAGCCCACGACTCATCCCCTTGGGCCCAAACTCCGCCGAAGAGGCCCAAACTCCCAAAATCGGCCCGGAAACGCGATTAAACCTCATACCGTATAGTTTCAACCTCTGATTTCACATTTTATAATGTCACACCATCCCGTAGTGTCACAATACTGATGCTTAGTTCGCAAGTATTGATGATTGTATAGTATGAATTTTCTTATGAAATATCCAATATTTGTATTGATTCAATACACTCATCGTGATGAGCACAACAACGTAAATAAATGGTTGGTAGCTAAGTTGAGAAAAAACTTTGTATAAGTGATAAAAAATAAATTATTTTAATCTATCAATTGTACGGTGCCATATGGTTAGTAGATTAGTTGAGAAAAAGATTTAGCAACCATGAGGTATGAAATGTAATTATTATCTAAATCATTTAAGTATTGTCAAATTATGTTGAAATCAAAATGCATTGTAATATCTATTAGTAAAGGTAGTTCTAGAATTTTTAAAAATTTTGGGGGTGCCGGTGCATACCCGGCACCCCAGCTGGTTCCGCCTCTGGTGCCGTGTGTTAGTGATATACCATCGAGGTAATTATAGAGATGATTGTATCACATCTATGTTTTTGAATAATGTAATTATTTTGTCATTTGAATAAATATCATTAGTATCGATCAACAAGTACGTGAGTTGTTCGTGAAACTCCTTGTTCATGTTTTGATATTATTTTGAAATATCCCTGATCTTATATCATCATTTTGGATAATTGTGATTTATAGGTTAGAACATGTATTGATTGATGATCATGTTTCACGGATCATAGATATAGGGATATCAAATCAATAATATGGACACATGTTGGAGAACATAGTATTGGAGTGGCCCGCTGAAGTATCGTTATTTTTGATCCATTTGATTTTGATGATGAGTATTTGAAAAAGATTTGAAACCAGTTTGATATTTCGACAAGATTTATTTTTGGTTTCTTTATTTGAAAAGATCTGAAATCAGTTTGATTATTTGAAAAGCTTTTTGATTTTTGCAAAGGTTTTGGTTCGTGTTTTGAAATCGTGTTCTTAGAATATTTAATGCAATGCACTCCTGTGAGTGGTTGCATGGTTTAATGTGAGTCAAGTCGCGGACTTGTGCTCGGAATCGTTTTGTGGTTTGTTCATGTGCAGGTATTGCTCGAGGGCGAATGTGGTCGATGACGGGACCAGAACTAGGTTCATGGAGGAACTGAGGTTCGGGACTATGTTCAGGGGGAACTGAGGTCTTGGTGGTCAAGGATGTCATGCGGGACGTTCGGGCTAAGAGAATGGTGCACATGAAGAATGGTTAGTCACGTGAGAATGGTAGGAGGTCATTCGCGTGCAAAGTGTTAGTCACGTGAGTATGGTAGGGTTGCCATACGCGTGCAAGAGTTGTACTCGGCCAGGTTGGGCCAAGAGGAGTTGTGTTGAATACATACTCTTTCTAGGATTAGGAGTGGGACTTCTTCTAGGATTAGGAGTGGGACTCCTTTTAGGATTAGGAGTAGGAATTGTATTCATGACTCCTTGTGTTTTGCTCCTTTAAATAGGAGGGGTTGTCTCCTGTTGTAGGGCATCAAGCTTTGAGCAAGCTTTAGGGTTGTACTCTTTTGTTTGGAGTACTTTAGACAAAAGAAAGGAGAAATAAAGATCAAGTTCTTCAAATCTTTCGGCGAGCTACAATTCTAGTTAGATCTATTCTCGTCATCTTCTGTCACAGCAAGCTTGCAAAGGTCATAACTTTTGATCCGTAAGTCCGATCGAGCTGATTCTTTTTGGGTTCGATTAGTATTGGAATCTAGTTTCTTGTGTCCAAATTTCAGATCGTTCCGACGGTTGGATCTCCGGGAATTCACGTTTTACCGAACCTTTGTTATTCTGTTTTTGTCGAATACGAGGCAATTATTTGGTTCTGTTTTGGGGTGAACTTTTAGTAGATCAAGAATTTGGTTTTAGCTTCCGCACAATCATTCACCCCCTCTGATTTCTATATTCGTATACTTCGATCCTACAAGTGGTATCAGAGCTTGGCTCTACTAATCCATCTTAACAGGTGATTAGTAAACGGTAAGTTATGGCAACAGAGAAATACTCGAACAAGCCGCCAATCTTCAATGGCACAGACTTTCCCCACTGGCGGATTCGGATGACTGCATACCTTCAAGCTCAAGGTAACGCTATTTGGCGCAAGGTAAAGATTCCATATGAGCTTCCTTCAAATGATGATATTGATAAAATCGAGTTTGAAAAAGATGTTGAAAACAATAATGGAGCTAGAAACATATTGCTTCAAGGACTTGCTAGAAAAGAATTCGATAGAGTCTGTCATTTACTCACTGCTCATGAAATTTGGAAATCTCTTCAAGATTATCATGAGGGCACTAACTCTGTAAAAGAAGCTAGGCAAGATCAATTTAAAAAGGAATACACTAGATTTGAAATGAACTCTGGAGAATCTCTAGATGATTGTTTTGCTCGCTTTAACAGAATCGTAAACAATCTTAGAGCTGTAGATGTAAAGTACACTGACTCTGAAAATCCTAGACATTTCCTATCATCTCTTGATTTTAAAATCTGGCAAATGAAAGTGACTGCTTTTAGGGAAGCTCACAAGATGAGTGAAATGACTTTGGATAAACTATATTCTAGTCTCAAGACTTTTGAGACAGACATTGTTTCAAGAACATCCAATGATAACTCTATGGCTCTTAATGCTAATTCCTCTTCATATGATAATGCTACTAGTTCTTCATCATCATATTCCATTACTGCTTTGAGTGCTCTTAGTGATGAATAGCTAGATCAAATACCAGAAGATACACTTGCTCTTCTTTCCAAGCATGTCAATGCAGCTTACATGAGATCAAGGGAGAGAAGAGGAGCCTCCATCCACTGCTACAACTGCGGCAAGGCAGGGCACATCCGTGCTAACTGTTTCAAGAACAAAGATAGAGAGGAGAAGGAGCAAAGCAACTCCTCCAAGTCCTTCCGGCCAAGAGAGAGCAAGGATAAAAATAAGCAACGGACGAAGAAGATGCTCAACAAAGTCTTCACGGCAATTGGTCGCTTAGACTTAAGCGACATTGATGACTCAACTGAAGATGAGAAGGAAGCGAAGCAAACGAAGCTGAATGAGAAGGATTTCACCGGACTGTGCTTCATGGCAAAAGGGAACACTAGTGATTCTAGTGACAACGACAGCACCTCCAGCGACGGTGATGAGGTAATGCCTTCGTATGATGAGCTTTGTGAAGTTTTAGTCATATTGAGAAAATCTTTAAGAAAATCTTCACTCAAAAATAAAAACATAGAAAAAGATCTATCCATGCTAAAATCTGAAAACTTTGATCTTAGAAATTCAAATTCTGAAAATATTTGTGATACTTGCTTAGATCTCAAATTTGAAATTAAGTCTCTAAAAGAGGAACATGTGATTAAACTAGAACAAGTTTATGCCGAACAATTGAAAAATGAAAAACTTGTGAAAAATATTGGGTGCTCTTTTGATATTTTACATGATCAAATTGCTTGCTCTAAATGTTCAATTCTTGAGTTGAAATTAAAAGATGCAAATTGTAGAGTTACCCAATTAACAAATGACATGTTCACTCATGAAATTAACTCGTGTTCAAATTGCCGTAAGCAGAAAGCTAAAATTGACACTCCTTGTGATAATTGTTTAAATCTTGCTAAAAGGTTGACTACTTGCAAGATTCTCTTTCTAGGTTCACTAAAGGGAAGAAAAATTTGAACATGATTTTAGATCAATCTAAAGTGAGCTCCAACAAACAGGGTTTAGGTTTTAACTCTTATGCTTCTACTATCATTAAACCTGTTGAGAGCAAAAATGTGAAAATTGATAATGAGCCTAAAAGAACTTTGTTTAAATCTGCCAAGACTCTATCTCCCACTATTTCAAGTGCAAAAGTTACTTCTAATGCCAAACCATATGTTAAGTACAATTGCACTCATTGTGGGAAAGATGGTCATTTGGTGAATTTCTGTTTTAGACTAGCCAAACAACAGAGAAAGGAAAATTCAAAGGCTAAGTCTAACTTTAGACAAACACGTATCATTTCTCAACATGTTCCCCTAGTGATAGCAAACAAAATTCCTCGTAATTCATCTCCTTTGCATTCACAAGCTTTTGTTCGATCACCTCCTCGTCGAGTGATTCAGTGCTGGATACCTAAAGCATATTTCTCTAACTTGTGAATCCTCGGCATCTTCTATTCATGACATGTAGGTGGTACGAGAAGGGAAGGAGAACATCCGGGTTGTTGATTCGGATGCACGCCAACACATGACAGGCAACCCAAGTTGGTTCTCCTCCCTAACAAAAGCATCTGGGAACGAAACGATCACTTTTGGAGATGCTACTACTGGACGCGTCATTGCAAAAGGTACATTGAAGGTAAATCAGCACTTTACTTTAAAGAATGTCTCTTTGGTGTCTAAACTGAAATTCAACCTTCTGTCTGTATCTCAATTGTTGGATGAAAACTTTGAAGTAAATTTTAAACCGAATGCATGTAGGGTACTCGATGCTTCTGGAAACCTGATTCTTGAGATATCTAGACTTGGAAAAATTTTCATAGCAAATTTTAGCAATGCTTTATCCTTAAACATGGAAATCTTGATAAATTCAAAGCTCGTAGTACAGATAATATTTTCCTTGGTTATTCGTTGCACTCTCGTGGATATCGTGTACTTGATTTATCGACTAACAAATTGTTGGAGACATGCGATGTTACTTTTGAAGAGGCTAGCCCTGGAGCTAGACCCGACATTTCAGGTTCACGAGAAGATTTAGAGCCAATCTTTTTGGATACAAGATTCGAAGAAAGTGATGAAGATAAAGATGATGATGATGCTGTTAAGGATGAGATAATTGGAGTTTGCTGTGTGCTTGTGTGCTCGTTTTCAAGCTTCCCCACATGCTTCACATCAACAAGCTATAAAGAGGATTTTAAGGTATCTCCGTGGTACTCAAGATTTTGGCATTTGGCTTTCTGCTTCCTCATGCATTAGTTTAAGAGCTTTCTCTGATGCTGAATTTGGAGGATGTAGAATTGATAGAAAAAGTACATCTGGTTCATGCCACTTCTTGAGTAATTTCTCTTGGACACATTGATGTTCGATATCATTTTCTTAGAGATCATGTTGAAAAAGGAGCTATTGAACTGAAATTTGTTGATTTGGGTGCTCAACTTGCTGATATTTTCACTAAACCGCTTGATTCTTCTCGTTTTGCTTTCTTACGCGGTGAACTTGGGATCATTCTAGGGGTGGGCATTATTTATCTCAAGCAAAACCGACCGAATCGAACCGAATTAGCAGAAATTCGGTTTTTCGGTTCGCTCGGTTCGATTTTTATTTCCACACTATTCGGTTTTTGTTAATCGGTTAGGTTTTTTAATCTCATAAACCGAAAAAACCGAAGACCCGAAAAACCGATTAACCTCCCAGGCTCGACACTATTCTCTATTGAGTCATTGTCTCATTGAGCGAGTATTAACCTCCCTGCTCCCAGGCTCGGCGCTATTGTCCCCGACGGCCCGACCCAGTCCGGTCCCTAACCCTAGTCAACGCCGCAGTATTCCCCAATCCTCCCTCCGCAGTCGGCGCTGCCGCTCATCAACCCACGGCAAGTCGGCAGTCGGCGCCGCACCGCCACCTCAAGTGGGCAGACGGTGAGCCATGAGCGCTCGCCCAGGTCGCCCTTCGACGCCTCCCTCAGTGCCGATGCCCCCTAAGGCTGGACGACCCTACCTCGATCTTTGACTCCTCCCTTGTCTCTTAGTGCCGACGCGAGCCGGTGAGACCTCGAGATCTAGCTGCTCTTCGTCCATCCGATCCCGACGTCCCGACCGCTCTGCGGTCTGTGCTCCCTCTTTTCCTCCGAATGCGAATCCCCCATGTTATTCCGATGGTAAACTGACAGCAATAACCCATTAGCCGTTGCATGTTCTTTCTATGCACTTGGTAAACTAAATAGAGCTAATGTGCTGCAGGAATTTCATCTTGCCAATGTTTTTCGGTAATCTAGATATATTAGTTTTTTGTAAGGACAAATACCTTAGGTGCTTGAGTTGATATCGATATTACAAATGCAAAGAACATTTGTAGATTGTACGTGTAGAGTCCGTAGTCTTGAAAAAGTAACCAACGAATTAAAGGGCTTAATCTTCATGTGGCCAATTAATATTAGTGTTCTTAGTGACTTCTGTGCATGTAAAAAACTCCACTCTAATCCATCTTATTCCAATCCTTCATTTTCTACGGACAACCTAAGAAGCTTTTGTGAATCAAGCTCTCCAATAATATCAAGAGTTTCTCTGTTGTGAGCTACTAGTGCTTCATCTCTATTTAGTTTACCACGAGATCATGCAAAAAAATGAATTATGTTATCTGATCATTCTATGCACTTGGTTTATCAAGAGTTTCTCTGTTGTGAGCTACTAGTGCTTCATCTCTATTTAGTTTGCCACGTGATCATGCAAAAAAAAGAATTATATTATCTAATCATTCTATGCACTTGGTTTCATCGTGATCACAGAATTAGACTTTATCGACACTTAAGGAGAATCAATCATTCGTTTGCATGATCTCTGGACCTTCATCAAGTTCAGAGAATCTAATCTCAGTTTGGAAATTGGAATAGGAAAAACGGCCACCCCAACCGAACTATCCTGCAATGTATTATTCAATTCATTACTTGTTTGCTTGGTCAATTCCTTTTTTTATTTTCAGTCACAAACCATTGTGTTGCACTATTGCTCGTTTTGTAGATGGAAACCGACAAAAACTGTACAAATCGTGATAGCCAAACGGATGAGACGGAGACTGTGGAGACGCAACAGGAGGTGAAGAAAAGGAAAGCAATGGCACCAAGATCAGATGTGTGGGAGAGTTTTAGCAAGGTCAAGGTTGGAGATGTCTTCAAGGCCAAGTGCAGACATTGTGGCCATGAGCTTCGCTGTGATCCAAAAACTAATGGTACATCCTCTTTAAACTCTCACTTGAGAATTTGCAAGCGTAATCCTAATAAGAATACAGACCCTAAGCAAGGTACTTTACAAGTACAAGCAAATTAGGGAGATTGTAGTCATTGTGCCATATCTACTTGGAAGTTTGATCCTGAAGGACTTAGGGAAGCATTTGCTGAAATGATCATTGCATACGAGCTTTCTTTTGCATTTTCTGAACATGAAGGCTTTAAAAAATTCATGTCCAAAGCTTGTCCACGTTTCTCTGTTCCCTTTAAAAGAACAACTACTAGGGACTCTATTCGTACATACAATAATGAGAAAGAGAAGCTCAAACAATTTTTAAGGATTCTTGTGAAAGAGTTTCCCTCACAACTGACACATGGACTTCAAACACCCAACAGAACTACATGTCTGTCACAGCACATTTCATTGATAGTGATTGGAAGCTACATAAGAAGATCATTGGTTTTTTCTTGGTAAAGGGTCATAAGGGTGAGGACATTGGGAAATCTTTAGAGAAATGTTTGATGGAATGGTCCATAGAAAAAATCTTCACAGTAATTGTTGACAATGCTAGCTCTAATGACAGTGCTCTAAATTACATGAGAAAGATCTTGAATAATTCTAATAGTAGCATTGCTAAAGGCAAATATATTCACATGAGATGTGCTGCACATATTATTAACTTGATAGTTTCTGATGGGCTAAAAGAATTGTCAGTTTCAATTCAACGCGTCCGTGCTGCTGTTAAATTTATTAAGAATTCCCCATCCAGAATAGCCAAATTTAAGAAATGTGCTGAATTGGCAAAGGTGGATAGTAAAGCATTCTTATCGCTAGATGTTTGTACTAGATGGAACTCCACATACCTTATGTTGAATGCTGCCTTAATTTATGAGGATGTATTCGAAAGGTATGGTGAAGAAGACCCGTACTATTCAATAGAATTATGTGGTGAGAAAGGTCCTGGAGATTGGGAGAATGCAAAGAAGATGATTGAGTTTCTTGGACACTTCTATAAGCTCACTCTCCGTGTTTCTGCCACACACCATGTAACATCTAACATTTTATTTCATGAGGTTGGAGATGTTTTGCTTTTGTTGCGACAATGGTGTCATAGTGATGATAATATGCGTAAAGAAATGGGCCAAAGAATGCTTCAGAAGTACTACAAGTATTGGGAAGATAAGGATAAATTGAACATGCTCATGTTTATTGCTGTTGCACTTGATCCAAGATACAAGCTATCTAATTACATACATATAGCTAGTTTGGAGATGTTTGGTGAGGAAGAAGGAAAGGAAGTTTGGAATAATGTGAATGATTGTTTTCGTTCTTTGTTTGATGAGTATACAAAACTATATGCTCCAAGTGATAAGACACCGTAGTCAAATGATTCGCAAGAACCTGTGGAAAGGAGCACTAGGTTGATGAAATCCCTAATTGCGGAAAAGATGAGGATGAGTAATACTGGAATTGGCAGCAGTAAGTCTGAACTTGACAAATATCTTGGTGAAGATAATGAAGAAGAAAGCGAGAATTTTGATATTCTTGAGTGGTGGAAATGCAATTCTCCTAGATTCCCAATATTGTCTCGCTTGGCTCGTGATGTATTAGCAGTTCCTATATCAACAGTTGCATCTGAGTCAGCCTTTAGCACGGGCGGACGTGTCCTTGATGATTTTAGGAGTTCACTCACGCCATTCATGGTCCAATGCCTAGTTTGTACACAGGATTGGTTACGGCGATCTCTCCCTATCAATATTGAAGAAGATCCAGTAGATTTGGCCAAAATCGAGGAAGGTAATAAATAAATTACTTACTGACATTTGCTTCAATTACATTTATCTTGTTCATTACGACAGTTGACTATTAATTTTATTCCATTTCAGCCATAATTGCAGACGATGTCGGCAATTCTTCAAAGGAAAAGTCCAAATCTGAGTCCATAACCAAACCTAGTGAGACTACTACCTAAATTTTGGTAAGATTTGAGTCCATAACTAAATTTTGGTAAGATTTGAGTCCATAACTAATCTGTTTCATGTTCATGTGATCAGTCTTGATGTTTGTTCATGGTAGGGACTATGTCGATGGATTGAGGAGCGATTTACGGCGCTTATATGGGCCATTTATGGTATCTGAACAATCACCATGTCTTCCTCCATTGTTCCATTGCATGTTTCCCTTGTATGTATCAGTAAATTTTATTAAGGCTAGCTACCAAAAATGGAGGTAGTTCAGTTATTTTACTTCAGATTCTCAGATCATCGGATATGCCCACATTTTACATGACCAGCTGAAGGGAGCTATAGTAAAATTCTATCCAACAACAACTTATAGGAATCTTTTGACACTCTCAAGTAAAATTGGGCAACTTTTGAAGTAATGGTGTGAATCAATTCTTGATGGGAGTTATGAATGAATATATAGAAACATATATTGCTGACTTGCATACAGTGCATTTACAAATATATAGTCAATGAAGAATAATTAAGGACCTAATATGGAATAGTAGCCACAAATATCCTTTTTGTTCTTCTATATCATCCTATTTCTGTCTTACATACCATTGCTGTATGTTGTGATTTCTTGCGTGTTAAATTTCTTTGCTTTGTGATATCAGAATGCTGCGGCCGGAGGACTGATGCTGGAGGACTGATGTTGCAACCGTGTTCCTTTTAGAATGGCATGTGCTGCTGTTGCGTGCTATACTTCTAGTTCTGGAGGACTGATGTTGCAACTTGCATTGTTGCTATTTCTTCTACATGCTGCTATTACTTCTATTATTACTTCTGAATAACTGCTATTACTTAGTAGACAATAACTGCTATTACTTTTGATTTCTGAATGGCTGAATGGTTGAAATGTTCTGAAACGGCTCAATTCGGTTATGCTCTGAAATGGCTAAATGGCTCAATTCGGTTATCTTTGCTATGCAGTTATGCACTTATGCTCTGAAATGGCTAAATGATCAATTCGGTTAACCGAAATACCGAATAAACCGAACCGAATTTTTTCGGCTTATTCGGTTCGGTTTTCGGTTTTGAACAATTCGATTCGGTTTTTGCTTTTCAAAAACCGAAATAATTTAAACCCGAAAAAACTGAACCGAAAAACCCGAATAAACCGAATGCCCACCCCTAGATCATTCATCCCCATGGGTTGATTTGAGGGGGAGTCTTGAGTTTATCTCTTTTTGGGTTACTTGACTTTGATTCCTACAAGTGATTTTTTTATAAGTGGTATTTTGACTTTACACCTCAAGTAAAATCCCCTGTTTACATTGCATCATGTAGTACAAAGCTTTGGTGATTATTCTTGTGTATATAGCCAAGTTAATGCTCAATGCTTTACTTATCACTAAAAGGCTAAAATAATTCAATTTGAGATGCTTTTCGAGAATATTTTGGCTCTTGCTCATTATGGTATTGCATTTGTGAAATAGGCTTAAAAGTTTCTTGTCATTTGTTGAAAGGCTAGAGCTGATTAGAAACGATGTGTGAGTATTTTTTGGACTTCAAATGATCATTATGAGTCCCAAGCAAAATCAGTGTTTTAATGTTAAAAGCAAGTTGAAAAAGATGCAAGCAAAAGCTACTTGGCTAAACACAAGTTTAGTACAATGTGCGACTTCCTTGCCAGGATTTAATGCAAAAGATGCAAGAAAAGGCTACTTGTCTAAACAAAAGTTCAGAACAATGTGAAGCCACTTGCCAATTTAAACTGAAAAGATACAAGAAAGAACTACCTACTCATACACAAGTATGGGCTAGTGTGCGATTACTTGTCATCCTGTTGATCACAAAGCAAAATTGTCAAACTTGCTAAAAGAGAAAAAGGAAATTCAAATGGTTGAAAAAGGCTTGAGACAAATATTAGTGAATTTGAAAGTCTCTCTATGCTCATGATAGATTTCTTTCGCTTGGGAAAATCAGTTTATGACATTTTACTTGTTTGCTCTAATTTGCTTATGCAATAACTATTCTATGTGTTAGAGCCTCCATATTCTCACAATTTGCTTTCTCTCATTGGATAAATTGATACAAAATGAGAAAGTTCTCTAAAATCTCCAAATGCTTTACTTTGATTATATACCTTGAATATACTTCAAAGCTTGAGATGCTTTGATTCATTAAGGGGGAATTTTGAGATCTTGATGACTATTTTGTCAAAAAGGGGGAGAACAAGTCAAGGAGGTTTTTGAATTGGGATTTTTTGATCTTTTGGTTCTTGCTCAATCTCTTGTCAAATCTTATATTGTGTTTTGTCAAATTACTCATCAAGGGGGAGATTGAAGGATCGTTATTTTTGATCCATTTGATTTTGATGATGAGTATTTGAAAAAGATTTGAAACCAGTTTGATATTTCGACAAGATTTATTTTTTGGTTTCTTTATTTGAAAAGATCTGAAATCAGTTTGATTATTTGAAAAGCTTTTTGATTTTTGCAAAGGTTTTGGTTCGTGTTTTGAAATCGTGTTCTTAGAATATTTAATGCAATGCACTCCTGTAAGTGGTTGCATGGTTTAATGTGAGTCAAGTAGCGGACTTGTGCTCGGAATCGTTTTGTGGTTTGTTCATGTGCAGGTATTGCTCGAGGGCGAATGTGGTCGATGACGGGACCGGAACTAGGTTCATGGAGGAACTGAGGTTCGGGACTAGGTTCAGGGGGAACTGAGGTCTTGGTGGTCAAGGATGTCATGCGGGACGTTCGTGAAAGTGCATCTAGGCCCCCAAATTGGTTTTGGTTGATTAATGACAAGCGATTAAAGAAACTAATGTCTTCAATGAGCTTATGAGCAGGTAAAAGGTTCATTTGAGATCGTCTACATGCGATGGATACCCTCAAACAAGATTACGCGAGTAAATCGGCATTACGCCTGTATT
Source organism: Rhipidocladum racemiflorum (assembly GCA_036346355.1). Lineage (NCBI taxonomy): Eukaryota > Viridiplantae > Streptophyta > Magnoliopsida > Poales > Poaceae > Rhipidocladum > Rhipidocladum racemiflorum. Next base: position 28,740,574 of record CM070575.1, on the reverse strand, counting down.
TTCTATGTTTTGTGTCGTAGAAATGCCGTACTATTAAGAGGGATGCATCTTGAATGATCTAGGATAGTCTCAATGCTCAGATGAATGTCACTTTAATGTTTGTTGAGACCCAAAGTCACTGCGCATGCACCGGAATGGGTTTCTTTCGAAGTTCAAGTCGGACATTCCGATATTACATCGGAAGTTCCGATGTGACCGGACATTCCGATGTGCATGCTTGCTTCAGTCCGGTGTGTGGTAAATGTATCGGAAGTTCCGATATTTTCGATCGGAAGTTCCGATGCGTTGTTGATGCTTTCTAGGGTGCTCTCTGGAAATATCGGAAGTTCCGATATTTGACATCGGAAGTTCCGATATGTTCAAACCGGAAATAGGGAGCTCTCTGGAATTATCGGACACTCCGATATAGTGGATCGGACATTCCGATGTTAAGTCGGAAGTTCCGATGATTATATCGGACAGTCCGATATGGACTTAGAAGCATTTTGTCAAGGGCTTTTCTGGGAACATCGGAAGTTCCGATGCACCTTTTTCGGCAGTTGGAGTGAGCTCGAGTTCTGATCATTTGTACATATCGGACATTCCGATGTTGAGATCGGAAGTTCCGATATGCAGCTGAGTGGGTGTATAACGGCTAGTTTTTGCAAGAAACTATAAATACCCCACCCCTCTCTCATTTGAGGGTTACACACTCTATTTGGCAGAACTCTAGTGCACCTTGAGCCCTCTCTAGTCTACTTTTGAGCCCTCCCCTTTGATCTTAGGGATCATCCAAGGAGTGAGGACTAGAAGTGAGATTTGGAGCTAGAGTGAAAAGCAAGTGTCATTCATTTCGAGCTTAAGAGTGTTCCTCCAAGATAGTTCAACCGTGCATTTGTTTCTCTTGGAGGTTGAAGGACTCCTAGACGGCTAGGTGTCGATCACGAGCTCCCAAGGATTGTGGGACGCCGTGATAAGTTTGTGAAGGCCGGCTCCGCCTCCGAAAGGAAAGGAACCAATAGTGGAACCAAGCCTCAAGTGTGACCGAGGTTTGGGAGGAAAGGGTTGGAAAAGACCCGGCTCTTTGGAGCCTCCTCAACGGAGACGTAGGATTCCCTCAAGAATCCGAACTCCGGGATCAAATCCGTGTCTTTACTTTACTTTGCTTTAGCTTGTCTCCTTATTAAGTTGATTAAACGTTCTTATACTGCTTCCTAAGTTCGTTGCTCTTAGTTGTAAATTGTCCGTATCCAAAGTCGATTGGACATTCCGATCTGGAATCGGAAGTTCCGATTATATCGGAAGTTCCGATCCAATACCGGAAGTTCCGATACTCTTTCCGCTGCGACAAATTTAGTTTAAATTTTAAATTGCCTATTCACCCCCCCTCTAGGCAACTTTCTCATCTTTTCAGTTCGGGCTAAGAGAATGGTGCACATGAAGAATGGTTAGTCACGTGAGAATGGCAGGAGGTCATTCGCGTGCAAAGTGTTAGTCACGTGAGCATGGTAGGGTTGCCATACGCGTGCAAGAGTTGTACTCGGCCAGGTTGGGCCGAGAGGAGTTGTGTTGAATACATACTCTTTCTAGGATTAGGAGTGGGACTTCTTCTAGGATTAGGAGTGGGACTCCTTCTAGGATTAGGAGTAGGAATTGTATTCATGACTCCTTGTGTTTTGCTCCTTTAAATAGGAGGGGTTGTCTCCTGTTGAAGGGCATTGAGCTTTGATCAAGCTTTAGGGTTGTACTCTTTTGTTTGGAGTACTTTAGACAAAAGAAAGGAGAAATAAAGATCAAGTTCTTCAAATCTTTCGGCGAGCTACAATTCTAGTTAGATCTATTCTTGTCATCTTCTGTCACAGCAAGCTTGCGAAGGTCATAACTTTGGATCCATAAGTCCGATCGAGCTGATTCTTTTTGGGTTCGATTCATATTGGAATCTAGTTTCTTGTGTCCAAATTTTAGATTGTTCCGACAGTTGGATCTCCGGGAATTCATGTTTTACCAAACCTCTGTCATTCTATTTTTGTCGAATACGAGGCAATTATTTGGTTCTGTTTTGGGGTGAACTTTTAGTAGATCAAGAATTTGGTTTTAGCTTCCGCACAATCATTCACCCCCCTCTGATTGCTATATTCGTATACTTCGATCCTACACCCGTGTCGGGACCCCGAATTTGCAAATCCGGACACTCTGTGTATTCACCACTAGTCCAGGAACGCGCTAGTGCACACAGTCTTAACATCGGTAAATATCACAATCATACCACTCGATACTAATAAAGTACTTTTATTTAATTAAGTAAACTGGTTACTTGACCTTATGGCCAAGTCACAAATGTACGCCTCGCAGGGCGATACTTATTAAGAGAGAAATAGTAGCAGCGGAAAATCAAATAAGATAACATCGTGGCGCCATCCAGTATACCACAGTAACCGTGGGCTCGCTCCCTAAGTAGACGGTTCCTCTTGGAGCTCCTCCTCCAATGCTGGTGTAGTCTCCTCTTCAACTGGTGTTGTAGGGTGGCAAGGGTGAGTACTTGGTACTCAGCAAGTCATGCACAGAATGTAGCTAATATACTACATGCATGGCTTAATACAAAGGAGTGGCTCAAGGTATATTTGCAGTAAACAGCATTTGACAAGTAATATAAGTAGATTCGAAAGCAGTAGAAACAAGTAAAGCGTAAATAACTTTTCAAGGAGTTTAACAAACATTTTTCCCATCCTAAACCACATTTCCATCAACATCATTATTATTCCAACCCAACCTTTCAAACCAAAGTTATTTTTGAGAAAATCTAACCCTTATTGTAATTCGGCGATGTCCAATACCATGACACGGCTATTCGAATAGATTCTATACTCTGCAGAGGTTATGCACTTTACCCACAAGATACAGTCAAACACCACAAAGGCGAGTTCCCGTAACAAAGTCTTTCGGAAACTTCTAACAATACAAGTGGTCCTCCCCGGTTATTGCACACTAACCCTTCCCTTAGCTAAGGCGAAGTTTAGGCCAATCAACCGTTAGATGGGTACTGGCCTCGGCCAGATGCGCTCCCACACAACTTACACAAAGGGTGTAGTTGACCTCCACGAGGTCCCACAGTGCGTTATTAGCAACTTAGTCAACTAGGTCCGTCCCATTACAGACATGTGGTTGCACGTTAGACCCACTTCAAAGGCTTGCAAGGTTAAGTCCTTAGGGTGACCAGGGCAAGACTACCCAAGAACCAAATCAACATCCCCAATACCACAATGGCCCACTGATTACTCTTGCCACATGCCCTGGCCGAAAACTGTTTATCAAACCACAGTTGATTACCATGCACCACGTGCCATCAACATCACATGATACCTTTCCAAAACAGGTTCAATATATCATTAAGTCAATATTAACATTTGATTGTCCAAAATCATGTCATGAGCACGTAAAGGTGTCTAAGCGTTATACTACAACGGTCTAAAACCCATGTTGGCAATCTAATAATGTCCAACTAGTAATCCACAACTAGGGTGACAAGGGGTCATGGCACATACTTAAATAATCAAGGTGTCATACAGCAAATTGGTACTTATCTAACCCCCCATTTTTAAATAAAGTATTTTTCTATTTGAACTTAGCATGCAGTAGGTTAAATCAAAATAGATTTCAAAATAGGATCAACATGGTCAAAGCACAACTTGCCTTCAAAAAGTACTTGTTCTTGGTCTTGAGTTGGATCCTGAGTTAATACTTCTCCTTCGAATCCTTCCGGCACTTCAACGTCTACTCGTAAAGCGTGCAAATAGCAAATACACGAATAAACAATAGGCAAAAAGTGTCCAAACATCCAAATAAAATCCATAAACAGAGAGAACATAATTTTATGAGTTTTTAGAGACTGGAATCATCAAATTTGGAGTTAAAATGCAAAAGTTATGATTATTTAAAGTTTAAATAATCAATTAAATAATTTTACAGAGAAAAACTTTAGTCCAAAAATTAAATAAAATTCATATTTAGGTAGATCTCAATTTTATACAAATTTAGAAATTTGAATCACTCAAATCGGAGTTGAAACGCAAAAGTTAAAAGCGTTTGAAGTTTGAATCAAAAATTGAAATCATTATTTCGAATTAATAAATCATTTTCTTTTTCGGAAATTAATTATTGCGTCAGCCTGGACACGTGTCGATCTACGATTGGTTGGTGGCGTCGGTAGGTCCATGGACTCGGTCCACGCTCGGCTCGGGTCTACCGTGGACTCGGTCCACGAATCCACGTGTCACTGACATGTGGGTCCCCTCGGGTAGCGTCGCCTTGGCGTCGTGAGGCTCGGCCACAATGGCCAGCGGGTGGGACCATTTGGCGTCGTCTTGGCGTCGGCGCACGGCTGGGACGGCCGTGACATCTTGAGCCCGCCATGACGTCAGCGTGACGTCATGGTGCAGTTTGGCTGGGCCGATGACATGCGGGCCCCGCGTGTCAGAGACACGCGCTCACGCGCGCGTGGCGGTGCTGACCGCGGCGGTCAGTCTCCCGCACACGTGGCTAGATCTCGACCGTTGATTTGAAAATCAACGGTCCAGATTGGATCTGGACTCACGCGTTTGGGGTGAACGCGGTTGATCTGGACCGTTGGATCTAGATCCGACGGTCGAGATTGGATCTGGGATTTTGGACGGGATCTCACCGTGAGATGACGTGGCGCAATCTGGGACGTTGGATCGGGATCGGACGGCTGATGGAGCTCGGGGTCGGCGATGGCTTCACGGCGGAGTTGCGCCGCCGGCCGAGGACGGCGACCACACGAACGGCGTTGGGGCGTGCTCGCGAGGTGAAAGGTCTCTTGGTGCGCTGGCCGGGGTTCGGATCCGGTCTTGGACGCGGAGGACGGCGGGCGTCGGCGGAAAATGGCTAGAACCGCGGCGGCTTCCCCTCAAACTTCGGCGAGCGATTCCGGCGGATCTACGGCGGCTGAGGCTCGGTGAGCTAGGGCAGTGGCTGCGCAAGGTCCAGGCGATCCTCGGGGTGTGATCCGGGCATTAAATAGCCTCGGCTTCCGCGCGGGACACGGAAACCTAGTTCTCCACGGCGGCGGGCGCGGCGGCGGAGTCCGGCTCGGATCCGGCGGGGACGACGACGGTCGACCGTCCACGTGGCGCGATCAACGGCAACGATCGCCGCAGCGCGGCCGGTCGGTCCGGTCTCGGCTCGAGCCGATGCGATCAATCAGGGCCGTTGGATCTCGATCCAACGGTCGGGATCAACAGGTTAGGGTTGGGTTCGACCGACTCGGTGGCTCGGTCGGACTCGAGTCGACTTCGAGTGCGGCTCGATCGGATGAACGTGCAAACCCACTCGCATTTTCCAGCGATTTAATAATTAAAATAATTCGATAATTCATTTAATTCATTAAAAATAGCAAAAGACTCGAGAAAAATTCGAGAAAAATTCGGAAAATACTTTGGATCATTTTGGACTCAAATAAAATATTTCCAACAAAATTTTATTTGCAAAGTTTAATTCTTTAATTATTTCAAAATGGAATAAATTCAAATAAATTCCAAATAAATCCAAATAAATTCAGGAAAATTGAAAAATTCACCAAAGTGCCAAATCACACATGAATTTAAGGAAAGCAAATTTTGGGGTGTTACAAACCTCCCCCTTAATAGAATCTAGTCCACGAGATTCGGGGCTTACTCTGAGAATAGGCTTGGAAACTCTTTCTTCAAATCCTCTTCGCTCCCAAGTCGCTTCGCTCTGCATGGTTGCTCCACTGAACTCTACAGAAACGGGTTGACTTGTTTCTAGTTTCTCGATCCATTGTGTCTAGAATCCTCACGAGATGCTCCTTATAAGTCAAATCCTCTTGCAACTCAATTGACTCTAGCGGCGTCTGCTCCTCAGGTACTCGGAGACACTTCTTCAAGCCCAGGACACATGGAATACGTCATGTACTCCTGTTAACGACTGTGGCAACTCCAGCTGATAAGCAACTTCGCCTCTGCGGCTCAAAATCTTAAATGGTCCAACATAACGGGGTGCGAGTTTCCCTTTGGCATGGAACCTCTTAACTCCCCTGAGAGGCGTGACTCTGAGATACACGAAATCTTCTGGTTCGAAATTCAGGTCTCGGCGACGGTTGTCAGCATAACTCTTCTGTCGTGATTGGGCTATTTTCAACCTTTCCCTAATCATGGCAATCTGCTCTTCAGCCTCTTGAAGAATATCAGGCCCGAAGACACGGCGCTCGCCGGTCTCATTCCAATTCAATGGCGTCCGACAGGGTCGACCATCTGATGTCTCAAAGGTGACATCTCAGAACTAGCCTGATAACTATTGTTGTAACTGAACTCGGCATACGGCAAACTCTTATCCCAAGAGGTAGCATAAGCCAATGCACAAGCTCTTAACATATCCTCCAGAATCTGGTTGACTCTTTCGGTCTGGCCATCCGTCTGTGGATGATAAGCTGTACTGAAGTTCAAACGGGTTCCCATGGCTTCATGCAACTTATTCCAGAACCTTGAGGTAAATTGGGTACCTCTGTCCGATACGATCCTCTTTGGCACACCGTGCAAACAGACGATCCTGATCATGTACAATTCTGCCAATTTATCCCCCGAGTAAGTGGTCTTTACGGGGATAAAATGGGCTACTTTGGTCAAGCGATCCACTATAACCCATATGGAGTCATAACCTCCTTGAGTCTTAGGCAAACCGGTAATGAAATCCATCCCGATTTCCTCCCCCTTCCACTCAAGTATTTTCAGTGGCTGTAGCAATCCTGCTGGTCTCTGATGCATTGCCTTGACTCTCTGGCATACGTCGCACAATGCAACATGCTCGGCAACTTCACGTTTCATACTCGGCCACCAGAATCTCTCCTTCAGATCCTGATACATCTTGGCGCTTCCAGGATGAATTGAGTACTTGGAGTCATGGGCTTCTTCCAAAATCAGTTGCTTTAACTCCTTCTTGTTAGGCACACAAATGCGATCCTTCATCCACAACGTGCCTTGCTCATCCAACTTGAAGTCCTCTGCCTTGCCTTCCTCCTTGATGGACTTAATCCTGCGGATCTTGTCATCATCTTTCTGTCCTTCTCGGATCTGGTCCTCTAGAGTAGGTTTTACTTCCAATGCGGCCAAGAATCCGCTAGGTACAACCTCAATCTTCATCTTTTGAAAATCCTCACATAACTCATCCTGACTTGTGGCTAGCAACGTACTCCCGGTATGGCTTTTCCGACTCAGAGCATCGGCTACTACGTTGGCCTTCCCGGGATGGTAATGGATTCCAACATTGTAGTCCTTGATTAACTCTAACCATCTCCTCTGCCTCATGTTCAGATCCGACTGGGTGAATATGTACTTAAGGCTCTTATGATCCGTATACACTTCACATCTGTTTCCAATCAGATAGTGACGCCATATCTTAAAGCATGCACTACGGCAGCTAACTCTAGGTCATGTGTCGGATAATTTTCCTCATGCGGCCTCAACTGCCTTGATGCATAAGCGACGACCTTTCCATTCTGCATCAGCACACATCCAAGTCCTTAGCGCGATGCGTCACAATAAATATCAAAGCTTTGATTAACATCCGGTAGAACTAACACCGGTGCTGATGTCAATCGCTTCTTCAGCTCCTGAAATCCTTTCTCACATTCTGGCGTCCATGCAAACTTCTTTTCCTTCTTCAGCAATTGCGTAAGGGGTTTCGCAATTGTCGAAAAACCTTCAATGAAACGGCGGTAGTATCCTGCCATTCCAAGGAAACTCCGAATCTGGGTCACAGTCTTCGGGATATCTTCTGATCGGATCTTCAACTGATGGTATCCCGATCTTAGATCAATCTTGGAGAAAACTCCGGCTCCTCTTAATTGGTCAAACAAATCATCAATCCTGGGTAGCGGATACTTATTCTTCACGGTGACTTCATTGAGTGCACGGTAGTCAATGCACATCCTGAAACTTCCGTCCTTTTTCTTGACGAACGTAATCGGTGCTCCCCACGGTGACGAACTCGGTCTGATAAATCCTTTCTCCATTAACTCTTCTAACTGTTTCTTCATCTCTACCAACTCCTCGGTAGACATCCGATAGGGTCTCTTTGCTATCGGTCTTGTGCACTGTACAAGCTCTATCACAAACTCTATGTCCTTGTCTGGCGGCATACTGTAGATCTTCAGGAAAAACATCCGGGTACTCATTCACTCTTGAGACATCCTCTATCTGATTGCCTTGGTACTGTTAACCATCATTGTCCATCTCTAACGGCGGTGGTTTGAAATTCCACTTTCTTCCCACACTGCTCTCAATCGAGATAGTTCTTCGTCCACAATCCAATACGGCCTTGTGCTTGGATAACCAATCCATTCCCAATATGACGTCTAAGGTCTGGGTTTCCAAAATAACAAGGTTTGCTAGGAACTCTATTCCATCTATTAGTATTCTCACCGGAACATCCTACTTTCGCTCGGAGTTCGGAACCAGGGGTTTGAACTAAAAGCATGCATCTAAGTCTTGCAATCCTCAAATCATTTCTAGTAGCAAAGCCTTGCGAAACAAGCGAATGCGAAGCTCGAGTCAAACAAAACTGTTGCAGGTCTTGAGTTAACAAGTAACTTACCCAAGACGACGTCCGTAGCATTCTGCGGTGCATCTGCGGTGACATGGTTGACTCGGCCTCTCACCACGATGCCTGGGTGTGGCTCTGGTCTTTGGCGTCCTAGCTGGGGTGGTTCCTAGATTGAAGCGAATCGGGTCACTCCTGCTGTCTTCTTGGACAAGCTGTTGGCAAAGTGTCTGGCTCGTTGCGCTTGTAGCAGCGTCTCCTTTGTTCCTTCTTGTTGCACGAGTAGTGTTTCTAGCGGGGCTGGGTGCAGTAGTTACGATTGACGGGTCTTGGTGCTAGTGACGGTGTCCTTGTTGCATTTTGTGGCTGGAATCGAAAAATTGATTTGGTGCAACTCTCGACGCCGCTATGCGTTCCCTGGCGTGATCCTGTTTGTTGCATTCTGCGCTTCTGTTCTCATCCGGTTCCTTGCGCTTGTCCTCAAGAATAAGCGCCTTATTCACCAACTCTTGGAAATGCGGAAAGGTGTGGGTGATCAATCCTACTTGCAATCTGAGTTAAGTCCCTTCATAAAACGACTGCCTGGCTTTATCTGTCGCTACATCCTCGGTGTGTAGCGTGCTAGCTGTGTGAACTTGTTCGGGTAGTCGGCCACCGGTGATTACCTTGCTTGATGCTCTGAACTCCTCCTTCTTAAGGTCCATGATTCCTTCAGGCACGTGATCTTGACGGAACACACCGTGAACTCTTCCCAAGTGATGTCTTGAGGGTTCTCTTGCGTGGCACGAAATTCTCCCACCATTCGTGTTGTTCCTTCCAAGCGATGAGAAGCGTAGAGTACCTTCTCATTTCCTATGCATTGAGCTATGTGTAGCTTCCTCTCAATTGACCTTAACCAATCATCGACCTCCAATGGGTTGGCATTCCCAGAGAAAGTGGGTGGGTGAGTTCTCATGAACTCTGATAGTCTTGTATTCTGGCGTTGTCCCTGATTGACTTGATTAGCTGTGGCCTGAGCAGTGACGTTTTGCATTTGTTGCATCATAGCATGCATCAACCGAGTCCGAGCGAGAAAAGCTCAGAAATTCTGCATATCCAGTGGCGGTCTTTGGTGCTCCATCATTGGGATTTTCTGCTGGGCGAGAACCACTTCCATTGCTTCCAAAGTTTCCGCGGGTGTTCACCATCTGTCGATTTGCTCTAAGTTTTAGAGATGAGAGGGAAACAAGAATAGACAAGTAATATGGAACTTATGCGGGGCGAAAGGTGTAACTTTAAGGTCCAACTTTATTATTGATATTAATAACTTGGTATGGTTGCTTACAATGCCTAAGGGCCTTGCAACACATACTGCACACTCAGCAAACAATGAAAATCCAAATAGTCTAACGTTTTGCAGAGAGACAATGATTGTGCTAGATGGAAGGGGGCACAAGAAGACAACAACTGCGCCAGATGAGAGTAGGCGTGGGGAGATAGCGACTGTGCTGATGGGAAGAAACGAAGGGGAGAGGTAGTATTTGATTATGGGCTGGGCCATTGAGGTGAGGTAGTTGATGATGGGCTGAGCTGTATATAGGATTTCTTTTTATGAAATGGATGCTTTTGTGCTAGGTTAGCCCAAGCATAGTTCAATCAGTCGTGCTGGGCTAGGTCCCCATCATACTAAGTTTTCAGGCCCATGACTTCCCATCATTTTTGCCATGCTGGCCCAACCGCAGACATTCATGCTATGCTGAGGGCCTGCCCAAAAAACACAGCCCATTGCCCAAATCTATATGGGGAAGAAGGCCCATTGTTTGAAACAACAATCAGTACAACACTCAGATACAATTGTAACAGCTCACAAATTCAAAATAACAAGTTTTAGGCACACGCCAATCGAGATCTAGCTCATAGCTTCATGAATTAGTACTAAGTATAGTTGGATTACAATACAAGTAATGTCGGGACCCGAATCTGCAAATCCGGACCATCTGTGTATTCAGCACTAATCCAGGAACGCGCTAGTGCACACAGTCTCAACATTGGTAAATATCACAATCATACCACTCGATACTAATAAAGTACTTTAATTAGATAAACAAACTGGTTGCTTGACCTTAGGGTCAAGTTACAAATATACGCCACGCAGGGCGAAACTTAATAAGAGAGAAGTAATAGCAGCGGAAAATAAGATAACTTCATGGCGCCATCCAGTATACCACAGGCAACTGACTGGGCTCGCTCCCTAAGTAGACGGTTCCTCTTGGAGCTCCTCCTCCAAAGCTGGTGTAGTTTCCTCTTCAACTGGTGTTGTATTACGGCAAGGGTGAGTACTTGGTACTCAGATGGTCATGCATAGAATGCAAGCTAATATACTATATGCATGGCTTGATACAAGGGAATAGCTCAGGGTATAATTGCAGTAAAGAGCATTTAACAAATAATATAAGTAGATTCGAAAGCAGTAGAAACAAGTATATCATTAATAACTATTCCAGGAGTTAAATAAACATCTTTCCAAATCCTAATCCACATTTCCATCAACATCATTATTAAACCAAACCCAACCTTTCAAGACCAAGTTATTTTCAAGAAAGTCTAACCCTTGACTGTAATTCCCGAGCGATGTCCAATACCGCGGACACGGCTATTCGAATAGATTTTACACTCTGCAGAGGTTATGCACTTTACCCACAAGATACAGTCAAACACCACAAAGGCGAGTGTCCGTGAATGAGTCTTTCGAAACTTCTAACGATGCAGTGGTCCTCCCCGGTGTTGCACACTAACCCTTCCCTTAGCGAAGGCGAAGTCTAGGTCAAGCCACCGTTAGATGGGTACCTGGCCGCAGCCCCGGTACGCTCCCCCGTACAACTACACAAAGGGTGTAGTTGACAACCTGAGGTCCCACACGTACGTTATTAGCAACTTATTCAACTAGGTCCGTCCCATTACGGACATGTGGTTGCACGTTTGACCCAGTTCAAAGGCTTGCAAGGTTAAGTCCTTAGGGTGACCAGGGCAAGACTACCCGAAGAACCAAGCCAACACTCCCGGTGCCACAACTGGCCCACCCGATCATTCTTGCCACATGCCCCGGTCAAAAGCTATTTATCAAACCCCAGTTGATTACCATGCACCACGTGCCATCAACATCACATGATACCTTTCCAAAATAGGTTCAATATATCATTAAGTCAATATTAACATTTGATTGTCCAAAATCATGTCATGAGCACGTAGCAGGTCTAAGCAATATACTACAACGGTCTAACTTCCCATGTTGGCAATTTAATAATGTCCAACTAGTAAACCACAACTAGGGTGACAAGGGTCATGGCACATATTTAATTAACCAAGGTGTCATACAGCAATTAGGCATTTATCTAATTCCCATAATTTAAATAAAGTATTTTCTAATTAAACTAGCATGCAATAGTTTTGAATCGAATTAATTTGAAATTGGGATCAACATGGTCAAAGCACAACTTGCCTTCAAAAAGTACTTGTTCTTGGTCCTGAGCTGGCTCCTGGGTCAACACTTCTCCCTCGAATCCTTCGGGCACTTCGACGTCTACTCGTAAAGCGTGCAAATAGCAAATAAATAAATAAACAGTAGACAAAAAGTGTCCAAACAACCAAATAAAGTTCATAAACAGAGAGAGCATAATTTTATGAATTTTTAGAAACTGGAATCGTCAAATTCGGAGTTTAAATACAAAAGTTATAGCATTTTGAAGTTTAAATAATCAATTAAATAATTATACAGAGAAAAACTTTAGTCCAAAAATTAAATAAAATTCATCATTAGGTAGATCTCAATTTTATACAAATTTAGAAATTTGAATCACCCAAATCGGAGTTAAAACGCAAAAGTTATAAGCGTTTGAAGTTTGAAACAAATTCTGAAATCAATTATTCAAATTAATAAATCATTTTCTTTTTCGGAAATTCATTTATTGCGTCAGCATGACACGTGGCAGCCTCTGATTGGGCGGCTGACGTCAGCCGGACCACGGCTCAGCCCACGGCTCGGCTCGGGTCCACCGTGGACGATCCCACGGCTCACGTGTGGTAGCGAGGTGGGACCCGCGGGTGGCGTCATTCTTTGGCGTCAGCGGGGACTCGACCCACAATCGGCGGTGGGACCCCGGTGACGTCATGGGTGACGTCACGGTGCGGTCACTGACATGTGGGCCCGCCTTGTCAGCGGCTGGGGTTCACGCTCGCATGGCGTGGCTGACAAGTGGGCCCTCTGACATGCGGGCCCCGCGTGTCAGAGACACGCTCTCACGCGCGGTGCTGACCGCGACGGTCAGACTTCCAGCCACGTGGCGCGATCTCGGCCATCTGGGTTTTGGAACGAGATCTCACCGGCGGGTGACGTGGCGCAATCCTAGCCGTGCGATTGCGATCCGACGGCTGAGGGAGCTCGAGTCCCGGCGATGGCGTGCGACGGTGCTGGCTGGCCGGAGCTGGGGACGGCGACACGGGCAACGGCGTTTGCGGGCTCCTTCAGCGAGGTGAGTTCTCCCTTCGGGTGCGCCTCGTCACCGGTAGTTCGAATCTGGGGTCGTCGGCGGCGGGGCGAAGCAAAAACCGCGGCGGAGAGCTTTTCCTACTACGGCGAGCAATCGCGGGCGCTACGGTGCGCTACGGGCGGCGGCTAGGGCAAAATGCGTGCGGAGTGGGGGCGAACCTCGGGGCATGTCCCGGGCTTTAAATGCCCTCGGCGTCTGCGCGGAAAACGGAACCCTAGGCCCACACGGCGGCGGGTGCGGCGGCGGAGTCCGTTTCGGACTCGGTGGAGACGATGACGGGTGGCCGTCCACATGGCGCGATCGACGGCCACGATCACCCAGCGGGACCGGATCCGGCCCGGTCTCGGCTCGAACCGGTGCGGTCCAATCCGGACCGTTGGATCCCGATCCAACGGTCGGGATCGAATAGGGTTAGGATTGGGTTCGGTCGAGTCGGCTGGCTCGGGTCGGACTCGAGTCTGACTCGGGTTCCGACTCGGTCGGATGAATAGTAAAACCCACTCGCTAATTTCCAGCGATTAAATAATTCAATTAATTCCCAGAAATTTATTTAATTCATTAAAAATAGCAAAAGACTCAAAAAAATTCCAGAAAAATTATGGAAAATATTTTGGAACATTTTGGACTCAAATAAAATATTTCCAATAAAATTTTATTTGCAAAGTTAAATTCTTTAATTATTTTAAAATGGAATAAATTCAAATAAATTCCAAATAAATCCAAATAAATTCCAGAAAATTCCAAAAATTCACCAAAGTGCCAAATCACACATGAATTTAAGAAAAGCAACATTTTGGGATGTTACAAGTAACTAGGGATGCAATCGGCTCAGATTTGGTAGGATATTGCTCTTTTTGTATCCTAAACCGTATTTTTTGTTGGACTCGAAGTTGAATACGGATTGTAACACCCCAAAATTTTGCTTTTCTTAAATCTATGTGTGATTTGGTACTTTGGTGAATTTTTGGAATTTTCTGGAATTTATTTGGATTTATTTGAAATTTATTTGAATTTATTCCATTTTGAAATAATTAAAGAATTAAACTTTGCAAATAAAATTTTGCTGGAAATATTTTATTTGAGTCCAAAATGATCCAAAATATTTTCCAGAATTTTTTTTTGAATTTTTTTGAGTCTTTTGCTATTTTTAATGAATTAAATGAATTTCTGGAAATTATTTTAATTATTAAATCGCTGGAAAATCAATCGGGTCGAGTACTGTTCATCCGACCGAGTCGGACTCGAGTCCGACCCGAGCGATTGACTCGATAGAACCAACCTCGACCAGATGGATTCCGAACCGTTGGATCAAGATCCAACGGTCGGGATCAATCCGCTGCCAGGCACGGCGCCGAGCCAATCTCGGCCGTCGATCGCGCCACGTGGACGGCCCGCGTGCGTCCACGTCGTCTCGCCGTATCCCGGACGGACTCCGCGCCCGTACCCGCTCCGCCGCGGAAACCCGAGCGAATCTCGACGTCCACGCCGTATTTAAGGCGTGGATCGTTGCCGAGGTTCGCGACCCGTGCACATCGCTTTTTCCCAACTCCGAAGCCCTATCCGCCGTCACCTTGCAATTGCTCGCCGGAGTCCTCTCTCTCCCCGCCGCGGTTGTTGCCTCGTCCCGCCGCCGTCCGCCGTCTTCCGCCGAGTTGGAGCCCAGTTCCGAGACCCTCAGGCCAAGGCGCACCCGAAGGGAGGACTCATCTCGCCGGAGAGGCCCCGCAGCGCCGTCGGCTTGGTCACCGTCCTCGCGTCCGGTGAGCCCGCGCCGCCGCGTTGCCATCGCCGCCCCCGAGCTCGCACAACCGTTGGATCAAGATCCGACCGTCACGGTGAGCCCACGTTCTCCCCCAAACCCTAGAATCCAGATTAGATCTGGACCGTTGGATCAAGATCCAATGGCCCACGATCGGCCACGTCGCCCGTACTGTGGATAACGTTACGGGTTAGGATCGTTTCCAACCGTTGGATCAAGATCCAACGGCTCAGATTGACCGCGTTCACCCCAAACGCGTGAAGCATAGATCAATCCGGGCCGTTGATTTTCAAATCAACGGCGAGATTGTGCCACGCGGTACCCAAGCCACGCCACGCAGCGTGAAGCGCGTGTCTCGACACGCGGGGCCCGCGTGTCGGCGGGACAACCGAACCGCACCATGGCGTCACGGCCGACGTCATGGTGGGGCCCGCATGTCGGCCGAGTTGGACCGCGACGGGTTAATTGCGTCGCGTGACAGCGACATGTGGGGCCCACATGTCGGCGACACGCGGAGTCGTGGGCCGAGTCCACGGTAGACCCGAGCCGAGCGTGGACCAAGTCCATGGGCGGTACCGACGCCAGCAGACCAATCGAGGCTGCCACGTGTCCTCATTGACGCAATAATTAAATTTCGAAAAAGAAAATGATTTATTAATTCGAAATAATGATTTCAGATTTTGTTTCGAACTTCAAACGCTTATAACTTTTGCGTTTCAACTCCGATTTGAGTGATTCAAATTTCTAAATTTGTATAAAATTGAGATCTACCTAAATATGAATTTTATTTAATTTTTGGGCTAAAGTTTTTCTCTGTAAAATTATTTAATTGATTATTTAAACTTTAAATAATCATAACTTTTGCATTTTAACTCCAAATTTGACGATTCCAGTTTCTAAAAATTCATAAAATTATGTTCTCTCTGTTTATGGATTTTATTTGAATGTTTGGACACTTTTTGCCTATTGTTTATTCGTGTATTGCTATTTGCACGCTTTACGAGTAGACGTTGAAGTGCCGGAGGGATTCGAAGGAGAAGTATTGACTCAGGATCCAACTCAAGACCAAGAACAAGTACTTTTTGAAGGAAAGTTGTGCTTTGACCATGTTGATCCTATTTTGAAACCTATTTTGATTTAACTTATTGCATGCTAGTTCAATTAGAAAATACTTTATTTAAATATGGGGGATTAGATAAATACCAATTTGCTGTATGACACCTTGATTATTTAAATATGTGCCACGACCCCTTGTCACCCTAGTTGTGGATTACTAGTTGGACATTATTAAATTGCCAACATGGGTTTTAGACCGTTGTAGTATACTGCTTAGACCTGCTACGTGCTCATGACATGATTTTGGACAATCAAATGTTAATATTGACTTAATGATATATTGAACCTGTTTTGGAAAGGTATCATGTGATGTTGATGGCACGTGGTGCATGGTAATCAACTGGAGTTTGATAAATAGTTTTTCGACTGGGGCATGTGGTAAGAATGATCAGGTGGGCCAGTTGTGGCACTGGGGATGTTGATTTGGTTCTTCGGGTAGTCTTGCCCTGGTCACCCTAAGGACTTCACCTTGCAAGCCTTTGAACTGGGTCTAACGTGCAACCACATGTCTGTAATGGGACGGACCTAGTTGATTAAGTTGCTAATAACGCACTGTGGGACCTCGGGAGGTCAACTACACCCTTTGTGTAAGTTGTGCGGGGAGCGTGCAGTGTGAGGCCAGGTACCCATCTAACGGTTGATTGGCCTAAACTTCGCCTTAGCTAAGGGAAGGGTTAGTGTGCAATAACCGGGGAGGACCACTTGTATTGTTAGAAGTTTCCGAAAGACTTTGTTACGGGAACTCGCCTTTGTGGTGTTTGACTGTATCTTGTGGGTAAAGTGCATAACCTCTGCAGAGTGTAGAATCTATTCGAATAGCCGTGTCCGCGGTATTGGACATCGCCGGAATTACTGATCAAGGGTTAGATTTTCTCAAAAATAACTTGGATCTGAAAGGTTGGGTTGGATTAATAATGATGTTGATGGAAATATGGATTAGGATGGGAAAGATGTTTATTAAACTCCTTGAAAAGTTATCTATGCTATACTTGTTTCCACTGCTTTCGAATCTACTCATGCTAATTGTCAAATGCTGTTTTACTGCAAATATACCTTGAGCTATTCCTTTGTATTAAGCCATGCATGTAGTATATTAGCTGCATTCTGTGCATGACTTGCTGAGTACCAAGTACTCACCCTTGCCACAATACAACACCAGTTGAAGAGGAGACTACACCAGCTTTGGAGGAGGAGCTCCAAGAGGAACCGTCTACTTAGGGAGCGAGCCCAGTCATTTGCCTGTGGTATACTGGATGGCGCCACGAAGTTATTTGATTTTCCGCTGCTTCTATTTCTCTCTTAATAAGTTTCGCCCTGCGTGGCGTATATTTGTAACTTGACCATAAGGTCGAGTACCCAGTTTGACTACTTAAATATAGTACTTTATTAGTATCGAGTGGTATGATTGTGATATTTACCGATGTTAAGACTGTGTGCACTAGCGCGTTCCTGGACTAGTGCTGAATACACAGAGGGTCCGGATTTGCAAATTCGGGGTCCCGACACGGATAGTGCCAGATACAAACACGACGCACATAATATTGGTCATAGATTTGAAATGAATATAGAGCAAAATCAATAAGGTACTGGATATTTTTTGTTGGATATCACACGAAAATAGATACCGTATAAAGCACACATATAGCAATGTTTAATCAACCATATGAGTTTGAATGCAATAGAACTATCACAATTTAACAAGTAATTTCATCAGGTAGTCGAAAAAAGTTGCAAAAGTACATTCAATTTGAAAGGCACACATAGTGAAAAGTCACGGAACATAGAATGATACGTAAATAATATCACAATAACATGACCATGACTCTATGTCTCCATGAAAGAGACAATAAGACAAATAGACAATATTAGGATTACATCATCCATACATACACACAAGACTTAACAACAACACAATCTTGTAGAAGAGTTTCAGGACTGAAGTGACCAAGGCAGGCTGGCAACATCTCAATGAGACCACGAGTACATGACCATGGCTACTTGTCCTTGACACTCAAGCACTTAGTCAACATCAACCTCAACCACAGTCTCATTCTACAAAAACAAAATGTATGCATGATAGATTGTGAGCATAGATGAAACAAGCCCTAGGAATAATAGATGGTGAGAACTTCAAATTCTTTTTCATGCATAACTTTGTTGGAACCATATTAGATGGTGAGAGGAAGTTCCTCTACATTTCATTACATAATGACAAGATTGTATAATCGCTAAGTACAACTCATACAAAAAAGTATTGCTAGATAACCTTACTACATCCTTTTATTTAACAAACCTCTAAAGTCATGTCTATAGGTGAATCACATCATTGGCCTTATACTCTATGTCCAACTCATCGATCAACGTTGCAATCTTCTCCTTTGAACTTGAATTTTGTAGTGAAAATTGCTATTAGTAAAGGAAAAAATAGAAATTGTATGATATATGAAATAGATGACATATTTTTACCTCTTTTAGATGATGATGTCTAGTCCTTGATACAAATTAGTGCTTTGACCACTTTGGGGTCTAATTGGCTATGCAAAGGATGAACAACATGGCCACCCATACTGAATGCCAACTCCAAAGCAACAGTTATCACTTGAATGGCTAACACATCACAAGTGTAACACCCCGGCATTTAATATGCCTGAATGCTACCAAACATAAGCTAAACAACATCTAAATACCACAATTAAACATAAATTCCAGCAAAGGCGCACATGCTAAAAACCAAGATTTCGGCAGCATCTCCTTTGTTTTAACATGATTTGAAGGAGAAAGACAGTAAAGCAATATAAGGCAAAATGAGAGACAGCTAAAACAGCAATAATTACAGACTTAACGACAAAATAAGTCTACTTTCAAGCATTAAATGTCTCCAAGAGTCAAACGAACAATAAGACTCTCAAAAGCAAAGCTAAACCTTAAAGCAATAATCATCGCACGCAGTTTATTCTCAAAAACTAATTGAATGACGTGTGGAATCAAATGAGTGAAGCTACGTGCGGAAGTGTGACTATTTCCCTTCCCCGCATGTCGGTCTCATGGTACCTAAAACAACAAGAAAACACAAGCGTAAGTTCAAAACTCAGCAAGCATATTGCAATGGTACAACAAGAACAATTACATGGCAATAATATCTCACATCGTGTAAACCATCTCATTCATGATCACATATCCTTTTCATCATCATTATGTATGCAATGCAATGCGATGCTCATGTCTCCTTGGAAACTCATACCGGTATGGTTGAGTACACACCCGTCGGTGTGCACCCTCTCCCCCCTTCCATCTCGAAGATGGAGGGTGCCTACTCCTCGCTTCCGTTCACCGCGGTGAATGGAATCACGATGTAGGACTTACTCATTGGCTCTCTGGATTAGTCATAACTTTCTCACCGACCTTCCCCGGACTAGTTATGACTTTCTCACCGCCCGGGCCATGTAACATGCCATGTATGCAATTATGCCAACATCATATTTAATTTGTACATTAACACATGGCATCATAACATAATAAACATGCTCATCATATCATTGGCAATCATTAAAGCATGGCAAGTGATCATATCATATAGTCAATTTCATCTATTCTCAACAAGCAACCTACAAATCGCTATCCATTACAATACACTTGCCTCAACCACGGGCAACGGATTTGCGGGAAGTAGAAGGCACTCCCGGGGTCACACCACCTGCACATAAGTACCACATACTCACAATCATGTCCACAAAACAGTACGCAAACCCTCATCTACCCCGACATTGCCAAGTACTCGCAATACCCAAAAACAGAGGTTCTGTCCCGCCGGGACAGCAGCCCTCCAAAAGGCATAACTCAAGTTCTAAGACTCCGAATCAATTAAAAGAGTACATCCTCGCATAGCTTAGGAAATTTCCTAACTTTTTCTAAGTATAAGGAAAGACTGATTCAGAATCTAAAGTTGTTTAATCTACAAAATACCGAGATCTGTTCAAATCACGTCACAGATTTTAACATGCTCGGTAAAACAGCCATAACTTTCAAATGGCTGAGCGGAATTTAAAGTTCTTTATACCCACTGAAAGGTATTGAAATTACCTACAACTTCTTCAACATCCGTACGACCAAATTCCGACTCTAAATTGGCGAAAAACCAAACCCTAGGTCGACTGCTCATGCTGCCCGAAACAGAGAACGTGACCAACTCAAGAATCCATCTAATCTAATCAAATCCAGCACCACCAATTGGTCTAAAAACTTGATAATCATCCTTAGAACAGTACCTAGCCCAACCCCAAGGAGTCCCATGGCCATACCTTCGCCCGACGCGCGAAAACCTAATAGATCTCCTCGCTTCTCGCTCCTCGCTCCTCACTCCAACGGATGAATCTTCGAGGTGCAGTGGTGGGGAGGCTACCCTAGGGCATCAAGGGGTGGAGGAGAGGTGGTGGAGAGGTGGGGAGGCAAGGGGGCAAAGGGAGGGGCGCATGGCCACAAGGGAGAGGGGGAGGTGGGGGGGTGGCGGCTAGGGCAAGGAGGGAGGGGAAGGGGCGCACAAGGAGGGGGGTGGGGAGCATGGCAGCAGGGGGAGGCCCCTTTTAACAGCCAAACAGGATTCCCAATCCTAAATGGACTCATACTCCATCCCACCAAAGCCCACGACCCTTTCCCCTAGGCCCAAAACTCCCCAGAAAGGCCCAAACTCCCGGAAACGGCCCGAAAGCGCTATTAAACCTCCTACCATATGGTTTTATCCTCCAATACCATATTTCATAAAGTTTTTGAACTTAACATTCACATTAAATAATGTCACACCATTCCGTAGTGTCACATTCTTCCCCCCTTCAACAGGATTCGACCCCGAATCTGAGGCACGCCACTTCGCAAACAACCAAATCAAAGGGAGTTATGGTTCACGCCTCAGAACCCGCTTAGAAGCCCCTACGATTTGCACCAGCCAGTACTCTGAGGCAAGGAGCTAAGGGTCAAAGATTGACAGCTCTAAAGATAACTCACAATCAAAACATGCGAGATCTTTACTCAACATTGAAACACAAAGTACTCACACACGGTATCAGCACGACCCCAAGCGATAAGATAAATCCTCAAACAGCCCACAAAAGAAAACGGTTTCATACTCCTCGTTCTATGCATTCCTTGGCACTGAAGTGCCCGATCCATTTAACTCATGCTATTCTCCAGAAAAACAAGGTACCAACCTCCCTTCTGTGGTTCCTTGTACTCAAGACGACGCGAAGCAGGAGAGACACAACGCTCTAAGATTACCACCAGAACGAACAACCTACTTTATATCCAGGATCCGTAAGACTCGCGTAACAGAAACGACCGAACGTTCCTCTGCGGTTGACATAACTTGCTCATTGCCCAACGACAAAAAGGTCCAATACACTTCAAAAGGAAAAGTGATTACTAGCAACCACCAAATGGTCCACTAATAATTTAATCAACCCTACCGAGGAACACCTCAATGGCACAATCCTCCACGAAGGTTTGCATTGAGTCATACACAACCTTCCACTCAAAGGACCACGATAAAGAGCACAATCATAAACATGAACCCAAGTGGCCCTCATCCAACAACTCAAACCCCAAAGCGCTAAAACCACTTTGGAAAGGATTCGACAACAACCAGATAGTATTCATTTTAATTTCCTAAGCCAAAACGCAAATGAAACACAAATCCCTTCACCACAACCAACACCAGAAATTATTCATTCTTTTCTTTTCATACTAGAAAGCAAGGGAAATCTCGTTTCATGACATGAATGCACATTCTTCAAGAGCACTCCGGATTAGTCATATCTCCATATATGACTTTCTCACCGACCTGGCTCAACGACTCTTTTATCATTTAACATCTAAAAAAAAACGATGTCATGTTTACTTTTCACCATTCCTTCATCATGTAACAACACTACCGAATAGTCATTCACAAGACGACTTCTTCCTCGGCATCAAATAATGGAAACACAATTAACATCGAAGGTTGCGGAAATTCATTTGGACTATGACGGCAGCATAGTTGACAGTAAAACACCACGTCACATCACATCCCACATCAATTGAAAACTGAACTTGCAAAATATTGCATTTCATCCAAATCCAACATTTTGGAAGAGAGCATCAAAATTTTCAAGTCGAGCATCTGCTCCCACAACCGTCACAAATTTTTCTCAAGGAGGGGGAAACTCATTTCAACAATGGAACACCTCACTAACAAAATCACTTTATAAAACATTCATAAAATCCACCTTTTTGAAGCACTCGCAAACATCACACACATTATGCAAATAAATCCATCTCCAGTCAAACAGAGTTACAATTTAAATCTCAAGAGTCTTCAACACAACCCACTAAGACCTTCTGCTTCCTTTAAAATTTACTCCAAAGATGACTCAGTGCGAACGCGAAGGAGCGCGATCCACTCAAAGACTTTTTGGGTGTAAAACCATACACATAGCACAAATTAAACAAAATAGCCAAAACCAAAGATTGGCAACAATTTCTACGAGTTTTAGGGAAACTCTGAAACACAACATATGGAACACCTTGACCGAAAACCCTTCAACCAAAATGGCAAACAACCAAACCAGTCCAAAAGCTTTTAAACACAAGCTCAGCATAAATACAATCATCTCTAATGTTCCACTACGCTTTCCATTAAAGACTTTGAAATTCACTACTTACTCATTGAGAAAGTCCAACCGGTTTTTACAAAATTGACGTAACAAATTCTTTCTCTAGTTACCATTTCCAACACTTTTAATTAAAATTTATGGTGCTTATAAAAAAAGACACCCAACCAAGACTACATCGACATGATCCCCACGGATAATCATATCATAATACATCTTATTCTACATTTGAAATATAGTACTTCAACAAATCTTTCAGCATGATCAACCTATAAATTTCATACCACCTATATGTCAATGTCTCGACAATCGAAACTTATTCAGTTAACAAACGACTTCAACATGTAAATATTATCTCCACAGGGAAGAATTCGCAAGTGAGACTCTAAGTTATACTTTCATTAAGGATAAAATCATTCATCATGTTAATTATCCAAAGCTCATTCCATCGCAACATGTTAAAATTTTCCTCTATTTAACCATGGTTTTCCAAATGAGTAATCTAAACGATTACCACCACTACTTAGTCATCAATAACAATAAATGGGCATGTTCATCAACCAACAACATTACTTTTAGCTACCCTATACAAAGGTGATAACAAAATTACCACCACACAACATACTCCAACTATTTAAAATAGATTGAATACTAGCATTAACACTGCCCTTAACAACATCATTAACAATAAGTCTTATGTCTTCTCAATTGATATCAATACTAGTATTGTAGAGACACAACTGCATAATTCCAAAATATACTAGTAGTTTGCAACAACGTAAATAGCAACTCCAATCAACTTCCAAATTAAAGTCACTAGTCAACACGATTAAATTTCTCTATTAACCCATTAGATTAGAACATCTTTAAACAACCAGCAAAGTTTCTTTAACAATAACAGCAGTCTACAACATCTTAATGTTCTAACTATGCAACAGGGTTTAAAACTTTAAACATAATCGGGGGTCATAAGCACTTTTAAAGCAAAGCAACAGATTCTAAGCATATACATTAACACATTCAATCATTCTCGCTAAGAGTAAACTACAACACTAGTAGTCTATTTATTCTCAAGCTAGAGATAACAACCACATTGAATTGTTTAAACTCACAAATTAACTTAACAATACGTCATCCCATAAACCACATTGGTACATGCTACATAACATGCTAAACAACAATTCTTACTAGAAACAAACGATTTCAGTCAAAAGACTACTTACTTTGTTTGCAGCATTTTAGTTTTAAAACTTATCCCAAATTCATAAGGAAACTTGACTCTCAAAATTGCAATGAGACAAACCCAAACTTGGTCATGCAAAAGGAATTTTCCAAAACATGTTTCAATCTCAAAGACTCCCATAAAGGAAAATGGTTGAAAGACAATTTTCTTAAAGGAAACCAAGCGATCAAGTAATCCATTTCAAATAAAACCTTAACCTCAAACCCCAAACTTTCATGAAACAAGAAGGGCTTTCAAAGATGATTTCTCAAACCAGTAAAATGACGAAATCAAACACCATTTACTCCTACAAGAAGGGCTTTCAAAGATGATTTCTCAAACCAGTAAAATGACGAAATCAAACACCATTTACTCCTATAAAGCCACAGAACTTCAGCCCGGACAACCAAGTCTGGCATAACGCTGCAATAACTCTTTTGACCTTGAAGAAAGACAAACACATGAATAAATTGAATGCTTCTACCCATAAAGCAATCAACAAACTAAGCATCAAAGCTGGAAGGGCGACCAAAAGAAGCGCAACACTAGACTCTTCTTCTTCGTCTTCAACCAAGGAAGACAAGACCACATAACGCATACGGAACAATCCGCGAAAAACCAAGACCAAACACTTTTCTTTTGATTTCAATCAACTAAAACCAAGAAAACCAACCGAAATTGACCCTTAGAACGGTAAAGAGCATACGAAGGAATCCACCACCAAACTCTTCTATTTGACTCCAGTCAACTACCCGATTTACGACAGAAAGGGTAAGCGCTCTTCTCCTACAGGGGTTAATAGTTCTTCGGTGATGGCGCTAACCGGCCACACCGTCAAACCTCACCCTTACTATGAACCAAAAAGAGGTGACCGAAACCCTTCGGCACCACAACCCCACTTTATCACCACCACAAGAACAATTCAATCATTTATCTCATAGACATAGCAACATGCTTTATCAAATGAAGCATTCAACATCAAAGCTTAAATACAACATTTAAGCGTAAAGAAACGATACCCATACCCTTTCCTACTGTGCATCCATTGTGTGTCAAATTTTTAGATTAGTTATACCACTTTTGCAAGTTTTAATGTTGCTATCCTATGACAAAATTTTAGTTAAGACCTAAGCCATGTTTCTAAGTTATTCCACATCACATTTTAGTTGTACCCTATAGCATGACACTAAAAATACCCATTCCAAGGACCTACGACTCGCTCGATACCAATGTAACACCCCGGCATTTAATATGCCTGAATGCTACCAAACATAAGCTAAACAACATCTAAATACCACAATTAAACATAAATTCCAGCAAAGGCGCACATGCTAAAAACCGAGATTTCGGCAGCATCTCCTTTGTTTTAACATGATTTGAAGGAGCAACACAGTAAAGCAATATAAGGCAATATGAGATACAACTAAAACAGCAATAATTACAGACTTAACAACAAAATAAGTCTACTTTCAAGCATTTAATATCTCCAAGAGTCAAACGAACAATAAGACTCTCAAAAGCAAAGCTAAACCTTAAAGCAATAATCATCGCACGCAGTTTATTCTCAAAAACTAATTGAATGACTTGTGGAATCAAATGAGTGAAGCTACGTGCGGAAGTGTGACTATTTCCCTTCCCCGCATGTCGGTCTCATGATACCTAAAACAACAAGAAAACACAAGCGTGAGTTCAAAACTCAGCAAGCATATTGCAATGGTACAACAAGAACAATTACATGGCAATAATATCTCACATCGTGTAAACCATCTCATTCATGATCACATATCCTTTTCATCATCATTATGTATGCAATGCAATGCGATGCTCATGTCTCCTTGGAAACTCATACCGGTATGGTTGAGTACACACCCGTCGGTGTGCACCCTCTCCCCCCTTCCATCTCGAAGATGGAGGGTGCCTACTCCTCGCTTCCGTTCACCGCGGTGAATGCAATCACGATGTAGGACTTACTCATTGGCTCTCTGGATTAGTCATAACTTTCTCACCGACCTTCCCCGGACTAGTTATGACTTTCTCACCGCCCGGGCCATGTAACATGCCATGTATGCAATTATGCCAACATCATATTTAATTTGTACATTAACACATGGCATCATAACATAATAAACATGCTCATCATATCATTGGCAATCATTAAAGCATGGCAAGTGATCATATCATATAGTCAATTTCATCTATTCTCAACAAGCAACCTACAAATCGCTATCCATTACAATACACTTGCCTCAACCACGGGCAACGGATTTGCGGGAAGTAGAAGGCACTCCCGGGGTCACACCACCTGCACATAAGTACCACACACTCACAATCATGTCCACAAAACAGTACGCAAACCCTCATCTACCCCGACATTGCCAAGTACTCGCAATACCCAAAAACAGAGGTTCTGTCCCGCCGGGACAGCAGCCTTCCAAAAGGCATAACTCGAGTTCTAAGACTCCGAATCAATTAAACGAGTACATCCTCGCGTAGCTTAGGAAATTTCCTAACATTTTTAAGTATAAGGAAAGACTGATTCGGACTCTAAAGTTGTTTAATATACAAAATACCGAGATCTGTTCCAATCACATCACAGATTTTAACAAGCTCGGTAAAACAGCCATAACTTTCAAACGGCTAAGCGGAATTTAAAGTTCTTTATACCAACTGAAAGGTATTGAAATTACCTACAACTTCTTCAAAATCCGTTCGACCAGATTCCGACTCTAAATTGGCGAAAAACCAAACCCTAGGTCGACTACTCATGCTGCGCAAAACAGAGAACGTGACCAACTCAAGAATCCATCTAATCTAATCAAATCCAGCACCACCAATTGATCTAAAAACTTGATAATCATCCTTAGAACAGTATCTAGCCCAACCCCAAGGAGTCCCATGGCCATACCTTCGCCCAACACACGAAAACCCAATAGATCTCCTCGCTCTTCGCTCCTCGCTCCAACGGATGGATCTTCGAGGTGCAGGGGTGGGGAGGCTACCCTAGGGCAGCAAGGGGTGGAGGAGAGGTGGTGGAGAGGTGGGGAGGCAAGGGGGCAAAGGGAGGGGCGCACGGCCACAAGGGAGAGGGGGAGGTGGGGGGTGGCGGCTAGGGCAAGGAGGTGAAGGGTTTCGAAGCATGGAAAACAAAAATTTTTCCTACGATTGCAACCAAACACCAAGATCATATCTAGGAGATGCAAGTAAACGGTTTCAGAAGGACTCACCCTCGTAGACCGAAAGCGGGAATAACGTTCCCGCAAACAAACGTGGTTGATGTAGAGGTACACTCCCGACTTCAAAATCGCGAAGATGAGCGCCACAAACGGCAGCGCCTCCGTACTTGGTCACACGTACGGATCAACAATGACCTCCAATCCCTCGTTCCAGCGGGGCAGCGGAAGTAGTGGATCCCCGGAAAACTCCAACAACACTACAGCTTAGTGGTGGTGGTGGTGGAGAAATAATTTCAGCAGCGCTTCGCATAAGCCACAGCTCGAAAAACAGATCAGCAGGAGAAGGGAGAATGGACCAACCAAAGGGTCAAAATGGATGAACACCAAAGAGAGGAGCTCCTCCCTCCCTTTTATAGGAGGAGGAGGAGGAGGCAAGCCAAGGGGTGGCCGGCGCATGGGGGTTGCCCCTTGCCCTCCCTCTCTTCATGTGAGTGATCTCTCCACTCACTTAAATCAACCCACTTTGGTTTCCATTAAAACCCCACTCAAGAAATGAAAGGTTTTCTCCCATAAATAAATAAACATTTTTATTTCAGATATTTTAATATTTGTTAATTCTTTTAATTAACAAACATTAACATATACCCCCTTTAACTATTCCGATATCCCGAAACTATTCCTGGCGATACTCAAACGATCCCTATCTTGTCCATATTTTTCTCCGGTGTTTCGTATCCACTCAAATGCATCGATGAACCTTAAGTGTCACCCTACGGTTCGTGAATAAAATGGACATGATTGAGACACCTCTCAGATCAATAATCATCAGCGGGATCTGGAGATCCATAATGACTCCCATTCACTCAACGATGAACTAGTGATCGCGTAAACCAGAAACGACATAACCAATTCCTTTTGTCTCACGATATTTTACTTGTCCGGGATCCGATCATCAGTATCAACTATACCTAGTTCGATCCCGTTATCGACAAGTACTCTTTACTCGTTCCGTGATATGACATTCTTGTGACCTAGTCACGTGCTTGCAAGCGATGTCAATGTGATATCACCGAGAGGGCCCAGAGTATATCTCTCCGTCATCTGGATGGACAAATCCCACTCTTGATGCATGAGCCTCAACTAATACTTTCATAGTACCCAAATCCATCTTTATAGTCACCGTGTTACGGAGTGACGTTTGATGTCATCAAAGTACTCTTAGGAGTTAGTGATTGACATCATCTCATGGTCTAAGGAAAAGAGCTATTTCGTATGTGTTTGATACAAAGAACAAACTAAATGACTTGATCGTATTTGCTATACCAACTTGGGTGTATGTTCATCACATCATTCTTCTAATGACATGACCCCGTTATTAACAACATCCAATGTTCATGATCAGGAAACCTTGATCATCAGTTAATCAACGAGCTAGTTTAAAAAGAGGCTTTACTAGGAACCTTTTTGTTTATTAAACACACATGTATTAACGTTTCCGATTAATACAATTTTAGCATGAGAAATAAACATCTATTATAAACATGGAATATGATAATAAACAATTTATTATTGCCTCTCGGGCATATTCCCTTGATCTCCCACTTGCACTAGAGTCAATAATCTAGATTACATTGTAATGATTCTAACACCCATTGAGTTCTGGTGTTGATCATGTTTTGCCCTTGGGAGAGCTTTAGTCAACGAGTCTGCCACATTCAGATCCGTGTGTACTTTACAAATCTTTATATCACCATCCTTGACATGTTCACGGATGGAGTGAAACCGGCGCTTAATATGCTTGGAATTCTTGTGTGACCTTGGTTCTTTAGCATTGGCTATGGCACCATTGTTGTCACAATAGATAACCATCGGGTCCAACGCACTCGGAACCACACCTAGTTCGGATATGAACATCTTCATCCAAACCGCTTCTGTGGCCTTACGAAGCGACAATATATTCCGCCTCTGTTGAAGATCCCGCCACCACAGATTGCTTGGAACTTCTCGACTCACTGCTCCTCCATTCATTTCAAAAATGTACCCGGATTGAGACTTAGAGTCATCCGGATCAGTGTCAAAGCTAGCGTCGACGTAACATTTTGCGACGAGCTCTTCTTCACCACCATATATGAGAAACATATCCTTAGTTCTTCTTAAGTACTTAAAGATATTCTTGGCCGTCATTCAGTGTTCAAAACCTGGATCAGGTAGTACTGCTAGTCAAACTAATAGCATGTGCCACATCCGGTCTTGTACACAACATAGCATACATGATAGAGCCTATGGCTGAAGCATAGGGAATCTTATTCATTATTTCTCTATCTTCATTGTAGCTGGACTCGAGTCTTACTCAACGCCTTGCCTTGCATTATAGGTAAGAACCCTTTCTTACTTTCGTCCATTCTAAACTTCTTTAGAATCTTGTCAAGATATGTACTTTGTGATAGCCCAATCAAGCGTCTCGATCTATCTCTATAGATTTTGATGCCTAAAATATATGCCGCTTCACCAAGGTCCTTCATTGAAAACTTACTATTTAAGTAATCTTTTACACTTTTCAAAAGTTCTATATCATTTCCTATCAACAATATGTCATCCACATATAATATCGTAAATGCTATAGAGCTCCCACTCACTTTCTTGTAAACACAAGATTCTCCGTAAGTTTGGACAAATCCAAAACCTTTGATTACCTCATCAAAACGGAGATTCCAACTTCGTGATGCTTGCTTCAGTCCATAAATGGATCGCTGAAGTTTGCATACCTTATTAGCATCCTTAGGATCAACAAAACCTTTGGGTTGTATCATATACAACTCTTCCTCAATGTTTCCATTAAGGAACGCAGTTTTGACATCCATCCGCGATTTCATAATCGAAAAATGCAGCAATTGCTAACATTATCCTTACAGACTTTAGCATCGCTACGGGTGAGAAAGTCTCATCGTAGTCAACTCCTTGAATTTGTCGAAAACCCTTTGCGACAAGTCGAGCTTTATAGACGGTCACATTACCATCAGCGTCTATTTTCTTTTTGAAAATCCATTTGTTCTCAACGGCCTTACGGTCATTGGGTAGGTCCACCAAAGTCCATACTTGGTTTTCATACATGGATCCCATTTCGGATTTCATGGCTTCTAGCCATTTGTCGGAATCTGGGCTCATCATCGCTTCATCATACGTCGCAGGGTCATTATTCTCAACTACCATGACATTCATAGTAGGAACATAAAAGTCAGGAGCAGTATGCGCTCTTGTTGACCTGCGAGGTGCGGTAGTGTTCTCTTTCGGAGTTTCATGATCCTTATCATTAGTTCCCTCTTCATTTGGTGAAGTCAACTCCGAAACAACTTCCGCGCCGCTGCACTTGCCATTCCATGAAGAGAAGGTTCAACAACCTCGTCGAAGTTCTACCTTCCTACTACTCACACCTTTCGAGAGAAACTCTTTCTCCAAAAATGATCCATTCTTGGCAACGAAAACCTTGCCCTCGGATCTGTGATAGAAGGTGTACCCAATTGTTTCTTTAGGGTATCCTATGAAGACGCATTTTTCCGCTTTGGGTTCGAGTTTATCAGGTTGAAGTTTCTTCACATAAACATCGCATCCCCAAACTTTTAGAAATGACAGCTTAGGTTTGTTGCCAAACCATAATTCATACGGTGTCATTTCAACGGATTTAGATGGTGCCCTATTTAAAGTGAATGCAGCTGTTTCTAGTGCATGACCCCAAAATGAAAGTGGCAAATCTGTAAGGGACATCATAGATCGAACCATATCCAATAAAGTACGATTACGACGCTCGGATACACCATTACGTTGTGGTGTTCCAGCAGGAGTGAGTTGTGAAACTATTCCACATTGTCTCATGTGTGTGCCAAACTCGTAACTAAGATACTCTCCTCCACGATCAGATCGTAGAAATTTGATCTTTACATTACGATGATTTTCTACTTCACTCTGAAATTCTTTGAACTTTTCAAATGTTTCAGACTTGTGTTTCATTAAGTAAATATATCCATATCTACTCAAATCATCCGTGAAAGTAACGAAGTAACGATATCCACCACGCGCTGACACACTCATTGGACCACATACATCTGTATGTATGATTTCCAATAAGTCAGTTGCCCGCTCCATTGTACCGGAAAACGGGGTTCTAGTCATCTTGCCCATGAGGCATGGTTCACATGTTTCAAATGATTCATAATCAAGTGATTCTAGTAGTCCATCAGAATGGAGCTTCTTCATGCGTTTAACACCAATATGACATAAGCGGCAATGCCACATATATGCAGCAATATCATCATTCAACTTAATTCTTTTGGCATTCACATTATGAACATGTGTACTATTATCAAGATTCAAAATAAATAAACCATTCTTTTCAGGTGCATGACCATAAAAGATATTATTCATATAAATTGAACAACCATTGTTCTCAGACTTGAATGAATAACCGTCTCGCATTAAACAAGATCCAGATATGATGTTCATGCTCAACGCAGGCACTAAATAACAATTATTTAGGTTTATAACTAATCCTGATGGTAATTGGATAGGTAGCGTCCGACGGCGATCACATCAACTTTTGATCCATTGCCGACGCGCATCATTACCTCATCCCTTGCTAGTTGTCGCTTATTCCTTAGCTCTGTTTCGAGTTACATATGTTAACAACCGAACCGGTATCAAATACCAGGCACTACTGCGAGTACTAGTAAGGTACACATCAATAACATGTATATCATATATACCTTTGCTCACTTTCCGTCCTTCTTATCACCGAGATATTTTGGGCGATTGCGCTTCCAAAGTGCTCAGTGCCCTTGCAAAAAAACATTTAGTATTCGACTTAGGGCTAGCCTTGGTCTTCTTCTCGAGATGTGGCAACAGACTTGCCCTTCTTCTTGAAGTTTCCCTTAGCCTTGCCTTTCTTCTTGAAACTGATAGTCTTTTGGACCATCAACACTTGATGTTCCTTTTTGATCTCCACTTCAGCAGTTTTCAGCATTGATTAAGCTCGGGGAGAGACTTCTTCATGCCCTGCATGTTGTAGTTCATCACAAAGCTCTTGTAGCTTGGTGGCAGAGACTGGAGAACACGATGAATTCCTAGCTCAATGGGGATCGTTATTCCCAAAGCTATGAGTTTATCGGCGTACCCAGACATTTTGAGTACGTGCTCACTAACGGAGCTGTTTTCCTCCATCATGCAGCTAAAGAACTTTTCTGAAGCTTCATAACTCTCTACTGCGGCATGGGTGTCGAAGATCATTTTCAACTCTCTCATTGTATCAAAAGCATTGCTGTGCTCGAAACATTTTCGCAGCTCAGGCTCAAGGCCATACAAAATGCCGCATTGAACTAAACTGTGGTCCTCCTTGCGAGTCAAGAAAACATTTTTCTCCTCCTCGGGGGCATCATCAGCGGGCGGGGCACCTAGCGGCGCTTCTAGCACATAGCTCCTTTGAGCGTGGCGAGGAGAATCCTCAGGTTAAGGGCCCAGTTGGTAAAATTGCTACCATTGGTGGCTAGTTTCTCTTTCTCCATGAACAGATTGAAATTGAAAGTAGGGGGTGCCATCTACAACGTATTTGCAAAGTTATTTAGACTAAGTTCATAATAGATTAAGTTCAATGTTAATTCAAAATTACTACGAGAACTCCCACTTAAAAACAACATCCCTCTAGTTGTCTTTAGTGATTACATGAACCAAATTCACTATATCGAAACCGATCATCACGAGGCGGCATAGTTTCAAAGGCGAACATCAATATGTTCATCTTATCATCCATATGACTCATGCTTTACCTTTCGGTTCGTGTTCCGAGGCCATGTCTGTACATGCTAGGCTCGCCAAGTAGAACCAAAGTATTTGCGTGTGTAAATCGCTTACACCCGTTGTATGCGACGTAGAGTCTATCACACCCGATCATCACGTGGTGCTTGAAACGACGAACTTTCTTAACGGTGCATACTATGGAAGAACACATTATTATCTTGATATTAATTTGGAGGATCATCTTATAGTGCTATCGACGTGATCATAATCAAGCAAAATAAGATGCATAAAAGGATTAACATCACATGCATGAATAAAGTGATATGATATGGTCCTTTCAAAGACTTGATCTCCATCTTGTGCGACATGGTATGATCTCCATCATTCCACCGGCATGGCACCAAGGTCCATGATGCTGCCATCTTGATTGTCTTCCTCCATTACAATATATCACATGGACATATACTTAGCACGCAGGCCATAAAAGAAAAACAACCAAATGGCTCCTGCCGGTTGTTTAAATTTACAATAAATTTCATTTCATACAACAATCTTTGTATCAATGACCATATCACATCACAAGCCCTGCAAAAACAAGTTAGACGCCTCTAATTTATTTTTGCATATTTTACGTGGTTTTGGGCTTTCTAGGAAAAACTGTTCTTACCTACGAACAAGAACCACAACGGTGATAAAAACATTATTAGCAAACCGTTGTAAATTAGATCATGACTATAGTAGGAGAAATCGACACCCGCAAAGCCACTTATGCAATACTAGTTGCATGTCGAGCGTGGAACAAGTCTCATGTGCGAGGACATGTAAGGTTAGTCCGGCCGCTTCAAATCCCACTATGCCACCATGATCCAAAATACACGAAAGTATGCAATAACATGATCATCAACGCCCACATCCACATGTGTTTTAAACCGTACAAAACATCTACGCATAGACTGGCTCGATACCACCGAAGGGTTTCAAGCATGGAAAACAAAAATTTTTCCTACGATTGCAACCAAACACCAAGATCATATCTAGGAGATGCAAGTAAGCGGTTTGAAGGACTCACCCTCGTAGACCGAAAGCGGGAATAACGTTCCCGCAAACAAACGTGGTTGATGTAGAGGTACACTCCGACTTCAAAATCGCGAAGATGAGCGCCACAAGCGGCAGCGCCTCCGCACTTGGTCACACGTGCGGATCAACAATGACCTCAATCCCTCGTTCAGCGGGGCAGCGGAAGTAGTGGATCTCGGAAAACTCCAACAACACTACAGCTTAGTGGTGGTGGTGGTGGAGAAATAATTTCAGCAGCGCCGCATAAGCCACGGCTCGAAAAGCGGTCACAGGAGAAGGGAGAATGGACCAACCAAAGGGTCAAAATGGATGAACACCAAAGAGAGGAGCTCCTCCCTCCCTTTTATAGGAGGAGGAGGAGGAGGCAAGCCAAGGGGTGGCCGGCGCATGGGGGTTGCCCCTTGCCCTCCCTCTCTTCATGTGAGTGATCTCTCCACTCACTTAAATCAACCCACTTTGGTTTCCATTAAAACCCCACTCAAGAAATGAAAGGTTTTCTCCCATAAATAAATAAACATTTTTATTTCAGATATTTTAATATTTGTTAATTCTTTTAATTAACAAACATTAACATATACCCCCTTTAACTATTCGATATCCGAAACTATTCCAAATGATACTCAAAGCAGTCCTCAGACTTGTCCCATATTTTTCTCCGGTGTTTCGTATCCACTCAAAT
Organism: Rhipidocladum racemiflorum; assembly: GCA_036346355.1. Taxonomy (NCBI): domain Eukaryota; kingdom Viridiplantae; phylum Streptophyta; class Magnoliopsida; order Poales; family Poaceae; genus Rhipidocladum; species Rhipidocladum racemiflorum. The sequence goes on along the minus strand of CM070575.1, from coordinate 28,706,050 downwards.
GCATCGATGAACCTTAAGTGTCACCCTACGGTTCGTGAATAAAATGGACATGATTGAGACACCTCTCGAGATCAATAATCATCGGCGGATCCGGAGATCCATAATGACTCCCATTCACTCAACGATGAACTAGTGATCGCGTAAACCGTAAAGCGACATAACCAATTCCTTTTGTCTCACGATATTTTACTTGTCAGGGATCCGATCATCAGTATCAACTATACCTAGTTCGATCCGTTATCGACAAGTACTCTTTACTCGTTCCGTGATATGACATTCTTGTGACCTAGTCACGTGCTTGCAAGCGATGTCAATGTGATATCACCGAGAGGGCCTGCAGTATATCTCTCCGTCATCCGGATGGACAAATCCCACTCTTGATGCATGAGCCTCAACTAATACTTTCATAGTACCCAAATCCATCTTTATAGTCACCGTGTTACGGAGTGACGTTTGATGTCATCAAAGTACTCTTCCGGAGTTAGTGATTGACATCATCTCATGGTCTAAGGAAAAGAGCTATTTCGTATGTGTTTGATACAGCAACAAACTAAATGACTTGATCGTATTTGCTATACCAACTTGGGTGTATGTTCATCACATCATTCTTCTAATAACATGACCCCGTTATTAACAACATCCAATGTTCATGATCAGGAAACCTTGATCATCAGTTAATCAACGAGCTAGTTTAAAAAGAGGCTTTACTAGGAACCTTTTTGTTTATTAAACACACATGTATTAACGTTTCCGATTAATACAATTTTAGCATGAGAAATAAACATCTATTATAAACATGGAATATGATAATAAACAATTTATTATTGCCTCTCGGGCATATTCCCTTCAGGAGGGAGGGGAAGGGGGCGCACAAGGAGGGGGGTGGGGCGCATGGCAACAGGGGGAGCCCCCTTTTAACAGCCCAAACAGGATTCCCAATCCTAAATGGACTCATACTCCATCCCACCAAAGCCCACGACCCTTTCCCCTAGGCCCAAAACTCCCCGGAAAGGCCCAAACTCCCGGAAACGCTATTAAACCTCCTACCATATGGTTTTAACCTCCAATACCATATTTCATAAAGTTTTTGACCTTTACATTCACATTAAATAATGTCATACCATTCCGTAGTGTCACAACAAGCTAGTCATGAAAGAGTCAGAAAAACCCCTTGTTTACTCCTCCACCATGATAATGTATCAAATGGCCTATCTTCACTTTCAATCCATGAAAAATTTGGTTCTTTCATGTATATATCTAATTCAGATTTCTCACTGTCTTGTCATGCAAGAACACTTCAATTTCAAGAATATCCAAGTCATCACCAAGTGAGTGAGAAGCCACACCAGGTCCTACATTTGTAGGCTTTGTAACTTTAGGTGTGCTAGTCAAGTGTGCTTCGAACAATTGGTTGACAAAAATCATGAATGCATGAAGTTCAAGAACAGTCCTCCCTCCATAAAAACCTCTACCAATTTTTTCTTGTCCTTGGATCAAGAAAACATACCACAACCTATGTTGGAGTTTTCCCAATACTTATCATATTTAGCTTGCATTGCTCTTGCTAAACCAAGAATAGTTATGTCAGAACTGCGAAACCATTCTGCAATAGCTAACTTAATCTCACAAAATTTTGACTAGAATAGATTTTATGTGGGATGTGTAGTACCAGAGAAAAGCAAGGTAGCCTCATGAAGTCTTCTTAAACACCTACATAGTGCCATTGTATTATCCCATTCTTCATCTAACAGAGCACATTTCCTGTACTTACTCTCATTCAACTCAAGTAGCCTTTTGAAAGCCTTCCTATAGTAAACAACTTGCTTCAGTATCAGAAAAGTGGAGTTCCACCTGGTTGAAACATTTAATGAAAGACCCTATTTGACATCCAAGTCACATTCTGATACACACTTCTGATATTGTTCCCACTGCAATGGAGAATACTTCACAATTGCATTTGAAGCTCTAATATTCTAAACTAAAGATGCAATTGCTTTAAACCCATCTTGAGAAACAAGGTTTAAAATGTGGCATAAGCATCTCACATGAAAAAAGCACCATCACAGACCAAGGGAGCTTTGGAATCAATTTCAGCAAAATTTTCACAAGATACAGTTGTGTGAGCATGAAGAAAACTAGCATCAGCAGGAATGACATCAATAGGACTAGTCCTAAGATTCTTCAACCTAAGATCCTCAAGCTTAGAAAAGCACACTATCATGCATGGACCTTAGTTTCTCAAGCTCCACAAGCAAAGCATCACATAGAGAGCAATCAACGTCATGAGAGGAAGAAGATCTAAGCGAAGCTAACTCCCGTGATATACTATCTACCTCCTTCTCTAACTCCGAACACCTTGACCTAGCCTTAACATGAAACTTGCCTAACTTACAGTCCATATCCTCATGGGCCGAGTTGTGGGCTTAGTTCATCGCCAACTTCCAAGGCACATACGAGCGCCCTGGAACCAGCAGCGACTTGCACCGAGCAATCCAGGAGCCAACCTGAAAGTGCATCTAGGCCCCCTAATATTGTTTTGGTTGATCAATGACAAACGATTAAAGAAGCTAACATGTTCAACTAGTTTATGAACAGGTAAAAGTTTCAAGAAGAAATCATCTATGTCCATCGGGTACCCTCAAATTGAATTGAGTAAGAAAAACTGCAACTGGTATATGTATTTTTAATTTCTTGAGTCATAGGAATGCCATACTATTAAGAGGGATGTTTTGAAATTGGTCTAGAGATGGTCTTTATGCTCAGATGAATGATGGTCAGTATCTTGAGAGGTTTAAAGTCTCCACACTTACATTGAAATGGGTTTGCTGTTAAGTTCTTATTGGATGTTCCGATGTTAGGTCGGATGTTCCGAAGTTTCAGACATTCCAATGTGTAGTTGTGCTCAAGTCCGAAGCTTTTTATAAGAGTCGGATACTCCAATATTTTATATCGGAAGTTCCGATGCCTGTTGTTTTCCTGTTAGGGTACTCTCTGTTGAGTTTGGACTGTTCGATGTTTTAACTCGGAAGTTCCGAAGTAGCTGAATTCCAGTTTGGGAACTCTCTGTTTGTTTCGGATGTTCTGATACTTCAATCGGACATTCCAATGTTGACTTAGAAAGTTTTGCTGAGTTCTCTCTCTAGGTGTCATCGGAAGTTCCGATGATGAGATCGGACATTCCGATACACTTAGTTTTCGACCGTTGGAAGTTATTCAAGGTCTGGTAGTTTGCACTCATCGGAAGTTCCGAAATTAGGTTCGGATATTCCGATGTGTGGCTGAGTGCGGGTATAACGGCTAGTTTTGAACCAAAACTATAAGTACCCCCTCCCCTTCCTTTTGAGGGTTACACACTTGCTATTGCTGGCACATTGAGCACCTTGAACACATCCTAGAGCTCTCTTGAGTCCTCCTTGATCTTACTGGTCATCTAGTGAGTGAGGGAGTTAAGTGTGGTTGTGAGCTAAAAGAAAAGAGATTCATTCATCTTGAGCACTAGAGAGCCTCTCCAAGATCAAGAATCAAGTGCATTTGTTACTCTTGGAGGTTGAAGGACTCCTAGACGGCTAGGCGTCACTCACGAGTTCCCGACGATTGTGGGAAGCTGTGAGAAGTTTGTGAAGGCGCGTTCCACCTCCGAAAGGGAAGGAACAAATAGTGGAACCAAACTTCAAATGTGACCGAGGTTTGGGAGGAAAGGGTTGGAAAAGACCCGGCTCTTCGTGAGCCTCCTCAACAGAGACGTACGATCCCCTCAAGGATCCGAACTCCGTGAAATAATTTCTTGTCTATTGTGCTTTCGTTTTTCTATTGATGCTATTTAAGACTTGTTGATTTACTTTCTTGTGCTTACTAGTAGACTAGAAAAAGTCTTTGGATTAGCAGTGTTAAGCTCGGCTCTCTTCTCTCAGTTCTGATCGGATATTCCGACTTAATACTGGAAGTTCCGATATTATCGGAAGTTCCGATATTGGATCGAAACGTCCGACACTTTTCCGCTGCAGTAAATTTCTTTAAAATTTTAAATAGCCTATTCACCCCCCTCTAGGCAATTATCACATCTTTTCAATTGGTATCAAAGCCCAACCTTCTCGAAGGCTTAACCGCTTGAAAGGAACGAGATAGCGAATACAGGGTTGAAGGTCGTCGTGTTGGATTAGCAGAACAGTCCGAGGGCCGGAGATGGAACTCCCGGCAAGAGTAAAGAAGAGGCAACATCTACATCTACATAGGGAGCTCAAATCCCTTTCAATTATGAAAAATTTGAATACTTCTTCTTCGCATTCGTATATCACTGTGCCCTCCAGGCGTGCTCCTTTCTTTGATGGCATGTATTATTCCGCTTGGAGGCACAGAATGAAAATGCACCTAATGTCTCTTCACCCAAGTGTGTGGAAGATTGTGTGTACAGGTTTAGATATGCCGGAAGATGACATGGAGCTCACGCCGGAACAAGAGCAAAACATTCATCGCAATGCACAAGCCGCAAGTGTGTTGCTTGGAGCATTGAGTCCCGAAGAGTTCAACAAAGTTGATGGCTTGGAAGAAGCAAAAGAGATATGGGACACGCTCCAAGTGGCTCACGAGGGAACATCAATTGTGAGAGAGTCAAAGATCGAGTTGCTTGAAGGAAAGTTGGGGAGGTTCGTCATGAATGATGACGAGACTCCACAACAAATGTATGATCGTTTGATGATTCTCGTGAACAAGATCTGAGGGCTTGGAAGCAAAGACATGACGGATCATGTAGTTGTCAAAAGGATGTTGAGAGTAGGGATGTGATCGGATCGGATACGGTCGAATATCATCCTATTCATATCTGTATCCGTATTTTTTATCGAATACAGAATCGAATATGAATAGTTTCGAATACAGAATCGAATACGAATTATACAAGATAATATCGGTTACTAATACAGATCGAATACGGATCAGAATCAACATGGATACGAATAATATTAGTCGGATATTTTAAAATCCAATTTCAATTTTTTTCCAAAATCGGTCCAAATTTAAATTCAAAATTCCAAAAGAAATATATTTGTATGTCTTTTTTTTTGCCTTTTTTATCCCTAGCTTGTCATACATGTGACTCTGTGAGTAACAATGTACCCCATTGCAATAATTGAACCAAATGATTTGCAGCTGGCATATGCTGCTGAATCCTAAGTAGCCCTCCTGAAACGCCACTTGCCAATTTCTGTATCACCTTTACCCAAATATCTCCAAATTAGCATCTAGCACACATGAACACATTATATCTTGTCATCCAATGCAGACCCCAGTCTCTGAAACAGTGAAACATGTTAAATTGTTAATGTGTTATTCGGATAATATCCGTATGTCATATTCGGATATTATCTGAACAAAAACTCGGATATTCCGTATCCATCGGATAATCAGTGTTCCATATCCGTATCCGTATCCATGTAAATTATCTGTATCCATATCCTTATCCAAGAAATCAACTGGATATCTGTGAAACTATCCAAATCATCATCCAAATCAATTCGGTCGGTCGGTCGGTCGGAAAATATCCGTACCAGTTCCATCCCTAGTTGAGAGCCTTCGCACCAAGGAATTCGACTCTCGTAACACTTATCTGAGAGCGTAAAGACTTCAAGAGGCTTACTCCAAATGATGTGCTCGGAAGGATCCTGTCACATGAGCTTATGGAGGAAGAGGCAAAAGAAGTGAAGAATTTTGCCAACCAAAGTTCAAGCTCAAGACCAAAGGAGATAGCTTTAAAGGCAAGTAAAAAGGAAGAATCAACCTCAAGCGATGATGAGGAAGATGAGAGCGAAGATGAAGAAGATTTGGCCTTGTTCGTGAGAAAATTCAAGAAATTTCTCAAGTACAACGGGTCAAGTAAATACAAGAAGAGCTACAATGACAAATCAAGGAGAAGAAGAAACACAAAGAGGGCATGTTATGAGTGTGGTTACGTTGGACACTTCATCGCCGATTGTCCGAAGAAGAAGAATACCTCAAATGAGCAAAAGAAGGGTGAGCCATACAAGAAAAACAAAGCTCACAAGAAGTACTCGGGGCGAGCCCACATTGGCAAAGAATGGGACTCAAACGACTCCGACTCCGACATCGATGATGAAGGAGTCACCACCGTTGCCATTGAAGCCGCTCCTCCAACAAAGTCACTCTTTGGCGACATGAGTGACACTAACATTAACGACGACACACCCATTTGTCTCATGGCAAAAGGGCGCAAGGTAATGACCAAGTCGAAACCTCCAAGTAGCGATAGTGAATTAGATAGTGATGATAATGATGACAATAATGCTCTATTTTGTGATTTGAGCAAATCGGCTATTGCTAAAATCCATAAGCCAATGAAAAGAATGGATAGCCAAGAGGAGACTCTTGAGAAGCAAGAAAACTACTAATTTGTGAAAAGAAGAAAAATCTTGCTCTTGAGAAGGTCCTCGCAAAAGAAAAGGAGACGATTGAATTGTTAACCAAAAAGCTTGATTTGGCTAATAATTCAATCGCAATGCTTAAGGGTTCAAATGAGTCACTTCAAGAGAATGTCATAAGCCTAGAAAACAATCTTCAAGCTCTTGAAGTGCAAATTGAATCTCTTAATGATCTTAATTCTCCAATTGTTGATTTATCAACAGCTTCTATTCCTTCTACTAGCAATGGTTTCTCTCGTTGCTATAATATTGATATTAATGCTTGTACTACTAACTCTCAATTTGTGCAAGTATTAAAAAGCGAAAATGAGAGACTAAGTGTCTTGGTAAGATACGGTTGCATAAAGACTTATCAATCCAAAGATGCCCTATATAAGACCATTAATGGTCGAGGCAACAAAAACAAAGAAGGGCTAGGATATGATGAGTATGAGTGCAAAGGAAATGACTGTATGGTGGTAAAAGGTAAGAAATGCATTAAGTTTGTCAAAGGAAATGACAAACAACCATTGACCACCACACATGTCATCAAGGCCGAGCAAAAACCAAAGAAGCATCCTCAACATTATGCATCACACTCAATTCATTATGCTTCTTATGTCTTGAAGAGGAACCACCGTGGTAAAGTGGTTGCTCATTTTGTCGGTGCCCACAATTCAAATGAAATGAGCAAGAAGAAGGTGTGCGTACCGAAAGTCTTAATCACTAACATGCAAGGACCCAAAAAGATTTGGGTACCTAAAAACAAGACCTGATGTACTCTTGTAGGCTTATACCTCCGGGGGATCAAGTTGGGTGCTTGATAGTGGTTGCACAAACCACATGACCGGAGAGAAGAAAATGTTCTCATCTTTTGATGAGAAAGGGTCACAATATGAAAATATTATGTTTGGTGATAATGGTAAAGGTAAGGTAATGGAATTAGGTAAAATTGCAATCTTGAATGATCATTCAATATCAAATGTCTTGCTAGTTAAATCTTTGAATTATAATTTACTATCCGTGTCGCAACTATGCGAGATGGGTTACAATTGTTTATTCACTAATATAGATGTGACCGTCCTTAGAAGAGACGATTCCTCAATTGCCTTTAAAGGATATTTGAAGGACAAGCTCTATTTGGTTGATTTCAACTCAAATAGCGCTAAACTTCAAACATGCTTAATGGCAAAGTCTAGCATGGGTTGGTTGTGGCATCGCCGACTAGCCCATGTTGGCATGAGAAATCTCGAAAAAATTCTCAAAGGAGATCACATCATTGGACTAACAAATGTTGAATTTGAGAAAAATAGGATTTGTAGCGCTTGTCAAGCAGGAAAACAAGTTGGAGCGCGACATCCCACCAAAAACGTCATGACAACGACAAGACCGTTGGAACTTCTACACATGAATCTCTTCGGACCCGTTGCTTATATAAGCATCTGAGGTAACAAGTATGGTTTAGTCATTGTCGATGATTTTTCACGCATCACGTGGGTTTTCTTTTTGCAAGAGAAAAGTGAGACACAAGGCATAATCAAGAAGTTCGCAAGGAGAGCCCAAAATAAATTCGAGTTGAAGATCAAGAAGATTCGAAGCGATAATGGAAGCGAGTTAAAAAATACTCAAGTCGAAGAGTTTCTTGAGGAAGAAGGGATAAAGCACGAGTTCTCTGCTCCATACTCTCCTCAACAAAATAACATTGTAGAAAGGAAGAACCGGACATTGATTGAGATGGCAAGGACGATGCTTGATGAGTACAAGATTTCCGACCATTTTTGGGTGGAAGCCGTCAACACCGCATGTTATGCGATCAACCGATTGTATCTCCACAAGATCTTGAAGAAGACGGCATACGAACTCCTCACCGGTAACAAACCAAATGTTTCATATTTTAGAGTTTTTGGTAGTAAATGTTTTATCCTAAACAAGAAGCCAAAGAACTCCAAATTTGCCTCCAAGATCGATGAAGGCTTCTTGCTCGGGTATGGATCAAATGCGTACGCCTATCGTGTTTTCAACAAAACCACAGGTTGTGTTGAAATATCAAGAGACGTAACATTTGATGAATCTAACGGCTCTCAAGTGGAGCAAGTTGATTTGAATGTGTTAGATAATGAAGAAGTGCCGAGCATCGCAATCAAAAGAATGGCAATAGGTGAAATGAGGCCACAAGAAAGTGAGCATCAACACAACTCATCAACTCGAGTGGAGCCACCCACCTCAACTCAAGAACAAGAAGCACCTCAAGAGAGCTCAAGCAAACTCATGGAGGATGATCAATTTGAAGACATCGAGCCAATTCAACAAATGTCTCAATTGCCACATCCAAGGGTGCATCAAAAGTATCCAAAGAGACCACCCCGTTGACAATATCCTTGGAGATATACAAAAAGGGGTAACTACACGATCTAGAGTAGCTAATTTTTGCGAATTTTACTCTTTTGTGTCTACTTTGGAACCCTTGAAGGTAGAAGATGCATTAAAGGATCCGGATTGGGTGATGGCAATGCATGAAGAGCTCAACAACTTCATTAGGACCAAAGTATGGTCGTTGGTGGAAAGGCCAAATCAGAATGTGATTGGAACCAAATGGGTCTTCCGCAACAAATAAGACGAAAACGGAGTTGTCACAAGAAACAAAGCTTGGTTGGTAGCTCAAGGATACACTCAAATCGAATGTTTGGATTTTGGTGAGACTTATGCTCCAGTTGCTAGATTAGAGTCAATTCTTATATTGGTTGCATTTGCTACTCACCATGATTTCAAGCTTTTTCAAATAGATGTCAAGAGTGCTTTCCTTAATGGTCCAATCGCCGAACTAGTATATGTTGAGCAACCGCTGGGGATGGAGGATCACAAGAACCCCACACACGTATATAAACTCCATAAGGCGCTCTACGGGCTTAAGCAAGCACCTAGAGCATGGTATGAATGCCTTAAGGACTTTCTTATTAAAAAGGGTTTCAAAATTTGTAAAGCCGATCCTAGTCTCTTCACAAAATATGTTGACGATGATTTATTTGTATGCCAAATATATGTCGATGATATTATATTTGGTTCTACTAATAAGAACTTTTGTGAGGAATTTAGTAGGTTAATGACAAAGAGGTTTGAGATGTCGATGATGGGTGAGCTAAAATTCTTCCTCGGATTTCAAATCAAACAACTCAAGGAAGGGACATTCTTATGTCAAACAAAATACATCAAGGACATGCTCAAGAAGTTTGACATGGAGAACGCCAAGCCAATTCATACACCCATGGCAACCAACGGACACCTCGGTCTAAATGAGGAAGGTAATATAGTGGATCAAAAGGTATATCGATCCATGATAGGCTCATTGATTTATCTTTGTGCATCTAGGCCAGATATTATGCTCAGTGTTTGCATGTGTGCAAGATTTCAAGCCGCTCCGAAAGTGTGCCACCTAGTAGCCGTGAAAAGAATTCTTAGATATCTAGTTCACACACCAAGTCTAGGGCTTTGGTATCCTAAAGGATCAAAATTCGATTTGATTGGATATTCGGATGCTGATTATGCGGGTTGCAAAGTGGATAGAAAAAGTACCTCGGGAACTTGCCAATTCTTAGGTAGATCACTAGTATCTTGGTCCTCAAAGAAACAAAATTCGGTAGCTCTATCCACCGCCAAAGCCGAATACATTGCCGCGGGAAGTTGTTGTGCACAATTGCTATGGATGAGGCAAACTTTGAGGGATTTTAGACTAAAGCTGGATAGAGTGCCACTCTTATGTGACAATGAGAGTGCTATTAAGATAGCCAACAATCCCGTCCAACACTCCCGCACCAAGCACATAGATATCCGTCACCACTTTCTTAGAGATCACTCACTAAAAGGAGACATTGACATTACCTATGTAAGAACCGAGAAACAATTGGCCGATATATTCACCAAACCTCTAGATGAAAATCTCTTTTGCGAGTTGAGAAGTGAGCTAAATGTCCTAGACTATCGGAATGTGACTTGATATCTTGCTTGCATTTGATTGTTGTTTCTGACTTTAATTTCGAAATAAAATGATTGCAAAATCAGTTAACTGTCTTCGAAAATGCTTTATTGTTGTTTTCGTCTCTAGTCATTCCTCTCGTGATCATTGCTTTGATTGTTGTGATGTCTTCTGATCACAAGTGGGATGACTCCTGAATTCACTGGCTCAAAGTCTCAATTCTTCCAATATCCCTATCTTTTCCTCTCTATTTGCTGAAAAAAATTAACTCATCGAAACTTCCGATCTAGTCATCGGAACTTCCGAATTCTGGAAATTCCTTTGCTTCGGAACATTCGAATTATCGTATCGGAATATTCGAAGCTTGCTCAGCCTCCTTTTCGCTGGAAACCTAAACTCTTCGGAACATCCGACTTCTATATCGGACCATCCGATATTCTGGGGATTTTGGCCGTTCGGAACTTCCGAACCAAAGTTTGGAACTTCCAAAATGTGTGTAAACGCTTGAAAAAGGACGGTTCGGTTGGCCCCTCCACTTCATTTCTTTATTCTCTAGCCTCCGTACGTCTCTCCACTTTTCTCCTCTTGTCGTCTTCAGAGTCTCCAACCCTACGAAAACTCTGATCACTCCCCAAGGAAGGTTTTGCTTCGGATTGGAGGACTCTCCCTCTTTTCAATCTTGATTTTCGTGTTCTCAGGTAAACCTAGAACCCTAAAATTGAGATCCCTTGTCCTTTGGAATTCTTGCTCAAATATCTTTTGGTAGATTTGTTGCTCTAGTCCTCCTTTGTCTAGATCCCAAGTTTTATCAAATTCCATCGATCGATCTTGTAAAAATCCTAGTTTTAGGGTTGTGCCGAGAATTTCGGAACTTCCGATATCATGTATCGGAACTTTTGATGTAAAGTCGGAATTTTCAATATGGAATCGGAACTTCCGATGATATCAGTACAACTCCAAAACCAGAATTCTATCGAGTTCCCTCCATCTTATCGAGTTTTTCTTCTATCAGTTGACTTCAATGGACCCAGGGCAAGGTGATCAGCCACCTCAGAGCTCAGCTAAGGTCACGTTCAGTCGGAAATGCAAGACGCCAACAGGAACAAGGACCAAGAGAGCTGTGAGTCGAGGACCGCAACCGGGCATCTCCATAAATGAACCGGCTCAGTCTGCCCAAACCGTGAATGTGCCTCGTGGAGCGCCTTTGCCATCTAGGAAAGGCAAAGGAATAGTAGGTGCCTCAGGATCTCAAGCCAGGGACATGCCACGCCTGAGAAAGCCTGAAAGGAACCCGAGGCTCCAAAGAAAGCCGGTGAGCTACAAGGGTAAAGCAGCTCAAGTCCGGAAGGCACGAGAGGAGAATCCCAAGAGGACAGACATGTTCTCCACTGACTCACACTTCTGGACCTTCTTTCAGCAGGACTTCTATGAGTCAGTCATGCTTCCAAGGAAGAATCCAGTTATACTAATGCAGTGGATTGACTGGGAATACATGGCAACGGCAAATGACGCCATCTTTAATGAGATCATTGCTGCTTGTGAGAGAACTGGCACCAAGAGAATCATGAGCTTTCAGCATGATTGGAATGTGGAGATCATTGCTCAATTTTATGCCACAATGTACGTCTCTAGGGATCGAGTCTCTACTCTCCACTGGATGATTGAAGGAACCTGGTATGAAGCCACTTATGCACAATTTACCAGATTGCTTGAATTCACTGAGGCAGATTCTAGGGACAAGGATCAGATTCATAATGAGAGCTCTTTGGTAGCATCTAATCTGAACTTTCTGTATGAAGAAGATGCTGAGTACGATGAAGGAAACACAAAAGGCATGAAGCCTTTCTTTGCTATACTGAACAGACTCTTCAGGAAGACCCTTGCTCCAAAAGAAGGTGATGCTTCTCACATACTCTCTTACACCAGAAACCTTCTGAGCAGGATGCAGGACAATCAGAGACCATTTGATGTCTTTGACTTCATTTGGAATGAGATCAGACTCATTGGTCAGGAGCCCAGGAGGAGCTGTGGATATGTACTGTTTATCATGCATTTGATTGAACAAGTGACACAGTAGCAGTTTGAATGTGATGTCAAGCACACCGGTCTACAAGTCAGGGCAGTAAAGGCCCCTACTCAGAGAGCTACAAGGGCTTCAACTAGAGGCACTACTTCATCTGCTGCCACTCCTGCAGTTTCAGCTCCCAGTGGATCTTCTTCCCCGATCTTACGTGCTTTGAAGTCTATTTTTGTCCTTTGCAAGAGCAATGCAGCAGCGCACAAGAAGAACACTAAGAGGCTCAAGGACATCCAGAGGCACCTGAACCTTTAGTGTTCAGAGGATGAGGAGAGCGAGGAAGAGCTCGAGGACCCCTTTGCCCCGGCGCCTGATGATTTAGAGTCTGGGGACGACGTCGAGGAGTCCGGTTCAGACGAGCATGGATCAGAGGAGTTTGACTAGCCTACACTCTTCTCTCTCCTTCCTTCCTTTGTGGTGCTTGATGCCAAAGGGGGAGAGATAAAGACAAATCTTATCATCTTGCCTTGAGTCTGCCTTGACTCTAGTGAACTTGGTTGTGCTTTTGTTGGTTAAAACTCTGTGGTTGAATGTTGTCATTTAAAACCTTTTGTCGTTGTTGCTTGGTTGATTATGTTGACTTGTTGGATGTTAATGCATTCTTATTGCTTAATACATTTGCTTATCATGCTAATCCTATTACTTATGATAGTTAATCTCCTATGCAAGGATATAGGGGGACCTCTCTCAACCCTTTTTCCTTCAAAATGTGCATTTGTTCTCAAGACCTATCTTGAATGCACATATCGAGTGGGAGTTCATCCTATATTCCTTCTATTCATATGCTTTGTTAATTTGTCTTTAATCGGTTTGTCATCAATCACCAAAAAGGGGGAGATTGAAAGTGCATCTAGGCCCCCTAATATTGTTTTGGTTGATCAATGACAAACGATTAAAGAAGCTAACATGTTCAACTAGTTTATGAACAGGTAAAAGTTTCAAGAAGAGATCATCTATGTCCATCGGGTACCCTCAAATTGAATTGAGTAAGAAAAACGGCAACTGGTATATGTATTTTTAATTTCTTGAGTCATAGGAATGCCGTACTATTAAGAGGGATGTTTTGAAATAGAGATGGTCTTTATGCTCAGATGAATGACGGTTAGTATCTTGAGAGGTTTAAAGTCTCCACACTTGCATTGGAATGGGTTTGCTGTTAAGTTCTTATCGGATGTTCCGATGTTAGGTCGGATGTTCCGAAGTTTCAGACATTCCGATGTGTAGTTGTGCTCAAGTCCGAAGCTTTTTTGTAAGGGTCGGATACTCCGATATTTTATATCGGAAGTTCCGATGCCTGTTGTTTTCCTGTTAGGGTACTCTCTGTTGGGTTCGGACTGTCCGATGTTTTAACTTGGAAGTTTCGAAGTAGCTGAATTCCAGTTTGGGAACTCTCTGTTTGTTTCGGATGTTCCGATACTTCAATCGGACATTCCAATGTTGACTTAGAAAGTTTTGCTGAGTTCTCTCTCTGGGTGTCATCGGAAGTTCCGCTGATGAGATCGGACATTCCGATACACTTAGTTTTCGATCGTTGAAAGTTATTCATGGTCTGGTGGTTTGCACTCATCGGAAGTTCCGAAGTTAGGTTCGGATATTCCGATGTGTGGCTGAGTGCGGGTATAACGTCTAGTTTTGAACCAAAACTATAAATACCCCTCCCCTTCCTTTTGAGGGTTACACACTTGCTATTGCTGGCACATTGAGCACCTTGAACACATCCTAGAGCTCTCTTGAGTCCTCCTCCTTGATCTTAGTGCTCATCTAGTGAGTGAGGGAGTTAAGTGTGGTTGTGAGCTAAAAGAAAAGAGATTCATTCATCTTGAGCACTAGAGAGCCTCTCCAAGATCAAGAATCAAGTGCATTTGTTACTCTTGGAGGTTGAAGGACTCCTAGACGGCTAGGCGTCACTCATGAGCTCCCGACGATTGTGGGAAGCCATGAGAAGTTTGTGAAGGCGCATTCCGCCTCCGAAAGGGAAGGAACAAATAGTGGAACCAAACTTCAAATGTGACCGAGGTTTGGGAGGAAAGGGTTGGAAAAGACCCAGCTCTTCGTGAGCCTCCTCAACGGAGACGTACGATCCCCTCAAGGATCCGAACTCCGGGAAATAATTTCTTGTCTATTGTGCTTTCGTTTTTCTATTGATGCTATTTAAGACTTGTTGATTTACTTTCGTGTGCTTACAAGTAGACTAGAACAAGTCTTTGGATTAGTAGTGTTAAGCTTAGCTCTCTTCTCTCAGTTTTGATCGGATATTCTGACTTAATACCGGAAGTTCCGATATTATCGGAAGTTCCGATATTAGATCGGAATGTCCGACACTTTTCCGCTGCAGTAAATTTCTTTAAAATTTTAAATAGCCTATTCACCCCCCTCTAGGAAATTATCACATCTTTTAACAACCGAGTCACTGCGTGATTTCATTAGGTGCCTCAGGAATAAGCACAATCTAATACCCGATATCTCCGATGAGGCTATGATAATGGCCTTGAAGAACGGGGTCAAAGACCATGAGCTTAAAGTCAAGCTTGCCACCCGAAAAATCTGGACCATTCGAGAGCTGTTCGAATTGGCAGACAAATACTCCATCTGTGTCGAGGCCCAAGAATACCTCGACAACCCTAAGCTGGATAACGACAAACCCGAATCGTCCAAGCAGGGGGCCAAGAAGAACAAGTACCACGGTAAAAAGCGGAAGAGTGACTCTACCGTCGCCGTGGTCGAGAGGAGCAAGACACAAAATACTGGCGACAATAAGGGTCGGAGCCATGGAGGTAAGAAGTACTGTCCTGTCCACCACACGGACAAGCATGACTTTGACGAGTGCCAAGTGATCGGTAAGAAAGTCAAAGAAAAACTCAAGGCTACCCTCGTCGAACGTGGCATTGAGCAAGCCAAGGAGAAGACCGACGACGATGAACCCGAGTACCACGGGGCCGAACACAAGCTGGCTTATATCTTCGGAGGATCTACCATGCATGAGTCCAAGCGACAGTATAAGGCAGTCGAAACAGAAGTTAGTCTAATCACTCCACCCCTTCCCCATTTGCTTAAATGGTCTGAGGTACCAATTATCTTCGACCAGCGAGATCACCCAGCCGTGATCCCCAAGCCAGGTCGATATCCTGTGGTAGTCTAACCCACCATACTCAATATCCAGATGGGTCAAGCCCTAGTCGATGGGGGCAGTTCGTTAAACCTTATCTTCGCTAAGACATTAGACAAGATGGGTATATCTCGAACAGAAATAAAAGCCAGAGCAGAGTCTTTTCATGGCATAACTCTGCATTCATCATCAATTCCGCTTGGCCAGATCGAGTTACCCGTCATGTTCGGCACGCCAAAAAATTTCCGCACCAAAAGCTGCGGCACTACTTCCAAGCACACAAGATCACGGTGATGATGACGTAATCGCTCAAGGAAGTAATCCGAAATTATGAAGCCACGGGACGTGTAGGACAATGGGCAGTCGAGCTCAACGAGTTTAGAGTCAACTTCACTCCAAGGACCAGCGTCAAGTCCGGGATCCTAGTGGACTTCGTAGTAGAGTGGACACACGTCGAGGAAAAGAAGCGCAAATTCTCTGACGACTACTGGATGATGTTCTTTGATGGCTCGCTCAGCCTATAAGGCTCAGGCTCCAGCATCCTACTCAAATCTCCAACAGGTGAGGAACTTTGTTATGTCATCCAACTCGATTTTCAAGCTACGACTAATGTTGCAGAATACGTGGGACTGGTCAATGGGCTTCGGATAGCCACATTGCTTGGAGTAAAATGAATACTCATGAAAGGGGACTCACAGCTAGTCATGAATCAAGTGCAAAAGGATTACCAGTGTACGGATGACAATATGGCTGCATACCTAAGCGAGATTCGCAAGCTAGAGCACAAGTTCGAAGGTCTAGAGGTAAGACACATCCGACGAGGTGATAACCCCATTGCCGACGAACTCTGGTAGGAGTCTTCATGGAAAAACTACTCAAACCTTCCGCCTCCCCCAAGCAGGAGACGGAAGCCACCCAACTCGACCAACAGCCTAGTCGAGTCAGCGAGGCGGAACTTGCAGACACGAAAGCTGCACTACTCGAATGTGAGCCGATTTGGATGACTCTATTCCAATCCTATCTCAAAGGTCGATAAGTCCCTGATGATGATGCCACAGCCGAGAAAATTGCCCGTAAGTCCAGGCTGTATACACTGGTAGACGGCAAGCTCTACCAAAAGGGGAGCAATGGAATCTTGATGAAGTGCATCACTCAGGAAGAGGGTAATAAAATATTGCTCGATATCCATGGAGGCTTCTGCGGCAACGATGCATCCTATAGCACCCTAGTCGAAAAGGCCTTCCGACAAGGGTTCTATTGGCCGACTGCCCTCCAGGATGCTTGCGAGCTGGTGAAGAAGTGTGAAAGCTGTCAATTCTTCAACAAGCAAACCACCAGACCAGTCCAAGCACTTCAAACTATTCCTCTATCTCGTCCCTTCTCTGTCTGGGGGTTGGATATCTTGGGACCTTTCCTAAGAGCCCAAGGAGGTTACAAGTTCACGTTCGTGGCAATCGACACATTCACCAAGTGGATCGAAGCCGAACTCGTCAGGAATATCACCCCAGAAGAGGCCAAAAAATTCATGAGGAGCATAATTACCCGATTTGGCATCCCAAATCGAGTAATAACAGACAATGGTTCCCAGTTCAAGGGCAACGCTTTTACGATCTTTTGCAAAGAACTAGGAATCAAGCTTTGCTTCGTCTCTATAGCTCATCCCTAGAGTAACAGCCAGGTCAAACAAGCTAATGGTCTAGTCCTATAGGGACTCAAAATCTGTGTGTTCGATAGACTCGAAGCCTACTTGACCCGATGGGTGAAGGAGCTACCCTCGATGCTATGGGCTCTTCGAACCTCGGCTAGTCGAGCCACTGGTGAAACGCCATTTTTCTTGGTCTACGGACGGAGCCAAAGCCGTGCTCCCAATTGAACTAATGCACGGGTCACCTAGAGTGGAGAGCTACTCGGAAGAGGGACAAGAGCAAGTGTGAGCTCACGATGTGAACTTACTCAAAGAGTATCGAGACCGAGCGGCCTTTCGAGCGGCCAAGTACCAACAAGTGCTACGGAGGTACCACGGTCAAAGTACTCGTGAAAGAGTACTCACTGCGGGGCACTTAGTACTACGAAAGGTACATAAGTATGGCAATCACAATAAGCTATCACCTAAGTGGGAAGGCCCCTACCGGATCATCGAGGTAACTCAATCTGGATCCGTGCGACTGTCTACACTTGATGGAACAATGCTAGGAAACTCCTGGAACATCAATTAGCTTAGAAAATTCCACACATGAACTCAGAAAACTCCATGAACAGCAATAGACCAGGTAAGCCTTCAATTTCATTTATACTAACTAAACATTTCGCATATATAGGCAGATACCCTATGACTACTTGTTCTGGGCATCGTCACGCCTACCCTTCATCCACGGAGACTCGAAGGAGAACAAGAGTGTCCCTGGGATCTTCCTCCGCCTTTGAAACGAGCCAGAGGGGTGAGCAAAAACTCAACCGCGCACGGACGAAGACGACGGCAGCTCCATCGGCTGGGACCTTGAAGCACTGGTAGAATCCAAACTACCAGCGGGCAAAGGAACCCTGCCGCCATCTCGAGTATCCCCACCTCCTCCTGGCCTGCTGGCGGTTTCCGCAACATCTTTTCACCACGTGATAGAAAAAGGCACCAAGAGGGGCGGCGTCAAGCTTCAGCCTCTTCTCCAGCGGCTGCGAGGGCATCCCCTCCATAGAAGTCCTCGAATCGCTGAAAATCCGTGGCCTACCGGTCACCTATTCCTCCCTCACCCTCTTCTCCTCCTCTTTGGCTTCTCCCTCTGGCCATCTGGTATCCCAGCCAATCTCGTCATCCACATCCGACGAGATGACAATCACGGAAGGAGAGCGAGGCGGGGTGGCAACCATGAGTACACTGGCGAGCAACAAAGGGAACCAGTGGCAAGACAGTAGCAAATCCCATCTATTTATGACCCTGCAACCACGTCACATCAAGCTGTTCCAAGTTCCCAAGGTGTATAGTAGTGCACTGTGCATGGCGCAAAAATCAAAGTGACACCTAGGACATTATGGAGCGTAACATCACCCAGAAAACGAAAAGACTAGCAACACCCGATGTTGACACTCGATGCAACCATCGAGTAGAGAGTTGGGGGCTACATCGCATATTTTTGATGCTTATGCTCAATTCTCTACTCGATGCAACCATCAAGTCGAGAGTCGGGGGCTACATCGCATATTTTTTATGCTTATGCTCAACTCTCTACTCGATGCGACCATCGAGTCGAGAGTCGGGGGGCTACATCACATATTTTCGATGCTTATGCTCAACTCTCTACTCGATGTGACCATCGATTTGAGAGTCAGGGGCTATGTCACATATTTTCAATGCTTATGCTAAACTCTCCACTCAATGCGACCATCGAGTTGAGAGTCAGGGGCTACATCAAGTATTTTTGATGCTTATGCTCAATTCTCCACTCGATGCGACCATCGAGTCAAGAGTCAGGGGCTACACGAATACTTGACCCTACTTCATCAGCAAGGGAATAGGAGGACAAACATAGCAAACAAGCAAAACTGCAATAGCCAGGTATGTACAAAATCCGTTAAATTAATATTAGCAAATTTGGTCATTGCATTGCAGATAACTACCATCACTACTCTCTCTCAGAATTGTCACTTCGCTTCGGTGAGAAAGAAGATCCGGCAGGGTTCCGTTGAGCCTCTCCTTCATCTCCCCCCGCTCCTGTGGCAGCAACTCTCGGAGTATGAACAAGAGATGAAATTCCAGCCAGAACTCCACCTTTTTCTCCTCGTGTGCCATGATTAACCTTGGAGAAAGAGGGAGAAGAAGCGCCTGCTTCCTCGACAATGACCCTCAGCGTTCTAGTGACCTCCTCCTCCTCATGTGGAATCGTTTCCTCCTCCGCTCATCGATCTTCCTCCTTCACCTCCCGTGTGAGGGCATCCCAGTCGATCCCATCTTCTGGGTCCAAGGAAACGATGATCTGGATAGGGGCAGCCACGGCCAGGGGTGCAGGGGCTAGGATAGACTCGAGTACTTTGGAAGAAAGAGAGGAGGACACGCCAGAAGCCATAAAGACTTTAAGCAAAAGATTTTTGCACCTTGAGCATTGGAAGAGGAAGAAAGGAGAATGAATTGGAAGAAACCTTATCACAAGTCCTGTCTATTTATAGTACCAGGAACAGATGAGACGTGGCGTTTGGGTCATCAAAGCATCCGCTCGCATTCTGTATCAGTGGGAAAGAGGCGCCACATTAAAGTAGTTCAACGGTTAGCATGCCACGTAGAAAGCAAAATATTATCGAGGCACGCGCTCAATTCTCTACTCGATACAAGTATTAAGTAAAGAATGGGGGGCTACGTCACACGTCTTTTCGTCTATACACGAGCTCAACTCTCCACTCGATGTGGTCATCGAGTTGAGAGTCGAGGGCTATCCGAACACTCCACACTCAGAAGAGCCGAGGACAGGCCGACCCGATGAAGTCATCGAGTAAGAAATCCAGGACTACAGGTAACCCGATAAAACTTCCAATTTCATTTTTCTCCTTTTAGTATTTCTTTAGACATATAGTTCTTTGCATACATTTATCTGAGCACACACTTAGTATGCCAGCAATCTAGGCCAAGGTACCGCCGTGTCTAAGCTCGGCAATAAGCAAAATCTATCTTGCGTGCATACATGCAATAGATCATCAAGCATCTAATGCCCAGCGGCCGGCAAGAGACGAGGCCTCTAGTCGGCTTTACGAGCGTGGTCCAGTGGGTTCGTGTTTGCTGCACAACTTAAGCAAATGGCATCGATAAAGGCTTGCATAAAACGCGTATTTCGGTTCAATACGTATAAGTTTTTTATCTTTTACTAGTCACCGACTCGAGTCAGCACTCGAGGGTGCAGCATCTAACAAAGATTTTCAGATAGTATGCACACAAAGTTCTAGTCACAATTCAGCAACCAAAAGGTCGTTAAAAAAACCATACGACGCTAGAGAAAACTTGAACCTACATTGTGTTACTCTTTCTCATCGACAAGAAGAAGGCAGAAAAAACACATTAGGTAAAGAAAACTGCTTGCATTATTGAGTATGGGTAATACATAGACGAAGAAAAACAAGGAAACATCAAGGATCCTGGCTTATGTCATCCTCATCCTCGAATGACAGCCCCAGCTTATCCACAAACATTGCAGCAAAATCCTTAAAATACTGTACATGGCCGGCAGCATCGCTCGGACTACCCGCGAAACCATCGTTCAAACAACGGAAGTCGAAATTCGGATGGTGGCTCCTTATCGTGCCAAGCATGTGCGTAGTAGCAAGACAAGCTAATTCATTCATGTAATGGTAGGTGTCCGACCGCAGTTGAGTGTACATGGCATTTGCCTGCGCCTCGGCTTGGCCCCTCTCGGCCCTAGCATTCTCCGCTTTAGCTCGAGCCGCCTCCAACTGAACCCTGAGATCTGCCAACTCGGCTTTTGCCCTGAAAGCCTCTTGGTGGGCACTCGTGAGTTGCTGACGGGCCCGTTCGCAAAATGTTCCGAGATTGAGCCAAACACTTTTCAGCAAAGGCCAATCTCGAGGAGGCACCGGGGAAATTAGCAAAGGGAGCGTCGCGGCCGAAGACTACACCACCGGGGGAACTACGGTGTCGACAGAAGCATCAGCAGGGTCGGTGGTCTCCCCCGAGGGACCATCATTCATCGTCCTCCTGCAAGATGCTCTCCGTCAGGCTACTGATGGAAAACCAAAAGAGATAGAAGAAAAGAAAAAAGACTCACGCGGCCATGAGGGTCTTGATTCGTACACTCCTCTCCGGCGGGTCCAATACCATCGGCTGGGCCCAAAGAGTAATCACGATGGGTGACAGATCGACCCCCTACCAGATCGACCTATGAATCAAGTATGTGGCTAACCGACAACGATCAGACATTAACAATCATCCGAAATAGCAAGGATACCTATTCACTGGTCGGAGGGGGTGTTGCTCAAGGCAATGTCCATGGGGGCATTATTGACCCTTGAAGACCAGTCCTCAAAGCATTCCGTTGTTCATCCGCTAGCCGTCGGATAAATTCAAAAGAAAACACATAATAGCCAAGCGAAGGATTGAAGTACACCTGGTTGGGTGGCCCTAACAATCGCGTCCGAGCCTGTTTGGTAGGTTGAGAGGGTCCAGGAGACGAAAACTCCCCGTCTTGAGGAAGGTCGATGATCGCCTAGCCACGAGCAACCTCGTCCACACTAGAAGCGGATGGAGTTAGTCTCCACTAAAGTGAAGGCTCGGTCGTTACGTGCTTTGGAATGACTTTGTCTTCTCCGGGAACGATAGCCCCGAGGACCGGATTGCTACCCTCCAAGTTGACGGCTATCGGGACCCCGAATTTGCAAATCCGGACCCTCTGTGTATTCAGCACTAGTCCAGGAACGCGCTAGTGCACACAGTCTTAACATCGGTAAATATCACAATCATACCACTCGATACTAATAGAGTACTTTATTTAAATAGTCAAACTGGTTACTTGACCTTATGGTCAAGTCACAAATGTACGCCTCGCAGGGCGAAACTTATTAAGAGAGAAATAGTAGCAGCGGAAAATCAAATAACTGGCGCCATCCGGTATACCACAGTGCAACCGACCGGCTCGCTTCCCTAAGTAGACGGATCCTCTTGGAGCTCCTCTTCCAAAGCCGGTGTAGTCTCCTCTTCAATCGGTGTTATATTGTGGCAAGGGTGAGTACTTGGTACTCAAAGCAAGTCATGCATGAATGCAAAGCTAATATACTATATGCATGGCTTGGTACAAAGGAATGGCTTAAGGTATATTTGCAGTAAACAGCATTTGACAAGTAACATAAGTAGATTCGAAAGCAGTAGAAACAAGTATAGCATAAATAACTTTTCAAGGAGTTTAATAAACATCTTTCCCATCCTAATCCACATTTCCATCAACATCATTATTAATCCAACCCAACTTTTCAAACCAAGTTATTTTTGAGAAAATCTAACCCTTGACTGTAATTCCCGAGCGATGTCCAATACCGCGGACACGGCTATCCGAATAGATTCTACACTCTGCAGAGGTTATGCACTTTACCCACAAGATACAGTCAAACACCACAAAGGCGAGTTCCCGTAACAAAGTCTTTCGGAAACTTCTAACAATACAAGTGGTCCTCCCCGGTTATTGCGCACTAACCCTTCCCTTAGCTAAGGCGAAGTCTAGGCCAATCAACCGTTAGATGGGTACCTGGCCTCAACCCGATGACGCTCCCCGCACAACTTACACAAAGGGTGTAGTTGACCTCCGAGGTCCCACAGTGCGTTATTAGCGACTTAGTCAACTAGGTCCGTCCCATTACAGACATGTGGTTGCACGTTAGACCCAGTTCAAAGGCTTGCAAGGTTAAGTCCTTAGGGTGACCAGGGCAAGACTACCCGAAGAACCAAATCAACATCCCCAATGCCACAACTGGCCCACCTGATTACTCTTGCCACATGCCCCGGTCGAAAACTATTTATCAAACCCCAGTTGATTACCATGCACCGCGTGCCATCAACATCACATGATACCATTCCAAAACAGGTTCAATATATCATTAAGTCAATATTAGCATTTGATTGTCCAAAATCATGTCATGAGCACGTAGCAGGTCTAAGCAGTTTACTACAACGGTCTAAAGCCCATGTTGGCAAGTTAATAATGTCCAACTAGTAAACCACAACTAGGGTGACAAGGGTCATGGCACATACTTAAGTAATCAAGGTGTCATACAGCAAATTGGTATTTATCTAACCCCCATATTTAAATAAAGTATTTTTCTAATTGAACTAGCATGCAATAGTTTAAATCAAAATAGATTTCGAAATAGGATCAACATGGTCAAAGCACAACTTGCCTTCAAAAAGTACTTGTTCTTGGTCTTGAGTTGGATCCTGAGTCAATACTTCTCCTTCGAATCCTTCCGGCACTTCAACGTCTACTCGTAAAGCGTGCAAATGGCAAATACACAAATAAATAATAGGAAAAAAGTATCCAAACATCCAAATAAAATCCATAAACAGAGAGAACATAATTTTATGAGTTTTTAGAAACTGGAATCGTCAAATTTGGAGTTAAAATGCAAAAGTTATGATTATTTAAAGTTTAAATAATCAATTAAATAATTTTACAGAGAAAAAATTTAGTCCAAAAATTAAATAAAATTCATATTTAGGTAGGTCTCAATTTTATACAAATTTAGAAATTTGAATCACTCAAATCGGAGTTGAAACGCAAAAGTTATAAGCGTTTGAAGTTTGAATCAAAATCTGAAATCATTATTTCGAATTAATAAATCATTTTCTTTTTCGGAAATTAATTATTGCGTCAGCAAGGACACGAGTCAGCCTCTGATTGGCCTGCTGACGTCAGCCGGTCCATGGACGTGGTCCACGCTCGGCTCGGGTCCACCGTGGACTCGGGTCCACCGTGGACTCGGTCCACGAATCCACGTGTCACTGACATGTGGGTCCGCCTCGGGTGACGTCACTGCTGACGTCAGCGGGGCTCAGCCCACGGTACTGACAGGTGGGTCCCATGGGTGACGTCATTCTTGGCGACGCCGCTTGGCTGGGACGGCCGTGACATGCTGGCCAGTGTCGGCGTCACGCAGCGTCTGGCCGACCGCGTCGGTCCAACTTCCCGACACGTGGCGCAATCTCGGCCGTTGGTTTGAAAATCAACGGCGCGGATTGGATCTAGTGTTGACGCGTTTGGGTTAACGCATTGATTTCGGACCGTTGGGTCTAGATCTAACGGCTGAGATTGGATCTAGGATTTTCAACGTGGAAACTCACCGGGGTGACGTGGCGTGATCTGGACCGTTGGATGAAGATCCGACGGCTGGTGGAGCTCGAACGACGGCGATGGCTTGCGGCGGCGCTGGCTCACCGGCGCGGGGGACGACGACCTAGCCGACGGCGTTTCGGGCGCGCTCCGGCGGAGTGAGAGGTAGCTCCGGGTGCGCCTCGACGCGAGGAGTCCGGATCTGGGCACAACGGCGGCGGAGGACGACGGAGATGGCCGCAATCGGCAAAGAACCACGGCGGAGGGAAGAGGCAACTCCGGCGAGCGATTGCTCAACGGCGGCGCTCGGCGACGTTGTTCAGGGCTACGGTGCACAATGAAGCGGCGATCCCGACACGGGTGGCGGCGCAATAAATAGGGCCCTCGGCGTCCGTGGAAACGCGCGAATCGAGGTCCTCTCCGTCGCGGCGAGTCCGGCGGCGACACTGCAGTTAGGGTGGCGTGGCAGCGCGCAGCCGTTGGATCGAGATCCAACGGTGCGCGTTTGGGTCCGGTCGGACTTCGGGCGAGCGGCTCGGTCGGGCTCGGGCTCGTGGCGTGGCTCAATCCGTGGCCGTTGGATCACGAATCCAACGATCACGCTTGCTAGGCTTTCGGCCGAGTGGGTTCGGTCGAGTCACGTGGCTCGGGTCGGACTCGAACTCGAGTCTGACTCGGGCTCGGTCGGATGAACAGTAACCGACTCGGTTCGATTTTCCAACGATTTAATATTTAAAATAATTTCCAGAAATTCATTTAATTCATTAAAAATAGCAAATGACTCAGAAAAATTCCAGAAAAATTCTGGAAAATATCTTGGATCATTTTGGACTCAAATAAAATATTTCCAACAAAATTTTATTTGCAAAATTAAATTCTTTAATTATTTCAAAATGGAATAAATTCAAATAAATTCCAAATAAATCCAAATAAATTCCAGAAAATTCCAAAAATTCACCAAAGTGCCAAATCACACATGAATTTAAGAAAAGCAAAATTTTGGGGTGTTACAAACCTCCCCCCTTAATAGAATCTCGTCCCCGAGATTCAGGGCTAACTAAGGAATAGGTTTGGGAACTCTTTCCTCAAATCCTCTTCGCGCTCCCATGTCGCTTCGCTTTCTTCATGATTGCTCCACTGAACTCTAAAGAAATGGGTTTACTTATTTATGGTCTCTCGATCCATTGTTTCTAAAATACTCACGGGATGTTCCTTATAAGTAAAATCCTCTTTCAACTCAATTGACTCTAGCGGAGTCTGTTCCTCAGTACTCGGAGACACTTCTTCAAGCCAGGACACATGGAATACGTCATGTACTCCTCGCTTAACGATCGTGGCAACTCCAGCTGATAAGCAACTTCGCCTCTGCGGCTCAAAATCTTAAATGGCCCAACATAACGGGGTGCAAGTTTCCCTTTGGCATGGAACCTCTTAACTCCCCTGAGAGGCGTAACTCTGAGGTATACAAAGTCTTCTGGTTCAAAACTCAAGTCTCGGCGACGGTTGTCAGCATAACTCTTCTGTCGTGATTGGGCTATCTTCAATCTCTCCCTGATCATGTACAACTCTGCTAACTTATCTCCCGAGTAAGTGGTCTTCACGGGGATGAAATGGGCTACTTTGGTTAAACGATCCACAATAACCCATATGGAGTCATAACCTCCTTGAGTCTTAGGCAGACCGGTAATGAAATCCATTCCGATTTCCTCCCACTTCCACTCAGGTATTTTCAGCGGCTGTAGTAATCCTGCTGGTCTCTGATGCATTGCCTTGACTCTCTGGCATACGTCGCACAATGCAACATGCTCGGCAACTTCACGTTTCATACTCGGCCACCAGAATCTCTCCTTCAGATCCTGATACATCTTGGCACTTCCTGGGTGAATTGAATACTTGGAGTCATGGGCTTCCTCCAAAATTAGTTGCTTTAATTCCTTCTTGTTGGGCACACAAATGCGATCCTTCATCCATAACGTGCCTTGCTCATCCAACCTGAAGTCCTCTGCTTTGCCTTCCTCCTTGATGGACTTAATCCTGCGGATCTTGTCATCATCCTTCTGTCCTTCTCGGATCTGGTCCTCTAGGGTAGGCTTTACTTCTAATGCGGCCAAGAATCCGCTAGGTATCACCTCAATCTTCATTTTCTGAAATTCCTGGCATAACTCCTCCTGACTTGTGGCTAGCAACGTACTCACGGTATGGCTTTTCCGACTCAGAGCATCGGCAACTACGTTGGCCTTCCCGGGATGGTAATGGATTCCAACATTGTAGTCCTTGATCAACTCTAACCATCTCCTCTGCCTCATGTTCAGATCCGACTGGGTGAATATGTACTTAAGGCTCTTATGATCCGTGTATACTTCACATCTGTTTCCAATCAGATAGTGACGCCATATCTTCAAGGCATGCACTACGGCAGCTAACTCTAGGTCATGCGTCGGATAATTCTCCTCATGCGGCCTCAACTGCCTTGATGCATAAGCGACGACCTTTCCATTCTGCATCAGCACACATCCAAGTCCTTGGCGCGATGCGTCACAATAAATATCAAAGCTTTGAGCAACATCCGGTAGAACTAACACCGGTCTTGATGTCAATCGCTTTTGACTCCTGAAATCCTTTCTCACATTCTCGACGTCCATGCAAACTTCTTCTCCTTTTTCGCAATTGCGTAAGAGGTTTCGCAATTGTCGAAAAGCCTTCAATGAAACGGCGGTAGTACCCTGCCATTCCAAGGAAACTCAGGATCTGGTCACAGTCTTGGTACGCTCCCAATGTAACACCGCTTCTACTTTGCTTGGATCTACTGGCGACTCCTTCTGGGGTCATTACATGTCCGAGGAATTCTACCTTATCCTTCCAAAAATCACACTTGCTGAACTTGGCGAAAAGGCTGCACATTCCTCGACTTTTCCAAAACTCGCCTTAAGTGTTCTGGCATGTTCATCCTCCGTCTTGGAGTAGATTAGGATATCATCTATGAACACGACGACAAACTTGTCCAAATACTCCATGAACACCTTATTCATCATATTCATGAAATATCTTTGGCGCATTAAATCGGTCCAAAAGACATAATCAGTAAACTCGTAATGTCCATATCTTGACGAGAATGCGATCTTGGGATATCTTACGATCGGATCTTCAAGCGATGGTATCCCGATCTCAGATCAATCTTGGAGAAAACTCCGGCTCCTCTCGGTGATCGAACAAATCATCAATCTTGGGTAGCGGATACTTATTCTTCACGGTGACTTCGTTGAGTGCACGGTAGTCGATGCACATCCTGAAACTCCCGTCCTTCTTCTTGACAAACAAAGCGGTGCTCCCACGGCGACTAACTCGATCGATAAATCCTTTCTCCATTAACTCCTCTATTTGTTTCTTCATCTCTACCAACTCCTCGGTGGACATCCGATAGGGTCTCTTTGCTATCGGTCTTTGTGCAGTACAAGCTCTATCACAAACTCTATGTCCCTGTCTGGCGGCATACCAGGTAGATCTTCAGGAAAAACATCTGGGTACTCATTTACTACTAAGACATCCTCTATGCTGATTGCCTTGGTGCTGTTAACCATCCACTGTCCATCTCTAACGGCAGTAGCTTGAAATTCCACTTTCTTTCCACACGGGCTCTCAACTGAGATAGTCCTTTGTCCACAATCAAATACGGCCTTGTGCTTGGATAACCAATCCATTCCCAAAATGACGTCTAAGGTCCGGGTCTCCAAAATTATAAGGTTCGCTAGGAACTCTATTCCATCTATTAATATTCTCACCCCGGAACATCCTACTTTCGTTCGGAGTTCGGAACCAGGGGTTTGAACTAAAAGCATGCACTTAAGTCTTGCAATCCCCAAATCATGACTAGCAGCAAAGCCTTGCGAAACAAACGAATCTGAAGCTCGAGTCAAACAAAGCATTGCAGGTCTTGAGTTAACAAGTAACTTACCCAAGACGACGTCCGTAGCATTCTGCAGTGCATCTGGCGGTGACATGGTTGACTCGGCCTCTAACCACGCTTTGGGGTGTGGCTCCTGGTCTTTGGCGCCCTAGCTGGGGTGGTTCCTAGATTGAAGCGGCGGGGTCACTCCTGCTTTGTCTTCTTCGGACAACTGTTGGCAAAGTGTCCTGGCTCGTTCTTGATTGTAGCGGCGTCTCACTTTGTTCCTTCTTATCGCTGGAGCGGCGTTTCTAGCGGGGCTGGGTGCAGTAGTTCGATTGACGGGTCTTGGTCTTTGGTGACGGTGTCCTTGTAGCATTCTGTGGCTGGAATCTGAAAAATTGATTTGGTGCAACTCTCGACGCTGTTGCGTTCCTGGCGTGATCCTTCTTTGTTGCATCCTGCGCTTCTGTTCTCATCCAGTTCCTTGCGCTTGTCCTCAAGAATAAGCGCCTTATTCACCAACTCTTGGAAATGCGGAAAGGTGTGGGTGATCAATCCTACTTGTAGTCTGAGTTAAGTCCCTTCATGAAGCGAGGTATGCGGCTTTATCACATCGCTACATCCTCGGTGCGTAGCGTGCTAGCTGTGTGAACTCGTTCGGTAGTCGACCATGGCTGATTACCTTGCTTCAGTGCTCTGAACTCCTTCTTCTTAAGGTCCATGATTCCTTCAGGCACGTGATACTGACGGAATGCAGCTGTGAACTCTTCCCAAGTGATATCTTGAGGGTTCTCTTGCGTGGCACAGAAGTTCTCCCACCATTCGGCGGCTGTTCCTTCCAACTGATGAGAAGCGTAAAGTACCTTCTCATTTCCTATGCACTGAGCTATGTGTAGCTTCTTCTCAATTGACCTTAACCAATCATCGGCCTCCAATAGATTGGCATTCCCGGAGAAAGTGGGTCGGTGAGTCCTCATGAACTCTGATAGTCTTGTATTCTGGCGTTGTCCCTGATTGACTTGATTAGTCGTGGCCTGAGCAAAGGACGTGTTGCATTTGTTGCATCATAGCATGCATCAAGCGAGTCTGAGCAGCAAGAAATGCTCCAAAATTCTGCATATCAATCAAGCGGTGCTGGTGCTCCATCATTGGGGTTTTCTGTGGCGAGAACCACTTCCATTGCTTCCAAGGTTTCCGCGGGTATTCACCATCTGTCGATTCGCTCTAGGTTTTAGAGATGAGAGGGAAACAAGAATAGACAAAGTAATATGGAACTTATGCAGGGCGAAAGGTGTACTTTAAGGTCCAACTTTATTATTGATATTAATAACTTGGTATGGTTGCTTACAATGCCTAAGGGCCTTGCAACACATAATGCACACTCAGCAAACAATGAAAATCCAAATCGAACTAACACTCGAGTCTAACGCCTAAAGGGTGACTCTTTATTCTATGACGCGACTCGGCGAAGGAGTCTCACTATAGAATCTACGCTCACTCATCGAAAACCTCCACGGCCTCGGGTACGGATGTCGCGGCATAGGCGCGAAACGATTGCCATGTCCAAAGAATCGTGGTTATCTGTGGTAGTCGAAGAAGCGATGTCCTCATCGAGATCGACTCCTCCGGATCTGGCTCGTGTAGCTCAATCTTGGCTGCAGTTACGGTCCATACAATGCCGTCTCTAACTCTCCAATCCTTTGCAGAAGGTGGGACACGTACTCTTGAGCTTCCCGCCATCTGTTCTTCTCTGTCGTGATCTCCTTGCGGGCCTTCTGTAGCTCCTTGCTTGTATTATCGAGTACATCCTCCTGGGCGACAACAAATCGTGCCAACTATGTAACCATGGCATCCTCATCCTGAATCGCCTTCGGGTCAAGAAGGTTATCGCTGCGCGGATGATAACGGAACACCGTGCTCTCCAACTCTCTGGCGTAGATACGGGTAATGTGCCGTATTGCTCGTCGTGATACTTCTTGGATACCCATCTGCATTGTAGACCTCCTGGCAGTGCAGTGTATCGGGCGATTGCCTGGGCCCTTCTTCCTAGCAGGTACCTCAATCTTCACATCACAAGCCTTGATCAATCCTCGCTTGTCCGATCACTTCCACTTGGTATTGTGGCTTCTCAAAATCTCCGAGAGTCTGAAGCATATGCCAAAGTTCCGCGGCGTGACCAACTCCCAGATCAACGTAGTTGAACTCTTCCTCCATCTGTCACAAGAGTGCTCACGTAAGAACTCGAAAGTTTCAAATCGTGACAAGGTAAGGGAATATTCAGCAGGAGACAAGGAAAGAGAGAAGGGGGTAAGTCGAGATGTCATTTCTTATCTTGACAGATTTTTAGCTTTAGAAAATAGGTTTTATCCTCACTCGACCATTCTAGCTTAGGGTTGAGCCTACGGTCAAGTATGGCTCGATACCACCTCTGTCGGGACCCGAATTTGCAAATCCGGACCCTCTGTGTATTCAGCACTAGTCCAGGAGCAGCGCTTAGTGCACATAGTCTTAACATCGGTAAATATCACAATCATACCACTCGATACTAATAGAGTACTTTATTTAAATAGTCAAGCTGGTTACTTGACCTTATGGTCAAGTCACAAATGCACGCCTATGGCGAAACTTATTAAGAGAGAAATAGTAGCGGCGGAAAATCAAATAACTCGTGGCGCCATCCAAAGTATACCACAGCAACCAGTGGGCTCGCTTCCCTAAGTAGACGGATCCTCTTGGAGCTCCTCTTCCAAAGCCGGTGTAGTCTCCTCTTCAACTGGTGTTATATTGTGGCAAGGGTGAGTACTTGGTACTCGGCAAGTCATGCCTGAGAATGCAGGCTAATATACTATATGCATGGCTTGGTACAAAGGAATGGCTTAAGGTATATTTGCAAAGAAACAAAGATTTGACAAGTAACATAAGTAGATTCGAAAGCAGTAGAAACAAGTATAGCATAAATAACTTTTCAAGGAGTTTAATAAACATCTTTCCCATCCTAATCCACATTTCCATCAACATCATTATTAATCCAACCCAACTTTTCAAACCAAGTTATTTTTGAGAAAATCTAACCCTTGATCAGAATTCCCGAGCGATGTCCAATACCGCGGACACGGCTATCCGAATAGATTCTACACTCTGCAGAGGTTATGCACTTTACCCACAAGATACAGTCAAACACCACAAAGGCGAGTTCCGTAACAAAGTCTTTCGGAAACTTCTAACAATACAAGTGGTCCTCCCCGGTTATTGCGCACTAACCCTTCCCTTAGCTAAGGCGAAGTCTAGGCCAATCAACCGTTAGATGGGTACCTGGCCTCAGCCCCGGTACGCTCCCCCGTACAACTTACACAAAGGGTGTAGTTGACCTCCTGAGGTCCCACAGGTACGTTATTAGCAACTTAGTCAACTAGGTCCGTCCCATTACAGACATGTGGTTGCACGTTAGACCCAGTTCAAAGGCTTGCAAGGTTAAGTCCTTAGGGTGACCAGGGCAAGACTACCCGAAGAACCAAATCAACATCCCCAATGCCACAACTGGCCCACCTGATTACTCTTGCCACATGCCCCGGTCGAAAACTATTTATCAAACCCCAGTTGATTACCATGCACCACGTGCCATCAACATCACATGATACCTTTCCAAAACAGGTTCAATATATCATTAAGTCAATATTAGCATTTGATTGTCCAAAATCATGTCATGAGCACGTAGCAGGTCTAAGCAGTTTACTACAACGGTCTAAAGCCCATGTTGGCAAGTTAATAATGTCCAACTAGTAAACCACAACTAGGGTGACAAGGGTCATGGCACATACTTAAGTAATCAAGGTGTCATACAGCAAATTGGTATTTATCTAACCCCCATATTTAAATAAAGTATTTTTCTAATTGAACTAGCATGCAATAGTTTAAATCAAAATAGATTTCGAAATAGGATCAACATGGTCAAAGCACAACTTGCCTTCAAAAAGTACTTGTTCTTGGTCTTGAGTTGGATCCTGAGTCAATACTTCTCCTTCGAATCCTTCCGGCACTTCAACGTCTACTCGTAAAGCGTGCAAATGGCAAATACACAAATAAACAATAGGCAAAAAGTATCCAAACATCCAAATAAAATCCATAAACAGAGAGAACATAATTTTATGAGTTTTTAGAAACTTGAATCGTCAAATTTGGAGTTAAAATGCAAAAGTTATGATTATTTAAAGTTTAAATAATCAATTAAATAATTTACAGAGAAAAAATTTAGTCCAAAAATTAAATAAAACTCATATTTAGGTAGGTCTCAATTTTATACAAATTTAGAAATTTGAATCACTCAAATCGGAGTTGAAACGCAAAAGTTATAAGCGTTTGAAGTTTGAATCAAAATCTGAAATCATTATTTCGAATTAATAAATCATTTTCTTTTTCGGAAATTAATTATTGCGTCAGCAAGGACACATGTCAGCCTCTGATTGGCCTGCTGACGTCAGCCGGTCCATGGACGTGGTCCACGCTCGGCTCGGGTCCACCGTGGACTCGGTCCACGAATCCATGTCAGCGACATGTGGGTCGCCTCGGGTAGCGTCACTGGCGGCGTCGGCGGGGCTCGAACCACGCGATCTTGACAGGTGGGTCCCATGGGTAGCGTCATTCTTGGCGTCGGCGCTTAGGGAGACGGCCGTGACATCGGGCGGCGTGTCGGCGTCCGCAGCAGCGTCTGGCCCGGCCGCGTCGGTCCAACTTCCCGACACGTGGCGCAATCTCGGCCGTTGGTTTGAAAATCAACGGCGCGGATTGGATCTAGTGTTGACGCGTTTGGGTTAACGCATTGATTTCGGACCGTTGGATCTAGATCTAACGGCTGAGATTGGATCTAGGATTTTCAACGTGGAAACTCACCGGGGTGACGTGGCGTGATCTGGACCGTTGGATGAAGATCCGACGGCTGGTGGAGCTCGAACGACGGCGATGGCTTGCGGCGGCGCTGGCTCACCGGCGCGGGGGACGACGACCTAGCCGACGGAGTGAGAGGTAGCTCCGGGTGCGCCTCGACGCGAGGAGTCCGGATCTGGGCACAACGGCGGCGGAGGACGACGGAGATGGCCGCAATCGGCAAAGAACCACGGCGGAGGGAAGAGGCAACTCCGGCGAGCGATTGCGGCTCAACGGCGGCTCGGCGGCGTTGTCTAGGGCTACTGGTGCGCAATGAAGCGGCGATCCCGACACGGGTGGCGGCGCAATAAATAGGGCCCTCGGCGTCCGGTAAACGCGGAATCGAGAGGTCCTCTCCGTCGCGGCCGAGTCCGGCGGCGACACGGTTAGGTGGCGTGGCAGCGCACGCGGCCGTTGGATCGAGATCCAACGGTCTTGGCAGTTTGGGTCCGGTCGGACTCGGGCGTAGCCGGCTCGGTCGGGCTCGGGCTCGGTGGCGTGGCTCAATCGTGGCCGTTGGATCTGAATCCAGCAGTCACGCCTTGATTAAGGCTCACGAGTGGGTTCGATCGAGTCACGTGGCTCAGTCGGACTCGAACTCGAGTCCGACTCGGGCTCGATCGGATGAGCGATGTAGACTGGTTCGATTTTCCAGCGATTTAATATTTAAAATAATTTCCAGAAATTCATTTAATTCATTAAAAATAGCAAATGACTCAGAAAAATTCCAGAAAAATTCTGGAAAATATCTTGGATCATTTTGGACTCAAATAAAATATTTCCAACAAAATTTTATTTGCAAAATTAAATTCTTTAATTATTTCAAAATGGAATAAATTCAAATAAATCCAAATAAATTCCAGAAAATTCCAAAAATTCACCAAAGTGCCAAATCACACATGAATTTAAGAAAAGCAAAATTTTGGGGTGTTACAACGGCTCACCTCGACGGCCCACCTTCTTCCTCGAATTCAGGTTCCTGAGATGATGTCAGTCAGGAATGGGAGACATATGCACGAACGATGCATTCCATGCCCCAAAACTGCACTCACCTCTGGCCAGGGGAAGTCTCTGGCGTACCCTACAATGTCACTTTTGCCAGGGTCTAGACCTTGGAACATCTTCCTCAATCGGGTAGCGATGCTTGTAGGTAGTAAGACTGCGAAGAAAAAAACAAAACAACAGCTCAAAACTACCAAAAACGGAGAAAGTAAAACATCGCCGACACTTATGCTCACGAGAATCCCTGGTGGTGTTCCGATCCCTTCGTAGTCCCAGGCTAGGTGATTGCAACACTTGAGCGGACTAATGTGCCGGGTGATGAAATCACGTGCGACATCCCATCCAGTCAGGTATTGTTTCCCCAGCTCCTTGATTCTCTTCGCATAGTAAGCATTGCTAGCGGTCGATGGAGGGGCCTGAGAGCAGAGGTTGGTGGGATGAATCAAGAGATTGCGCTAAGCAAGAGGATAGTTGACGGTGTCCGAGGAGGTGATGTAGAACCACTTCCTCTTCAAGTCTGCTTGCCAAGAAGAAGTAACAGGAACATGGATATAGGGCCCAGATCTTTCGAATCTGAGACGAAATCTGGCGCCTCCTACCACGTCGTACTTTATCCTCGCTAAGATATAAAAATGGCAGAAGAGTTTAAGGCTAGGTTTGATGCCCAGGAACACCCCACAAAGGTGGACGAACATGCTCAGCATTGTGATCGAATTGGGAGTCAAGTTAAAGAGCTGGATGGAGTAAAAATCCAGGATGGAAAAAGGAAGGGAGAAGGTGGAAAATTCAAAACGCAACAGAAGAAGGGCTCAAATACTACTATTTTGTCTTCGTCCTTTGGAGTGGGGGTATGGTTCACCAGCGATTGGGCGCCAATAGACCAATTCATGAGGAATGAAAACCCCTTCTACAACTCAATGAGGCGCTCCTTGGTCATAATCGAGGGTTACCAACACTTTTTGAGGCCCTCGTCCTCGAACGCCGTCTTGACTATCTC
Source organism: Rhipidocladum racemiflorum (assembly GCA_036346355.1). NCBI lineage: Eukaryota > Viridiplantae > Streptophyta > Magnoliopsida > Poales > Poaceae > Rhipidocladum > Rhipidocladum racemiflorum. The sequence continues at coordinate 28,670,875 of CM070575.1, read as the reverse complement.
CGCCTCCTTTGGCGAGACGTCGTCTCCTGTGGCCACCATGCGGGTGCTAGACACCATTGAAAGAAGGTGAAAAGCTCTCTTCAGCGAAAAAGGCGAGAAAGAAGGCAAGAAGTGGCGGAGTTTTCGCAAACACAGGTAACAGCCACCGTCTCGAAAGCAGAAATATATACATACCGTCCGTTTACAATGGGCGGATCCATCCCCCTTGCGCAGCGCAGCAACCGGAGGGGCCATTGGAATACACACGAAGCGTCGCAGCTTTTGCAGGCTGCAACATTTAATGCCGCGTCTTCCCGATACATCGATATTTTAAATCATGTCTTAACTCTGTCCAGCATCGAGTTCCCAAAGATGATATCGAGCTGTGGGTAAGTATACCGAGAGTTTGAGGAGAGCTGACGACTAAGCGACCGACCATGCATCTCCCCACTCGACTCTTGGTGGTCCAACTCTACTCGGAGCTTTCGACCACGAGCTTGTGTGGCATTACTCGACCAAGTCAAGGCTTGGCAATAATAGACTGAACACTCGATAAAGACCCTTCACTGAACAGAGTTCGGGGGTGTTGGTGTATTCTACACCAGGGTGCCCACTTCACCGCAGTAAGGGTGCAAGGTGGTCGCCCAGCGGACAGGTGGCATCCAGGCCACGCCGCTGGCGGTCAGCAAGATGGTCGCCAGCCAGACGGCGGCGTCGAGCCACGCGGGCGGTCGATATGGTGGTCGCCACGACAGGTGGCGACCAGGCCACGCCGCTGGCGGTCAGTATGGTGGTCGCCCGGACAGTGGCGTCGAGCCACGCCGTGGCAATCAAGAAGGTGATCGCCAAATGATGTGGCATCCAGGCCACGCCACTGGCGGTCAACAAGATGGTCGCCCAGCGGACAGGTGGCATCCAGGCTACACCGCTGGCGCTCAGCTCCCGAGGCCACCTAGTGGTCTGTGCCACCACACAGAGGATCAAGAGCATTTAATGCGTATCATGCGCATTAAATGGGGGTAATGAAAGCCATAGTGTGACGGCACATGTTCCCAACACGCGCATTTATTACGGGTGACGTCGCGATGAAATCCCTCTCCCCTGACGAGGCGGGCGGAGCCGGCAGGCACGCGGGGCCCGAGGCCGGGTGAAGTCGGCTATGTCAAAGCATTAAGTGTGACACAAGAATAGTGACAGATGCATTAAATGCGGTGTGGCAGTGTAATGAGTGTGGTGCACTGATGTAAGCTCCCATGCGCCCCAACCAGCCCCAGTATAAAAGGGAGCTGGGGTGCATGGGAGAGGGGGTTGGATGGATTTGGTTCGGTTCTTCAACCTCTGAAGAGCGGTTCCGTCTGTTGGGATTGTCTCAGTTTCCCCCAAGAATACAAGCAAGAATAGATAAGCAGGACTAGGGCTATTACTCGTCAGGAGGGCCCGAACCTGGGTAAACCCAAGCGTCCCCTTGCCAGCTTCACTATTGATTCCCTTTCCTCTATCTTTCAAGCGATCTCCACGAAAGCCCCCTGTTCGAACTTCATATACACCCGATCCGGAGGTGTCTGTTGGCTCTTACACCGACAGTGGCGCGCCAGGTAGGGGGCTCGGTGGCTTGATTGCCCTTTCTTCTTCAACCTTCTCGTGAAGCTTGCAAGAAGCTTTGGCGGTCGTCGGCATGGCGGATTCATGTTCCAAGCACGGTGACCTACCTGAAGAGAGCAGCACTCGTAGCCGATCCCGGCGCTCGGCCAGGGCGTTGGACCTCCTGGGTCCCTCCATCCTGGGAGGGACGCGTGTTGCTTCCGCGCTCGGAGGACAGCCCGTCTGACAGCGCCTGTTGATGGGAGACGACACCCCAGCGCGGAATCTTCATGAGGCCCGGCTGCTCCTCAATCACCCTACAGTTATGCTAGGGGGCGAAACCCCGGCCGCTCCATGGCTGCAGGACATCACCCGCGTAGTGGATGCTGCCCAGCAGCAAGTAGAGGCGGCAAACCAGCCGGGCGCTTCCGGTGTTTGGCGGCAGGACGTGCGCGCGATTGACGCGCAGGCTTCCAGCCGCCCCAGCAAAGTTCTTCCGGGCCATGAGGGCCGGGACAAAGGGAAGGGTGCGCAGGTTGCAGCCCCCTCGGATATCGAGGGACGTGCACATGCTCCCACCCCTTCTCGCGGTCCCCCCAAGCCAGCGGGGGGCCATGAGGATCTGAGGGCCCGTCTAGACAAAAGGCAGCTCCAGCGCGATGGTGACTTGCGCAATGCCCTTAGGGGGTGTCATGAGCATGCGCAACGTCGCGCTGGCCACCCGACGCCTAGCGGTCGGGGGGATATCTCGCCCCCTGACTCCAGGGAGAGCGCAGACTCGCACTCCTCGACCCCCTCTCGGGGCCGAGGAGCGGGCGAGCAACGCTGCTCCCCCTACAACGTTGGATGCCAGGCGTTTTCCCTCCGCCTACGCCAAGCTGCATGGCCGGAGAGATTCCGCCCTGCGTCCATCGAAAAGTACGACGGTACCACCAACCCAGAGGAGTTCCTGCAGATCTACACTACGGTGGTGCGTGCCGCGGGAGGGTCTGAAAAGATCATGGCCAACTACCTCCCGGCGTCGCTGACAAGCGCTGCCCACTCCTGGCTGCTGAACCTCCCGCGAGGCTCCGTGCATTCGTGGGAAGAACTGTGCGCCCTTTTGTCGCCAACTTCCAGGGCTCCTACACTCAGCCAGGCGTGGAGGACGACCTCCACACCCTGGAACAGACAAAGGGGGAGTCTCTGAGGGAATTTATCCGGCGGTTCAGCCACTGCCGAAACACAATCCCCCGGATTTCCGAGCAGTCGGTAATCATCGCGTTCCGGAGGGGGGTTCGGGATCAGAAGATGCGGGAGAAGATGGCTACCCGCACTATATCAACCACTTCCGAGCTGTTCTCCTTGGAACATAAATGCACCAAGGCGGTGGAGGCCTGGGAGCGCACGGCAAGGCCTTCCGACCACAGCAAGGCGGGAACCTCGAAAGCCTCCGATCACAAGAAGAAGAAGAAGAAGAAGAAGAAGAAGCGCAAGGAGGCCGGCGCAGGAGAGATCCTGGTTGCTGGGCCGGAAGCCAAGCCCCAGCGGCGCGACCGCCGGGACTGGAGGGGTGATCACCGAGACCTGCGCGGCGACCGCAGGGACCGCCGTTCACCCCGCCGAGAAGACGACGGGGGTAAACCCTACTGCCCCATCCATAGGACCAGCAAACATGATCTGGCGGATTGCCAGGTCGTGTCCAAACTAGTGGAACAGCGGCTCAAGGAACACCGCGAAGATGACCATGACGACGCGGGTGAAGACCCTGCTCTGCTGGCCTTTCAGCAAGCGGAGCACACGGTAGCGTTCATTTACGGTGGCTCCGCCACCTACTCTTCAAACTCGCAGTACAAGCGAGAGTTGAGGGAGGTGTGCGCCACCGTGCCAACCCCCGGGGAGAGCAGGCCACTGAAATGGTCGGAGGAGCCGATCATTTTCAGTCGAGCCGACCACCCGGAGAGCGTTTCCGGCCCGAGCCATCTTCCGATCGTGGTTTCTCCCACGGTCCGAAATGCGAGACTCGGGCAAGTGCTTGTCGATGGAGGAAGCTCCATCAACCTTATGTCAGTTGGGGCATTCAGGGCACTTCAAATTCCCTATAATGAGTTGCGCCCGGCCCTTCTCTTATACGGAGTTGCCCCCGGGGTAGGCTTGACGCCCCTGGGACAAGTCCGGCTGCCCGTCACATTCGGAAGTGTGGAGAACTTCCGGACAGAGAGAGTCAATTTTGAGGTCACCGACTTCGACCTCCCCTACAATGCTTTGCTTGGCCAACCAACTTTGGTCAAGTTCATGGCGGCCACGCATTATGCCTACATGATGGTGAAGATCCCGGGGCCTAGAGGCCCAATTACTGTGAAGGTGGATCGGCTGGAAGCCCTGTGCCTCAGCAAGCAGGTGTTGGACATGGCCGGCGCCACCTGTTCGGCCCGAGAGGAGGACGACTGCCCAGAGGTCCCCCCGGTCAAGGCCCGCGCTTCACCTGGTCCCTCGGGTGAGGTGAAGGTGGTCCCCGTGGGTGAGGACGGTTCTGGGAAGGTCGTGAAGATCGGCGCCAACCTCAGCACCAAATAGGAAGACGCGCTCGTCACCTTCCTCCGGTCCAACCTAGATATGTTTGCCTGGGAACCATCTGAAATGACCGGGGTCCCTAGGGAGGTGATTGAGCACCGATTGGCAACGCTCCCTGGAGTGCACCCAGTCCGGTAGAAAGTCCAGAGGCAGGCACCAGAACGGCAACATGCCATTCGGGATGAGGTGGAGAAACTGCTGCATGCAAGGATCGTACGGGAGGCCACCTACCCCGAGTGGCTGGCCAACCCCGTGCTTGTCAAGAAGTCAAACGGGAAGTGGCGGATGTGCATTGACTTCACCGACCTTAACAAAGCCTGCCCCAAGGACCCGTACCCTCTACCACGAATAGACGTCGTCGTCGACTCCACAGCAGGGTGCGAGGTTTTGTGCTTCCTGGACGCCTACTCCGGCTACCACCAGGTCAGCATGGCGCGGGAAGACGAGGAGAAGACCGCTTTTGTGACCCCTCTAGGCGTGTACTGTTATGTCCGAATGCCCTTCGGGCTGAAGAACACTGGCTCAACCTACCAACGAGCTATGCATACTGTATTTCGGTCACAGATTGGAAGAAACCTTGAAGTGTATGTTGATGACTTGGTAGTGAAGACCAAAAAGACTGCTGGGCTTATTGAAGATCTAGAGGAGACTTTCTCCCACCTCCGGTAGTATTGTTTGAAGCTGAATCCTGAGAAGTGTGTGTTCGGTGTGTCGTCCAGAAAACTGCTCGGGTTCCTCGTTTCCAGTCGTGGAATCGAGGTCAACCCGGAAATGATCGCGGCCATCGAGCGCATGCAGCCACCCACACGGCTCAAGCAAGTATAGTGCTTAGCTGGTCGCCTGGCCTCTCTCGGCCGGTTCATAGCCCGGCTGGGAGAAAGGAGCCTCCCCTTTTTCAAGCTGTTAAAGAAAACTGACTTCTTCGAATGGACTACAGAAGCACAACAAGCACTCGAAGATCTGAAGAAGTACCTCTCCTCCCCTCCGGTACTAGTCACCCCCGAGCCGGGCGAGCCGCTACTGTTATATGTGGCGGCCAGTCCTGCGGTTGTGAGCGCGACACTGGTGGCAGAGCGGGAAGGCGTCTAGCGGCCAGTTTACTACGTCAGCAAGGTGTTACATGATGCGGAAACAAGGTACCCACAAGCCCAGAAGATGGTGTACGCTGTGCTGGTGGCATCCAGGAAGTTGTAGCATTATTTCCAAGGAAGGGAGATCACGGTGGTTTCTGCCTACCCCCTGCGTGAGATCCTTCACAATCGTGAAGCGGAGAGTCGCATTGCCAAGTGGTCCATAGAGCTGGGGGAGTTCGGCCTCAAATTCGCCCCCCGCACTGCAATCAAGAGTCAAAGATTGGCAGAGTTCATCATCGAATGGACTCCTGTCGAGTCTAAAACTGAAGAAATCCCCGCATCCTCCCCCTGGACACTTTACTTCGACGGCTCCTTCAGGCTCGAAGGCGCGGGGGCTGGGGTCCTCCTGGTTTCCCCAACCGGAGACTTCCTCAAGTATGTGGTCATCCTGGGCTTCAAGGCCACCAACAACGTTGCTGAGTACGAAGGCTTGCTAGCGGGACTTCACGCCGCTGCAGCCATCGATGTTCGGCGTCTGCAAGTCAAGGGCGACTCCCTACTGGTCGTCAACCAAGCGAGAAAGGAGTTCTCCTGCTCTGATCCTGTCATGGCGGTGTACCTGGCAGAGGTCAGAAAAATGGAGTGACACTTCGACGGGCTGGGGTATACTCATATCCCCCGGCGCGACAACTACTTGGTGGACGGGCTCGCGCAGCTCGCCTCGACAAAATCCCCTGTTCCGGTCAGAGTCTTTGAAGAAAGGCTTCCGCGACCGTCCATCGCAGCCCCCGTTTCTGGTGGGGACGATGGTGACGCTACTTCAGCCCTCGTTCCGGAAGGGAGAGTAGTACCGGCGGAAACGTCTGGCCAGACGAAGTACCCGGGCGATCACCGAGTGGTCGCCACACTTGACCGGGAAGGCACATGGATGGATCCGATCCTGGCCTACCTGCGGAATCAAGTGTGCCCCGATGATGATGCGTCAGCAGAGAAGATAGCACGAAAGGCCAAGTGCTATACCCTGGTGGGCGGGGACCTGACCGCCGGAGTAGAAACGAAATTCTTCTGAAGTGCATCACTCGGGAAGAGGGGAGCAGTCTGCTCTCTGATATCCATGGAGGCATGTGCGGGAGCTATATGTCCAATCGAACGATGGTTGGGAAAGCTTTCCGCCAAGGGTTCTATTGGCCAACTGCCCTCCAGGATGCTTGCGAGCTGGTGAGGAAGTGCGAGGCATGCCAGTTCCACGCCAAGCAAATCCACCGACCAGCCCAGGCTCTGCAAAACATCCCGCTCTCATGGCCATTCGCGGTCTGGGGACTGGATATCCTAGGCCCGTTCCCGCGGGCCACAGGGGGCTACACCCATCTATTCGTCGCCATCGACAAGTTTACCAAATGGGTAGAAGCCGAAGCAGTGAGGGACATTACCGCCGCCGCCGTAGTCAAGTTCATGAAAGGAATCTTCATCCACTTCGGGGTCGCCAGCCGCATCATCACCGACAATGGCACACAGTTCACGAGCGCTGCCTTCTTGGGTTTCTGTGAAGAAATGGGCACCAAGGTTTGTTTTGCTTCGGTGGCCCACCCAAGGAGTAATGGCCAAGTTGCGCGGGCTAATGCGCTGGTGCTGAAGGGCCTCAAAACCAGGGCGTTTGATCGACTCCATAGGCGCAGAGCCCGGTGGACTGAAGAGCTCCCGACAGTATTGTGGTTGCTTCGTACCACCCCCAGCCAGACCACCAGAGAAACTCCTTTCTTCCTGGTCTACGGCACGGAAGCTGTCTTGTCTTCGGAGCTGGCCTTGGGCTCACCACGCGTCGCGGCGTTCACGGAGGAAGGCCAGGAAGATCTGCGTCGAGAGGAAGCCAACCTCCTGGAAGAAATGCGAGACCGTGCAGCCTTGCGCGCTGCCCAGTACTAGCAAAGTCTCAGATGGTACCACGCCGCCCGGGTCAGCGAGAGAACACTAGCAGTGGGCGACCTGGTCTTGCGCAGAATCCAGACGTATGCTGGGTTGCACAAACTGTCTCCCCAGTGGGAGGGCCCCTTCAAGGTGGTCTTAGTCTCTCACCCCGGGGCGGTTAGGTTGGTCACTGAAGACGGGGAGTAGTTGGCGAACTCCCAAAACATAGAGCTTCTGCGCAAGTTCTATCCCTAAAATGGCTGTAAGTGCAGAGCTGTGTGCCCCGACCAGCCGGACTGAGTTTTCCTCTCCTTGGCTGGCCGGGGGAAGCCTCTGTTTAATCAAGTGTTCAGTTTTTATTCAAAGCAGTTATCATCTTCGTTCTCTTTTTTCTGGTTTGCGCCCTAGTGGGCCGCATCCGCGTAGTCGCCCTCAATACCTTGCGACTCTCTGAAACCTCGACGGTAAAAGTGGAACCACTTGATGAGCGCGGCGGGCAGGGATGGGCGATCGGGCGGCTGGTTTGGCACGGTTCTCAACACGGTCATGACGCTCCGGGTGTCCCCGTGAAAACCGGCGACTTAAACACCGCTACCAAGAGCCTACTACCCTGCCACGCCTCACCAAGTGTTCGGTCCCAAGAGACCGCGAGAGTAGTTAATTTCACAAGGTCCTAAGGTCCTGAGATGGCGGTGTTCCGGTGCGAGGGTCTCGAACCCTGCATCCCAACTAACTGTTAAAGCGTGCGGCTGCCTGTTCGCTGGTGCAGAACCAACAAAGTGGGGCGCGCGGATAAACATTCAAGCATATGACATGTAAGGGAAGCACGTGCATTCATGAGTAAGGGCTAACTTGTAGGAGTTTTTTACAGATGAAGACAAAACGAAAGACATGAAAAACTAAGTCGAGGGTCTTCACTCCTCGTCCGCCGCGACTTCCGCGGTCCCCTGGTCCTCTGCCGGACCGGCGTCCAGCCTAAGAGCCACGTCCTCGGCCACCGCTTCCAGCGCCGGGTTGACCATCTCAAGCTGCCCGGCGACCTGTTCGGCGGCATCGTGGACCTGCGCCTCTGTGCGGGCCCAGTCCCCTTCCACCCCCTGGATGATGGCCAGGGGGTCGAAGTTGGCATCCTGGCTGGCGCAGCATGCTAGCACGTACTTCGCCGTGGCTGCCGTTACTGCGCGCCCTTCTTGACTGGACCGGGTGGCTAAGGCTGCGGACATAAGGGTGAGGAAGTCGGCGACACGGCACATGCAGAAAGCATAATGCCGTGCCCCCTGCTCAAGGGGGGGCTGCTCCAGCCCAGCGGCGCCAGGCTGGCCACCATCCGGTCGAAAGCGGGGCGCAGCATGGAGGTGGTGTCGACCTCTGCGCGGAGTCGGTCACTCCTCTCCGCGTCACGCTCCCTGGTGAGCGTCTCGACACGAAGGGCTCCTTGCGTCCTCTCCCGCTGCAGCTCTCGCTCCAGCCGCTCCGCCTGACTGCGCCAGTCCTACGCCTCCTTACGGAGGAGTTTGATCTCCACGGCGGCCTCCTTCAGCCTCTCCTTGCTCGTCGCAAGGCGATTGCTCATGCTGGAGTGCAACTCGCCGAGGGCGGCCAGCAGAGCGTCCGCGTTCGCCGAGGGAACTGAAGTGTTGGAGGCCTCCGGAGTGGGCTGCACACCCAACTCGCCTTCGGTCGACGCGGTGGTCGCCCCTGTGGTGGCCACTTGGTGGTCACCCGCGTCGCCCCGATGCTCGTCCACCGCAACCAGCGCTGTCACGGCCGCTGCGGTTCCCTGGTCGCCCTCGGCTGGGGCACTTGAAGTGGTCGCCCTGAAGAAGGTAAAAAGGGGGGAAGCCTCTCAGATTAAAAGAACTTAACGGTTGTTCGTGCTTTAGTTTAAGTACCTGGCAGGAGGTCTCCTGAAGCGAGGCGCGGCCGGAGTGAGATTCGGCCCCCCTCGCGGCGCCAGTGGCAGCGGCAGTACGACCTGCGTAGCCGGCGCAGGCGGAAGAGCCGGGGCTGGCGGAGCGACCTGCGCCGGTGACGGCGGAAGGGTCGGTGTCGGTGGAGCTATGGTCGGGGCAACGTCTACTTCAACCACCCAGCGGAAGCTTGATTGAAGTCGAGCCGCGACGCCGTGAGAGCTCTCGCCTGGTCGAGCCCGACGGTGCGGTCGAGGTCGTCGTGCCCCCTGCCGGGACGCAAAGCCTCTTGGGGCTGGCGCCAGGGGCGTCATCATCAACGGGGCGTTTGCCCCTTCCCTGGTCGCCGGCTGGAGGAGGGTCCCGGATCGTTAGGACCCCTTAGCATGGCGTGTTCACCAGTCCCGTGGCGTCCATGGCAGGCATTGCACGGGTGATCGCCACACGCTCCCGGGGCTCCACAAGGCAAAGCGGGAGTGCGCCCGTCGGGAAAAGTGGGATGACGCCGGGGGCGCCCAGCAGCACCATCCAGGCGTCGACTTTTGCGGTGGTCAAGTCCCCTGCAGCTGTTAAAAAAAAGAAGGAAGAAGAACGCCGTCAGCTCAGCGACAGTCGCCAAAACCACCAAAAAAAGAAAAGAAAGACAAGTAGCCTACCTCCAGGAATCGTCCGGGTCATGTCATCGAGGCCCGTGTACTGCCAGGTTGGGCGGGCACAGCGGCGCAGGGGGCTGATTCTCCGAGATATAAAGTCTCGGAGAACCATGCCTCCCGTCAGGCCTGCTGCCCGCAGCTGGTCCACGCGGGTCAGCATCGTCTGGAGCTCGGGCGTCTCGTCGACGTGTGCTCCCCAGGTGGGGTTGCTGACCGCTGGCCCGGTCGGCAACTCCAGGACTTCAATGCCGCTGTCGTCCACGACATAGAGCCACTTGTTGCACTAGGTCTTCCAGTTGGACCTGAAGTCTAACGGGATGTAGCGCGAAGCCGCGCCGTCTCGGAGGCGAAGGTGGTAGCACCCCGACGGGATGGAAGGATCCATGGCCGCGCGCAAGGCGTAGAAAAAGCGAAAGAGAGGAAGGTTGGGGGCCACTCCCACGAACATGTCGCAGAAGTAGGCGAAGACAGCAAGGAGGACGATGGAGTTGGGAGGAAGATGAATATTGTGGATGGAGTAGAAGTTGAGGACGGAGAGGTAGAAGTCAGAAACCGGTGGGAGTAGGCCCGCCAGCATCGCCCAGCCGAAGAAAATCACTTCTCCCGGGCGGCGGTCAGGCGCGGTAGTCCCGGCGCGGACGCGAGGGTGCCGCCGGTAATATGCCGGGAAAACCTTGCGGTGTCTTCTTCCTCGATGGTCGACGGACGGAGCAGAGGTGCTGGAGATGCCATCAGGGCGAAGAAGGCGATGTGCAAGAAGGAGGTAGTTCGCAAGAAGCACGACTGAGGACTTAGCGGATGAGTGACACTGAAAGAAAGAACCGCTCCCCCCGTGGCGACTTATATGTAGGCACATGAAGGGATGATCTGGCGGGAAACCCGAGGGGGCGCGGCGGTTCAAAGGCGGGAAGCCCAAAAAGCTGTCAAAATGTGGGCACGTTCCCAAAGATCCTACGTCGGTTACGAGGCGAGGGCGGCTGCCTGTTCCGCCTCGGTGCCCAGAAACGGCGGCGGGCATTTAAAGCTGCGACGTTACGTGGGCATTTATAATGGACCCACCCGGGAGACTGAGTTGTTTTCCAAAAAGGGACAAAGGCGCTCCAGGGTGGGCCCGGGGGCTACTGTCGGTGTATTCTACACCAGGGTGCCCACTTCACCGCAGTAAGGGTGCAAGGTGGTCGCCCAGCGGACAGGTGGCGTCTAGGCCACGACGCTGGCGGTCAGCAAGATGGTCGCCCAGCGGACAGGTGGAGTCCAGGCCACGCCACTGGCGGTCAGTATGGTGGTCGCCTGTCGACAATGGTGTGGTGTCCAGCCACGCGGCGGTCAGCAAAGATGGTAAATCCGGCCAGATGGTGGTGACCAGGCCATGCCGCTGGCGGTCAGTATGGTGGTCGCCCAGCGGACAGGTGGCGTCCAGGCTACGCCGCTGGCGATCAGCAAGGTGATCGCCCAGCGGACAGGTGGCGTCCAGGCCACGCCGCTGGCGGTCAGCAAGATGGTCGCCCAGCGGACAGGTGGCGTCCAGGCTACACCGCTGGCGCTCAGCTCCCGAGGCCACCTAGTGGTCTGTGCCACCACACAGAGGATCAAGAGCATTTAATGCGTATCGTGCACATTAAATGGGGGTAATGAAGGCCACAGTGTGACGGCGCATGTTCCCAACACACACATTTATTACGGGTGACGTCACGATGAAATCCCTCTCCCCTGACGAGGCGGGCGGAGCCGGCAGGCACGCGGGGCCCGAGGCCGGGTGAAGTCGGCTATGTCAGAGCATTAAGTGTGACTCAAGAATAGTGACAGATGCATTAAATGCGGTGTGGTAGTGTAATGAGTGTGGTGCACTGATGTAAGCTCCCATGAGCCCCAGCCAGCCCTAGTATAAAAGGGAGCCGGGGTGCATGGGAGAGGGGGTTGGATGGATTTGGTTCGATTCTTCAACCTCTGAAGAGCGGTTCCGTCTGTTGGGATTGTCTCAGTTTCCCCCAAGAATACAAGCAAGAACAGATAAGCAGGACTAGGGCTATTACTCATCAGGAGGGCCTGAACCTGGGTAAACTCAAGCGTCCCCTTGCCAGCTTCGCCATTGATTCCCTTTCCTCTATCTTTCGAGCGATCTCCACGAAAGCCCCCTGTTCGAACTTCATATACACCCGATCCGGAGGTGTCTGTTGGCTCTTACGCCGATAGGGGGCTACTGTCGAATATCTAAATATGGGATATGTATGCGCGTCGAAAAGTCAAAGATTATACCATATATCCTAGGCATCTAGAGCCCTATTCTCATGGGAGAGGATGATATCGAAAGGAGTATCTCTATATTTGGAAGGAATTTATCATACTCCCAGGACGAGGAGATCAGCCCGAGTATGCCAGATAACAAGGAAGGTTAGTTACCCTTCGTGGATCCCTGGAGCGAGGATCCCCTGATTGGGTACAACTCGGAGTCCTCATCCGACGAAGTCTCCAGAAGATGGTGCACCCAGCTATAAAAATAGAGGGAGGCGCACGGATAAAGGGGAGAGCCAGAAGAAATCAAGAGAAGAGCCCTGATAAGACAGAGACAAGAGATTAGATTTAGGGGACCCGGGCTTCCCATCTTGATTGTAACTAGAGCTAGGCACCCTTGATCTATATTCGACCTTGATCGATCTGATAGTGCGAACCACAGGAGTAGGGTATTACTCGATCACGAGGCCCGAACCTGTCTAATTTGTGCTTTGCCTATTTTGTTGATCCTGCAACCCTCGAAGGTACCCATTTACAAATTTACAGTCGATTTCATAACCTTCGACAAGACGGTCAAAGATCATGGGAAGATGATCGGAGACAGAGTCCGAGCAAGTCAAAGAAGACAAGGAAAGACGATGATACTAGCTAGATACCACGAGGATCGATGAGGGCCATTGGATCACGGTCTAGTTGATAGGTTAGCGGGTCTAGATAGTATGTTTTGAAAACCGTGCAAGAAAACCCAGTATATGTGTGGGTTTTGGGTTTCCCTTGCATTGTTGTGTGAGTGGGTTAATCTTAGCCCTTGGTGGAGTGCTCTAGGGTTAGGGACTCATCCAAGGGTGGTAGGTGGCCCAAGAGTAGTATAAATAGAGGGGGTGCCCTCCCTCACTTGAGGGTTTGAGTTGCTCTTTTGAGCTTTGCCCACATGAAGTGAGGCTTTGTAAACCCTCCATCCAGAAAATACAAAGATTATCTTTGCCATTCTTGTGAATTTAAATTGCGCACTACATTATGTCTTTACTTTATGCAATTTAAATTTAGCATTTACTTTCTTGCATTTAAATACTCGCAATTTGGATTTGCCTCCTCTCCTTTTACATGCTGGTGATCAAGGATGTCTTGAGGGTGCTCATTTGGTTTTGCATCTCTCTTGCACCCTAGGATAGACTAGAGATCAAGTTTATATCAAGATTGCAAATCTATCCTGAACTTGTTCTTCGCACAGCAGTCAGACTTTGAATTTTAGAAAAATCTAGACACATCCTTTTTGAGTGATTCTTGTCGGTAAAGGTGCACGACTGATATATCCATCTTTGGAAAAATTTTGGAGTCCACTGGTTGCACCGTTTGGGCGCTACGAGGCGAAAACCGAGCCCCAAACTTCCTGATTGAAGTTTGTGACTGTCGATTGTTCTTGATTTTTCCTGATTTTTCTACAAGGCTTTTTGAGGTGGTTTTTGGTTGAGTGTTTCACAACTCATTTTCTCATAGGAAAAAAATTACCAAAAAATTTAGAGCAAAAAAAAATCCACCAACCACCTGCTCCAATGAGGACAATTTCTGAAAAATCTGCTTTTGCTTTTCTAAAATAGACTTTTGTGATTTGGCTTGATCTCTTTTAGAAAAGAAGTATTTGAATTGATTCCTTTTTTTGGACACATGACAACTAGAATTGTGGTTGACAAATCCCTCACATCTTTGAAGGAAAATCTTTGGGTGTTTCGGATTTTCATTGCGGGATTGTTTGGAGTACTGAGTGGGGGGAATTTTTATTTGGGATCATTCACCCAGGGTTCACAATTTCAACAAAAATTGCACAATTTTCTCCCATATCGCCGCGGTCTGGTATCAAATACCGGTCAAATTGAAAAAAAATTCAAAAAATTTGAAAATTCAAAAAAAATTACATGTCACAAACCTGTCGAAAATTGGTGAAAATAGCTCGATTTTCGTTAAAAATCGACCGCAAAAAATTCAACAAGTTTGTCGATTTTCCATGATAATCGTCAATTTTCGACGATAATGGGTCAATTTTCCATGATAATCGACGTTTTTTATTTTTTTCGAAAAAAAATTGAATTTTGAGTTTATGCTTGTTTAGCGATTTTCGGTGCCGACGCTGTAGCAAAATTCGTGTGTTCAATAGTAATGTGAACCTTGCATACACCCTCCTCTGATCGCTATCTCGATCCTTCACTAAATAACAAGTGCTACTCTACATAGTTAATTACTTACAATCTAATTAATCTACTTACTAAATCGTATTTTTAAATTTTAATCCAAATAAACAAAAGATTACCTACAAAATCACGATTCTTTTGTTCCTCCTTCCCTCTTCTTCATCCACCTCCTCCCTTCTTCCTCCTCCTACTCCTCTCCCTCTTCTTCTTCCCCTCTCCCTCTTCTTTCTTTCTTATTTATTTCTTTTTTACTCGCTCAGTGAGAAATGGCCTTTTGATCAGAGCGTCACGACTGCCGAGGGTTGTTGGCCTCTCTTATCACCTGAGAGGTGACCATTCATTCTCGGGCCTCTATCATCATTCAAAATGGCGACAGACTCTCTGTCTCCAATTTAAATGGCAATAGATGGCATTTTTTATATTTTTAATCGACATATTATTTCAATAATATTATTTTAAAAAAATTCTACCATGATGCTGCAGCACGGTGACCGATGGAGCAGAAGACGGCGGTTGCCCCCAAGAACATCAATGGCTCGAACCAGATAGCTACAGAAACAACCGATCAAATTCAGAAATTTTTACTGTTCTGACCTTGTACAGTGCAATACCGCGGGTTCCAGCCGCGGAATTTTTTTTTATTTTTTTATTCCTAATCCCATGGTCCCTGACCGCTACATCATTTTTAATTTTTTTTTCCAATTTTTTTCCCCTGTTCCAAGCCGCAGGATATTAAAGAATTTTTTTTCGTTTTTTAATTTTCCCGCTCCCACCGACCGCTGGTTATTTTTGTTCTATTTTTTTTCCTTTTTTTAAATATTCCACTCCCACCGAGCACTGGATTATTTGGGTGGCTTTTGTTTTCGTTTTCGTATTTTTTTCCTTTTTCTTTTTGAGTTTAATTAATCCAAAAAATCCAAAAAATCAAAAAATACATTTTGTTGATCAGGTCAAGCCACTGAGTTCAAAAATGACCACCACTCCACCAAACGAAGTCTCTAAAATCTCTAAAATGACCAAAATATTGTGTAAATTTGAGAAACGTTTAAGCTTTTTCGGCAGCCCATAAAATATCATGTTTAAATATACTCCCTCCAGTTTGGTAATATCTGTCGTTTTGGACATAGTGATGGTCAAACTTTCGAAACTTTGACTATCGATATATTTTTAAATATTTAAATTGGATACATGAAAATTATATGTGTAGACTTGTCTCGAGAAGTACTTTCATAATATTATAATTTTATTGGGTTTTATAAATATATTATAATAAAAATTAGCGGTCAAAGTTGTGTTTTGAAGACCGTGTCGATGTCCCAAACGACAGATATTACCAAACCGGAGGGAGTAATTTGTAAGAAGAATAGACCAGATTTGCTCTTTGATATATGGACTACCATATTCTGGAGAAATATTTAATTTACACATTGATTTGCATCTAAATTTTACTAGTGCAATAAACCTAAGTATTATAGTCGACAATTCATATATCATTGTTAGTTTTAAACCAGAGCTATTCAACTGACAACAATTTTTGATGTACAACTCCAAATTAAATGAGAGAAGTTTCTAAATTTGTATAAAATCATATAGATTATTAATATGTAAAAATATCGGAATTATGAATATTCAAATTCTGCTGCAGCTGCATGTCCATTTCTACAAAAACTGAACAAAGCGTATTCGTTTCTCCAAAAACTGGACCCTGGTAAACCGAACATGCATTGTTTCTCCAAATTGAGAAAACTTTCTAAATTTATGTAAAATTATGTAGATTATTAATATGTAAAAATATTTTAGTTTGGATTATGAATATCCATATTCCGTTGCAGCTGCATGTCCGGTTCTGCAAAAACCGAACAAAGTGTATTCGTTTCTCCAAAAGGCGGACAAAATGTTTTCGTGGTTGAACGTCGAGGTGGTGGTGACATGAAACAAAGTGTATTCGTTTCTAAGTGTATTCGTTTCTCCAAAGGGTCCTGTGGATAATTGCAACAGATGGGCGGCAATAATGGCTTAAAGTTAACATGCCTTAGGTAAACGAAACAATAAGAGCCCTTCTGGTACACTACTGAGTGCACCGGTAGTGATTTTTGTTTTTCTCTTTTCTTTTCCCTTCTTCTCTTTTCTCTTCATTTATTTCATGAATTAAGGAATTACGGTCTACTATAGATGTATCAGGGTTTTGAATATAAGACATATAACCTAGTATGGGGTATCACATAGAAAATTAAACTGAAAAAGAAAAAGAAAAAATTAAGGATTTTTTCGGATTAATTAAACTAAAAATTAAGGATTTTTCGGATTAATTAAACTGAAAAAGAAAAAAAAGAAAAAAAACTCACCTAAATAATCCAGCGCTCGGCGGGAGCGGGATATTTAAAAAACGGAAAACAAATAGATCAAAAATAACTAGCGATCGGTGGGAGTGGGAAAATAAAAAAATATTTCTTTAATATCTAGCGGTTTGGAACAGCAGAAAAAAAATTGGAATTTTTTTTAAATGATGTAGCGGTCGGGGACCGCGGGATTAGGAATAAAAAAATTCCACGGCTGGAACCCGCGGTATTGCACTGTTACGGGGCTATTTTTGCAATTTTGCTCGAAAAACAGCTACATTCGCAAAAAAAATTTGGATGAGGCCAGAACAGTACAAATTTCTCAAATTCAGTGGCAGCTGGAGAGGAGACGGCGGTGGCCTGGAAGCGGAGTGGCAACGACCTGGAAGTAGGTGGTAGCGGCAGCGGCCCTGGCAGGAGGAGGGCGACGGTGACATCCTTCGGGATGAGGCAGCGGCAACTCCCGTGGGAGGAGGCGGCGCCAAAAGAAAAGAAGGTTAGGTTTTGGGGCAAAAGGACAACAGATATAGAGGTATATCAGGTACAAAAGCTAAACCTATACAAGGCAATACATAAAAGGAAAACTAACAAATAGAAATACAAGATATTTTCCTAACAGACAACATTGTACCTGTTAAGAATAAACCAAAGTTAGCCCCCAACCGGTCAGAGCCTCCTTGTTCGTCGAGGAGAACCCTGTTGAGCTTGGAGGGCGATTCCTCGCCTTTCTGGCTATTAGACCTCAGCGCCTCTCTACCACGTCAGGGAAGAGGCCTTCCGATGACTAGGTGAGGGTGAGTGCTCTACCCTCGGTCACTGTACCCGTACCCAACCACTTACCACAACATACACTGAAATTATATTATTCTTTGGTATTACTACTTAACAGCTCAGGCTTACAATCTTATTGGTAGTTATGACATCATTTGTTTTAATGAGGATGCCATATGGATGAGCATACTTGCACATTTTATATCACAGGTTGCTCAAGCCACACTGGTTCAAAATGTAGGTTATGATCTTGCTATTGATATCTGGAGCCTTGGTTGAACAATCATTGAAATGCTCACAGGAAAGCTTCCCTGGAGTGGTCTGGAAAGGGTAAATAGTTGAACTTTCCATTCTTTATGTTAAGAAACTTAACACACATTTTGTGACGGACCGCACTTTTTAGGGGGTGCGTTTAAATCCGCAACGGCTACCTAGGAAGATTAGCCGTTAGGAACTAAGTCATACATTGCCAGCATAAGAACGAAACACCTATTTTAATACAAATAAGGCCTAACGGCCAGAGCTTTACAAAAGGAAGCGGTGAGCTCCAATACATTACATTACCAAAAGACCACACAAGCAAGGCGATTTTCTATTTCTCTTTCTCACCACATCCAAGTCATTCTGGGTTTCTTCCAACGTTATCATTTTGTCCATTATGGATGACAGGTCTTTAATAGCGAAGATGTGGAACTTCAAACTTTTCTGCAGTCCTTCAAAGAATCCTCCTATCTTTTTGGCTTCGGCATCTACTTCCTTGGGAACGTAACGGGCGAAGTTGCTAGATTTGTGCAAGCATCCCATTACCGTACTTTCCTCTTGTCCGTCCAAATTTCCTTGGGCATATCCTTGAGGTCCTATAGCTAGCTGTTCCGAGGTCCTTTCCATCAACCGCGTATGATGTCGTTCTGCTTGGTGTATGTTCCTTTCCATCATGGCTAGTACTCGAACTGGGTTGGTGGGGTTACTGGCTCACTCTTCATCGCTGCCTGGTTGATTGAGCTGGGATCCTTTTCCAGAATTACTCATGGTCTCAATTCTGACATTCTTTTCGGTCTGCAATAGATTTTTGAGAAAAGCAGAAGGCGAGTAAGAATTAGGGCATGAGGTGGGAGTAGCAGGAATAGATGAGGGCTCAGACGAAGGGAAGGAATTCTTTTAAGTGGGCGGAAATATATAGATAATTAGGGCAACCAAAATCAAGGAGATAGAGAACATAGTAGCTTTATAGAATATGGAATGTACACAAAACCGTTTTAAGGTTCGGCATACCCCATTTTACATTACAAAAAGCCTAATACATAGGTGGGTACAAATATACAACTATCGAACCTAACTACGACTGACGGCACCATCTTCAAGCCGTTGGTGAAGATCGGCGAACCACTTAACGGACTGCGAGGATTTTGAATCTAGGTGGAGCATGGAAAAACTTAAAACAAAACAAGAAGAGGGAAGGATAAGTTTCTAAACAAAGGTAAGGTAGAAAAGGAAGAAGGAGACAACAATAGTACTTATATTTTCATAATTCATTTTATTTGCAAGTAAAAATAATTTTTGGTAAAGATTTTTCCTAAGCCAACCTAGGGTCTTAATCTATGGTCAAGCCGGGCTCTGATATCACTTGTGACGGACCGCCCTTTTCAGGGGGTGCGTTTAAATCCACAACGGCTACACATGAAGATTAGCCGTCGGGAACCAAGTCATACATTGCCAGCATAAAAACGAAACAGCTGTTTTAATACAAATAAGGCCTAATGGCCAGAGCTTTACAAAAGGAAGTGGTGAGCTCCAATACATTACATTACCAAAAGACCACACAAGCAAGGCCTGAGCACAGAAAAAGAACCCTAAAACCAGACTATTTCGCCATCTACGATCTTCTGGAGTTCTCCGGCGTCTTCAAAATCTAAAATGGGTTGAGAAGCGAGATTGAGTACACAATAGTACTCAACAAACCGCACAGGAATTCTGAATATTACATGCAGGGATATTCACAAAGGAAGTGGCAATAAGGTTATTATTATCGTGGATGCAGTTTTATTTTCCAAGACATTTTACATTTGAAACACAAACCATACATAATAAAAATTAGCAAATTTTGAGTTTTCACAAGTTCATTATTACATCAAGTTGGAAATAACAAGTCTACTTGGGTTAGGTTACGGGATTCACCCCAATTCAAACTTAGCTTCATTTACCGGAAGCACGGCGTATTCGAATACCATTTAAATATGACTCTGCAGAGTTGCTCAGCTTTACCCACAAGATATCTACGACCGTTAATGCCACGCGATTACATGCAACTTAAATGCATGCGGCCGGGCCGAGACCATCAAAGCCTTTTGATTGAACATTCCCATGATAGCGCCTACCCGATAGGTTAATGGACCCACTGTTCTCGGGCTCCCACATGGCCAACTCAGGAGTCATGGGACAATACTGAGTGGGTACCTACCGTTGTGAGGATCGGCGAATGACACCTCATTCCCATCCCACCAAACCCTTCAGCCATTCCCCTATTGGGAATGCTGATCCCCATTCTCCTCACTGAGAATGGTACTACCACGCATGTAGGTATTCCCATGGGGTGAACAATGTAATGAGCTTTGTCGGAGACGGTTCAACTAACCGACCCGACTTGTGGTTGAGCGGGATCTAAGTTATGTACTTTTCCCAAGGTTGTGATTACTTAATTTATGCCTAAGACTTAGCCAATTCCAAACCAATAATCAACACCACGCACATTGGCCTCGTCATCGGTCGAGGATCGGGCACGTAGCCATCTAGTGTTTTGCCTGCCAAAGTCCTCTCATCGTAGCACATTTTTGGAACATAGTCTACATCAAGCCTCCAACTAGCAACGAGGTTTAATAACTAAGTCTAGGGTTTGCAAAGGAATATAAGTCACAACAATACAAAAGTGGGTCTTTAAGCAAGCTAGGTACTAGCTATGTCATCATGGCATTCCAAAATAAACATTTCTAACATTTAACATACCAACATAATGCGATATTAAAATAGTTATTACTACATTATTATCATGGGTTCAACATGTTCAAGGAGTGTGGCTTGCTTTGCGAGGCGAGGGGAAGTCCTAGGTCGTTGTTGATGTAGTTGAACTTGGTGCCGATCGCGTCCGGCTCCTGCTCCGGCTCCTCGTACTGCTCCGGGATGGGCTCCAAGTTCGGGTCTAGCGCACAAATAGCGAGCGATAAATAAATGAATAAAACAAAAGAAAATAAAAGAGAAAAACAAGAAAAAGGACAAATGAAAAGGAATTGAGAGAGAAAAGGGCCGGAGAGGGTTCGGGGGCACTTTAGGTATTTTGGAATTTTTGTGGACTTCGGATGACGAAATGGAAAGTGTTTTTGGACTCGGAATGGCGAGACGATTTGGAAAATGCTCTTTTGGTTATTTTTGGAGTTTCGGGGGATTTTCGGATTTTTGGGAGTATTTAAAAAAGGATTTTGGGATTTATTGAAAATCCAAAAAAGAAACAAAAAAATCAAAAATCGCAACGGGCCGCGCCAGCACGACCCATTCGGCCGATTTGGCCCATGGCCACGCAGCGAGGCGGAGCTGGCTGGCCTAAATCACATGCGGCCGTGGCCGACAGCGGCCCTGGCGTGGGGACACTGACCGGTGGGGTCCCGCTATCGGCAATAAGATCGATCGATCGATTTAGAGGGAGACAGAGAGCGAGAGGGAGAGCTAGGGTTCGGGGGCATGGCGGCGGTGTCGCGCAAGGCGAGCGAGGTGATGGGGTCGGAGGCGAAGAAGGTGGGGAGGCGAGGGGACGGGGGTGGCTTGGGTGTGGAGTTAGGGCTAGGGTTTTGGCGGGGGAGATGAACGGGCGGCTCGGGCCGAGGTGGGGGATGGGGGAATGGCGGCGGGGTTCAGCCTGGGAGGAAGACGAAGGGAGGCATCGGGACGAGGAAGGAAGATGAAGGGAGGGGGCTCACCAAAGGAGATGAAGAGCGAGGCGAGCGGGGTGGAGGAGAGCGCACGGGTATTTATACCCTAGCGCGGCATGGGCGAGCGGCGGAGTCGGTGAGGAGGCTGGCGGGGGCATGACGCAGCAGAGGCGACCGAAGCGGGTGGCGCGAGGTCCCGAGGCGGTGGCGAGGCGTGACACGGGTGACGAGATGGCGGGGACCAAGCAGAGAGGGGAGCAGGCGGGCGACGCGACGGCGACGACGGACTGGCACCGCGCGGGCAAGGACCGGTCCGAGAGGCGGAAACATCGGTCCGAGCGACGGACTCCAGGTACATTGCAACCACTCCCTCTTTGCAACCCCCACTCCAAGAACCGGATCAAGAACTCAAGAACACGATTAAAATCCGAATTAAACTCAAATTAGGTTGCAATTAGGGTTTTGATTTTTGCTTTTGAAATTTTTTGGGGTATTTCACATTTCCTGAGATGCATTTATTTTGTTAGATAATTAGAGTAGCTTGCCTTTCATTACTTGGATTTATAATGATTAATAATAGTAACATTATTCAATCGGGCACTTGCCTAATCAAAATTGAGGTTGTAAAAGAATGTGTTTCATTTGAGTATCACATAAATGATAGTGTCTTATGTTGTGTGGCCACGAAAGGTTCGACCATGAAATTTGTTTTGGTTGTAGATTCTCAGGAGATGTTAAATAAATTATTCCTTTGATGATGTTGTCTGCAATGAAAATTAGACATTTTTCATACCAAGTGCACTTGCACTTTGTCATCAGCATTCAACAGCCCAAAATGATTTTCATTTATTTCTGAAAGACTATGTGGAGGTTTACTCCTATGTGTGATGAGTAATTGACTGTGTGCTTAGGTTTGAGTTTGCTTTGGGGTGAGCAATTTGAGCTGCTATGAGTAGCCCATGACCAGACGACAGAGCATTTTGAGGTCGGAACCTTGCCAGGTCGGTTCTTAAGAGGTCGGGACACCCTTAAGTGGTGTTAAGCTAAAATGAGATCCTTAGCTTTATGATTGCTCGGATGATTACTGCTTATCATTTTGAGGAATGCTATGTGATGTGTTTCCCTTGTCTGTGATGGTTACAAGATTTCGGAGCTAGGTCATGGTGAGGCAAAAGAGATTGGGACTAGGCTGGGAGAACTGAGGTCTATAGGGTCAAGGTGTCGCCAGAGGATGAATGAGGCTGGGGAGAGGCTGCGAATCAGGACAACAAGTAGATGATTGAGATGCTAACTTGAACCATACTCAAGCGAAGGAGAATCGTTGGATCAAGAGTTTGCAGGTTGAGCAGTAGTTAAGTTAGTGTGTGGATGTGTGGATAAAACCCGTTATGTTATTGGGTTGCGGGTTAGCCCATGTGTGTGTTGAGTGAGTAAATCTGAACCCTTGATGAGGTTTCTTGAGTGACAAAAAGGTCATCTAAGTGTGGAGATTGGGAGTAAATCTGAACCCTTGATGAGCTTCTTGAGGGACAAGAAAGTCACCTAGGGTAGATATTGCTCCTATTATGCTATAAATAGACAGGTGTGGGTATGCCCCCATCCCAAGCTTGTAAGAGGGGATTCTTTGGTTGCTTGAAAAGAAGCTTTGCCCACAAGGTTGTGTGGCTTTAGGAATCCCCCTTCTCCAAATGTTGCAAGATTTAGTTTTTATGTTTTGAAATTTATTTCAGTTCTTGCATCTTTACTTTTGCACTTTAAATTTGTCTTCCCTCCTTCTAAGTGCTTTTAGATTTTGTGCCAAGAATAAAAGACTGCTGAATAAATCTTCTATATATCATATCCTAGTCATCTAGGCAATTTATAACCTTTTCTTTTCAGTTCCTACAAGAAATCGATCTTTTATGTTTGGAACAAGAAAGATCTTTGTAGATCATGTTCTTGTCTGTTTAAAGGGTTGTTCTCTAGTGTTCTTGCTTACTATGACTTGTGGAAGATCATTCAAGTCTATTTTGATCAACAGAACTCCATGAGCAAGATCAGGGTGAAGTATTTGTTAAGATCCGGTTCTTTGGTGCAACCTTCTCCAATCGGAAAAAGGTCAGATTCTGACATCAATCCATGCGATTGAAGGTAAGAATAGGTCCCTGACATCCATAGGAAGGTGCACACAAAGTTTTACGGATTTAGGATCAGCCGATCAAAAATTATATCAATTTTTTGTTTATGAGATCGTGCTGATTTTTACTATTTACTCCCGAATACTGTTCATCCGACCTCTAGGTCGGCAGTATTGTTCATTGAACACAATTCATCCGACCTCAACTTGATTAGAGTACTGTTCATCCGACCTCTAGGTCGATGGTACTGTTCACTGAGCACTGTTTATTCCGAACTAAACATGGTCGGAGTACTGTTCATTCGACCTCCAGGTCGGTGGTACTGTTTGTCCGATCTCAACTATTCGGATTTTATAATTTATTTGA
Source organism: Rhipidocladum racemiflorum (assembly GCA_036346355.1). Classification (NCBI taxonomy): domain Eukaryota; kingdom Viridiplantae; phylum Streptophyta; class Magnoliopsida; order Poales; family Poaceae; genus Rhipidocladum; species Rhipidocladum racemiflorum. Next base: position 28,647,293 of record CM070575.1, on the reverse strand, counting down.
TCTGTTCTCTTGGTGGCTTGAATTTTTAAAGGGGAATTTTATTTGGCTCATATCCACCCCCCTCTAATTGCCTTTTTGATCCTTCAATTTCGAGTCTAAAGCATGAGCTCTACTCTCTTTTTTTTGTGCGACAGCTTGCTGCTATGTTTAATGTGATGCATAAAGACCTACCAATTCCTTTTGATTTGTCTCCAGACGGAAAAGATTTTCTGAGGTCCTGCTTCAGGAGAATTCCAGCTGAGAGACCAACAGCAAGCAAGTTGCTAAACCATCCATTTGTCCAAAATTCAAATCTCTACAACCAGTGAAGTTCTATACATTCATTTGCAGGAACCAAGGTCCAAGGAAACTCTTCTGATCCCAGGCATCAAGATAGCATTAGCCTGGCAAAAGTAACTAGCAAACAGTAGCTTTTGTTCCATTTGTGAACTTACTGGAAAAGCTTGTGTTTTGAGGGAACAGAAGCATAGTATACAATGACATAATACAATTTTTCAGCAGTTTGTCACATCTTGGCTCGACCATAACTTTCACAAGTGGAATACAATGACATAACACGCTCCAACATATATACATCCTACAAGTTAAGTTTTCCTTAAATGAACATGTTGCATCTTTCCAGTGCCAGGCCTTTTACATTTTGAGGCTAACCTGGATTTTGTGTGCTACAACTCAATCTGAATGGTGATACCTTAGTAGCTGGATGGAATTAGGTTGTTCATGCTATGCCAGGGGTGCAGTACATTCTAGAACACCAAGTCCTCAGCTAACCAGTCACTTCACAAAATTTGCACAGGTTGAGAACTAATGTACTCTTTATTATGATATGATGGCCTGATTTCTATTGGAAAACAACACCAAAATAGAGGACTCCACCATACGTATATGCAACAGGTATTTATATTTGCCAACAAGTATGTTTAGCACAGTTGCAATAGTTTTTTTTAGTTTGGTTGCTTTGATATATCCTTTTACTATTGAGCAATGCTTCTATGTTTTTCCTTCTAATACAAATTGCATAAATCTTAGAAGCAATCGAAAAGGTAAATAATATGCTGGTCTAACGATATGCTGGTCTCGGCCATGATATTCAAAGCAATCCTTATCTAATGTCAATTCCTAAGCGGTTCATTGCCAGGTTTGGTGCTAATCCCATAAACCTAAAGGCGCTTGTTGGTCTTCTACACCATGCATATACTATTCCGTTAGAAAAGGAGAAGATTGAAGGGAATATTGCACTGTGTTTAAAGCTCTGCTATGACATGTTACCAATCCATCTCAAGCAGTGTCTTGCATTTTGTTCCTTGTTCCCAAAAGGTTACATCCTTGATAAACATCGCATGGTCCTCCTATGGCGCTCTCAAGGTTTCATCATGCCTGTCGAAGGGCGTGAACTTGAGGACATTGGAGTTGAATATTTCAATGGGTTGCTGTGCAGATCATTCTTCCAGTATTCACCTTTTCATAGTGAAAAATTTGATAAATTTGTGATGGATGAGGTTATTTACAATGTGGTTGTGTCTGTCTCCCATAACAAATATTTCAAGCCTGAGGATCTCCTTAGCCATATACCTGAAAATATCTTTCATTTGTCGCTTGTTTTGTTCACAATTTCAGACTCTTCAACTGATGTCCATAACAGAAGAACTGAAGGATTTGCAGACGTTTCTGGTTGTGCAACCTGACTGGCAACAGTACAAGATGTCTTTCCCTACCTTAAATCTTGTCGGTTTAGATGATTTCTTTCTGAAATTCAGATCCTTAGAGACACTGGATTTGAGCTACACTGACATAGAAGAGCTGCCCAGCTCGATTTCTGGCCTGAGAAACTTGAGGTACTTATCTCTCAACAACACAGGCATCAGGGCTCTTCCATCTGAGTTCTGCAGCCTCAGCAATCTGCAGACACTGGAAGCGAGAGACTGCCGCTTCCTCACCCGGCTACCCGAAGACACAAGAATGCTGCTTAAGCTGCGCCACTCGATGTGGGGAAAGAAATCGGTTATGTTTGCATGCCGCCTGGTGTTGGACAGCTGACTGAACTCAAGACGTTGCCGGTCTTCCATGTCGGTGGTGGTGGCTCATCGCATTGCTCCATAGGTGAGATGGGAAACTTGCAAATCCTGAGGGGTTGGCTAACCTGAATGATAAACAGCACCTCCAGGATTTAACACTGCAATGGCACGACGGCGGCATAGAAGACATCAACGACGACGAAGAACAAGAAGCAGGAAATATGGCTGGGCAGGTGCTTGAAAGCCTCCAGCCTCACGCCAACCTCCAAGAGCTCGCCATCAGATACTATGAAGACGGTGCATTTCCATCTTGGATGCAGAGCTCTTCTTCCATACCCAGATTAGTCTCGCTCACACTCGACAGCTGCTGCAACTGTACCCGGTTACCCGCCATTTCCCAGCTCCCATCACTGAAGTTCCTGAGCGTACGGAAGACGTACGACGTGCAATGGCTAAGCAGAAATGCTGACGCACATGGCACGACCGAGTTTCTATCTTTGGAGCTATTTTTTATGATATGATTAGAGTCCGTGTTCATGTATAGAAGGATAATATCTATTGGTGGGCAAATCCAAATTAACCTCCAGGGGACCTCCACTATATATAGGGGCATTACCTTGTACAGAGAAATCAATTTAATAAAGACAGAGGTTTTTCCATATATTGTGTGCGCTCTTTTTCTTCTGTTCGTGTGATTGCTTGGCGTGCCGCGGATTAGCGTGGGTGAATGATCTTGTTATCAGCACGAGTATTTACCACAAGAAGCAGAGAATCGACGACTATGACGAACGACTACCACCGGTGATTGATCGCCCGATCCGATCTGCAATCAACTCGCCATCAAGTCGACATCCACTCGGATCGGCGAAAAAAGTCATACGCGACTCTATTCTACGCGATAGTCAACACGCTATCAAGAACGTAAGTAGTCGCGCGTGATCAAAATCCTGCAGATTGTCTTATTGGATGTATTGATCTAATCTACTGTTCGATAGCGAGATCTGTTTCTGTTCATCGTCTTATCAACATAAAAAAGGGGGGATCGACTTCGGCCGACGACCAAAAGCCATCGACGCAGCCGACGCCTCACGCGCCAGAAAGCGGCGGCGCCAGGAATAGCGTCCGCGTCCAGCGCGGCGGTGACTCCGCGCCCGCACGACAGCGCCCGACGCCTGCAGCGATCGCTCGAGCCCCGGCCGCCTCGCGCCCGTAGCCGTGACTCCCGGCCGGCGCCTCGCGCTGACGAGCCCAGCCGCGCGCGTCGGCCGCGGCCGTCGCCGCCTCGCTCATGACGCCACCGCCACCGCTACCGCCGTATTCAGCCGATCGTCCTCAATCCCCGCCGGCTGAGAGCCACCCGGCCCTGTGCGCGAAAAAGGAAGCGGTGGCTTGGTTTCCCTAGCCGCCGGGTGAAAGAGGGGGAGTTTGGACCAATTTGGCAAATTGGGCCGCCCTAGGTCATAAAAAAACAGAAATGTGAAATGACGTTTTTACCCCTCTGTTTTCTGTAATTCTAGAAAATAGTGGTTTGAACTAAAAAATTAGATTTTCTACATTTGTGGACTTCCGAAATTTTTGCAAAATTATGTTTTAGGACATATTGGAAGCTCCATATCCTAGGTTTATTTTCTAGCTTTTTAGCCATGCTTAATATGTGGTAAATTAATTTTTCCTGTTACTCAAGTAATTCTAAAAATTGCTTAAATATTAACGAAAAATTGCAAAATTTGCTAGAAAATTATGAGGACTGGTTGGGATTTGATTTCAATAATGAAGAAACCGATGCAAGACAATTGGTATCTAAGAAAATACACATGAGGCTTGGTTCTTTAATTGGCACCCGGAAACGAGAAGTGCTCCCTCACTCATGTGAGCCCTAGGGGCGGATTGACCTGGCCATGAGTCGAGTTGACGGAGACATTCATTACCTGTTTTCACTCCCAGCCAACAAGAAATACATAAGATGTAATTAGCATTATGCCACATTTAATTGATGTTGGGATTTATTTTCTGTTATTAAGTAATGCTGAAAAATTGTTGTATAATTAACAGAAAATGGCTAAATGCTAGGAAAATTCTGGGAAAATTATGATAATTATCTACTAAATAGATATAGACCAAAACTTTATTGATTCAGTGAGAATGCATACAAAATAATATTTTACCAATAGTAAAATTTCGTATTGCTTGCATATAAGATATGTCTGACATCGCAAAAAGGGAATTTGTTGTGCTTGCCCTGGATGGCAGTAATTATCTCACTTAGGCGATGGATGCCAAAATCAACCTAACAGTTAGAGCACTTGGAGCTGCTATTGCCTAGCCTAAAACTGGTGCACCTGTTGTTCCCGAACCCGCAAAATGTGTTGCTTTATATTTCCTGAGGCACCATCTTCATTCGAACCTGAAGGCCAAATACTTGATGGAGGAGGACTCGCTAGTATTATGGAATTCCCTGAAGGAACGATATAACCAGCAAAGATCTGTGTTGTTGCCAGAAGCACAACGAGAATGGACCCTCCTACGCTTTCAAGATTTCAAATCCGTGGCAGCATATAATTCTGCAATGCACAAACTTGTCGCTAAATTAAGGTTTTGTAACCAGAAAGTTACTGATGCTGAAATGATCGACAAAAACTTGTGCACCTTCCACCACAACATGATGATACTACAGCAACAGTACCGTCATGCAAAGTACAAGAAGTACTATGAGCTTATTAGTGTTCTGCTAGAAGCAGAAAAACATGATGAACTCCTGTTGAAGAATCATCATGCAAATGCTAATAGAAATCAAGCATTGCCCGAAGCACATGCTACCGCTCAACAGGCTAGTAATAGCCATGGCCGCGAAAAAGGTCAAATGCATAAGGGGAATAAATAGAAGAATAGCATAAACCAAAAGGGAAATGGCAAATTCCAATGGAAAGGTAAGGGAAAGGTACTGGAACCTTCGTGCTTTAGGTGTGGGTGCTTTAGCTATTGGTCACGTATCTGTCGCACCCCAAAACATCTGGCGGAACTTTACATGAAATCCACTAGGAGATTCCAGAAGAGTCAAGAAAGAAAGGCTGAGGCACACTTCGTTGAACAAGAAGGTGGGAAGAAGGACGACAATGTCACTAACCCTACGATCGAGTTCAAAGAAAGCCTTCTCGCATATGGTGACTCGCCCATGGAGGAAGATGACCTTCTTGGTATTGAACTTTGTGGAATTCCATAAGAATACCAATGTTCCCTAGGAGGAAGAACATGACTTATATGGAGACTTGCAATAGTTTCCTTGTACCCCTTTTTGCTTTATGTCACATTTCCATTAGTTGAGTCTCCTTAAGACCCTCATATTATCAGTTTGAATATTTATATTCCTGCATGAACATTTGGTCTTTGCTCCTGTTGAGCAATTATCAATAATAGTCAAATAAGGTGTTTTTCCAGAATATTTGCTCATTCTTGTTTTATGCTTGTCCTATATTCTACAATTTTTCCTGATGCAATAATTGTTTGATTGTTAAGTCATACCTTTAATATAGAACAAAATATAATCCAGCGAAGGAGGAATAAATTTGTATAGGAGACAGCTATACCACACTAAGTGATTTGAAAATTATGACTATCGCCAGAAGCGATGATCTTATAGTTGGCACTGGAAGAATGTCATATTATACCCTAAGTCCAGTTGTACTCATTTATATCTTAAAGATATTGGTCTGAATGATACCCATATGCAGACATAGAAAGAGGGTGGTACTAAATACCTACTCATGGCTAAGTTTAATGGGTGTAATAAATGTGTGGTTGAAAAACTTCCTCTCTTCTTCTCTGGGTTATACTACGCATATATAAAACCTAAAGTTTGTGTTGCGATAAAAACCCAGAGATATTTAAAGATCTTGTAGATCGACTAGGTAATCTTGAGTTGAATATTATAATAAAATAATTAGTAATTCTGCTGGCCATAGCATAAAGACTTTCCTACACCTAAAGATTTCTTATGCCCTGTTTGTGCTATAGGAAAACTTACAGTTAGATCCTAACTTTTAGAGGAATCACTGAATTTCCTAGAGAAAATTCGAAGTGATATATGTGGATATTTTCAGCTCCTGTTGGGCCCTTTCAGATATTTTATGTCTCTTATCTACTATGAACCATGCTTCTGCCAAAAAAAATTAATTGCCCAGAGCCTCCTTTTCAGAAGAAAGAATCAAGTCTATTCAAATAGACAATGCTAACGAGTTTAACCTCAAAAGCATTTAATGATTATTATATGGCCCTGTGAATTAATGCAGAACTTTTAGTACCTTGTGCACACATTAGAATGGCCTTGTAGAGTCATTATTAAATGAATAAAATTTATTGCTTAGCCACTTTTGCAGAATAGTAGATACCCACCAGTTGCTGGGGCCACGCAGTGCTGCACACCATAATATTAATTCAACTCAAATCAACTGCATATTATGGAATTTCCCCGTTGTAGATAGTGCATTGAAGAGAATTAAGTATTTTCCATCTGCGAAATTTTTAGTTGTGTTGTATACATGTCAATCTCTCCACCACAGCGTACCACCATGGGACTTCACCGGAAGTTGGAGATTTGTACACGGCTCGGTACACTGATTGTACTAAGGACTTTTCTGGCATTAGGGGGAGATAAGTACCACAATAAAGAATGCCGAGTCCTTAGATCCACGCACTAAAGAGACCGAACTTGAAGTTCAGAAAGTAATAAATCTGCAACAAATAAGCTAATAATCTGCCAAATGCCTTCACTGATCATAAGGTAGTGGAAAGATTTCACATACCTGCAGTATATGCACCTGAAAGAGTGAAAGTATCCTAGAAGGATATTGAACCCACTCTTGACCCTCATGATAAAATGAGGGGGAAGCCTCCAAGTGCACGTGACTCAATTTCGCGGAGACGTCCGCAGAAATAGAGAACCAAACAATTGAGAACACTACCCATGATAGTGGAAAAAGCTCAACCTGATGTTGAGAAAATCCCTGAAGTGAACCATCTAGAAGATGGTAACATCCCTGAAGTGATCCATCCTAAAGATGATAACCCCAGCGTATATTTGTACGTACAATCCAATGCTGGAAAGTTGGAACACCCAGACTTCATCGTCGTGGGAAATCACGAGGAGCTAGAAGATATTAATAAAGAGATATCCCTGAGGTGATGCAGGAGAATTATATATAAAGAAAGACTACAATTGTCGACATATTTTGTCTCTAAAAATTACTAAAATCTGAATCCAGAACCAAAGTCCATAGCAGAGTGCCAAGAGCGCTCATATAGGGTCAAATGAAAGGGCAATTGAGGCAGTACTCGTTTAATAAGAGAAAAGTTCTTTGTCCTGTTGACCGAACATTTCCTGAAATATTCCCTGTAGGATCAAATAGATTTTTTATCCTGAAGAGATATGAAAATACTCAGGTGGTGAGATATAAAGCGAGGCTTGTAGCACAAGGGTTTTAGCAAAGACCTATCATCGATTACGATGAAACCTGTTCTCCTGTAATGAGTGAAATAACGTTCCAAAATTTAATATTGATGGCAGCAGGCTTAAACTTATCAATACAGTTGATGGATGTAGTGACCGCATATTTATATGGGTCAGTGGATACGGATTAAAACAGTCGGTAAGGATGTGGTACAACCGACTTAGTAAATTCCTCCTGAAGAAGGGATATTCAAATAATGATGATTGTCCCTGTGTGTTCATAAAGAAATTCCAGAATAGATTTTGTATCATCTTGGTATATGTCGATGATCTGAATATCATTAGAACCACAGAGGAAATAAAGGAAGCAAATGCTTACCTCAAGACGGAGTTTGAGATGAAGGATTTGGGTAAAACCAAATTTTGCTTAGGCCTGCAGCTTGAGCATTTCCTAGAAGGAATTTTAGTGCACCAGTCTGCCTATAGCAAGAAGGTATTGGAAAGATTTAACATGGATAAATCTCATCCTTTAAAAACACCCGTGATAGTAAGAGCCCTTTAAGCGGACAAACACCCATTTAGACCAAGGAATAAAAAATGAGAAAGTCTTTTGGACCTGGAGTCCCATACTTATGTATCTTGTGAATTGCACAAGGTCTGATATTACATTCGCAATAAATTTGCTAGCATGAAACAGTATAGATCCAACCAGAAGATATTGGGCTAATATCAAGACTTTACTCACATACCTCTAAGGTACCTAAGATCTTGGATTGTTTTTCGTGAAGAACCAAGACTTAACCATGGGGGAAAGTATGGATGTTGGCTATCTGTCTGATCCCCACAGTGCCAAAATTAAGACTGGTTTTGTATTTCTCTGCAGTGGTACAACTATTTCTTGACGGTCTTTCAAACAGACTTTGGTAGCTACTTCTACCAATCACTCAGAGATTATATCTTTGTATGAAGCCTCACGGGAATGCGTTTGGCTAAGATGTGTAATTAACCACGTCCAGAAGTCATGTGGTATGAATACCGTCGATATCCCTACTATTATCTATGAAGATAATGCTGCTTGTGTTGCACAAATACAAATGGGTTATGTAAAGAGCAATATCATGAAGCATATTGCCCCTAAGTTCTTCTATCCTCACGAACTCCAGAAGAACGGTGAGGTAAAAATAATGCAAACTAAGTCATATGAAAATCTAGAAGATTTATTCACAAAATCTTTGCCAAAGTCTACCTTCCAAAGGTACGTCAATGGCATTGGAATGAGGCGAATTAGAGATTTGCAGAGTTCAAGGGGAGTAAATCCTGAACCATAATCCCTTTTGCTCGATCCTGAAAATCATAGTTTATATCTTCAAGATTATAAGTTGTCATCTTTTTCCCTTAAGTGAGTTTTCTTGAAGTTTCTCACATCAAGGTTTTTAATGAGGCAACTAGTGTAACACGGAGTGCGAGTGCAATGTACTCTTTTCTTCATCCCTTTTTTCCCACTGGGTTTTTGTGAGGACTTTTTAATGAGACATGTGCATTACGCGGTATTCGCCCAAGGGGGAGTGTTATGATATGGCTAGAGTCCGTGTTCCTGTATGGAAAGACTCTATTCATTGGTGGACGGATCCAAATTAGCCTCCAGGGGACCTCCACTATATATATAGGGGCATTGCCTTGTACGGAGAAATCAATGTAATAAAGAGATAGGTTTTCCCTTATATTGTGTGCGCTCTTTTTCTTCGTATCGTGTGATTGCTTGGCGTGCCGCGGATTAGCGTAGGTGAACGATCTTGTTTCACAACACTACTAAACCCGTGGGAGATACAGAGTTGCCGGATGGTCTACAGGGGCCACGCTAACTAGATACAGGTAGTTACAACAGATAACAATCGGTAGCTAGATTACAGGAGACATAACAACATTTATCTCTAACAGGTTGGAAGAACTGTTTGAAGTATCTGAAGGTGATTGCCCTCACCTTCCCAAAATCTGCATCAGTAGGTGCTCAGACCTGAAGAGGCTGCCCTGCATTCCTTCTCTGGTGGAGCTGGTACTCCATTGCTGCCATCAACTCCCTGACTACCCGCGCACTCCATTGCTGTCAGTCCTTGAAAAAATCGAAGGTTTCGGGTTTCCACGGTGTTAGCTCGCTTGGCCAGCCTTCTCAACTGCCAGAGCTGAGGAAGCAGTGCGCGGGTAGTCGGCGCTCACCGTGGTTGAGAGGCTGAAGATTGCAGGGTGCCCCAAGCTTGATCTGTCCAAGAACTGACAGCATTACAACCTGAAGAAAGCATGCTTTACGACCCGAAGGAAATAAAGCTGGTGTAGTGCCATTATTTTCGCTTGATACAAGGTTGTGATCGTGTTGCAGTAGATATAGACATAATCGGGACCAGGAAATTGAAAAGCCTTCTTTAATTTTCAGACTTAATTGGTGTGTGAGGTGAGGCTGTTGACATGCATTGAATCCTTCTTAGGAGATTGTGCTAAACCGAGTCCCGAGTCAGGGTTCACATCACATTGATCGTCATGTAATTGCCTACTCTCCTTAGATTGTGCGGGAGAATCAACAAGGGCCGGGGACGCCGTATCCGTATGGTGCATTGTACATTTCTACATGAGAAGCAAACTAAGACTCCTCGAACCACCCCATGTGGTCCGGCCGGCGACTTTGCTTCTAAGAGAGGCTTAACAATCTCTTTCGACCGGACTGGTCAGACTCGAGATGAGCACGTTTTGGTCGTGTCGTTTTTCTTTTATATATGTGCATGCGGCTGGTTGTTGGGATCTGGGAAGAACACATGCGCCACGGGAAGCACGGCATACACATATGATATGCGGCTCTCAGGCCCCATGGTCCATGGTGTAGTCCCTTGTCAGTCTTCAATGAACGAATATTTATCTCCTGTTTCAAGTTGAACAGAAGGGCACGCCAATACTAGAGTCGGCTCGTTCGTCATGGATAAGTTGGTAGTAGCCATAGCACAATACCTTGCTACCAATGCCTTGCGATGTTCTAGAGAAAAAAAAAGTTTATTTGTTTCTTAATTTTTGCCTCTCAGATACATCATACAATAACCTATCTCCATCTCTAGGGGTGGGCATTTTTAAACGGAAACCGAATTAACCGATTATTTTGATTTTTTTTTTATTTACGGTTTTCGGTTTGGTATTTTGGTATAATTCGGTTTTCGGTATTCGGATCGTTTTTTTGATTCCAGAAACCAAAATAACCGAATAGCCCATGTACAATACTACTTTTATAATGTTCTTCCTAAAGCTACCAAACAATTGTCACGTTCTAACATATTTATGCATGTGTGTGGTATGTTCGTGCGTTTTATTATACTTATACTGTAATGACCTATGAATATTGTATGGGTTTATTTATATTCTGTGTTGTAACATGAGAATAATAAAATCTAATGTACATAGTGTTTATTTATATTTCTGTTAACCGAAAAAACGAAGTAACTGAACTGAAATATTTCGGTTAATTCGGTTTGATTTTTCATTTTGATCCGAGAAATTCGATAGCTAATTTTTAAAACTGAATTATTTTAAAATAAAAAAAATCAAACCGATTAAATCGTAAAAATCAAATGTCCACCCCTAGTCCCTACGTACCCATCTCTTGATACCAGTTAAAGATACCCTTCGGCACGTTTGACCCTGGCTTAGACTCACCTAGCCTTCAATTCGGATCCGAGCTGGCATCTATGTCATACTGTAGGGATGGGCCCTTGTGCCTTACAAAGTGAGAGAAAGAATGGGATTCAACAAATAAGATTAAGGGAATTGCTAAATGGTATCAGAGTATTTTTTTTTTGTAAGCACTATTTTTTGTCATTTAGATTTTGCTTTGTGATTCACTTTGTAGTTTATTATTTTCACTTTTGAGTTTCGGGACCCGTATTTCGAGACCTACCGAAATAAATCCATGTGGCATCAATCAACATCAGGTATATACTAGCTACATGCCCGTGCGTTGCTACGAAAAACAAAATTGATAACGAAAAATAAAGATTAAAAAATAAAAAAAATTATTTTACAAGATCAAACATCTATCTTTAACGCTTCGTTTCTTGTGAAAGCTGGCTAATTAAAGCAACGTTTCGTTTCTTGAGTAGGGCAATTAAGCGAGGCGATTAAGTAGAAAGAATTAAGCGAGGCGAATTAATGGCGTGTAGAGATGACCACTTGGCCAGTGGTGCTTTAGAATAGTAGAGAAAAGAAAGAGGTTGCACATCTCATCAAAAGTCTCCCTTCCCTTTGTAATGAGTTTGTTCATCGTGGCGTCGTACGTGGGACGGCAGCGAGTGAAGGCACTACTCGGGGAGGGCTCAACTCCTCCGGCAAATCTGATCCCAAGCCGCTTTTCTCGGATAGACTAACCATCAAGCTGTGGATGGAGCCAGCACCAAACACTTGCCCAGGGGATAAACAAGGACCACGCACGCTGCCAAGTCAATTTATGCTGTCCTCAGATGAAGTTAGCCGTACGGAATATGGATCGCGAGCATCAAGGATAACATCAGAGAGGAGCAGGCAGTCCGCAGGAGAACACAACCACGCACGTATTTGCAACTGCATGGTCTCCAGCTGACGAGTCATGTACTCATGTTAATCGATTGGGGCATTGTGGTTACAAATTTACAATAGGACTTTTAGTCTCATGTTTGCATTGCGACTGAAAACGAAATAGAGACATCAACCTTCTCAGACGGACAAACGCACGTGTTAGTTGTTACATTGTTACATCTGAGTTCTGACCAAATCATGCCTAATGTGACGCCCCCGCGCTTCCATTCATTGTCTTCGATGTAGCGCGCAATACCAAACCAAATACCACGAGCAGTGGAGTCCTGAGCTAAGCCTTGGCTAAACCCGGGAAATCTTAATTCCATAATGCCTTTCAAATCCTCCTAGCCACTATCCTACTGCAATAATTCTCGCTAAGAAGAATGCCCATGTTGTGACAATTCCACCATGAAGGTAATGGGTTACCCCTACAACACGTCCTTGTATAATGCTCAAGGCTCTAGGCTGAGTAGCAGGAGCAACTTTTAATTTGTTAAGAGCCCAAACGATAGATTCAATGAGTTCTTGCCAATAACCACGGCCACTGAATAAAAACATTAAACTGAAGGCCCAGACAAAATGAGCACCTAAGAAAAAAAGGACATATGCAGATAATGAATAACCATAAGACTGAATTACTTGGGATGCCTGTGCCCACAAGAAAGCTCGGAGCCGCCCATTAATCATACTGGAACTCTGTGCAAAGTTTCCCCCTGTGATTTGAGTTACGATCCCTTGATCACTTATAGTACCCCAAACATCCGACTTCAATTTCCAACTGAAATGGAAAATGACTACTAAAATGGAATTGTACATCAAGAATAGACCTAAGAAAACATGATCCCAGGCGGATACTTGACATGTTCCCCCTCTCCCAGGCCCATCGCAAGGGAAGCGAAAACCAAGATTTGCTTTATCGGGTATCAAACGGGAACTGCGAGCAAATAAAACACCTTTCAAAAGTATTAATACAGTCACATGGATGGTAAATGCGTGAATGTGATGGACTAAAAAATATGTGGTTCCTAATGGCATAGGTAATAAAGCTACTTTGCCGCCTACTGCTACTAACTCGCCACCTCCCCATGTTAAGATGGTACTTGTTGCACCAGGAGCTGTTACGCCAGGCACGTAAGCATGGATATTTTGTACCCATTGAGCAAAGATGGGTTGTAATTGTATGGCGGTATCCGAAAACATATCTTGGGGACGGCCTAAAGCACTCATGGTATCATTATGAATGTACAAGTCAAAACTGTGAAAACCTAGAAATATACATACCCAGTTAAGGTGGGATATGATTGCATCGCGGTGACTAAGGACGCGATCTAATAGATCATTGTATCGAGTAGTTGGATCATAGTCTCTTACCATAAAAATGGCTGCATGTGCAGCAGCACCCACTATTAGAATTCTGCCAATCCACATGTGGTGCGTGAACAAGGAAAGTTGTGTACCATAGTCAGTAGCTAGGTATGGATAGGGGGCATAAAATACATATGATGAGCTACAACAATGGTTGTAGAGCCTAGCATAGCTAAGTTAAGAGATAATTGAGCATGCCATGACGTTGTTAGGATTTCATAGAGACCCTAATGGCCTTGTCCTGTAAACAGACCCTTATGAGCCTCCAAAATATCTTTAAGTCCATGACCAATACCCCAGTTGGTCCTATACATATGACCCGCAATCAAGAAAAGAATAGCAATAGCTAAAAATGGTGCGCAATATCGCTCAACCATAGACCGCCGGTTATTGGGTAACTCAGAAATTCTGTGAAATTTCGCGAATTTTGTTCGTACCGCTAGCATGCGAAAAAGAAAACCATTTCGAATTTCGCTCAAACTCAAATTTAAATTCAAAAAATTTTTGAAAATTTGAAAAAACTTATCAAAAATTTCTCCATAATTAGTATTAATAGCCTTATGACCTTTGATGTGAATATTATTTAAAAAAACAAAGTTTGAAGATGTTTTTAGGCCAGTCAATTTATTTAGTAGCAATATTTGTTGAAGTATATTTAATATAAATATTTGTTGAAGTATATTTAGTAGTCATATTTATTGAAGTATATTTAGTACCAATATTTCCTTGTAAAAAACCAGCAGCATGAGGCAAGAAGGGCACTATCCATAAAATCATAACCTGTATTCAGAAAGTACATCTGAGTTTTTCTTAAAATCACATGTAAACTGCTAAGAGATCATTAGACTAAATCAAAATCCCCGATTTAACTTGTCAAAAATCAATATAGAATTATATGAGACCTCTAGTGATAAACCGTCTATCATTTTTTTCTATTATTTTGAGAGAGAGAGTCATATCATAACTAAATATTCAACACAAATGCAAGTATTAAACAATCAACTGTAGTGCATAAAAAATAAATAGAAATGCATTGTTACAGGATCTGCTACAGACTACAAAAATCATAGTTGATCAAATAAGTACAACATTTGAATCAGAATTTTAGACTACACCTTCACAACACACTGCATGTTTCAATATTTATTCAATTATATTTAGTAGCAATATTTGTTGAAGTAATTCTTCAAATATTATTTTTGTCTTGTAATGGCCTTTTCCGTATTTTACAACAATTTTTTTACAATTTTTCCTAATTTTTCTACATTTCCCCATTTTTTCAACTACCATCGGTTTTCAAACCCAGCGGTTTTCGAGTTTTCCGACTGAATTTCGAGCCTTTTTGAGCGGTTTTCAAACCCGATTGAAGGAACATCTCGCCAACGGCTCCTGTGATGTGAAGGCCTACCCTGGCGTACCTAAAGTGGTTTGGCAAGCCATGCTCGCGGACCTCTGTGGAGGTCGAGAAAGGAAGAAGGAGAAAGAGGTCGAGCGCCTGCGTAAGGAGGAGGCTTGCGACGACTGGGCATCGATGGCGGGAGACTACTGTACAGAGCAGGAGCAACTGAAAATGGCCATAAGGGCCTCCAAAGAAGAGGCTTAACTTAGGAGTCAAGGTTTGACTCCAGGATTGGGGTCTGGGAGTGGTGCAACGAGACACATTCCAATCCACTATCAGCAAAATGTTTGGTTGGTCGAAATCAACAAGTTCAAGCCAAGCCTCCATCGATGTTGACCTTGCACGGAGTGGTGCCCCGCAGCAACCTCGGGTTGACACTGCATTTAAGCAGGGGCGAGACAGAAGATTGGGAGGGCATGGTCTAAGTGGTTCCATGCAAATGCAATTCCAGGAAGAAAGGCCAAGTGTCCGTACTTCACAGGTATGCAACAGCTCATGGGTTTGTATGTTAAAATTCATGTCATCACTGGACTAAACTCTTATGGTCCGTGTTTTCAGGTGCACTCAAGATGATGCAAGAGCTAGGCCCAGGGGTTCGTGCACCACGGGGCCACGAGATCGACGGGAAGTACCTTGATGAGAACGAGAAGGAGATTGTCCAGTACCTTCAGAAGTTCAGGGACGACTGGTTGACAGTTGGTGTGACAGTCATGTGTGACGCTTGGACTGGACCTACAATGCAGAGCATCATCAACTTCATGGTGTACTGCAACGGGGTAATGTTCTTCCATAAAACCGTTGATGCCATAGGCAAGATTCAAGACCATAAGTACCTGCTACGCGAGATAACAAAAGTGGTTGCTGATGAAATTGGTGCCGATAAAGTGGTGCAAGTGGTTACTAACAATGGAGCCAACTTCAAGAAAGCATGCCAGATGTTACGAGTGGAGTCTCCAATGATTATCTGGCAACCATGCTTGGCACACACGGTGAACCTCATGCTTAAGGATGTGTGCGAAATGGACGAGATCAAGGATGCCGTGGTAAGGGCGAAGAGGATTTGCCACTTCTTATACAAACACAAGAATATGCACATTCATATGAAGGCCCACAGGTGGAGAGTTGGTGAGGCCAAATGCCACTAGGTTTAGCACGACCTTCGTCTTCCTTGATAGCATTTTTAAGAAGAAGGAGAAGTTCCAGCAATGGATGACACATCCCGACTGGACAAGTAGCAAGTGGGCTGGGATGGACGAGGGCAAGTTTGTATACGATCACCTCGTTGATAGAGATTTCTGGACCATGTTGGAGTGGGCTGTGGTGGCCGTCAAACCCTTGTACAAGTTGTTGAGGTTCGCCGATCAAGACAAGTTACCAACGATAAGTGGTGTTATGATGTAAATTTGTATTGTTAGGAGTGAGTACAATCGGCGGTTGAGTGAGCATGGAGAGCAGTATACGCCATTCCTGAGAGTCATTCAAAAGAGGTTTGCCGACATAAAGGATACCACCTTCGTCCAAGAAGGTTCGTGAAATTGACATAAAGGATACCACCTTTGTTTGTATTGTGCTAACTTCAAAATATTTTGCCTGTTATAGCCTCTGTCCTGGACCCACAGTCTCAATTCAAGTACAATATATGCAGCACTCCAGTGTTCATGGGACAGCTGTCCACTGCTATTGACAACGACAGTGCGATTAAGGCACTACGGGAAACAGACACTTACCGTCTTAGGAGGAGACGCTTCGCCACCCAACTTGCAGAGAGTAGCGCTCTCGATCCACACATGACGACATGTACTTTTATAATTTGACGTAATATAAATTTACTATGGAGAACCACTAATAATGTGTTTTTTTGTTCGCAGCACAATGGTGGATGGCATTCGGAAATGAGACACCAGCGTTGCAAAAGTACGCCTTGAGATTGGTGTCACAGTGTGCATCATCCAGCAGTTGCGAGAGAAATTGGAGCACATTTGCCTTAGTGCACACACAGGTTAGGAACCGATTAAGTTATGTAAAACTGCAGCAGCTCATGTTTGTGCACTACAATCTCCGACTTCGCCTACGGGACTATGAATCCACTCGCCACACCGATGACGTCGACCCATTTGATTGCCTCATTGAGGATGCGATGCATTCCGGTAACGATCCGATTGCAGAATGGTTCGAGTCGTCCATGTTAACGGGGGAGCCTCTACTAGATGAGGATAGTGGCTATGATCCGCCCCTCCCGGCGAGATTCATGGTTGACAGCATCCCATCGCAAGATCTCCACAAAGCCACAGGTACTGTCCAATTATTTTTATTCATTACGGTTATCACAATAGTGTTAATATATGTATTCAAATTGGCCACAGGTGGGAAGACCATCGTAGATTGGAGTGAGGTTGTGATTGGCGACACCCACACAGCCAAGAGTAAGCATCGTACTAATGACGATAATGATGACACGCTAGCGGGTGCTTTAGGTGGGTTGGCAAAGTTGTCGGCCAGCCAACGTGGGAAGGCAAAGTTGTCTGCCAGCCAGAGTGGGAAGGCGAAGGCCAAAAGCGGTGAGGAGGCCAAAGTTTGCAACGACGATGACACCCAGACACCCCCCCAGGAGGTTGATATCGTCAGCAACTCGTCCATAGACTCTAGAGGCGACGACGGACGGTACACCCTCCGACCTCGTTCATAACCACACTCACCGGTACAAATGCAACATAAGGGAACTGTGCCAAGGAAGGGCTCACAGAGGCAGACCCGTAGCACGCGAGTGGTGGGGGTGGGCAGCAGGCAGCACCTCCGTAGGATGATATGGGCTCGTGGTCTAGTAGCCAGTCTTCTAGCCATTGGGGCTTCACCGGTGAGCACCCTGGGTACCCTATGTTAGGGGTATGGCTCGATGAGCTATGAAGGAGATATGGGACAGGATACATGTGGATACAGACATTCATCCTACGATGGATCGAGCATGTCATCATTGTTCGACTATACTGATCCCTACACTGATCAGTACGCACAACACACAGCTGGCAGGTACCTATACCAGTCAGAGAATCCTTTGATCTGGATGTCGCATTATGAACACTGGAAGTCCATATGGCTGCCACTGAACATGAGCTGGGAAGAGTACAAGCAACAACACCAGATGAAGCGTGGAGAGATCATTGTCGATAACACGCAGATCCAGTTTTCACCATCATCATACTACTACTCCTACGTATGGCAAGGCGTAGTTGTCCATGCATTACATGTTCATGCTCCTTTTAAGTATGCCTCTTGTTGTAAAATATATTCATACCACGTCTTGTAATTATTCTTTTGCATCTTCTTGCAATATGTGTTGAATTGTCATATGAGTTAATTTTCATTTCATGTCTATCATTTGTCATAACAATATATATTTATTGTTGCCAATTGCCACTTTCATAATCCAAAAATTAGCTAAAATGCTGCCGAAATTTTCAACTTCTCAGTTAAACAATTTCTCTATAATACATAGGATGATACGAACATATATAAAACTTTTCAAATTACTTGAAGTTCATTTGTTACATTTCAAAAATCAAAAACTGATTTTACATACGGTTTTTATGATGACTTTACCACTGTTAGATTTTTAAAAAATTCCTCATGACTTATCATCATATCAAATTTTTATGGAAACATTAGTGATGTGTCAAGACCATCCAAAAATATTTTTAAAATTTTTTGACGTGTTTTGGACCATTTTTCGGCCGCTTCAATTTGGTCGAGATCTCGATGATTTCGGCTGAGATCTTGGATTTCCCGGTAGAAAAAAAATCGGATTTGAAAATTGGTTTTTGTAATTCGGCCAGATTTTGTCTGAAATTTCCGAATCTCGCCGAAATTTTGGATTTCAGGCACCTCCGAGATTTCACTCAAAATGGGATTTGAAACCTTGGTCACATGTCTGATGATTCTTGGGAAGGACGGGCAGATGGTTTGCTGTGGAGATTTCTAGTACTCTGTTATTTGGGGGTATTGATTTTTTTTGTGGCCTAAATTTTTAGATTGGCTAATCATTTTTATTGTTGCAGGTTGTTGTTGGCTTCTTCTCCCTTTTACGGTTGTTTGGGAAACCTAATTCCGTTCGGGATCCTGATCCATTCCTGAGGGCGGAAACCTATGGGGCTAGCTTCCTTGGGCTAGGTTAAAAGTGTGTTTGGAAGCTCATATGATAGTGATCTCTTGGCCCAATCCACGCCATTTCCACGGATTTTATGCTCATCTTCGTTGGTAGGGAACATTTCACTGTCGCTGCCTCTTCTCACTGCAGAGTCCCAGCCGCCTTCCTCCTGACTGCTGCCTCCACCACACCCTTCCTCCTCCCACTCTGGTAACAGGAACTCATTGTGAAGTCATCTTCTTTCACCCCTTCTTCTCCCACTACGTACCCTCTGCTCCTCCTACTAGGGTTGCACACCTCACCTTGTTTTTCTTGTAGATCTTGGTGGAAGACGGCAACTGGAGCTGGATGTGGGTTGTGGAGAGAGCACATAAGGCATAGATAGGGTTTGAGATCTCCTTCCTACCAGGGTCGAATCGTACCACTCCTCTTCTCTATTTGATTTTTTTGTCCTAAATTAGTATTGAGATGTGATGCCAATGCAGCCTGATCTAATCTGTTTTCTATCTAGTGGACATGATCTAAATTTGTTTTTGTATAGGGTACATAGATTAATTTGATGTTGCCTTAGGAAAAATTTATCAATAATTCATTCCTAATGCCCTTAACATTGCATGGGTTCTATTTTGATAGCTGAGACCAATCATTTTGTAGTTCTCCGATTTAATTTGGTGGGTTTAGGATATCTATATGGAACAGTGTGGTTATCAACCCCTCACGTATTCTTTTTTTTTGGTATTTCCATAGGTGTAGCCGATAATTTTGCTTTGTTCTTACTGCCTTAACTTTTCTTTATTATGAAGGATAGATTTTTGTGGTGTTAGTATTATATTTTGTGAAACTTGTGTACTGATCTCTAGAACTCTAGTGTAATTTTGTGTATGTTTAGATGTTTTTCTGTTGCTGATCCTTCATGGTGGATGGATGAGGGTTATATATATTTATATTTCATAATACTTTTCTCTATTTGGTATTATATCTTTTTTTATATGCTAATATAATTTCATTTTCTATTCTATTTGATGGGTGAATGAAATCTACAATTTTTCTTTGCTCGTCTTTATCTTGACTAGTTTAGTATGAAGGATAGTTATTTGAGGAACAAGTATTTTACTTGATTACATTGGGTGCCATGGCAATAAGACAGAACTGTAGTAAGATCAAACGGCCATTAGATTAGGGAATGAATGGTTCAGATTAGGTGGAACTAATCATTCTATGCTTGAGTTGCTTAGAGGACCTTTAGAAGATCCACCATAGAAAGATTTTTGGTTTGTACCACCATGTTATCTTTTTGTTGTTTGGATGCACATGTTGGATAGAAGTTAGAATTTGGATATGTACTTTTGTGTGTCTCAATCGATTCTGGTGCTTGTGTCATTTGGTTGTAATGACAAACCAATTGTATTTACAATATAACAATTTTCGTGTAGCTCTTAGTTTCAGTTGTCTATCTAGAGTATGCTACTTCTATTTAGCCAGTTGATTCCACTTGCCTAAATCAATTCATCTTTACCATGTTTTTTTTAAAAATAATATGTGGGTGGTAAGTTGGCACATGATGTGGCAATTCTATGTTAGATACAAAAATGTAAAGTGAACAAAAGCTAGGGAAGATGTGGGGATTGAAGGTGTACTCACAACAAATTTGTGTGACCAAACCCTTCTCTTTTCTTTGAGACTTTGCACCAGTTGCATATGGTTCACCTCTTTGTACTTTGTGCCTTATGGTTTTCTCTTACTTGAATTATTGGCAAGTGGAACTAATGAGTTCGCTTCATTCTTTCTGGTCTAGACCTGTTTAGTATGAAGGGTAGAATTTGGGGTGGATCGGTATTAGATTTTATGAGAGTTTTGCATGGGTTTACCTATATGTAGCTCTTTGGTTCAGTTTGTTGTATATATAAGCTTTGTAGTCATCTGCTATATATTTTAATAGGAGACACCAATAATTTTACTTTCTCTGATGCCCTTTACTTCTTTAATACAAATGAGTTAATTACAGAATAAACACTTACCAGGAATTCAGGATAGTATATTATTACATTACATTGGGCATGATGTAGTAAGCATATAAACATTTCTAGGAAGAACCAAACATGTCTAGATTTTTCATAGATGAAGTTCATATGACTCATTGCATAAGAAATGTTTAACCAACATACAAGCTTGCACCATCTCAAGCAATCGAAACTTTACTTTGTTTCCTATATGAAGTGTTTTTTATCTGAAGCTTTTATTTTTTTTTTCTTCTCGTGTCAACTTAAGAACTTCTTGTCAGCATCTTGCATGAGAAATGTTTAACTCAATATGCTAACTGCATGTATCCAAAGAGCACGATGGGACCGATGGCAGCGGCAGAGACTTACCATCAGTGGTAAACATCAGTGAAGAATGGCGCAGAGGAGCTCGGCTCTAGGGTTTGTGATTAGTGGCGAAACCGTGTGGCAAAACTAGGGAAAAGAGAGAGGGAAAGGGTGGCGGGCTTGATATGCTCGGATGCCAGGGAGTTTGGCCCAGATACAGCGTAGGCAGGCGCAAAAATGTGATAGCGGTTGTGGGATTCGGGCGGCAGTGGAGTCCAGTGAGGAGACGGGAGTGCGGTGGCTGACAGGTGGGACTCAGCGGTCAGCGAGCGCAGGTGGCAGGCAGACCGGGCAGTGCAACTGGGCCGGGAAGGGGAAACAGGCCGGGCGAAGTGGGAAGGGAGTGGGCTGCGAGGAATGCGGCCCATGTGAGAAATACGATATAAATTCATTTTCTTTTTTGAGAAATTCTAGAATGGTAATAAAGGCCAAAATAAATAGCAAATAAATTGGGAAAAACTCCAAAAAAATTCTCAAAAATACTTTTAAACTTTTAGAACCCAAATAAATTAATTTGAACTAATTTCAACACCAAAATTTGTTTTAATTGAATTTGCAAGCACTTAAAAAAAATTTAATTTCACAAAAATTTTAGAAAATAGAGAAAAAAATTAAAAAGTCTCAAATTTGGAATGTCACAAGTTATTTTCTTGTTCAATTCCCCCCCCCAAATGTTGCTATGGCAATTCCTGTAAAGCCATTAATTTTTTTCTTTCTTGTGACCATTTCAGCTTCTGGGATATATGTTCTACGTTTTGCTGGACTGCACATTTGATTATATAGCTACTACAAGTGAGACAAGAATGAGTGCTAAGTATTAAAGTGTTTAAGAGTGCAATGCATTGTCTAATGACTATTGTCATCCATTTATCTTTTCTTAAAATCATTCCAAAAATGTAATAATGTGGATTGTGGTCAATTGCTCATCTCAGCTTGCTAGATATATAGGCAGAAAGCTTTTTAATTCTACGCCACCAAGATTTCGTGTTCCCTTAATACTAGAAATTTTGTGTTATTACTTACTCTATGTTATTTGCTTATTGTGCTATAGTTTCTTAATTTTACTATTTTTTAAAAAAAATTGCATAGCCAGGATTTTTACCCCAATCATTCCCAAACGGCAAGAGAGGTTTTGTTCCCGAGTAGAAAGATTTCCTTCTGGGGTTGAGGACAATTCCATGTGCCCTCAAAATCCCCCCTAGGGATTTTCCCGCTTGGGTTTCCTGGCTTCCAAACAAAGCCTCATTGTTGGTCTCCTCCTCCTACCTTTTATTTCCTCCCTTCCCCATTCTTCTCTCTTGGTCTGTCCAGTTTCTATTGGCTCTCCCCTACTACACCCCCTATGTGTTGATTCATGTTTGGCTAAGAGAGAAGGTCTCCTCCTCCTACCTTTTATTTCCTCCCTTCCCCATTCTTCTCTCTTGGTTTGTCCAGTTTCTATTGGATCTCCCCTACTACACCCCCTGTGTGTTGATTTATATTTGGCTAAGAGAGGAGGTCTCATCCTCCTACCTTCTATTTCCCCCCTTCCCCACTCTACTCTCTTGGTCTGTTCGGTTCCTATTGGCTCTCCCCTGCTACACCCCCTATGTGTCGATCTATGTTTGGCTAGGAGAGGAATGAGGAGCTCCCATTGGCTAGCTACTAATCATTCTCTTGTACTAGTTAGACAAGGTTAATGTTGTGGTGCTCTCTTATGTAGCCCAAATGTGGATTTATATTTCTGCCCATGCTTGGTTGAAATGAGGAATATACCTCATATGGTTTGTTGCCTAATTTGTGGCTTTGGTGTGGCTTACTGCTGGTGCATGGCGATTGGTTGGTGTACTAATTGTTTCATACCTGTTTCTAATGATCCCTTGATGTGGTTTTGCTTGCGATTAGCCGGACTAAAAGTAAGACTGTAAGAGGTGTCGGTCAACTCTAGCCGGTCCAGGTATCGCAGTGAGATAAATAAACAGAGAATTTTTTTTAAATAATAATATTTTAATCAATATTTACAGAAATAATATGCCGAAAATAAAAATAGCAAAACTACCCCCTGTGTCCATTTGAATTGGCGACAGGGTCCTGTCGCCATTTGAAATGGACACAGGAGCTCCTGTCGCCATTTCAAATGGCGACAGGGGGTAAACTAGGAATTTCCCCCCTCCTATCGCCGTTTTAAATGGACACAGGCTCCTGTCGCCAAATGGAATGGCGACAGGAGCCTTTAACCCATCGCGCGGCCAAGGCTATCGCCATTCCACTCGGCGCGGCGCAAGAAGAAACAGAGAAAGAGAGGGAGAGGAAGAAGAGGAGGAGAGGGAGAGGGAGAGGGAGGAGAGGGAGAGGGAGGAAGGAGAGGGAGAGGAGGAAGAAGAAGATCTTGGCTTCGCAGGTAAATTTTTTTCTTTCTTGTATGAAATTAGCAATTTAGTGAGTAGATTAATGTCTACTTTAGTGATGTAGCGAGTAGTATTATCATGTTTTCGCGACTTAGTGACTTAGGAAAAATTTAGCGATTAGCGTTGTGTTCGAATTAGCGACTCAGCGATTAGCGTTGTTTTCGCGACCTAGCGATTAGTTTTACGACTTAGCGACTTAGCGATTAGCGACTTAGCGATTAGCGTTGTCTTAGCGATTAGCGATTAGTTTAACCACTTAGCGACTTAGCGATTAGCGTTGTTTTCGCGATTTAGGAACAAACCTCAGCCACGACCGCCTTTGGCCCCGTAGTCCGTGTTTGCCGCGCTTGCCTCGGCCTTGCTCGCCTCAGCCCCGTCGGCATGCATCTCCGACGAGCATATCCATGGCCGTGGCCATAGGATGGATGGTTCTCTTACTTACTTTTTCACCAAGGCATGCATCTATGTTGTATGCCAATTTTATTGTTGTTGTTTTCTATCTTAGTTGTTGTGATCAAGTCATGCCATTGTAGTTGTTGTACTTACTGCAACCGTCTGACGTAACGTGTTTGCTTCTCCACATAGCCTCATATACAAATGTGACACGGGAGCATGAATGCATAAAATACAGCGTGGAAATGTATAAGTCTTTATGCGTTGTCATTTGTTCGCGACTATAATACTTTGGGTTCTTGCACTAGTCGAATTTACATGCAATGAAAGGCGTCCATAAACTATTTTTCAACAATATGGTAGTCCATATATCAAAGAGCACGTCTGCTCCATTCTTCCCAAATAACAACTTGTAACATGATATTTTACGGCCTGCTGAAATGCCTTCGAAAAAATACATTATTTTGTCAGAATATAGTAGTCCATATATCAAATAGCAAATCCGCGATGTCCTTCGAAAAAATTACATTTCAACATGATATTTTACGGGCTGTCGAAAATGCAAAAGCGTTCCATGCAAAAGAGGCTTCTTATACTAATTTAGTTTATTCAACTTAGTTCATTCGTAAATGTTTTTGTAAAAAAGGGACATCTATCATCCTGGGAACATCCGATATTTATTTCTTGATTTTTGGAGTCACGGTTTTTAGAGTTCCTTCATAATACATAAACGGGTCTTTAATTAAACTTCATTTAAACAATTTACATTTGCATGCAACACAGTACTTTTTATTATATAATTTGAATCCTTATAGCTTAATACAAATTTAGAAATTTCTTTCACGAAATTTTGTCATGCATTGATTCATTTTCAAAAATTACAAACACAAAATATATAATTTACATTTTATACATGTGCTGCATATATCTCTACTATTCTAAAGCAGCACTTGGTGGCAGTGGTCCGTTCTTCCCACGTCATTAATTGACGCTTAATTACCCGGCTTAATTGCCCTACTTAATTGCCCTGCTTAATTGCCCTACGCAAGAAACGAAGCGTTGCTTTAATTAGCCAGCTTTCGCAAGAAACGAAGCGTTAAAGATAGATATTTGATCTTGTGAAATAATTTTTTTTATTTTTTAATCTTTATTTTTCGTTATCAATTTTGTTTTTCGTAGCAACGCACGGGCATGTAACTAGTATATATAATTTAAAGTATATAAAGTTCAATAATATTTTTTCACCCTTTTACATTACTTTCCCTTCATAATTGTAATTTTATACATTACAACATCAATTATCACAGCTAAATATGTTTTTTCCTTAATTTATTGAGGTTGCCCTCCTATGTCCATTTCAATTGGCGACAGGGGTATATCCATTTCAAATGGCGACAGGGGGCAAACTCGACATTTCCACTGCTGCCCTACGTAGGCAGCAGTTGGATGCCCCCTGTCGCCATTTGAAATGGACATAGGAGCTCCTGTCGCCAATTCAAATGGCGACAGGAACCTATTACCAATTCAAATGGACACAAGGGGGTAGTTTTGCTATTTTTATTTTCGGCATATTATTTCTGTAAATATTGATTAAAATATTATTATTTAAAAAAATTCAATAAACAGATGCTACATGGTACATGTGTCTGACAGCAAAATTACACTAAATTCTATTTACGTTTACTTTATTGTTACTGACTTTATAGGTGGAACATTAAGGTTCATGATATACTAGTATAATTTGTCGATGAGATTTCAAAGTTATTAAGTTCAAATGTATATTAACTGTATGAGACTTTGAAAGGTTATTGTAATAGAATAGACAACGATACGATGTGCTTTATTGGTGAATTGAGAAATTTGAATTTTGTGTATGTTTGTGCAATTTCGGCCTTTGGAAGGATCTGTATGTATAGTTTGGACAGAAAGGACATATTTTCTATATATCGATGTAATTGATTGATTTTTATTTTTGATCTAGCTAGCAATGTGGCGATCAAAATACTTAGAGAGTAGCTGAAAATGCGGATCGTTTCATATAACAAGGCAATCGTGTGTGTTTTTTTATTATTACATGTGACCCAAACACCTTCAACGATATCCACAAGCAAAAATAATGTGGCGGTAGATTAGGGTTTGATGGATAGAGTTAACAGTGACAAGGTGTGGGATCCTGGATCCGCTATCCGAAATCTCCTGTATATTTCCGTACTAGTCCCAGATCAGTAGCTAGTACACACAGTCACAGTGATACTTCATTGCCGAACATAACGAAAATTGTAATATAAATATTAAAGTATGGGCCACATGGCCACTTATTACAATACTCGGTCAAAAGACCGGAGACACGATAGCGAAAAACGAAAGCAAAAACAAGTGAACACCACAACGCCACAGACGACGACCAGAAACGTAGCTAGTTATCCTGGTAATCCTCCTCGAACTCCTCAGGGTAGAACTCACCATCTTCCGCAGCGTCTTGATAATTCTCTGATGGTGACAAGTTGATGTAGCACGTGAGTACAAAAGTACGCAGCAAGTCGGGGAAAGTATGATTATGTGGGGCTTTCCAAAAGAAGCTTAACAGGGTTCATTCTCATAAAGCCAAATTTTATTAAACCATACTTAAGTAATAATTTTCACAAAGCATCTTTTTACAATTCTTTTTAACAATTGAATTATTTAATATTGCAGTGAGGTTCTATCCACCATCACTAGTATAAAGGCTCTATCCGCCAACTTTTAAAAGATCAAGGTTAATCAGATGACTCCATCCGTCAAGTGTAAAACAGGTTCTTTCCACCTGGTTGGCTCTATCCGCCAAACAACATCCGAGAGTTCTAACCACTCCCGAATCCCAAATTAAAACACCTTTTAGTTTTAAAACCAAAGCCAAAGTCTACCAATATGAAAGCATTCTTCGCTTTGCCCTTAACCGTAGGCACGGCTATTCGAATAGTTTTAACTCTGCAGATGTGTACAACTTTACCCACAAGACATGATCGTCTCTTGTTGCCTCCGGATTAACACACTTCCTTTGGTGTGCCGGCAGAGAGATCATGACAAGGCCATTACATGTGGTAGTACGGTTATGCTTAGAATGGAAAATCACAAGCGTCGGTCCTTAATTGACTTGGGGCGGTCCTTGCACAAGACAACTAGTGCTCCATCCACACCCACCCGACAATCCAATCCGCCCAAGTCCAAACCATTTTTCTTTTCTTTTTATTTTAGAAAAACAGTACCAAAATCATAATAATAATTTCCAAATCATACTTGAAATCATTAATTTTGAGTAATCCCGCCCATGGGTTGTTTTCATCGATAAAGGTCCTAAGCAATTCTACCGTACTATGTCACAAGGGATACCATATAGGCATAATCATGGTATAACAAATGTCCTAGGGTTACAAGTTACAGGGACATCAATCACAAGAGGAAATTACAATTTGGATTAACTATACCCTTATATTTGACATACGATAAAACATAGCATGCAGGTTATAAAACATTTAAAACAGGTTTATAAACGTAGGATCAATATGCGTCAAGGAGACTTGCCTTCAGTCGCAGCGAAGTCGTCGAACGAGGAAAGTCCGGCGGCGGGGTCGGCAGTCGCGTCGGGATCCTCGGCTACGCGCAAATCGAGGCAATAAATAAATACAAGAAAATAAATAAAATATAAAAATTACAAAAATAGTACTGGCAGGTAGATCTTGATTTTAGATGAATTTAGAAATTTGAATGGAGTCAATCGGAGTTCGGACGGAGAAGTTACGAGCGTCTGAAGTTTGAATTTTAAAAAATTGGAAAACGAGGAATATTCCTTGGAATATTCTTTTTCCTTTTTTCTGAATTTTTAGTTTTCACTTGTCTCTCTTGCAAGTGGGTCCCACTCGTCATACAAAGGGGCCATCTTCAAGCCTTGCTCATGCCATGGGAGCCATGGGAGAGCTTGAGGGGCATGGGAGGCGGCCGGCGAGGCGCGGCGGCTCTGTGAGGCGGCGCGCGGCGGCCTGTGCGGCCGGCGGGGCGGCGCGGCGCGCTGCACGGCCATGGGCACAGTGAAGCCCAAGAAAAACGGAGAACGCGAAAAACCCAAAAAAAATCGATTTTTCGCTCGTTTTCGCATGGATTTGGACCAAAAAAAAGCATGGATTCACTAGATAACATCCTTAGGGACTCCTAGGAGGAAGGAATTGGATTGATTCTCACCGGAGGTGACGAATTTGGCGACGAACGGAACTCCGGCCGAACCGACAAAAACGCGAAATTCGTCTCCAAAACTTGAGGGATCCTAAAATGGATTGAATGGTTAGATTCTAGACTCCCTCACAGTCACAAGGAACCAAGTGGCATGAAGAATAACCCACCGGAGAGAGATCTACGGCCAAGAACGCGAAGAACACCGAAAACGGCGACCCGGCGTTGGTTTTCTTGATCTCACGGGTGCAAGAGTGGAAGAGGCTAAAGGAGACTCATACCACCGGGACGGGGATTCTTATACGGAGAGAATGGAAGTAGAATCACGCGGAACGGAGTTGAAACGGCCGAGTTATGAGGGTTTGAGTACATTTTGGTTTTTCTTTAATGCGACGGTTTCCGGCGAGATTAGCAGCTCATCAAGGTGGGGAATGGCAAGAGGGCGTCGATACGGATCCAACAGAACCGGTCGTGATTGATTTGGAGTTGCGTGGAGGAAGATATAGTGATTTGAATGGAACCCTAGCCATGAGAGCTTGTTTGAAGCTTCCTCTGTTGTTTTCCATGGCAAAGGTAGAAGATGACACTGTAGCAGCGACACGTGGCGAGCTCCGATTGGCCGGGAATTACGTAAATGATCCGCCCTAGAGAAAAATTAGGAAAAATGGTCCAAAAATTCCAGAAAAATTCCTAGAGCCATTTTAGGATATTTGGGACCCAATAAAATTGGTTTCGCGGAATTTGGATGAAATTTGTAGAATTAAATATTTAGGCGCGGATTGCGGGCATTAAACAAAAGCCGCGCGAGATAAAATAGGAACGAAGGTCCAAAAATCCGGGGAATGGTTCTGTCGGTGTTTCGTGCACCGGCAATACGAATTTGTGGTCGGATGGGGTCGCGCGCTCCCTCTCCCCGAATGGTCGACTCAAGGAGCCAGGTGATGTATACTGGTTCGGGCTGAACGTTCCTACTCCAGTTCGTTCGGTGTGGGTGTATTGATCTTTGGGCGATGAACGAGAGGTATACAAGCGAGGCAGGGAGTCGGTCGACCGACCCCTCGGTGTTTTTGCTAGGGTGTTGCGGCTACCTAGAAGACTGTTTTTTCCATCGCCCCTCCCTCTCGGGCCCTGCCTCTCCTTATATAGACGGAGGAGGCAGGTTACACGGGAGTTTGGGAAAACCGCGAGGGAAGGGGGCCTGCGTGTCTCGAGTCAGGTTTGTCTTGTCCGATGACCGCCTGCCCCGAGGCGGGGTTGGTGGCTCTGTGATGAGTGGTCTTGCGTAGTCTTTGTCCGGATGGCGTATCGCGCGGTGCTCCTGTCAGCCTCGGTGGCTTTAATGGCGCTTGACTTTGCCTTGGCCTCGGAGTGGGCGTATTCTTCTGCGGTGTGCCAGGCGATGGGACGGGGGCTTGACTTCTTCGGTGGCTCCTCTGACAGCCTTGGGAAGGAGCCGCTGCCCGTCTGCAGACGCCAGAGGCCAGCTGCGCACAAGGCGGCGATCGACTCCGGCGTGGGCCCTGCTGGCTCGTACGCGGGTGGAGCTTGCTGACCGCGAGCTTCAACATTAGGCGGTCGGAGCCCGCCGACCGCCCGGGATCGGAGTCCGCCGACCGTCCAGGGCCGGTCCTGCACAGGTCGGGGTTCGCTCTCCGCGGCCCAAGTACCTTTCGGCAGTGCTGGGCCTTCGCCGCGGTTGGTCAGCCCGTTCGCGTTTTCGGGCTGATGGGGGTACCCATGGTACGGGTACTCGAGGGCGTCGATACGGATCCAACAGAACCGGCCGTGATTGATTTGGAGTTGCGTGGAGGAAGATATAGTGATTTGAATGGAACCCTAGCCATGAGAGCTTGCTTGAAGCTTCCTCTTTTGTTTTCCATGGCAAAGGTAGAAGATGACACTGTAGCAGCGACACGTGGCGAGCTCCGATTGGCCGGGAATTACGTAAATGATCCGCCCTAGAGAAAAATTAGGAAAAATGGTCCAAAAATTCCAGAAAATTCCTAGAGCCATTTTTGGATATTTGGGACCCAATAAAATTGGTTTCGCGGAATTTGGATGAAATTTGTAGAATTAAATATTTAGGCGCGGATTGCGGGCATTAAACAAAAGCCGCGCGAGATAAAATAGGAACGAAGGTCCAAAAATCCGGGGAATGGTTCCTAAAATCATTTTGGAATATTTGGGACACAATTGAAGTGGTTTTGGGATTTTTGGAGCATTTTGGGACTCGGGTGAAATTTCGGGTACCGGCGGGACTCTGGAAATTCGATTTTCGACCGGAGGGGAATTAAATCCCGATTTTGGATGGGAAAGGATGCCAGGTTAATATAAACACCAACGAAACTCCAATTTTTGAATTTAATTTATTTAAATTAGATTTTTCTCCAGAAGGCGAAACTGAGGATGTTACACAAGGCATTTCCGAAACATTTTTTTTTAAAAAAGGAAATGTTCCCCAAAGTTCTCAAAGTATGTTGGGAGAACAGAGGAAGTACTAACGAAATTAATAATCCACAAAGTTCAAAAATTGTAGGCCCTGTTTGGTAGAGCTCTAGGATTCGTAGATCTAGTGAAGCTTGGTAGTTCTAGCTCAACCTGATCTGTGGAGTTGGAACTGTGGGTATATTAAGGTCTCGTTTGGCAACTTGAAACCAGACCTTTCTACTAGATTCTAGAAGAAACCCAACCAAACGTGCTAAAGATCGGAACGTTTCTTCTTTTTTCACTATGTGGCCGAATTAGTCTCAACCCCGTTCCACCCGATTCACAGAATCCTACCTGAAACGTTTTTATCAAGAATCTGGAACCGTTTCCGTTCCTACTAGAATCTGGAACCGTACCAAACAGGACTTAAGAGTGTTTAGGTGGGTCATCTTGTTTACATTTTAGAATAAAAATATAAACTTAATTTATCTTATTTTAGCCTACAAGTTTCATATCTAAAATAAAAATAAGATCTAAAGCTCTGCCAAACATGACCTTACTCATGCATGTAAGAGTTTACCTTTGGTGATCAGCATGGAGGTTGTGACGATTACTATTTTCCAGTTTGGAGCCTGAAGTTGCCCGGCACATTTAATGCGACGGAGACAAATAACATCATCAGTTGCTATCAGCAACTAATGACCAACACCATCGAATCCAACTCACGTTGATGTTTGCATGCCAACAGACACAACAGCACGCCTATGTAGATCTAGGTTTCACTGTGGATCCTCGAGGGAAAGTCCTTTTTTACTGTTCTTTTTAGACAGGAAGGGTGTGTCTTGTCTTGGATTAAAACCAACCGGGGTGGTGTTTGCATCCGTCACAGGTTGACTGCGCTGCAGAATCAGGAGGGGGCACGCACGCGCAGGGTTCACGTTTCCGATCAGCTTTCGTGAATTTTGAACAAAATTCGAGATTTCGAGCTCTATCGAAATTTAAAACCGAGCAAATTCAAATTTAAATTTCAAAAATTTAAGAAAATTTAACCAAAAACTCTCTAAAATAAGTATTAATAGTTTTGTAACCTCTACGATGAAAATTGATTGAAAAATTAAAAAATTTAGATGTTTTTGGCCATAACCGATTTTACAACATTGAAAAAAAAACAGTACTGGGATTCAGAATTTTATACAAGAAAAAAAAACTTACTTGTATTGCTATGGTATATTTAATGTGTTAATGTTATCTAATATTTAAAATTTTTCTTGTATTGATATGTGATAACTTTCAATTATTTAAAGTATAGCAAAGGTATGGTATTTTTTAATATATTAATGTTATCCAATATTAAAAAACTTACTTGTATTGCTATGGTATATTTAATGTGTTAATATTATCTAATATTTAAAATTTTTCTTGTATTGATATGTGATAAATTTCAATTATTTAAAATATAGTAAAGGTATGGTATATTTAATATGTTAATGTTATCCAATATTGAAAAGCTTACTTGTATATCTATAGTATATTTAATATGTTAATGTTATCTTGCAATGGTATATTTTTGCACTTGTATTGATATGTGACAAGTTTTAATATGTGAATTGCATTTTACAAATTTTACAATATTTTTGTAATCTTTCTTATTTTTTATATTTTTCTTAATTCTTTTAACCTGTCATCGAAATTTCGAGCTTTTCGATCGAATTTCGACACTTTTCGATGGAATTTCGAGCTTTTCGATTGAATTTCGCTCATGCATTTTACCAGTTTTCAAATTTATTTAACTTTCAAACCGTTCGAAATTTCTCAAATTTTGACCGATTTTCGTCGAATTTCGCTACCGACAGCTGCGCGAAAAATGAGTCCAAAACGAAATTGAAAACCATGTGCACGCCTCAATGGGACTGCGTTGTATCCCGTGCAAGCTCATACTCGGTCTCAATCTTATTGAGTTCCTGGCCTCCTGGGTAGTAGGTACTCGGAGATCCGGAATTCCTTCGCCTATATGATATGTAGTGTAATGTAATGTAATCCGAACCTTTTTCACTTCGCGTTTTTTTAAGGAAGTTTATTTTCATTTCATAGATCCCATCGAGTTTCACATCAATTTCAGCACTTCATGGATCAAGAACAAAGCGCAATCTGATCAAAGAATAAAAGACCTGCATACATTCAATGCTCAAACCAGCCTTTCTTAGTGGGATTTATATTACCAAACCGACGTCAAAAGTCGCTCACACCTTGGTGGAGAATTTCGTCGAAAATCGATAGAAACCAAATGAAATTGAAAGTCTAATTTTTTAAACTTGATAGTCAAACAGTGGAGAAATAATTGGAAAGCTGACCGTTTTACTGATTTTCTATCGATTTAAATTGGAAAAAAACTCAAGGAAAATCGAAAAAATTGCAAGAAATACTAATTTTTTTTTTTTGTAAAAACCCGGCAAAGGCTCATAAAATCAGGAAAAATGCTAAAAATGTACAAAAATATAGAAAATATAAAACAAAATTTCGGTGTGACCTTTTCTACGTTTGAAGACAACGTCAAGTTGTAAAGTACATATTTTGCAATAATATCACAACTATGAAAAAAATATATAAAATATGGAAAATTTTTGACATAACCTTTGCTATATTTTAAATAAGCTCAAGTTGTAAAGTAGGCATTTAGTAATAATATCTCAACAAATAACCTTTCATTTTAATACCATTCACAAATCAATCCAACAAATTCATACCTCAATGTCCATGGCATATGACAATTGAAATCAATATTTCACTAAAAATGAATGTTCACATTTCACATAATTTCATCATTCTTATATTGTCACACATATGCTATGTTGGACTTACATGAACGCTATATTAGTAAAAAATTGAGTTGCAATGAAATGAAATATACAAATGAAACATTCCCTTTTCTATTATCTATATTCGGTTTTGCTCAAACGCCTAAAAAAATAGGTTTTTCACAAAATTTTCATGGTAGATGTTAAAAAGCTATTAATACTAATTTTAAGAAATTTTTCGATAAATTCCCCGAATTTTTTAAATTTTCATTTGAATTGAATCGGTTTATCAACCGGTTTTATTTCTCGGGCCGGAATGATATGGTCGAAAATCATGAAAATCGATCGATTTTTGTTGATATTGTGAACCATGTTCCTTAGCGTAGACAACGCGTCACCCCAGTTGGGTGCCTCCCAGAGCTAGCTAGGCTTGGATGCCGGTGGAGGCAAGATGGGCGCCTTACAGGTGTCAACGCAACCTGAGAGGAGGTGGTGGCCTTAGGTGAGAGGGTGTGGTCCAAGGTAGAGAGAAAGGGGCACCATGCATCTGAGTTGAGTCGGCGAGCTTCATCGCGGCTTCCATGGGCGGCCATTGCCAAGCTTGGTGAGGCATGCGTGTCCATTATGCCGAAGGAGATGCCTGCTGCTAGATCCGACAAAGAAAAGCTAGCGCGTGGCGACGACGACAACCACATGCACCTGGATATGGTGACAGGATCCTGTAGGATCTGGATAGCTGGATGTTGGCTATCCAGATCGCGCCGAATCTAGGCACCGACAACCCTTCGAGCGATGATTGATAGTGGGGAGTGGCGACGGTGTTGGCGATGCAGGAGAGAGTGAGGGCAAGCAACAATGAGGGTGATGGTGGTGGTGGAGTCGAGACCAGGCAGTGGTGATGGAGCCAAGACCAAGCAGTGATGGTGTGACACCCCAGCATTGTACGTGCTTGTAATGTTGCCACATCGTACATTTTACTTACCTTTAGCATATTTTTTTTTGAATAATTTCAGCAAACTATCACTAAACAAGATTAAAAACAATAACATAATAATATGGACAAGAACAAAAAACAATACTAAACTTGGAATAGCATGCCCAACAACATCCAAGACCTCACTGTAACATCCAAATTTGCTTTTCTTGGATTTATTATGCATTTTCTATTTTTGGGAATTTTTTAGAATTTATTTGGATTTATTTGAATTAAGCCTTTTGCTAAAAGTATTTAAAATTTAGAAAATTTTAAATAAAATTTGGTTGAAAATATTTTATTTGAGTTCTAAATGCCTTGAAATATTTTTCAGAATTTTTCTATAATTTTTTGAGTATTTTTGCTATTTATTTTGGTTTATTTGGATTTTTAGAACTATTTTAATTGAAAAATGCTGGAAAAATTAGTATATTAGATTTTGGGCCAAAACCCAGTGGGCTCAGCCCAAAGCCGTAGCCCGCCGCCACCGTTTCCATCGTGGATTACGCATGTATCTCGCCATCCAAGCCATCTATTTAAGGCGTCGTTATGTGCATTAAATAGCCCACCTCACGCCAACTAGTTTGCCTCGCCTCTCGACATTGGAGTCACCGTCGTTGGCCGCGGATTGCTCACCATCATTTTCTATTGCCATAGCGGTTCTCATTCGAGTTCGTCGTCGTCCATTGCTCCTCCGTTGAATCCAAGTGCTCAGGTGAGTCCATCGTGGCGTGTTCTCTCAGTTGCACAGAGTCTCGGTCGGGTTCCGTCGCTGCTTCGCCATGTTAGGTGTCGTCATCTTTGGCTCCAATCTCGTGCCGCCACCACGTTCTTCGTCGTCGCTCAGCCGTGCCTCGTTTGTCCAATTCTTCGCGTAAGGATCAGATCCTGCCATGTAGCTACCGCCCGCATCTATCACACATCCTCGCCACCATCGCTAATGCACTCATCCACCACCGTTTGATCTGTTTTGGATGACCCAGATCATGACACGAATCCGCCACTAGGACATGCCACGTCTCCCCATCGGCCATCACTCTGTCCATTATTGGATCTAGATCCAATGGCCTAGATCTTGCCGTGTGTCACGTCGCTTCGTGTCTTATGCGCGATGATGCCAGCTATGATGTCATTGCTTGCAACATCTTGATTGTTGGTCAAACTTCACGTGGACCGACTCCATGATGGTCTCGTGTTGAGTTGTGGGCTAGGTCCATAGAGCCTGAGTCCACATGCTAGTGTAATAAAAGGTTTTCAGAATTGTTTTATTTAATTTAATTCGGTTTATGGTGTCAGCATGACGTCATAAAACAAGTTTTGTAAAATTGATACGAACTTTGATTGAGGTGATTCCGGTTCCTAAAATTTTGTAAAATTGATCTCTATTTATTGGTGAATTTTATTTAATCCTTGGGGTTAAGTTTGCTCTCTATTTTTTGTATTTATTGCTTATTGTAGGCCCCCGGATCGGCTATCCGGAGTCCTCTGTGTATTTCTGTACTAGTCCCAGATCAGTAGCTAGTACACACAGTCAAACAGTGATGAATCAACAACCATATCACGAATACATATAATTAAATAATACTAACACCAAATAAAAGCAAAGACCTTATGGTCAAGGTTTACCATTACGGCCTGAACAGGCAGAACAACTTGAACAACTGCAGCGGAAGACAAAAACACCAAGGCGACCCATCCAAATGCCCACAGGCAATCGAGTGGGGAGCGCGTCCTAGTCATTGGAATTCCTTGACAGCTTCTTTCACTTCTGAGATAGGATTAGAATGTAGCACGTGAGTACATAAAGTACTCAGCAAGTCTGGAAAATTATGCACAATGTAGGCTATCCAAAGAGGGCTTAGTAAGGTTCTTTTGCACAAAGCCAAGTTTCATCAAATCATACTTGTTAATAAGTTTCACAAAGCATATTTGAGCAATTCTTTTTAATAATTGAATTATGTAATATTGTAGTGAAGGTTCTAACCACCACTCACTAAAATACAGGCTCTATCCGCCACATCTCAACAAGATCAGGGTTCAATCCAATCACATGGCTCTGTCTGCCACGGTTCACAAAATCAGGTTCCGTCCACGTACCTGGCTTTAGCCGCCAGAAGCACACCCGAGAGTTCTAACCGCTCCCGGACCCCAAAATAAACCATTGTTTAGTTTGAAACCAAAAACCAAAGTCTACCAGTATGAAAGCATTCAGCAAGCTTTGCCTTTGACCGTAGGCACGGCTATTCGAATAGTTTTAACTCTGCAGAGGTGTACAACTTTACCCACAAGACATGATATTCCCTTGATGCCAAGCTATTAGCACACTTCCTTAGGTGTGCCGGCAGGGATATCATGACAAGGCCTTTACAATGTATACGCCTAACCTGACCCACCCGCTGAGGTTTCACCGCTGTTAGGGTTATATCCACCCAGTACAGAAGCCCCCTCTTGCGCCGTGTGAGAAAAACAACAACAATGCCTCTATCCGGCGCTCACATTCCACCGTTTGGTGAGTCTAAGTTAGGTTTCTACAAATTATTCAGCCAGGTCGTGCCCACTTTGACATGTGGTTGTACGGTTATGCTTAGAATGGAGACAGTCATAAGCGTCGGTCCTTAACTGACTTGGGGCGGTACTTGCACAAGGAAAACTAGTGCTATATCCGCACCCGCCAGACCAACCACTCCGCCCAAGTCCAAACCATTTTTCATTTTATTTTTATTTTGTAAACCAACGGCAATACTCCTTGCCTATAACTTTCAACACAAAGTTATCAAGAGTTAAAAGGAAATTCCCACCCATAGGTGAATACTGACCGATTGCGAGTCTAAGCATTTCTACCGTACTATTCTATTCCACCAATAGTTTATTTTATAAAATACAAACCTCAGGGTTTGATTAAAATCCTTATAATCAATTGGGTAATCTCTGATAATCTTCCTATTGCCAGAATCTTACAATCATACGAATAATCCAATTCAATATGGTAACCAACAAGTAAGAAGTATATCATGGTACCATTATAACTCCCAAAATCATATTAAACTACAATCATGTTCGTACATGAAATATTTCCCTTAAACCATAATGCGTATTACGGGCCTGTCCAGTATTTATACGGTAATCAATCTTATCATCTGCTAAGAATATTTCACCAAATCACTTACTAAACCACCGAGAATACTGCACAAAAGCATCTCTAATCACCTAGAATACAATCCACCGATAATACTGCATAATACCATATATTTAATCATTCACATTATCACCTCTAGAGTATCTACTTTAATCCTCCAAGAATACGCACTAGCATCCTTTGCTAAACCACCAAATATTATTTCATAAAAGTAGGATTGTACTAATTCATCGTCAATAGTAGTTTCCCTTCACACCAATACTAAATTAAATAAATAAACCACACATGTTCTACATCATTCCCAAGTCTTCACAAATGATTATCACATAGCAATAGTTGTATAATCATCTATTTCTTAATTAGTTCGTTAATAGTAATTCCCAATAAACCCTAATAATCCAACTATCTCTGATTCTCATTTTGATATTATTTTATCAAACCAAGAAATCCGAGTCAACATGTTATCTACTGGCAATGATCCATCTAATCCATCATGCATATTTCACAATACCATACATCCTCCAAAATTTCCCCCAATCCATTATAATATGAGCTACTACCATAATCCAACGTCACAATATTCGATGATCATCATTCATAGATCCATTTCATATTACCAACCCTCATATCATCACTAATATTCATCTATTTCCCGTTTACATTTCATACTAGTGGTTCCATCCAAAATGTCTTCCAAGCAGTCATTCCCCGAGTCAAAGATTATTTTCCCAAACACATTTATATTGGTGGATTACTATACTAGGGCGACAAAGGAGCATGTATAACAATATCAAGGAGGTATGAACAATAGGTATAACTAATGGCCTAACGTCAACATCATCCTTTTATATAAATAGCAATGCAATTTGTAAAACAGGGTAAAACATTTATAAATCATGGGATCAACATGCATCAAGGAGACTTGCCTCGGTCACAGCGAGAGTGTTGACCACTTGAAGTCCGGCGGCGGGATCGGCAGTCGCGTCGGGGTCCCCGGCTACGCGCAAAACGGAGCAACAAATAAATAACACTAAAATAAATAAAATCCAAAAATTACAAAAGTAGTACTGGCAGGTAGATCTTGATTTTAGATGAATTTAGAAATTTGAATGGAGTCAATCGGAGTTCGGACGGAAAAGATATGAGCTTCCGAAGTTCGAAAACCCTGGAAAATCGAAAACAGGAGAATATTCCCGGAATATTCCTTTGACTAACTTTTGACTTTGGCTTGACTCTATTACAGGTGGGCCCCTACTGTCATCCTCATGGGGTTCTTCCCCATGGCTTTGGCCATGGCCATGGATGAGCAAGAAAGGAGCTTGGGGAGGGGGGGTTGGAGTGGCCGTGGCGAGGCGGCTCACGGCCGGCAGCGAGGCAGCAGACGCCTGTGTGTGAGTGGCCGCGGCGGCGGCGGGCCTTGGCGAGGCCCAAGCACCCAAAACAACAGAGAGTTCCAACCCAAAACAGAGAACATTTTGCTTCCCAAAAACCCGATTTTTCTCACAATTTCGCATGGAATTTGACCAAATAAACTCATGGATCCTCTAGAGGACAACCTTAGGGATCTGTAGGGGCAAGGAATTGCATCCAAACTCACCGGAGATGATGAATTTTGCGACGAACGGAGCTCCGACCGAAATGACCAAAACGCGAAATTCGTCTTCAAAACTTGAGGGATCCTAAAATTGATGAAGGGTTAGATTCTAGACTCCCTCACAGTCACAAGGAACCAATCGGAGTTGAGAAAAACCCACCGGAGTGAGATCTATGAGTATGAACTTGAAGAACCCGAAAATGGCTATCCGGCACCGGTTTTCTTGATCTCATGACCGATTGAGTTAGAGAGGCTAAAGGGGAAAGACACCACTAGAAAGAGCACTCCCCCACGGAGCTTTGAGAGGTGGTGGTGCCCCGTTTGGAGAAGAAACGGGCGAGTTATGAGCAATTAGATGCATTTCGGTTTTTGCTCAATGGTTCAAATTCCGGTGAGATTGGGGATTAAAGATGGTGGGGAATGGAGAGAGGACGTCGTTACGGATTCAACGGACCCGGCGGTT
The DNA here is from genome assembly GCA_036346355.1 of Rhipidocladum racemiflorum. Lineage (NCBI taxonomy): Eukaryota > Viridiplantae > Streptophyta > Magnoliopsida > Poales > Poaceae > Rhipidocladum > Rhipidocladum racemiflorum. The sequence continues at coordinate 28,607,609 of CM070575.1, read as the reverse complement.
CGCGATTTGGAGGTGTGATGGAGGAGTTATGGGCAATTAAAGAGAGCCCTAGCCATGAATGAGCTTGAAGCTCCATGGCCTGAACGTGTCCACTCCAAGGTAGAAGATGAACACTATTGCACTGCCACGTGGCGAGCTCTGATTGGACGGCAATTACGTAAACGAACCGCCCTAGAGAAAAATTAGGAAAAATGGTCTAAAAATTCCAGAAAAATTCCTAAAACCATTTTGGAATATTTAGAACCCAATAAAATTGGTTTCGCGGAATTTGGATAAAATTTGTGGAATTAAATATTCAGGTGCGGATTGCGGGCATTAAACAAAAGCCGCGCGAAATAAAATAGGAGCGAACGTCCAAAAATCTGGGGAAGCATTCCAAAAATCATTTTGGAATATTTGGGACACAATTGAAGTAGTTTTGGGATTTGTGGAGCATTTTTGGACGCGGGTGAATTTTCGGGTACCAGCGGGAATCTAGAAATTCGATTTTTCGAACGGAAGGGAATTGAATCCCGATTTTGGGTGGGAAAGGATGCCAAGTTAATATAAACACCAAGGAAACTCCAAATTTTGAATTTAATTTATTTAAATTAGATTTCCCCCCAAAAGGCGAAAACTAGGGCGTTACACTTGTTTAATCATTTCGTGTAGACGTTGAAGTAATTGAGGCGTATGTGACTGAGGAGCCAACTGAAGAGCAAGGTCCAGAGCAGGATCAAAAGCTATTTGAAGGCAAGTTGTGCTTTGATCATATTGAACCCATGTTTTAAAAGTTACATTGCTTTAAACTATTGCATGCTAATTCAAGTATAACTGTTTCAATTAAATTGGGAATAGTTATTCGACCTAATTGAACTTATGTCTACTTTGTCATTTGTATGCCATGATTCATTTGTTACTCTAGAATGGTTCATTACTAGTTGGTAACTATTAATTGATAACGTGTGGGTTGGTTAGACCGTGGGTAGTTGCTTAGCCATGCCACGTTAACTCATGTCTTTTGAAATACAAAATTAATCTTGATTAATGAAATATAGATCATATTTATGAAAGGTGTGTTATGTGTTATTGATGGCACATGGTATATGGTAATCAACTGGGTGACAAAATGATTTAGACTGGGGCAACTTGTAAGAATTGTGAACTATGGTGGACCAGTGTGACAATTGGGCGGTCGTATTATTATTTTGGTAAATGAAAGATGATGGTATGGAATAATGATATTTGTGGGTTTTTATGAAAGTTTTGCCTTGGTCAATTAAGGATTTAACCTTGCAAGCAATTGAACTGGGCCAAACATACAACCACATATCTAGTATGGGATAGACCTAGCTAACTAATTTGTAATATCTAGATTTTGGTACTGTCGTGGTGGTGTGGGTTCCGGGTGTACAGGTAGACTCACATGGCGCAAGAGGGGCCTATAAGTGGTAACCCGTCTCTACAGTGTTGAAACCTCAACGGGCAATACTGGGTTTGGAGAGAGCATTGTAAATGCTTTGTTATGATCACTCATTCGCATACTATTGTCTGGCGAGTTGAGGCAGACGTGATGAGTTGATTATATTTTGTGGGTAAAGTGTATAACCTCTGCAGAGTATGTTAAACCTATTCAAATAGTTGTGTTTGCGATAGTAGATAATGCTCAGGAATTACAGTCAAGGATTAGATTTTGATAAAATAGACATGGGAATGGAGGCCATGTGTATATGGAAATGTGGAAATTGGTTTAAGATTGTGGAATGGTTTATTTGTGAAATAACTGAGAAATTATTATTTATAATAATTACTTTATTGCTTTTAATCTATTATGTTAATCATTTATAAATGCCACTTTAATGCAAAATAACCAACTCAGTCATTCATTTGGAATAAGTTATGTATGTAGTATAATAGACTTGCATTGTATGCATAACTTGCTGAATGCCATTATATGCATAACTTGCTGAATGTTTTATGTATTCGCCTCTTACAACAACCCAATCACCAGCTGGAGAAGAGTCTACGTCAGCTTTTGAGGACGAGTCAATCAATTAGGGTGCGAATCTTGTTAGTTACCTGTGCATATTGAAGGGTTACTACGAACAACCTATTTTCGCTACAGTCTTATTTATTTATTAGTCTAAGCCCTGCATGGCGTATTATTGTAAGGTTGACCGTAAGGTCGTTCAACAAGTTATATTTAATAGATAAACTTTTATTTATATTTTCACTGTGTATGATTGTCATATTTATTTGTGTTGAGATTGTGTACACTAGCGTGATCTTGGACTAGTACGGAATACATAGAGGGTTCGAATTTGCATATTCGGATCCCGACACTCATGCTCGGGAATACTCTGGCCCACGCATCCAAGAACGCTCGGGAGCCATGCGTTTGGGAACAAACTTACCTGAAGCAATTAAACTTCTCAACATATTATATAAATTCAACTAAGTTCATACGACTAATGTTATACTATAAAAGTTCAACAACTAAACTGACTAAACACTTTATTATTTCATGAATGAACTACTAATACTAAATAAACTGTGGTGGATAATGAGACATGTGAAGTGACCACGCTACACCCATCCCATGCATGTCGTCTTCAATGGTCATTTAAAACCAACAAATAAGCAAGAGTAGGTCAACAACTTAGCAAGTACACAATAAAACAATAACATAAAAATGTATTACATTTGTCTTATTAATCATTTTTTATCATTAGCGATGTAATGCAATCCTTTCTACATGGTCATATACACATCACATAGCTTATACCGATATGAATGATTATACAACCATCAATGTCGCACCTCTCAACCCGTCCATCACGTAAAGGTGCCTACCGATGTAGGTCTTTTATGCCCACACAGATTAGGTTATAGAGGCCCACACATATCACCTCTTTCTAACATGAATGCGTCATATGCAAATGAATGATTTATCAACATTTAGCATTTATCATTATCACCATTACGTTCATCATTATATAATTGCTATAGTAGGTAAAATTGATCATTTAAATAATGTAGTAAATAAATTACCAATATGAACAACAAGAGTTAATAATCAGGTCACCATTCTACCATGCATTTACCTTTTTACCCATGAGAGATGGAATAACGTGCGGTTGAAGCCAAACCAGAAGTCACACCTCCTACAACAGGTAATCCCAACTCAATAACATGCCATAACATACATAACATTAATTATAACAATATTGCTCCTACGCACAACCCTGGACCGGACCTAATTTTCCCTCCTACCAAAAAATTTTCCCTTTGCTATCCTAATGGCCGGACGGCCATAACTCCTAGCGCAAGAGCTCAAACATAGCAAAATATATATGTTACGAGAACTACACAAGATTTTATACCATTTCCTAGTTGGCCAAAGGTTCAGGTGAATTCATTTAACCCCTCGTTTTTAGCCCCGAAGACTGTTCAGTTGCTTTACTGGACATCGGCTTAACAATTTCGTCTATATTTTTATTCAGCACCAAATGTAGCAAATCATAACATATCTAGAATCTATAGAAACTTATCTCGCTTTCTCTAATTATGGACACAATTTAATTCGGCTAGCATCTAGACCTAATAAGTAGATTAACACAACTGTGCTCAATAGCGACTATTTTCTGGACAACAACCTTCTCCTAGCCATAACTTTCTAATCGCTCATTCGAATTCAAATTTATTGTACTGTATAGAAACTTTAGATAATTACCTACATGCCATGAAATAGATCATAGATGCTCCAAAACTAACCCTAAAAGAAGATACCATAATTAATCATACCCCAACCACTACCAAAGACCTTGTTGGTGCTCTCCAAATTTCCCATATACACCTAATATGACCACAAGATCGCTCCACTATAGCTCTAACAAGAGGAACATCGTCCTAGGGCTCAAACCTGCGTCCCGAAGATTCGTCGAAAACCTTGAAGGTGGCGGTCCTCGCTGGAAACCCGCTCCTTCATGCTTCCTTAAACTCCCGAACCACATCCCCCAAGATCCTTGACACCTCCTACACATGGTGACACGAATGTATCTTAGTTTGGACACTTGATTTGACAAGGAACGCGGAAAGACGAAAAGGAGAACGTTGGGATGCGCCCTTGCTACGGCTAGCACTATACCTCGGCGGTGGCATCACCCAACGGATGGCAGCAACAACTGCTAGTGGCGGCGCGCGGCGATTTGGACGAGGCACGTAAGCACTAGCAATGACATGACAAGGCTAGGGCAGCAGGGTGGTCGACATGACGGCGTGTGCAAGTGGGGCTTGGCAGCGGCGGACGGTAGCTCGAGGCTCGGCATGGTAGTGTGTGCAGGCAGGGCTTGGCAGTGGCACTGGTGGGACTAGGTGGCGATGTTGGGTGGGCTGATGGTGACGGCTAGGGTTTGGCGCCCCCCGGCCTCCCCTTTTATTGCCGGTGGGACCAAGCCTAGCTCGGCACACATGCCGAGGCCAACTAGACCAGCCTGTCTCAATTTTCTTGTAGGGTCTCCAATGCAAAATATTGAATAAAGATATAATCCAAGGGCTAAAATGAAAAATCCTAAAGGCTGAAAAATAAATATTATGGTGGGTCCAGTGAAACCACCATGCGTTAGGTGGATGGAAGCTTGGATGGTGGCTTTGAGTTATTTATGGCTACTTGAGTTATTTATGCCTACGTGGAGGATGAAACCATCACTCGAGACACCTATGCATTTTACACGCCCTTACCTTATATAGGCCCTGTTTGGCAGAGCTCCAGATCCCAACTCCACCTCAGAGCTGAAACTTGTAGACTGAAATAAAGTGACTTAAGTTTATAATTTTATTCTAAAATATAAACAAGATGACTTACCTGAACATTCTTAATATACCCACAGCTCCAGCTCCACGAATTTGGTGGAGCTAGGAATACCTAGCTCCACCAACTCCAAGAATTTGGTGGAGCTGGAGCTCTCCCAAACACCCCCATAAACTTGGCATGAACACATGCACGTTTCCTTTTTGTCAGATAATATACTTGTTAATGCTTCCTCTTTTATCTCGAGAGCTTTTGGAATCAGTCAAAAGCGCAGTTTTTTTTCTTCTCATGGGCTGCGGTTAACCTCCCTAAAAAAAACTAATATATACTCGTTTATTGTGGCTCCAGCCTCCAGTGAAACCACCATGAATTTATCTTGAGATCTCTATTGTAAATATATAAATATAGAGAAAAAAGTTTATGTACAAGAAATAAAAACTGTAACAATTACTCGCAATTGATTAAAAAAACGAGCTAGCATATAATCTTGTCAGTAGATCTATTGGAGTTATGCGAGCAGAAAAAACTAATTAGAAATTGGCACAATGATTGAATTTCTTTTCGAACAGCTTCCTCTCTCCGCCACCGCGAAGAAATAAAAATATCATGAAATTTATCTGTAGCAAGGAGAATTAATTTAAACCCGTCGACGTCTGTGGGCTGTGGAATCTCCAAAAGTGATGGCAACTTTGCAGGCTACGATTTAATCCCGGAAGTGCACTGATAATGCGGCGAAGGATAGAGATAGATTACTGCTTTTGTTTGAATAAAAACCCATATAATTTGTAGGAGCTATCCAGGATATCGTAAGTAGTACTGAAGGTGTCCTTTTTTATAGACTCGCTGAAGGTATTCTATTTTCATTTCTGTCTACAGCTAAATGATGGTGATGTATGAAGTTGGAGTAATTGACTTTTCCATCTCTAAAAATGCACACCGTGATGTGTAGATTTCACCTATTCCAAAATATCTAACAGGGTGAACCCTTTGAATTTGCCTTTCCTACTCAGGCTTTTTGAATTTTCTTACCCTGGTCATTCCGTTTCACAGTATAAGTATATTTCCGCGAGATAGTTTTCGTTTCACGATACAATATAACTGCTCCCTCCGATCACAAATAGATATCGTTTTGGACATCGACACGGTCTCTAAAACATAGCTTTGATCACTAATTTATATTATAATATATTTTAAAATCCAATAAAATAATAATGTTATGAAGTTACCTTTCAGGAGAAATCTACACATATGATTTTCATGTATCTAATTTAAACATTTAAAAGGATATTATAGTCGAAATTTTAAAAATTTGATTACATCTATGCCTAAGACGATAATTATTTATAAGTAGAGGGAGTGAAGGTCTTTTGTGCCTCCTTGGTCTGGAATTTTTTTTAAAAATAATATTATTTTAATCAAAATTTACAGAAATAATATACCGAAAAAGAAAATAGCAAAACTACCCCCCTGTGTCCATTTGAATTGGCGACAGGGTCCTGTCGCCATTTGAATTGGCGACAGAGCTCTGCCGCCAATTCAAATGGCGACGAGCATCCAGCCTCTGGCTGCGTGGGGCAGCAGTGGAAATGTCGAGTTTGCCCCCTGTCGCCATTTCAAATGGCGACACCCCCCTGTCGCCAATTGAAATGGACATAGGAGGGCAAACTCAATAAATTAAGGAAAAAACATATTTAAATTTGTGATAATTCTTTGTTGTAATGTATAAAATTACAATTATGAAGAAAAAGTAATGTGAAAGGGTGAAAAAATATTATTGAACTGTATATACTTTAAAATATATATATGCAGCACATGTATAAGCAAATTTTGGAATTCTATACACAATATTTACTGTATTTTCAAATCTGTACAACATTTTTGTGTAAGAGCGAAAAACCCAACCGTATTCGCTCTGCTGTACTGCGGAAACCTGAAATAGCATCTCCGGTATATGGAAAACCAGACATCGGTCAACGCTAAACCGAAAATCGGTGTATTTGGAACACCGAAATGACAATAGTGAACAGTACCTTGTCGGGTTCACCCGGAACAAGGCCAGGCAATCTATTTTTTTTGTTTATTTCGGATTTTTGAAACCGAGTTGATAAAAATGCAGATAAGTTTCGATGCACTAGTCACGTTAAATTCGACTTTTTCATAATCGGTTGTTGCTTATTCGTATTTTCGAAAACCGGTGACTATGTATCCATATGACATGATGAAATTTGATATTTTAATGCTGGAGAATTCTGAGCTCCTCACGAAGGTGTTACATTTTACGTATATGTCAAGAAAACCAATGTCAAGAACCAAACATTGCAAATCCAGAGGGTTGTACAACTTGTACATGCATGGATAATTCCAGTCTAATAGGCTGGCTTTCATGGCTCAACAGGAAAGGAAAGGAATCAATCAAAGAAGGCTACCAATTGATGACTGATTTTACGATCATTGTGAAAAGCACGTATATGCAGGTAGTAACCTTAGGAACAAAACTCAACGTTAGTAGTGCACATGTAATGAAAGTTTAGATGATGAAAGAACAGCAGATTATATTACAATGACATTACAGCGGTGTGATATTTCTAGGAGAAGTAGCGATAACCTTTGGTTGTCATGGTGGAACAAGTGATCGTTAGTCTATGTTCGTAGAGTAGGAACGATGCCATACATTTTCTACATATTACATCACCCGTCATTCTTTTGCGATTTGTTCTCGGACACCGCTCAATCTCTCTTATGAAAGAGCTCCATGGCCGTGGCGATGCTCCCGATTCTTTGCCGAATGGGTAGCCTATGCCATACGTCTGGGGTATAAGAAGTAACTTGGTTGCGTGCATTACGTGGAGTTACGCCCTCCCATATGGGCATGCCATCCCGATTCCGGCGTCCCCTATGTTAATACCGCTCGGGTTCCTGATGGTCTCTGTAATCTGGCAAGGATTTCTTCCAGTTGTGCGCATCTCGGCCATTGCTTCCCCTTGTCCCTACTTAGAGTGGAGGAACCCTCTTCCACTTACGGTTCCTTGCATGGAGACGTCTTCTTTGTTTCGGCTCGCACTCCACTATATGGTGCAAGAGGTGCGTGTTGGGCTTGTCCTTGTATAATCGGAGCGTGCCTGCGATCCATACGGTATGTATCTTGTGGTCGTTGCAAAATACCTTGGGCGTACTCGAGGCTTGGCTTTTCGGGGCGGAAGTAGCACCACGGAGAGGGCTGCTCCCCCCAGTTATCCCATATGGGAAGTTTGAGATGTGGGTGGTACTTCTCCGGATCCACCCAGTTGAAGTAGGCGCACCATTCATCCTCGGCCAAGGGGCACCGGTAGAATCTCGATGCTAGATCCCTTGGCGGTATCAACGATCGCTTCAGTCGTGATCGCAAAGTCGGGGCTTTGGTGCGGGCCCTTGAGGAGGTTTCTCCTTTGACTTTATCCATTTTGCAAGTTTCTTCTTGGAGTCCTGTATGCGAGGAAGCAGTTTAGAATTACTACTTTGTGACTGCATAACATTAGCATGTCGCATGGAACTCACCGATTGGTTGCTCTCTTGCCCACCGGCCCTAAACTCCGGTCGATCTAGAAGAGGGACATATCCGGCCTCTCCCACCGGGTGAAGTTCTCGAGGCGAAGTGGGGTAGGCGTCGTGGCGATTGTTGAGAAATTCGTAGTCACGTCGTTCGGTCGTCGATCCATTGGAAGAAGCAACACCGTCCATGCGCTACAAAAGAAAAACGACGCATGAAATGGTAGTGGTACCCTTAAGCGTAATGACACGATAGGTTTACCTCATAGCCGTGTGCACAACTTGATAATGAGCGCGCGGCCGTAGCTCCGTGGTTAGATCGCATCATCTTCGCCGAAAGGTTGCAGCGCAATTAGGTCGGGGCAACTCGAAGAAGCGGAGCGTCAACACAACTCGCATCCGGTATTCGGGGTTAAGTTTCGCTTGCTGAAGAGGCGACGGTAGAACGACATCGTAGCCTAATTCGTGTGAAGTGTGTAGAAGTTGATTGTCAGTCTGTTGGTAATGGAAGTGTATCCCTCCACCGGTTTTATAGTGGTGGCGAGCTAGATAGCTAGAGAGCCAGCTGTGGGATATGATCCATGTCGGCCTCCGCGATCGTCCTGGCGAACTGGATCAAGTGCTTGTCGACGGTGTCTCCGTGGCTCGAGCTGAACATGACCCAGCCGAATAGCGGATCAGTGCGCCTCGAAGTGGCGGGTGACGACGTAGTCCTCCGCTCCACCGCCATCCTCTCGCTGCAAAAGGCTATGGTTAGCGGCGAATCGCAAGCGGATAAAAAAACTACAAAATAAAGCGCAACTTACATAGAATCGAACCACCATACTGCGTAGGGCCGTGCGTAGAAGTGAAAGTGTTGTACCTGCCGGTATCACACTGCGAACCGGTGCAGGAGGTCCGTCTGCCAGTCAGGGTCGACGTCGACCGGCACCACTGCGTCCCCTGAGCAAGGTAGGCCCAGTAGGTAACTCACGTCCTCAAGTGTGGGCGCCATCTCGCCGCACGGAAGGTGGAACGTGTGCCTCTCAGGGCGCCAACGGTCCACCAAAGCAGTCAGTAAGCTCCGGTCGTACGGGAACCTCCTGGAGGAACCTCGCCTGTCCTGGGCGTCAGCCACGGTAGCCTCCACCATCCTGGCTAATGGAAGCAACCCCGCTGCCCTCAACCTGCATGAAAATATTGTAAGTACGCTGCCTGCACACATAGATGACAGTAAATTGAACTTATATAACCCTGTGATTAGTGTACTAACCTCGGAAGCCATCGCGGGTCAATCCTCCATGCTCTCATGGGGGTGCGCAAGCGTAGGGCGCCAAGCTCAAGAGGTAGCTGCCTTGCCAAGGGCGGTGGCCAAGTGGCTCGGTGAGTCGCATCTATCACCGGGTCAAGCAACTCAGACGCCATACACGCAATGTGTAACCCGACAATAGGAAAATAGAAGAACATATCGTTACAAATTGAACACAACAATTACATAAAGAAAGTGCAAACAATCATTCCATAATAAATTTGAAGTACAACAATTTAATAGTAAGTACATACATAAACGATTTAACAACAATTTAATTGGAAAGTCCATACATTAATAACGTACAACAATTTAATTGTAAAGTCCATACATAAACGACGTACAACAATTTAATTGGAAACTCCATACATAAACGACGTACAACAATTTTACTGCCTCTGAACCGTGGGACAATACTTGAAAGTGTGGCCCGTCTCCTTGCAAACTGAACATTTCTTCACACGACGTCCACTTTCCATTGCATCCATATCGTTCCTTATACGCCTTGTCTGCCGTCGCCCAACACCCTTGACCTACTTAAATCTGGAACCCACCGTGTCGCCTCCCGTATGATGCTCAGTGAATAAACCCACCACTAAAACCGTACATTTCCCCACTCCAGGTTGCCATCACTTCTTCCTTTTGAAGAAATGAGACAAGAATATACATGGATCCATTCGGATTGTTGAGCAGGCCGCCATGACATGTGCGCATGGCCTGTGTAACAGACGAGGCTTGTTGCAGGTGCATGCACATGTTTGTCTATGCATGGTGCATTCATGTGTAACTCTCCGCCGGTTTGTCCCACGCCCTGATTTATCTTTACATAGTACCTCAAATCGGAGCTCTCTCGTGCCCATCTTCAATGCTCTATGCATCTCCCCCTTCTTGCCCTTTTCCTCCATGTAGGTACAAATCATCTCGGAGTACTTCACATCAGGGGCATTCATGCGGGCGACGGCCCTAGCATAGCGATCCACAAAGTATTTCGTTATGCCACGAAGAACACCCTCCACTATAGCAACCAGGAAGTGACCTCAACCCCGCATGACCCAATTGTAAACCTCGGCCAAGTTTATCGTCATGACCCCATACAGGCGCCATCGGTGTCATAAAGTGAGCCCATTTCTCCTTAGGCTCATGCTCTATCCATTCGAGAAGCATTTCATAGCCCTTCCATTCCTCTCGAACCAGGTGTGAAGGGTGCATTGGTAACTCTGCAAGCGCCACTGGGGCCTCCCCTGCGGAAGGCTGTTGGCTTCTTATTGCCTCATTTGTATGCCTTGACGTTAGCTCGTCCAACTTCTTTCATAGTCTCTCAAATTTTCTTTCTCGGTTCTGGTCGCAAAGCCTCTTAAAAGCTTTGTCGGCTCTTTGTTCTCGAATCGCTTGTAAAATTGGCGCCCATGTGCCGCTTACACCACCTACTACGCAAATCAGGCCATGGATGTGTCTCATCTTCACCTTGCTGCAATTGCACGATCGCTTTTAGCAACCCGGGATGCCGATCATGTATGACACACACACCAGGCCGCTGTTCCACGATCCCAGCTTTCACGTTCCTTAGAAACCATAGCCAACTATCAGTGTTCTCACCCTCTACGAATGTGAGCGCAACGGGAAGAACCTGATTGTTGCCATCGACTCCTATGGCAGTCAATATCTGGCCTTTGTACTTCCCGGTCAGAAAAGTCCCATCCACGCATAACAACGGACGGCAATGTCTGAATGCGTTGATACACGCACCGAAAGCAAAGAATGCCCGCTTGAGCAACATCTTCCCAGGGAAACGCTGTGAAGGTTGCTCGAAAATATCGACATAAGTCCCAAAGATTCCTTTCCTTGATCACCTGAAGCAACCCTGGCGATTCTCGATAGGAGTCTTAAATGCGTGCCAAACCTTGCTTCCAATGCCTTCGCTTCGCTCTCCATGCCTTCGCATAGCTTATCGTGTCTTGATACCTCTGCTCTATTGCAAGTATGATGGCACGTGGCTCTAAATCCAGGTTGCCCACAATCTCCCGTACATTACATTGGCAACAAAGCGGGAAGATATATTTCTATGCGATTGTGTAGACTCTGTCGGCACACATGCATGCGGCACTACTATAGAACACTTCCAAATTGTGTCCCATTTAGGTTGGTAAGCATGGACACGCCATGGGCAACCTTCCATCTTGCATCGACATCATACACCCGCCGATCGACTTAGCAACCCGAGGAAGGGTCTACGCAGCGACACTGCCCATGCTATGACTGCTTCCTACACCTCACCTTTATCCTTGTAAATTGCATCTTGCCGCACCTCATTCCGATCGTACCCCCATTGGACATCTTCACCCTCGTTGACCATCAGTCTGTCGAACCGACACTCATCCCACTCCGCGGAGAAAGGCTCTTCATCCTCTTCATCGTTACTTAAATCCTCGTAGTCCCGGCTCTCTGCGTCCATTGATATCACCAGCGATTCAATATGTTCTCCCTCGTCTGCCACACCCATTGGTTCCTGCACGTCTGCCATTGGAACACCAACTTCCTCACCTTGCACTGCCTCCTGAGCAGAACTAACATCATGCCTCACTGAGTATTCTCTTGCTTGGCTGCTCTCCCCAACTTCCTCCTCTTCGTCACCAACAACCTCCTCCTGTTCCTCGCGGATGCCATCTGCTTTCTCAAATGCTTGCGCCAACAATACTAATGGCCATCCTCTCTCAATCGCTGCTCTGACATACGAACTCCATGACTTCAGACCTGTAATTTCAACTAACTCCCAGTACGTACAGTTCCGTCTCCGACACCCTACTCCGTGCAGCTTCACACCATGCAACTCACGGTCCAACGAGAATATTTGGTATAACCATCTTCTAACAGTGCTCCATGAACGCTCTGCTGGACGTGACAGACCAACTACCACACTTGGGAAATGACTTAGTTCCACCCCTTCTACACCCATGTTCGGAATTCCCTCTCCGTAATATATCGTAAACTGCACTCGTTCATCCATACCGTCAAGCAATTTCAGCAAATATTTGAGGCTATAAAAGTAAATCCAGAGGTATGCTAATACCAATTTCGCCAAATTTTCCGTAGTCCATAAGCCCAAAAACTATTTTTCGGTGTTTACTACCAAATTTACTGAATTTATTTATCGATTTCTAAAATTTCTAAAAAAGGAAGGGCTAATTCATAATTATTTTCCTACTTTTCCAGAAATTGTTCATGGCATTTTCCGGTCCATTTGGCTATAAAGGCGATTTTGCCATATACAAGCGGCTTCATCTGCTTATGCGATTATTGCCGTCATTTGGCTTCTGCGAAAAGGGTGGCGCTTTGGGTCGTGTTACCATCACCGAGCGGCGTGGAGGCAACGGTGAGGCCGGCAAGCCGAGGCAAGTGTGACCGGGGCGCGCACTAAGAACAGAGCCGACGGGGCTGAGGCGAGCAAAGCCGAGGCAAGCATGGCAAACACGGACTACGGGGCCAAAGGCTGTCGTGCCTAGGGTTTGTTCCTAAATCGCGAAAACAACGCTAATCGCTAAGTCGCTAATCGCTAAGTCGCTAGTCGCTAAGTCGCTAAGTGGTTAAACAAATTGCTTAGTCGCGAAAACAATACTATTCGCTAAATCGCGAAAACAACGCTAATCACTAACTCGTTAATTCGAACACAATGCTAATCGCTAAATTTTTCCTAAGTCACTAGATCATCAAAACATGATAATACTACTCGCTAAATCACTAAATTAGTCATTAATGTACTCACTAAATTGCTAATTTCATACAAAAAAAAATTTACCTGCGAAACCGAGATCTTCTTCTTCCTCCTCTTCCTTCCTCTTCCTCCTCTCCCTCTCCTCCTCTTCCTCTCTTTCTCTTCTTCCTCTCCCTCTCTTTCTCTTCTTCCTCTCCCTCTCTGTCCCTCTTTCTCTGCGAGCGAGAAATGGCGACAGAAACGATGCCGCATGATGGGTATAGGCTCTGTCGCCAGCGGCAGAGGCAGGGAATTTCCTATTTTACCCCCTGTCGCAATTTGAATTGGCGACAGGAGCTCCTGTCGCCAATTCAAATGGCGACAGGACCCTGTCGCCATTTCAAATGGACACAGGGGGGTAGTTTTGCTATTTTCTTTTTCGGCATATTATTTCTGTAAATTTTGATTAAAATTATATTATTTAAAAAAAAATTCCCTTGGTCTGTGTTCATGCTAGGCTCAGACTAACGACTGTGAAACGGAGGTTACTGAAGCAAGCTTACACCTGCGATTGAAATTTTACTCCCATAGTCCCATGTATACTACATATATTACGAATTTTTTTTAATAATATAATTTTTATTCAAAATTACAAAAATAAACGTCGGGAGAAAAAATTACAAAAATATACACCTGTCGTCCGTTGGTCCGGCGATATACTTGTGTCGCCGAACCAAGGGCAACAGGAGGCTATCGGGCGACAGTATAGAAACCGCTCGATCAACGGGCGACAGTATAAAAACCGCCCGATGAAAGAGTGACAGAGCGTGTTCGGGTGTTCTGTTGCCCGTTGATCGGGCGACAGAGCGATTTATGAAATCGCCGTGCGACGCCCACAGAGCCAGCGTCGATGTAAACAGAGAAAGAAAAAGAGAAAAGAAGAGAGAAAGAAAAGGAGAAGAAGGGAGGATAGAAGGAGGGACGGACTGCGTGACGAGTTTCAAGTAATTGCTCGTTATTTAATTTTTGTAGTTGTAAATGTAGTTAGATGTAGGTAATTGCTCTTAGGAATGTAGTTGGATAGATCTAGCGAATTTAGTTAGATGTAGGTAATTGCTCTTAGGAATGTAGTTGGATAGATCTAGCGAATGTAGTTAGATGTAGGTAGAGTATAAATTAATGGTAGAGAATGTAGTTAGAGTAGAAATTATTTCATTGTTTAATTTTTTTAGTAGTAAATTATGATTTAGTAGAAATAATTTTAGACATAGGTTTATGTGCGTAGATCTAGCGAATGTAGATATTTTATACCGATACAAGTACGTCCACACACACACACACACACACACATATATATATATTGATTTCTTAGGAATGTAGTTGGAAGGCGGTGAGTATAGTCAGCCTCAAAATGATGAGAGCTTTTTGTTTCAACATATTGTTGTGATGCTTCTATAGTTTTTCGTACGCTTTTGTTTCTATATGCATTTTAATTATAACTTTCATTTATGTAATTTGCAGGTATGGTTCACTAGCCTGGAGATGACGTGTGACACCACGGAGTGTCGTAACCTTATTTAATGTGCATGATGAGGTCAAAAACATTATGAAGTGTGGAATTAAGGTTAAAACCATAGGGTATAGAGGTTATTAGCGTTTCCGGGCCGTTTCCGGAAGTTTGGGCCTTTGCGGGGAGTTTTGGGCCTAGGGGAAAGGGTTGTGGGCTTTGGTGGGATGGAGTATGAGTCCATTTGGGATTAGGATTCCTGCTTGGGTTGGTATAAGGGGCCCCCTTGCCCCCTTGTTGCGCCCACCTTGCCCTTGGGCCCCCCCACCTCCCCCTTGTGCCCTAGCCGCCACCCCCCACCTCCCACTCTCCCTTGCATGCGCCCCCACCTTCCCCTTTGCTCCCCACCTCCCCACCACCTCTCCTCCACCCCTTGCTGCCCTAGGGTAGCCTCTCCACCCCTGCACCTCGACGATCCATCCATTGGAGCGAGGAGCGAGGAGCGAACCGGGAGGAGATCCATTGGGTTTTCGTGCGTTGGGCGAAGGTATGGCCATGGTAATCCTTGGGGTTGGTCTAGGTATTGTTCTAAGGATCATTATCATGTTTTTAGATCAATTGGTGGTGCTGGAATTGATTAGATTAGATGGAATCTTGAGTTGGCCACGTTCTCTGTTTCGGGCAGCATGAGCAGTCGACCTAGGGTTTGGGTTTTCGCCAATTTAGAGTCGGAATTTGGTCGTACGGCTGTTGAAGAAGTTGTAGGTAATTTCAATACCTTTCAGTGGGTATAAATAACTTTAAATTCTGCCCAGCCGTTTGAAAGTTATGCTTGTTTTACCGAACGTATTAAAATATGTGACGTGATTGGAACAGATCACGGTATTTTGTAGATTAAACAACTTTAGAGTCCGAATCAGTCTTTCTGTATACTTAGAAAAAGTTAGGAAATTTCCTAAGCTACGCGAGGATGTACTCGTTTATTTGATTCGGAGTCCCAGAACTCAAGTTGTGCCTTTTGGAAGGCTGTTGTCCCGACGGGACAGAACCTCTTTTTTTGGGTTTTGCGAGTAGTTTGCAATCTCGGGTTAGAAGAGGGTTTGCGTGGTGTTTTGTGGACATGATTGTGAGTGTGTGGTCCCTATGTGCAGGTGGTGTGACCCCAGGAGTGCCTTCTACATCTCGCCAATCCGTCGCCCGTGGTTGAGGCAAGTGTATTGGAATGGGTAGCGGGTTATTGTTTGCTATATCGGTTGTGATTGAGATCTAATACATGATATGTTCACATGCTATGCTTTAATGATTGCCAATGATATGATGGATATGCTTACTATGTTATGATGCCATGTGAGAATGTACGAGTTAAATATGATGTTGGCATATTTGCATACATGGCATGATACATGGCCCGGGCGGTGAGAAAGTCATAACTAATCCGGGGAAGGTCGGTGAGAAAAGTTATGACTATTCCGGAGAGCCAATGAGTAAGTCCTACATCGTGATTCCATCCACCGCGGTGCGGGGAAGCGAGGAGTAGGCACCCTCCATCTTCTGGATGGAAGGGGGGAGAGGGTGCACACCGACGGTTGTGTACTCAACCATACCGGTATGAGTTTCCAAGAGATATGTGCATCGCATTGCATTACATTGCATTGCATTATATGAGGATGTTATATGAGGATGATTTATGATGATGTCAATGATATGCTTACACTATGAATATGAGATGTGTATGATGTTGTATGTGAAAAGTGGTGATGAAGGTATTGGAATGTATTTTCTTATTCCATTGCAATATACTTGCTGAGTGATGAACTCACGCTTGTGTTTATGTTGTTTTTCTTATGTACCATGAAACCGGCATGCGGGAAAAAGGGTTTAGCTACACATCTACACGTAGCTCCACACAAATTAGACCGTGTTATCATTTGGAGTCATGATAATGAAAGTATTGCCATGAAACTTGGAGAATTGCTTAACTGTGTGCTCGGTCTTATTATTTGATTCGTTTAGCTCATGAAGTGGTTGAATGCTTTATCCTGGACTTATATTATTGCTATGTCACATGTTATTGCTGTTTTAGATGCTTTCCATTATGATATAACTTGTGATACTTTGTTGTTGCTCCGAATCATGGAAAAACAAAGGAGATGCTGCCGAAATTTCGGTGTTTAGCATTTGTACCTTTGCTGAAATTTGTCTTCATTTATGGTATTTAGTTGATGTTTAGTCTATGTTTGGTAGCATTCGGGCATACTAGATGCCGGGGTGCTACAGTTGGTATCAGAGCGGGCTGTAGGTCCCTAGAATGTGTATTTTTAGTGTCATACCTTAGGTTACATCTAAAATGTGATGTGGAATAACTTAGAAGCATGGCTTAGGTTTTAACTAAAATTTTGTCATAGGATAGCAACATTAAAACTTGCAAAAGTGGTATAACTAATCTAAAATTTGACACACATGGATGCACAGTAGGAAAAGGGTATGGGTATCATTTCCTTACGCTTAAATGTTGTATTTAAGCTGTGATGTTGAATGCTTCATTTGACAATGCATGTTGCTATGTCAATGAGATAAATGATTGAATTGCTCTTGTTGTTGTGATAGAGTGGGGTTGTGGTGCTGAAGGGTTTCGTTCATCACTTTTGTTCATAGTAAGGGTGTGGTTTGACGGTATGGCCGGATAAAGCCATCACCGAAGAACTATTAACCCTTGTAGGAGAAGAGTGCTTACCCTTTCTGTCGTAGATCAGGTAGTTGACTGGAGTCAAATAGAAGAGTTTGGTGGTGGATTCCTTCGGATGTTCTTTATCGTTCTGTGGTCAGTCTTGGTTGGTTTTCTTGGTTTTAGTTGATGGAAACCAAAAGAAAAGTGTTTGGTATTGGATTTTCGCGGATCGTTCCATATGCGGTGTGTGGTTTTGTCTTCCTTGATTGAAGACGAAGAAGAGGAGTCTAGTGTTGCGCTTCTTTTGGGCGCCTTTCCAGTTTTGATGCCTAGTTTGTTGATTGCTTTATGGGGAAGAAGCATTCAATTTATTCCTGTGTTTGTCTTTCTCCGAGGTTAAAAGAGTTATTGCGGAGTTGTGCCAGACCTGGATGTCAGGGCTGAAGTTCTGTGGCTTTGTAGGAGTAAGTGGTATTTGATTTCGTCATTTTTCTGGTTTAAGAATTCATCTTTGAAAAACCCTTCTTGTTTTGTGAAAGTTTGGGGTTTGGGGTTAAGGTTTTATTTGCAAAGGTTTATTTGATCGCTTGGTTCCCTCCTGTGGGAGTCTTTGAGACTGAAAAGTGTTTTGGAGAATTCCATTGCATGACCAAGTTTGGGTTTGTCTCATTGCAATTTTGAGAGTCAAGTTTCTTTATGAATTTGGGATGAGTTTTAAAACTAAAATGCTGCAAACAATGTAAGTAGTCTTTTGACTGAAATTGTTTATCCCTAGTAAGAATTGTTGTTTAGCATGTTTTGTAGCATGTACCAATGTGGTTTATGGGATGACGTATTGTTAAGTTAATTTGTGAGTTGAAACAATTCAATGCGGTTGTTATCTCTAGCTTGAGAATAAATCGACTACTAGTGTTGTAGTTTACTCTGTAGCGAGAATGATTAAATGGGTTAATGTACATGCTTAGAATCTATTGCCTTGCTTAAAAAGTGCTTTTGATCCTCGATTATGTTTAAAGTTTTAAACCCTGATGCATAGTTAAACATTAAGATGATGTAGACTGCTGTATTGTTAAAGAAACTTTGCTGGTTGTTTAAATGTGTTCTAATCTAATGGATTAATAGAGAAATTTAATCGTATTGACTAGTGACTTTAATTTGGAAGTTGATTAGAGTTGCTATTTACGTTGTTGCAAACTACTAGTATATTTGGAAGTATGCAGTTGTGTCTTTACAATGTTAGTATTGATATCAATTGAGAAGACATAAGACTTATTCTTAATGATGTTGTTAAGGGCAGTGTTAATGCTAGTATTCAATCTATTTTTAATGGGAGTATGTTGTGTGGTGGTAATTTTGTTATCACCTATGTATAGGGTAGCTAAAAGTAATGTTGTTGGTTGATGATTATGCCCTTTTGTTGTTATTGATGACTAAGTAGTGGTGGTAACTGTTTAGATTACTCGTTGGAAAACCATGGTTAAAATAGAGGAAAATTTTAACATGTCGCGATGGAGTGAGCTTTGGATAATTAACATGATAAATGATCTTATCCTTAATGAAAGTATAACTTAGAGTCTCACTTATGAATTCTTCCCTGTGGAGATAATATTTACATGTTGAAGTCGTTGTTTAACTGAATAAGGTTCAGTTGTCGAGACGTGAATATATAGGAGGTATGAAATTTATATGTTGATCTTGCTGAAAGATTTGTTGAAATACTATGTTTCAAATTTAGAATAAGAAGTATTATGATTCGGTGCTCCGTGGGGATCATGTCAATATAGTCTTGGTTGGGTGCCTTTTTGATAAGCATCATAAACCCTAATTAAAAGTGTTGGGAATGGTAACTAGAGGAAGAATTTGTTGTGAAGCTTTTGGTTTAATTGTGCTGGGCTTCTCAGGGAGTAAATAGTGATTATTGAAGTCTTTAATGGAAAGCGTAGTTGAGTACTAGAGATGGTTCTTTTTATGCTGAGCTTGTGTTCAAAAGCTTTTGGACTGGTTTGGTTGTTTGCCATTTTGGTTGAAGGGTTTTCGGTCAAGGTGTTCTGTGTTTCAGAGTTTCCCTAAAACTCGTAGAAATTGGTGCAAATATTTGGTTTTGGCTAATTTGTTTAGTTGGTGCTATGAGTATGGATTTACACCCCAAAAGTTTTTGAGTCGATCGCGCCCTTCGGCGTCAGACCGAATTATCTTTGGAATTAATTTTAAAAGGAAGCAGATGGTCATAAAGGGTTGTGTTGGAAACTTTTGAGTTAAGCCCTTGATGTGTAACTCTGTTTGGCTAGAGTTGGAGTCATTTGGAAAATGTGTCTGGTGTGCGGATGTTTCACAAGTCTGGATTTTTATGAATGTTTCATAAGTGAATTTGGTTAGTGAAGAGTTTTCTTTTGGGATTGAGTTTCCCTCTCTTTTGATAAAATTTATGGCGGTTGTTTGTGCAGATGTTTAACTTTGGAGCCGATGTCTTTTTTCCAAATGTTGATTTTGGTTAAAACGCGATGTTTTGCGAGTTTAGCTTTCTATCATTGGTGGGTTCTGAGACGATGTGGTGCCTTACTGTTAACTATGCTGCCGTCATAGTTTATATGAATTAGCGCAACTCTCGATGTTATTCGAGATTTATTCATGTGATGCCGAGGAAGAAGTCGTCATGTGAAGGAATGGTGAAAAGAAAACATGACATCGTTTTTAGATGCTAAATGATAAAAGAGTCATTAAGCCAGGTCGGTGAGAAAGTCATATATGGAGATATGACTAATCCGGAGTGCTCTTGAAGAGTGTGCATTTATGTCATGAAACGAGATTTCCCTTGCTTTCTAGTATGAAAAGAAACAATGAAGAATTTCTGGTATGTTGGTTGTGGTGTAGGGAATTTGCGTTTCCTTTGTGTCTTGGCATAGGAAATTAAAATGTGTGCTCTTTGGATGTTGCCGGATCCTTTCCAAAGTGGTTTTAGCGCTTTGGGGTTTGAGTTGTTGTAGGTGGACCAATTGGGTTCATGATTATGGTTGAGCTCACTCGATGATTGTACTCTTTATCGTGTTCCATTGAGTGGAAGGTTGTGTATGACTCAATGCAAACCTTCTTGGAGAATTGTGTTGTTGAGATGTTCCTCGGTAGGGTTGATTAAATTATTAGTGGACCACTTGGTGGTTGCTAGTGATCGCTTTTCCTTTTGAAGTGTATTGGATCTTTTGTCGTTGGGCAAGAAGCGAGTTGTGTCAACCGCAGAGGAACGTTCGGTCGTTTCTGTTGAGTAAAGTTCTCGCAAGTTTTGATTGCGAATTATCATTAGGGCTGTTGGTTTTCGAACCTAGGCGTCCTGTCATCGAGTCTCGATCAGTGTAAATTCCAGTGGTTTTATTTAGAGAAGCGACTTGGGAGTTGAAGTCTCGTGGAGGCGAGCTTTGGCCAAAGCTCTTTTCTTCAGGTTTGAACCGCGAAGATTAGATCTCCGTGTGTTGTTGGTGTGGCGTAGTGGCACGTCTTGGATTCGAGGTCGAATCCTGTTGAAGGAGGGGAGAATGTGACACCACGGAGTGTCGTAACCTTATTTAATGTGCATGATGAGGTCAAAAACATTATGAAGTGTGGAATTAAGGTTAAAACCATAGGGTATGGAGGTTATTAGCGTTTCCGGGCCGTTTCCGGGAGTTTGGGCCTTTCCGGGGAGTTTTGGGCCTAGGGGAAAGGGTTGTGGGCTTTGGTGGGATGGAGTTTGAGTCCATTTGGGATTAGGATTCCTGCTTGGGCTGGTATAAGGGGCCCCCCTGCCCCCTTGTTGCGCCCACCTTGCCCTTGGGCGCCCCCCCACCTCCCCCTTGTGCCCTAGCCGCCACCCCCACCTCCCCCTCTCCCTTGCATGCGCCCCCACCTTCCCCTTTGCTCCCCACCTCCCCACCACCTCTCCTCCACCCCTTGCTGCCCTAGGGTAGCCTCTCCACCCCTTTGTATCGCTCTGAAATTTGTACCTTTGCTGAAATTTGTCTTCATTTATGGTATTTAGTTGATGTTTAGTCTATGTTTGGTACCATTCGGGCATACTAGATGCCGGGGTGTTACATGACGAGTGGCCCTTCGAGTTGCTGGATCGAGTCGTTGATCGTCGTCACCGTGCCCACTTCGCCACTGCTTTTCCAGAGGAGGGAGGGGATCCTGTGCAGCTCGACGTACTTTGACCGAGGACACCGCAGTACTCCTGGGCGCTCGATCCTCGTTGGATCCCTAGGTAACATATTAGTATTTTAATTTCTAAATATGTTTGTTGTAGTATCGTTATTAGTGTTGTACTGATATTAATTACATGTTTTCTTTCGTAGGCTTCGAGCTTCAGGGTTGCTACCATTCACTCGGATGGTGGAGGACATGGGTCGCCTGTTCCCGTTCGACAGGTTCCTGATCACCGCTCTGGTGGATCGGTGAAGGCCGGAGACGCACACCTTCCATCTATCCGTTGGGGAGATGACGATCACTTTGCAGGATGTGTCGTACCTCCTTGGCCTCCCGATCGCCGGTGACCCTGTGGTGGCCCAGGACGTCGACCCAACGTGGCGTCAGGAGCTACTTCAGAGGTTCCAGGGTGTGCTACCATCTTCTGGGTACCGTACCTTCACTAGTACACATGGTCCGACACTGCGGTGGCTCCGACAGTTCATGGTACGCAATTAGCCTTTAAAATAACAAATGATCTTAAATTTACAGCTTAAACTAACAAGTGATCTTAAATTTACAACCGATACAGATCGTCGAGCTGCGTGACCAGTGCAGGTCACCGCCACCTGGCGTACCTCGTGGTCATTTGGCTGGTGCTTGTTCACGAGCTCCCATGGGGATAGCGTGGACAGGCACCTTGTCCAGTTCACGAGGGAGATCGCGGATGCACCCCTTGACGCCATGCCGTAGTACTCCTAGGAGTCCGCTATGCCGTAGTACTCCTAGGAGTCCGCTGTGCTCTGCAGCACGTATCGGTGCTCTGCGACAGTTGTTCACGGATTGCCGATGGATCGACCTTCGGAGGATGTCCACTGCTGGTATAGCTGTGGGCATACGAGAGGTTCTAGATCGGGCGGCCTGACATCGACTTGCAGCCTCTTCAGCATGCAGGTGATGACGACGTCGACGGTCCGACCATGGGCACCATTTGGTGCCACCGGCGGGTAAGATATTGCAATTACGATTTTGGTACTTTTGCTTTAACATTTGTGAGTACTAACAGTAACGTTCTGTTGTCACTGCAGCCTAGGTGGGCACACAGGACGGTGCGGATGGGCTACCCACAGTTCGTCGTTGCGTTCGACCACCTCACCGACGACCACGTACGTTGGATGCTGTACGCACATGCAGAGGTCCAACTTCGTGTGACGGGTGCCCTGTCGACCCTTTGCACACGAGACGTGGCGTACTGGTGCACGTGGCAGTTCCTCCTGTTCGACGTCCAGGTCGAGGTCTACGCTGTCCATCGAGTGATGAGACAGTTCGGCCTACGACAAGAGTTCCCAGTCCAGGTCAGTCTTCTGGTACCACACGCCGCCCACACGTAAGTTCCCTGCATCGATGTTCTATAATTATTATCGTGTATTGTCATCTAATAATTTTATATTTATTTCTGATCCACAGCCAGACTAGGAAGGGCGTGCGTGGGGCCATTCCCTAGCACGTACGGATGGCGCCATGGGTTGAGGAGTGGGCAGGAGCCCTGGAGGACATCCATGCTGATGATGTGTCGTATGACCTACCGATGCATCGGGCCTACCGAGAGTGGTACACTTCCCATACCCGTCTACGTTTGGTACGCGTTGACCCGGATCCTCCCAGACACGTCCTCAGGGCGAGAGACACATATCCCGCCCATACGGACTCGGCTCTGCACAATGCGGTACGTTGTATCCTATATACGATTTCATGCACACTCATTTCGTAGCTATGCTAACTAATTCGTGGTGTCTTTTTCAGACTGATATGCTAGCTCGGGTCTACGAGGACTCAGGGAGGTTGATTTCACGATTGACCGGTGGCTTAGAGGTGACCAGAGAGGAGGTCACCTCCTTGCTCGTGGGGTTTCGGGATGTTCCTTTGAGTTGGCGGGATGCCGCCTGCCTCCCAATGTGGGCCATGGTGTGCCGCTTGGGAGAGGTAGGGGATATGCAGGTCCATCTTCTTCACACGCTAGAGGTGAGTACTGAAATGCACTCTTCATGTTTTGCAATCACTTTTTGAATGCTCTCAACAATTCTTCACTTGCTACAGGTACACAGTCACAGTGGTTGCCACCTGCACCTGATAACTATGAGGGGTAAGATGATGATCCAGATCAGGAGGACTACAAGGAGGATGACGTGTCGACGTTCCTCGTCGATCCACATCCAGATCAGCCTGGGTCATCACAGTGGCAGGGAGTACCACCACCGACGCAGCCTGGGTCATCACAGTGGCAGGGACCGCCACCACCGACGTAGCCTCCAGCGAGACCTGAGAGGGCCCACCGCGCGCCGTCGCAGTTGACATACTCTCAGGGCCAGGTTCGGAGGAGGCCTGCACAACCGCGAGGAGCTGCCCCAAAAAGGGGCCGGCACTAGTTTTTTTTTGTTTTTGATTGTTGGTAGTTTAATCTTATGTACTTAGTTAAACCTTCAAAATATGTTTTATGCACTTTTGTATTTTGATTGTTGGTACTTTTAATCTTATGAACTTAGTTAATCCTTCCACAGTACACCGCACACCATCAAGCGATAAAACACTACCCATCTCAAACCTATAGAGAAGCCCCACTAGAGGTATGGGTGAAGGAGAAGTGGCCTCGATGCACTCAGTAGACGTCTAGTTGTAACTATTATTTTCTTTCTTTGTTGTACTCCTTTCAGTTTTAAGCCGTAATAAAGAGTGTGGCCTACCTTATTTTCCGCAGTACCATCCGATTTGTGAATCGTCCTCTCTCTAATCTCCATCTCCCACCCTCGTTTTGCAATAAAGTTGTTGTCGACTATAATACTTAGGGTTATTGCACCAGTAGAATTTAGATGCAAAGAAAGGTGTAAATTAAATATTTTTTCACAATTTGGTGGTCCATATATCAAAGAGCAAATATGTTTCATTATTCCAAAAAATTACATTCAAACGTGATATTTTATGGACTGCCGAAAAGGCTTAAGCGTTTCATTGCTGTCGACAATAATACTTAGGGTTATTGCACTAATAGAATTTAGATGCAAAGAAAGGTGTAAATAAAATATTTTTCCAAAAAATGGTAGTCCATATATCAAAGAGCAAATATGCTCTATTATTCTAAAAAATTACATTCAAACGTGATATTTTACGAGCTGCCGAAAAAGCTTAAGCGTTTCATGCAACAGAAGCTTCTTAGAGTTATTTGTTTTATTCAACTGAGTTCATTCCTACCTATTTTTACAAAAATGGGATATCTAATATCCTAGAAATAAGTGATATTTATTTCATTTTTTTTTGAAGCCATGGTTTTGTATAGTTTCTTCGTAATACACAAAAGAGTCTTTAAGTAAACTTGATTTAAATAATTTTAATTTGCATGGAACATAGAAGTTGTTATTACATAATCTGGATCCTTATAGCTTAATAAAAATTTTGAAATTTATTTCGTTCGATTTGGAGCATCGTAGCAAAAGATATTAAATCTTTCAATTAAATGAAATGGAAATTTCTAAATATAATGCCTTCTCTATCGCCAGTTGGTCGGGCGATAGGAGGGCCGCGCCTCCGTGTCGTCCGTTGATCGGGCTTTTTTGCTCTGTTGCGCAATGAACCAACGACAGAGACGATGGCAGTGACGTGACCTTCTGTCGCCCATTCATCGTGTGATTTAGGTCTTATGTCGCTTAACTAAAAGGCGACATTTTTTTGTCGCCCATCCAATAAGCGACAGAGGTATATTTATGCAAATTTTTTTGGGTGTATTTTTATAAAACTTTAAATAAAAAATGTATTATTAATTTTTTTTTCTCCATATATTACCATCCGTCCTCGTGCAAATTTACACCTGCTATTTTGAAGATCAAGAAACCAACTCATTGACGAGGGGTTTGGTGCACAATAAATTTTAGTGTGAACATTTGAATTCTCATGGAATCATTCAACATTCATTCGTACTTGTGACCAGTTCATTTAAGAACCAAATTTGGTACACAGCATTCACCTCTATATAAATTCGGTGGAGAAACTTAGACTACTAGGTTCTCTTATTTGAAATCAAAGTCCTCACGTAATGTCACGGTGTTAGATTACAGGATTATCTACGTGACATCAATCAGTGTCAAGTATACTCAGGAATAAGTTTGCACACCTCCTCCATCGAATTTATTTCCCTGTGCGTCGCTCTCTTGCAAAAAGGACAAGTAGACTCTTTTATCACAGGGCTTTTTTTTAACGTAGGAATTGCAGATAAGGCCTCGTTTAGAAAAAGGAAGTATTTTTTCTCGATTTTTGTAAGAATTGAAATCTTTCCTATAAAATTTTTGCATTCTAACTTGAGCTTAAATTTGGGCCAATTTATTACTCCCTCCCGTATAAATAGTTATCCTTCTAGACATCGAATAGGTTTTCAAAACAGCTTTGACCACTAATTTTTATTGTAATATATTTATAAAAATTAATAAAACTCTAATATTATCAAAGTATTTTTTTGAGACAAATTTACACGTATAATTTTCATGTATCTAATTTAAATATTTAAAAAGATATTGATAGTCAAAGTTATCAAAGTATTTTTTGAGACAAATTTACATGTATTATTTTCATGTATCTAATTTAAATATTTAAACAGATAATAACAATTTAAGTTTTAAAATTTTAACTATATCTATCCTCGAAAGATAACTAGATGTGACTTGGTTGAATTTATTGTTGCAAAAAGATGTGAACTTGACCTTCCAGTTACCAAGATGGTTTCCTTACCAAGATGGTTTCCTCCCAAGTCAAGTCCTAAAGCAAAAGGAAAGACTAAAGAAAAATTAAAGGTGGCAGTTCCTCGTGGCAATATGAAAATTCGTGAGCCCACGTAGACTGGGATTGGAATCCTTTGCCTTTGCAAGTTTAAAGGTATGCCACACATTTAGAACTATAGCACGAATCTTAAAGTATATCAACGGCATTGATTGTTTCAGGTTAGTATGTGAAAAACATAAGGCCTATGTAGGATTGTTGATCTGAAGCAATCTGTGCCGTTGATATACTTTGAGATTCGTGCTGTAGTTCGAAATGCATGGCATGCATTTAGACTTGCAAAGACAGGATCCCAATCGCATAGAGATGTTTTTATATTTTTCTTATTTTCTTTTTGACTTCTCGACTAAATTATATATTATTATTGTTGTTGTTGTTATCATTAGATTAGATTAACTAATTTTGTGGATAGACAACAATACCTGGTTTGTAAATAAGTCGAGCTCGAGCGAGCCTACTCTTCGAAGCTCAAACTCGAGTGAATTTGAACTCGATATGAGCACTCAGTAACTATAAATAATTTAATATATACTATTTTTTAACATTAAAAAATACTTAAGTTTGATTTCAGCACGAGTAAATTTGATAAAAATTAATATATAGTAATACTCCCTCCGTCTGTATTTGATCAGCGTATAGTATGTGTGCACAGTGACCAAGAAGAAAAAAGCTCCTGCGTATAATCTCTGAGCTGGCCTGTCGCAAATACTCCTGCATGCTCGCGCTAATTAGCCATGCATGCGGAGGAGATGGTGCGACGCATTAAAGCCAGCATGGAACCCGAGACGCCGCAGCCTTCATACGCTGATCAATATTGGAAGTGTATAGTTTGTTTATACGCTGATCAAATACGGACGGAGGGAGTATTTAATAAGTAATTTATAAATTTAAAATGTTTGTAACTATTTAAGTTTAGCTTGATAAAGCTCGCGATCTAAAGATCAATACAAGTTCAGCTGGTCAAAGCTCGAGCTCGGAACGGAGTTCGAGCGGCTAGCGAGAGTGGTTTACAGCCTAGCAGTACCACCAGGGGACAAAAGGCTAGTCTCTATCTTGAATTGCAGAAGCAACCAACCGAACCCCACGTCCCTATTTCATACTAGTACTAGTTTACTTCTCTTCTTCCCTTGATATATCCGTGTCTCTGCTGCTTCATCTTTTTGGGAAATCAAGGGCAAGGGGTGAGTTCCTGTATCCCACTTCTCCCTCCGAGAAGTATCTGTGCTTTTACTCCCTTGTCTGTTTACTATTTAGTTCTTGTTTGTTAGAGGCTTCAGTGCTTTTCTTGGGAATTGGGGGGACCATTTCTTGGAGTTATTGACCCCTCCTTCCATGGGAGCTTGGAGCCTGCTGGATCTCTGCAAGTGACCATGAGCCAGAGTGAGTGAAGTTCTCTCATGTTTTCTTTTGTTGGGTGATTCTTGATTGGCAAGGTGGCAAGGCCTCCTCTTTGGTTCGTATCAGTTGACCTGGGTGGGAGTCATATACTTGGCTCTGGGTTCTTGATTCCTGATGGTGTTAAGGTTTATGGAGTAGGAACGCCCTGGATTGTTTATTTTGCCTGGAAAACGATTTCTTGAGCCTCTCTGTTGTTGGGGGGGCGATATCTGATTTATTTGGTTGGGAGCGCTATTTAAGCAAAGAAATGTCAAATTGTCTCGCAAAATTGTTTAATCAGTTTGGATCAGCTTGTGTTCCATCACGTGTGATTCGAATTGCCAAAGGTTTTATAACCTTCCGGAACCATAAAGATCCATTACTGCGAGTGGTTTGGTGTTTGTGTTTCTATAACCTTCCGGAACCATAAAGATCTTTTTTTTTTCTTTCTAAAGTGTTTTCTTGTGTGAGGATTTCATTGATCTTATTGTTCACCGTATTACTGTGCAAACCTACACAAGGTTTATGGGCTTGTTTTAGGTTCTGATCCCTTAATTCTGAAAAAGAACTACATTTGTTGAGTCGTGCTTGAAATCAAGTTCAGTTTTTTTTTCTGCCCCCAGCTTTCTACAGTATCTTTGTGCTGAGTAGATATTAGAGAATGATGGTTTAACTCTCATTGTAACTCATGAATAACTAAATGTTAGCTCTGTAACTTAAATTTAGTACAAAACTACCTACTAGCTTATCCTTTTGTTATTCCTCTGATTGTAGGTTTTGACATCAACGTGCTTCGCAAAGAAGCAAGGAGCAGGTGGCTAAAACCTTCTGAAGTCTACTATATCTTGCAGAATCATGAGAGGTTCCCGATCACTCCTGAGCCACCAAAGAAGCCACCCAGTATAGCTCAGCTCCTTAAATTCGAGAAGTTTACTTTTACTTCTATCTTTACATGGATACCTTGACAGTGCTGTTTGTTCTCTAGGTGGTTCACTATTCCTTTATAATCGCCGTGTGAATCGGTATTTCCGGAAAGATGGACATGCATGGCGGAGGAAAAAGGACGGAAGAACTGTTGGGGAGGCTCACGAACGATTGAAGGTTTATTTCGGAAAGCTCAACATAGTGTCGCATCATTCCGGCTTTTTTCGTGTTGCCAATGTAGAATCTTCCGGCATTTGTTGAACCTCTATTTCAGTACTAGGAAACACATTGTTTTGACAAAACAAAGTGTTTCTGTCAAGACTTTTGGAATGGCTCGGTGTGCATATTTCTGCTGTTGATGTGCTATTCTTGCGAGTACTGTAGGATATTGAATGGAAAATCTGATACCATGAATCAATCACATTCCATTCAGCTGACTTTTATTTCATTTGTTCATAATCACGTTATAGTTCTAAGAAATGGATATCAGTGTGCACAAGTTGGGGTACTGTGTACTGGATCTCTGGTATCAAACGATACAGCATTACATTGGAGTTAGGTCAAGGCAACAAGCACATAGCCATATCAGTTTTTTAAGTCATTATTTCGCTGTCATATTTTATAGGTGAAGTAACTTTATTTAATGTCCTGTGCAAATTTTCAAAAGAGACATTACTCCATATTTAGCTAATGGTGGTTTGATACTTTGAATCTGTAACTTAGAGAAAACCTAATTTTATACAACTAAGAGCATCTGCAAGTGATATCTACATCTACCGAACGTACAAACAATATATCAAGCTTGTTTATACCAAAAACCTCTCTTTATATATGTTGTGTTGTGTGTTGTCTTATTCATTTGGAGTTATGTGCTAGTGCTATCAAAAGGCATGGCTAGAAATACGAAGCTTGTATGGTTAGCCTGAGATTTTCATTGATTAATGGATGTTATTGATTATTTTATTACTTATTGAGATTATCAGCACTTGAGAATTGAAATGTTAATCAGCACACTACATCACTCAATCTTATCTATGACGTTTTATTATCATCACAGGTTGGAAATATTGATGCTCTGAGTTGCTATTATGCTCATGGAGAGCAAAATCCAAGTCTTCAGAGGCGATGTTTCTGGATGCTGGAACCGTAAGATAAACGTTGCCATCTAGCTAGCTCAAAATCTTCTTAGGGCTCCTTGCAAATAAATCAATAAATAAATATAAAAACATAAAAAAAAAAATCTTTTTAAGACTTCTTTGAAATTGTGAACTATACGATGTCTATTTTTTATGTGATCACTAAGTTGCAATAGTGCGAAGATACTGAGTGCAACTTGCTATATGTTTACGATCTAGTAAACTGTTTGCAAATATTGTCTGCGTGAGAAATGTGGTTAGTAATCTTTGTTATGATACCCATTCTCCCTTTTTTTGCAGTGCATATGAACACATTGTGCTGGTACAATATAGAGAAGTAACTGAGGTATGTGAGATATCTTTGTATGCAAGTATACATTTGCATGTTGTCCTTACCTGTAACTATATCTGGTGTTGTTTTGGCAAAATTGCATGCCCTCCAAATAAATACTGTAAGGACTGACCGGCTCAACTGACATATCCACACATAGAGACGTTAATTGGTATTATCTATTCATGCTGCAATTGAACTGGTCATAGTGTGTCAAAACATGAAGAGTCATAGACCAAAGAATCATTTCATTAGTCACTGTTTTGCACATTTTCAAGAATGCTTAAGGGCATGAGTCCATGTCAGGATCCAGTTACACAAACTATCATCAAGACTGGTTAAGGTTGACAGTGTATCTGTTCATCTAGTAAGCTATCACTTGTGGCTGTAGTATCTCTTGTAATATTGCAGGAATAACACTGAATTAATAAGTGTGGAAATTTCATTTTTGAATATACATGCATGCACTTCTGTTCTGTGCGGCCTTAATTTTTAGAGAGGTGCTTCTATGCTCTTCCTTTTAAAAGTTGCACAACTATTAAAGCATAAATGAATGGTAGATGGTGATTACTTACCCCTTCGCTTGCTTCAAGATTTGTGCAACTTGTACTAGAAGAAAAAGCATAGAAGCACCTCTCTAATTTTTATCATGATGGATTGATGGATTTTAGATCAGGTGTTTTTGCAATTACAGAGAGATGCTTTCATGATATTCCAAATAAACTGAGCAATCGAGCATGAAATTGAAAGTAAGATTTGAATGAATTAGATTTAATCTCAAGCACTTGTATAACAGTTGTTTCTTTAGATCCACACTTGTTTTATTCAAAACACGATACGATCAGATCCAATAAATAATTGTGTGCCTGAAACTTTCTTTCATCTTCAGGGCAGATATTACTCAGCATCATTGTCGAATGGGCCGGTAGAATCTCTTTCAGCTGTAAATTTTCCAAATGCCATATATGGAAACCAATATCACGGCTCGACTTCTGGTGTTAGTGAGGGCAGTGAATCCCGTCAGAGCTATTCTAATTTGAGCTCTGTAACTGAAGTAAGTTCCTATTCTGCAAACAACAAAGATAGTGGCTCTCTACATAGCATACCAGAGCTTGACCAAACAACTATAGTGGGAGCACCAGAGCTTGGCCAGATGACAGATAATAGTAATTCAACAAATGAATCTGGCCTCAACCTAGCTTTGAAGAAGATTGCTGAGCAGTTAAGCTTGGGTGATGATGATGATGACTACATTTACTTAAACCAAGCACAGCCTTTGGACTTCGTTACAAATATTGATAGGCAGGGCAATCACACAAGCAGCCGACCAGGAAAAGTTTCAGGTATTCTTGCATTATGTTAAAGCTATATCCATAATTGTTTGATATTTGTAAACAAAGTCATATTCTCCTACTGGCTTATTCAGTTGACAACCAACCAAAACAAATTCGAGCAGAACGAACACGAAGTGGTTTTGGCAGTGGGATATCACCATCGTGGGAAGATGTGCTGCAGTCCGGTTCAGGTTTGCCAGCTTCATCTATATACCAGGTAAGGAAATTGTGACTGATTTTTCTTCTCCTCCTTTGTGGAACACATGATTTGTTCTAATGTATGCAAACTTGTAAATAGTCTAAGATGGTATTTTGATTACTTTTTTTAAGAAAGCTACCTACGGAGTGTTCCTCATTGAATACTTTGACAGTTTGATCTCTCTAACCAATCCTTTAGGAGCATTTAAGTTTAGGGGCATCATGTTATTACAGAGCACATGTAATGAAATGTGTTAACCATATTGTTGGCTCCATGTCAAAATTGATACCTCTTAAATGCTAGAAAGATTTAATACCTTTTTAGCCCACAATTGTCTGTCAGGGCGCACTTAACCGTGTCCAGTGTTAAGGATATATTATCTCTTATAGTTATAGATAAGTCTCTGTTATAGATAGAGTCCTATTCCTATCTCTATCCCTCATGTACTCTATATATTGTGGCCATTGGCCCTCATATTCAATACAAGTCATATTCATAACATGGTATCAGAGCCACGGTTCAAACCCTAGCTCCAATATTCTTCCGCTGCTGCTGCCCTCGGGAGGAATAATCTCTACTCCCGAGGGCAGTTTTCTCGTGTGGGGCGGTCACCTTGTTGCCGCTGCCGCCGAATCGACTCGTCTGTCAAATCTTCGTAAGCCAAGCTCGCTCTGCCGGATCGGTTCGCTCCTCCACTCTTCGGATCAACGACGCGGTCTTGTGCCGTCGGCGTCGTCTTGATCGACGTCACCTTGGTGCCTCGCGTGGCGTTGGCGTCGCCTGCCGCTGCGGCGCCACCTCCCTCGACGCGGCTTGCGCCGGAGAACCAACTCGGCTGCGCGCCATAGCCGTCTCATTGCCGCTCCACCACTCTTTGCCGCGTCGTCTTGCGCCGGAGGAGCTGTGGAGATCTGCCGTCTTGCTTTGTGCCGTCGGCGGGCTCGGTCGACGTCTCCGTTGGCCGGTCTCCTTCGGGCCGATCCGTCTGCGCCCGTGGTGCATTTCGCCTGCCGTCTTTGCGCGTCAAGCTCTGCCAGGCCTGCTAAGCCTCTTTGCGTCGCCGTCGCGCTGACGCCACCCGACGGCGCTGGAGCTCGCTCGGCTGGATCTCCTGCTGGTTCTTGTCGGCCAGACTTCGTTCTCGGCCGGCGCACTTGCATCCGATTGCGCGCCCGGCGCCGCCTTGCGCCTTCGGCTCGTGGTCGCCGGAGCAGCCGTCGTCGCCCTCGGCCGGCTTCATCTTGGTGTCCGACCTCGGCGCGCGCCAACCGGGCAGCAGCGGCCTCCGTGCGTCGTCGCCCGGCCAGCCTTCATCTTCGGTTGTCGGTCTCGTCGCGGCGCGCATCGGTCCGCCGCGTCGGCGACGCCTCGGCGCCAGCCAAACCTCGCGCCGTCTTCGGCCTCCATCGTCGCCAGTGCCCAGCCTTCGGCCGTCGGTTTTGCCGTCGATGGCCTGGCCGTCTCTGGCGCCCTCAGCGCTCGCCCGCACCGGCGCCTACCAAGCCGGCCTCCTGTTGCGTCGTACCGCTCGCTTGCTAAGCCACCCGAGAAGTTGGTTGCTCAGATCGGACTTCAAAGGCTCGGTGAAAGAACTAAGGAGTTGACGTCCGTGAGTGAAGGAGTTCACGTCCAAGGCAGTGGTGTTCACGTGAATTTCCAAGTTCCAAGATCAGTCCAAGTGGCACGTGAAGTATTCTGGCTTGCTTCAA
Source organism: Rhipidocladum racemiflorum (assembly GCA_036346355.1). NCBI lineage: Eukaryota > Viridiplantae > Streptophyta > Magnoliopsida > Poales > Poaceae > Rhipidocladum > Rhipidocladum racemiflorum. Next base: position 28,574,161 of record CM070575.1, on the reverse strand, counting down.
GTTTGGTCATTGACTCAATTCACGTGAAGTCCTTTCAACTTTGCGTGGCTCAAGTATTACCTCGGTTTGGCTTTTTGGATCGGCTAGAGCTCCTGGTCTTCTACATGGTTAGCTCGGCTCCAGTCCAGTCGGCTCGGTTTCGGTTAATCTTGGTTTTCGTTGGCTCGATTCGGGCTGCTGCTTTTATTTTCTTTAGCTTCCGTTGCGTCCATCCGAAGTCTTTAGTATCTTGATTGTCTTCTGTCGTCGCTCAGCTCTTCTATCGGCTCGACTCTTTTCTGTCAACTCTTATACCTCGGCTTGGCTTATTTTGTCAGCCTCGTCGGTTCTTCTTCGTCGACTCGTCCCGTCGGCTCTTCTTCGTTGACTCTGCCATACATTCGACTTTTCTTTGTCGATTTGGCTTCTTCGTCGATTTTTCTCCATCGACCCGGCTCTTCTTCGTCGACTCTACCATACATTCGACTTTTCTTCGTCGATTTGGCTTCTTCATCGACTTTTCTTCACCGACCCGGTTCTTCGTTGGCTATCTTCGTCAGCTCGATTCTTCAGGAGTTACATGCTACGACGGCTACTTCAAGACTATGATTTTGGATTTTCCCTTTTTAGTTCATCTCTTCCAAATGCAATGCTATTGCATATGCCTTGCATTTGTGGGGGGGTGTTAAGGATATATTATCTCTTATAGTTATAGATAAGTCTCTGTTATAGATAGAGTCCTATTCCTATCTCTATCCCTCATGTACTCTATATATTGTGGCCATTGGCCCTCATATTCAATACAAGTCATATTCATAACATCCAGAACTATAGCAGCTGTTTTAGTATGTAAAGAGATGTCATGATTCTTTGTCTGGTATACCCTCATCAATATCTATTGATACCTTGCATTTTACATGAGCAGTCAGATGCCCAGTGTCAGCAAAATTCAGAACATCAGCCTCCAGGAGGACTAGGCAGGAGTGATTTGCGCCTACAACTTTCTGCTGCGAAAAGATTTCTTTTAGGACCAGAAGACTCTATTGACTCACCATCTTATAACTTGGTACCAAGAGCTGAAGGAAACAATGGCATTGATACTCTTTCAGCTCATGACAATAGTCTTCAGAACTGTCTGAACACAGACTGGAAAAGGACAACACCTCTAACACTTGAAAGCAATTTGTATGGCTCTGAAATATCAGAGTTGCTATTGGACCATGGTCGGTTTGAACCCTTTTCCGTAGCAGATACAAGACTGACATTGGCACAGAAGCAAAGGTTTAGCATCCGTGAGATCTCTCCAGAATGGGCATTCTGCTATGAGATCACCAAGGTACACCACAAAGCATTTAGCTTTTCTACATCTAAAGACCAACTGTTCTCATTTCTTGCCATTCCTCTCGTCAATGTAGGTCATCATTACTGGGGATTTCTTGTGTGATCCATTGAATTCATATTGGGCAATAATGTTTGGTGACAGTGAGGTACCTGTTGAAATTGTTCAGCCAGGTGTTCTCCGCTGCTACACACCATTACATGGTACTGGAAAGCTCACACTCTGTATTACCTCCAGGAATAGAGAAGTTTGCAGTGAAGTTAAAGACTTTGAGTTCCGTGCAAAGCCAACGGCTTCCAGTTTCACAGACCTTGCACCGTTGTCAAGATCTCTAAAGTCTAGCGAAGAGTTATTACTTCTTGCAAAGTTTGCACGAATGCTTTTGTGTGGGAATGGAAGCTCTGTAGTTTCAGATGGTGATCCTCAGTCTGGACAGTGTTCAAAACTTAAAATGAATGATGACCACTGGCAACGGTTGATTGATGAACTCAATGTAGGGGGTGAGAATCCACTAAGCGTGGCTGATTGGATTATGGAGGAACTACTGAAAAGTAAATTACAACAGTGGTTATCATTGAAGCTCCAAGGATGTGATGGAACAGCTTGTTCTCTGTCCAAGCGTGAGCAGGGTATTATACACTTAATCGCTGCACTAGGCTATGAGTGGGCACTGTCTTCTGTTCTCAGTGCTGGTGTTGGTATAAATTACCGAGATTCAAATGGATGGACTGCGCTTCATTGGGCTGCTTATTTTGGGAGGTAAATTTACATTGCATTGCTGATGACTTCGATCCCATTTTGACTAGCCAGAATGTTCTCCATGACAATTCTTATGGAAATCCTTTTGTTGACTGAAAAAACCATTTCCTTTTCCAAAATTAACATGTTAGTGTATGGTATTTGGGTACTCTCCACACCACTAACTTGTTAACGAAGTAATAGCCTTTTGTAGGACCTGGATCAGAAATAAAGTAGAAATGTTGTAATGGTCATCTTGCATTAAATAGAAAAATCTAAATTTTACTTTTCAAGATATTTTGGGCTGGTAATGGATTCATTGTGCACACAGGAAACAATATATCAGCATAATTCTTGTGAAATGGTAGCGTACCGTTTACATGTTTTCCTTCACTTTCTTGTGCTTCAAATGTTAGCACACATTGCCATTGATTTGGCATGGAACTAGCAAGCAACCTTGTAGAAACATTCTTAGTAAGCCCATTTTTTACTGCAGGGAAAAGATGGTCGCTGCAGTTCTCGCTGCTGGTGCATCAGCTCCAGCGGTGACCGATCCCACCGCACAAGATCCGGTGGGCAAACCAGCAGCTTTCCTGGCTTCTGAACGAGGACACATGGGCCTTGCTGGCTATCTTTCAGAGGTGTCGCTAACTAGCTATCTTGCATCACTCACCATAGAAGAGAGCGACGTTTCAAGAGGATCAGCTGCACTTGAAGCAGAGAGAGCAGTAGAGAGCATATCACACAGGAGTCCCCAGCTGCATGGCAGCACAGAAGATGAGCTCTCATTAAAGGACTCTCTGGCAGCCGTGAGAAATGTGGCTCAAGCGGCAGCTCGAATTCAGAATGCTTTCCGTTCCTTCTCTTTCAGGAAGAGACAACAAAGGGCCACTCGACTTAAGGATGAGTATGGGATGACCCAAGAAGACATAGATGAGCTTGCGGCTGCATCAAGGTCGTACTATCAACATCATGCTTCGAATGGTCAGAACAAAGCAGCTGTTTCGATTCAGAAGAAATACAGAGGTTGGAAAGGACGCAAAAGATTTCTCAACATGCGCAGAAATGCGGTTAAAATACAGGTAAAGGAATTACGAAATATTCGGTTTCGAAGCTTTGTTCAAGTTGAATTCATTAGTACATGATTGGATTTTTAAACGCATGATCTCCGGCAAGTTGTCTCGTACTTTGTGAACCCTGAAGGCTTCCCTTTGTACAGGCTCATGTAAGGGGCCATCAAGTGAGAAAGAAATACAAGACTTTTGTAAGCGCTGTGAGTGTGCTAGAGAAAGTGATACTAAGGTGGCGTCGAAAAGGGCATGGGCTACGTGGCTTCCGAGCTGAGCAACCAGCAATGATCGAAGCAGAAGACGACGAGGAAGAGGACGAAGACGATGACGACTTCGATGATGATGAAGCGGTCAAGATCTTCCGGCGGCAGAAGGTTGATGAATCTGTGAAGGAGTCTGTGTCAAGAGTGTTGTTCATGGTAGACTCTCCTGAAGCAAGGATGCAATACCGTCGAATGCTCGAGGAGTTTCGCCAGGCAACTGTAAGTATTTAATGGATTTAGACATTTAAGCAATGTTCCAACATGTTGCCAAGGAAAGTAGTTTATACTAAAAAGTACAAACATTAGAAAAGTGTAATTTACTCAAGTGACAAGTGGAAAAGACTGAGGCATTATTATCTTCATGGGGGGAGGGGGGGTGCAAATCCAAATTTAGTACTCCGTCCGGTCACAAATAGTTGTAAAACGAGATAACGAGATATAGGCGCAGTCAAAATTTTTGAAACTTTGATTATCAATATCTTTTTGAATATTTAAATTGGATACATGAAAATCAAATGTGTAGATTTTTCTCGAAAAGTACTTTCATAATATTTTAATATATTGGGTTTTATAAATATATTATAATAGAATTTAGTGGTCAAAGTTGTGTTTTGGAGACGTGTTGATGTCCAAAACGACAATTATTTGTGACCGGAGGGAGTATGATCTTAATCTTGGATACACAAAGCATACAGTAATAATAGTAGGTTCATTAGTGTGAATTTTAATATAAAATGTTTCCCCTTTTTGCCATAGTGCGATACTGGATGAACTGCAAGCAGAGCTATGCAGGACAACCATTGGAGTATATTCATTTTTTATTTATTCAAATTCAAGTCTTGACCTTATGACTAACCATGCTGGTTTTAAATGCAGGCTGAATTGGGTGCGTCAGATGAAGCAACATCAATACTTAACAATGACTTATTAATAGGAATCGATAACTTCATGCACTGAAAAAAAACGCGTCACAGAAAAAGCGTTTGCGCCAACAAGGCTACAATGATATGAAGTAATTAGGAGTTGATGCAGTAAACTGTTAGTTATGACATGCTACTGTTCAGTTTGTACAGTGTTTGCCTGATTGTTGTAGACTGATGGTTCTATATAGTATTCGCTGTAAATTATTTTGTTGATTGGGAATGGCAGTTATGAACACGGTATTTGGCTCTGTAACTAGGGACCAAGGCTGCTTAGTAAGATTTGATCGATACACTGTCGTTCTCCATGAAATGCTGTATGACTTGGGCGGTTTGGAAAATCGGTTTACCAGCATATATCTTGCAGAATGCCCTTCGTGATAATAATGAAACTAACTTAGCTGATGTTGAATAATCGTATTGTATTACATGGAAGTTGACGACCGTGAATTTTTCGACATGCTGGACTGACTGATGAGATTTGATGCATGCCCTATTCGCCTGTTTCTTAGACAAGCAGAGTTCTTATACCCGTTCCCTATAAAATGATTTTTTTTTTAAATAATATATTTTTAAAGAAGATTTCCGACATTAATACGTGGATTTTAAAATTTGCAAGAATAATGCATTTTCGCTAAACGGTTTGGCAAAAATATTATTTTCGCCACACCGTTTGGCGAAAATAGTATTTTCGCTAAACCGTTTGGCGAAAATAGGTTGATGCAAAAATACTATTTTCGCCACACCGTTTGGCGAAAATAGTATTTTCGCTGAACCGTTTGGCGAAAATAGGTTGATGCAGGTATTTAGTGTTTGAATCGGTTTGAATTGCTTCGTAAATACCCAGATCAACCTATTTTCGCCAAATGGTTTGGCGAAAATAGGCTGATATGGATATACAGTGTTTGAATTGCTTCCTAATCATGGATTAACGAATTTTCGCCGAACGGTTTGGCGAAAATAGTATTTTCGCCAATCCAATTGGCGAAAATATTATTTTTGCCAAACCATTTGTCTACAATGTATTATTCTTGCAAATTTTAAAAATCACATATTAATGTCGGAAATCTTTTTTAAAAAAATATTATTTAAAAAAAACTCCTATAAAATAAAATAAAATAAAATAGCGATAGCACAGTGTCACAAAACAAACTCTAGCAGCTTTCCCATTGTGTCTCCTGACTTTAGGGATAAGAGAGAATCTCGAAATCTCGAGATTCTATCTTCCTTTCCCATTCCATTCCTTGTCGGCTTGGAGGGTACTGACCGATCTGTCCCACGCCCGTGAGAACCGTCGAGGGGGCCAGCGCCTTGGAGGAGGTGCGGCGCTACTCTGTCCCGCGCCATCGAGGACGCGAGCCGGAGCTTCACTGCTCGATCCCGCGCCGTCCAAGAGTCCAGCCGTCGCTCCGTCTCGAGTGCAAAGAGGCCCAGGCGGCTTCCCTCCCCTAGATCTGGTCCCCGACTTCATCCTCGGCCCGATCCGCCTCGTCGTCGTCCTCTTTGAGCTCGGGCGCTGCGGGATCGACCGGATCCACAAGGTATGAATCCTAATTGTTCTTCAGTTTGGCTTTTTTTTTTTTCTTTCTTGCAAGGTGCTATTGTGCAGAGGTTTGAATGGAATAAAAATATATATGGAGGCCGGCTTGATCTGACCACACATTTTACCCATTTAGAACACAGGATTTTTGTGGGTTTCCAATAGGGAACATATAATTTTGTGCACATAAATATATTATGATATCCTGCGTTCCAATTAGGTATAAGCTTTCGATGTCACGGGTGTTTGCAGGGGCGGATCCAGGCCCCGGGCAAAGTAGGCTGTAGCCCGGGGCTTGGTACCGAAAGCCCATTAAAATTTTACAAAATATTATTGAAAAATCATTGAAAACAGATATTTAATCTAATATCAGCTGTCCTAGCCCGGGGCTTGAGCCTGGGCTAGCTCCGCCCCTGGGTGTTTGGATTGATTTTTGTGAGACAAATGTGTGTTGTTTGGGAGTTCTTAAGTTCAAATTAGTTGTTATGAAACATTGTTTTTTTTTTATTAAAAACGGCACCGACCCATCCGGATTAAATTATATTTTTTTGGCAGAATGACAACCAAAAGAGAAAATATAGGCTTGTTAAATGGAGAACTCTTTGCCAACCCAAAGATCAAGGAGGATTGGGCATTCATGATCTTAATATACCAAACATTTGTTTGATTAGTAAATGATTATTTAAACTTTTAAATGAGGAAGGTGTCTGGCAAAATATCCTCATAAGGAAATATTTGAGAAGTAAGACTCTGTCTCAAGTAGAAGGAAAGGCAGGTGACTCTCACTTCTGGTCAGGTTTAATGAAGGTCAAACATAACTTTTTTCCAGTTGGATCCTTTCATTTTCATGATGGATCTCAAATAAGGTTTTGGCAAGATGTTTGGCTTAGAAACAACCCCCTTAGTGAACAATACCCTCGACTTTTTAACATTATACGACAAAAAAAATACTACAGTGGCTGAAGTACTGAACTCTGATTCTTTTAATATGTCTTTTTGTAGGGTCGTTAAGGGACCAAATCTACGAATTTTGCAAGAACTTATTACTAGGGTTGTTGATACATGATTAACTTCACAACCAGATAAATTCTATTGGAATCTACATCAAAATGGACAATTCTCTGTCCGTTCGATGTATACAACCTTAATGCATCAACATATCCCTATTACAAATAGATATCTATGGCATCTTAAAGTACCTTTAAAATAAATTTTTTCCTTTGGTACCTACATCGAGGAGTTATTTTGACAAAAGATAACCTTAGTAAAAGGAATTGGATGGGTAGTAAACAATGTTGCTTTTGTAACAATGAGAAAATCATACAACATCTTTTTTTACTGCCAGTTTGCTCATTTTGCTTAGTACATTATTCTGGCGGCTTTTAATTTGCCAAATCCTAGGAGTATAAATAATATGTTTGGCACCTGGTTATTAGGGTTGGGCAAGGAGTTAAAGACTCAAATTTTGGTTTGGGCTGCCGCTTTATGTTGGTCTATTTAGCTATGTTGAAATAATGTTGTTTTTTATAAGAAGAAAATGTCTAATCAATTGCAGGTTATATGTGTATAAATTGGCTGCGATCTTGGTCAGTGTTGCATCGACAAGAGGATCGCGATGGGATTTTAGTGGCATGCAGATCTTTGGAGATCCTAATGAGGGAAGTATTCATCGGCTATGGATGGAGATTTAGTACAAGACTGTGTGCGAGTTGAGAGTTTTGCATTTCTTTTTTATAGATTGTTGAAACTCTGTTCCTTAGTATGTTTCTTTTAGACAGCATTTCGACTATAACTTTGTAATAATTGGTTGACTATGTACATCTTACGATGCAGAGACCGGGAGTTAATATATTCTTCTATTATCTAAAAAAAATCAATTTCAGCTTTTGCTATGCAAGAACCTGCCTCAAGGTATCGCAAACTATGTCTGTATCCGTACTAGATATCATCAACATCACGAGTAGTATTACGTATCTTCAGACGTGCATGCACTGCTCCACAATTACATATCTTCATTCACAATAATCTACTCCCTCCCAAAAAAAGAAGTAAGCTGCATCAACCAACAATCTTTCTTCCCCGTGGAAGCACGTACTTCTGGAACTGCTAAACTCAGACTTAAATTCATTGTTAGTCGTAAATTATTCTTTCAGCAAAACTATCCTAATCAATATTTGAATGGGATTCTACTTTAACCGAGCAGAAGGGTATCTTAAAGTGCATGTTGAATCATATTATGATGTTTCGGATGCCCATTCATAATAGAAGGATGAATCCAAAAAAAAATTATTGATTGACATGGCATGAGTATGAAATCTGTCAACTGTCAAGTTTCCTTGTATGTTAACAGGGTTTACCTTTTCGTTTTGCCGATTTTCGAATGAACAGTGAAATTTGATAATCGTAAAAATCGAGATAAAAATCGTAAAAATCGCATAAATTTAAAACCAGATTTTTTTGAAAAAATTCAAAAATCGTCGAAAATCGACGATTTATCGATGGAAAATCGACAACCATGTTGAACTTTTTGTGCGGTCGACTTTTGGTAGCGATTTTCGACGAAAATCGACCGATTTCCACCGATTTTTGACCGTATTTTGACACGTAAATTTTTTTGAATTTTTGAATTTTTTTTTGAATCAGACCGGTTTTTGATGTCGAACCCTAGCGGTACGGTCGATTTTTGACGAATTTCGACGATTTTTGAAACCCTGATGTTAACTGTCAAGGTCACGGCTAGCTGCTTAATTTGTGAAGTTGCCTGGTCTCAAGTTCTTGTACAAAGCAAATTAGCAGCAACAGCACTTAGCTAGCGGCATGGTACGAATAATGCAAGCTAAAACTATGTACCACAAGGAAGAATAGCGATCATTTGTATTCTTGCATTGCTGGAATGTATTGTAACACCATCCTAAGTGGTGTGCTTAGTTATCTCAGAAAAAATAAAAGACATCAAGTAGTGCAAGTTCGGAATATTCCAGTCCTGTTAGCTCCAATGCAATTCATCTTGATGAGATTTCTTCTAGTGCAGGAAATGATGATTTAAGAAGGCCAATTCGATGTAAGCCATCGAAGGAGCAATTACGTTGAGGTAAAGAAAGCGCATCAACAGTAAATCCTTTATATGGAGTTGTTAGAAAATTTGAGAATGAAAAAGAGGGAACAAGAGGGAACTTGAGATTATGAAACAGAGGAAAAAAGATAAGCGATATGAACTATATACACAAGAACAGGAGAGGATTGCACAAGAACAAGTGAGGATTGTAAAAGAGAAAGAGAGGTTTGAATTAATAAAAATTGAACTTGAATTCAAGAAAATAGTCGAGGAGGAGAGAATTGTGGAGATTGATCTAACTCGCTGCATTGAGCCACAAAAATAGTACTACATGAGCTTACAGAGCCCCCGTGACTCCCATAGCTCCTTGAGTGTACGACGATAGAGTATGTCCGCGGAGCTCCCCCTATCAACGAGTATGTGGGAGACCTCGTAGTTAGAAAACGTGGCGGTCACCAGGAGGGCATCGTCATGGGGAAACCTTAGGCCCTTTGCATCCTCAGCAGTGAATCTTAACAGGACGCTTGCCCACTTGGGAGGAGCACCTCGATGGATAACGCCTACGACATTGACTTCTCGGGAATACTCCTTTTGCCACTACTTGGATTCGTGCCCATAGGCCGATCCTTCCATTATGATGTTCACTTGCTTTTGCGGTGCTTGAAAAGGAAGTTCTTGTTCGACATCTTGTGGATGTTCTCCCGGGGAGGGCCGCCAGAAGGTAGTGCAGGCACGGGTTGGACTGCTTGGAGAGGCATGGCCTCCGCGGCCGCAAGGTGAGGTGGTGACCCTCCGCGTGGCTCAAGTCCACGTTTGAGGAGCTTTGCCACCTCAGCTGTGTATTGATGACACACTCGTTCGTGCCCGCTGTAAGTTCAAGCTCCATTAGTTTCGGTGATTGGTTTTAATTTAATTTTTAATCATTATTTAATGATAAATCTAATCATTATGAGACTAACATGATTATTGAACTCTATTCTTATTAGTCTCAAATGTGGATGGAAAATGGAAAACCCAAGTTATGCACTTGTATTTTTTTTATCCTTTTGCATACATAGGATTCAAGTTAAAGAATGAACTTTTCTATTCTTTGTGCCTCAAAGATGTGCATTATGTTTTCAAAGTCATATATACATGGATGCACACATCTAGGGGAGTTCATGCTTTAACTTGAAGTTTCAATAGTATTGATCCATGTCTTCTTGCCATATATAAAGGATCAAGACTTTGAAATAAAACCCTGAGTATAGGTTTACTTGCCTAGTTATAGTATACTCATGGTATAAGATAAACTCCAATGCTTTTTCAAATAGAAATTATGCATATTGGTTCAAAATCAATTATTTATATGCAAAAGCTTTGTGGAGTTTATTCTATTATTAATGGTCACAAATAATATTAATTCATTTCCACCACTCCATATAATTTGAATCATTACTTTCCATCAAGATGAGTATATGAAACTTGTGTAGTTAATGTATACTTATGTCAATTTAAATATAATTTAAATTAAATTCAGTTGTTTTTCAATCAATCAAAATTTGTATACTCATCGTCGTCACTGGACGATGAGTCTTCTGAAAGAACATGCAACTAAGTCGCGCTAACTCATTGAGATATGCTAGAAAGTGAAAATTCAAAAAATGGGCAAGGTTTGCAAGTGCACATGGCTATGTATATATAGCCCAAAAAATATAGCCGTTACAATATAACTAACTATTACAACATAGTTGTTACAATATAGCTGTTAAGATAGCCATTAGAATAAATTTCAAATTTTAGATTAGTGCATTCAAAAATAGCCATTTGAATTTTTTGGATAAAAAATATCCGTTGCTTGTATGACGGTTATGAAATATCATTATAATATAGGAGGGAGAAAATAGAGAGAGATTTGGAGATTGATGTTGGAGAGGGAAGAAATCTTTTTGAGGAATTTTGTATATAAGGATATAAAGATCTAGATTTAGAGAATGCTGTTGGAGATGGTCTTGACGCATGTATACAAATGCTGGATCAATTGAAGGTTTTTCATTCACGTTGAGGCCAAAATGGTATAATTATTCAAAGCTTTACCTCACCAATAATACTCAGATTCTTTATACTTTTGGGTATATCACAATTTTTAATAATTTTCAGTGAACCGAAAAAAAATATGAATCACATGCGACAAGCAAAATTTCACGCTCAACAAAGGACACGAGTCTACATAAATCTTGGTCGCAAAAGAAAAGGAGTTTACAGAGGCCTTAAAGCCAACGCCATTCAACTCCCATGCATATCCACGTACTGCGATATCCAAAGACACATTCGTGTCCAGAGTTATTTTCTTTAATAATACATTTTCTAAAAGTAATTGCGATATTAATACGTGAAAAAAATAAAATTATAAAAATAATACTGTTTCACCAAATGGCACGACGAAATAGGAGTAGTTGCTAGGTGAATAGACGAAGTTACTATTTTCGTCATACCTTTTAGCGACTACTCGTTAATCCCGCACTTAATGAGCTGTCGCCATACCGTTTGGCAACTACTCGTTAATCCTGCATTTAACTGGTTGTCGCCAAATGGTACGGCGATTATTGCCTTGGGTCGCGCGGCACTGACTGATTGTCATTGAACGGTACAACGATTACTGTCTCGGGTTGCGCGGCACTGACGGCGCAACGTTAAGCGCGGGATTAACGAGTAGTCATTATCACTCATTACAGACGGCTCATTAAAAACCGTCTGTGATTAGAGTCAACAAAGACAGTTTTTGAAAACTGTCTATGATGAGGAGTCTAATATAGGCCGTGTTTGGATGGGCTAAAACTAATTATTAGCTGGCTAATGGCTAGAGCTAATTGTTAGCTAGCTAATAATTAGCTCATCTAAAATTAGCCTAGGGCTGTTTGGATACATGGCTAATGGTTAGACTAATTTCTTAGAAAAGTCATGTTTGCCTCTCATAATGGACTGGGGAGCGGACGCACGGGTGAGGAAGTGAGGATAAGGCCAGCGCGAGGGTATTTCAGACTTTTTCCAGCGTGTTACCTATTATTAGCCCAAATTAGCTCCCCTCTACCAGCTAATGGACTAATTGTTAGCTGAGAGGTTGGCTAAAAATTAGCCCACCTATTAGTCTTCCTGTTTGGATAGACTAGGACTAATTTTTAGCCAGCTAACAATTAGTCCAGGGATCCAAACGTGGCCATAGTCTTTTATGTAATAGTATTACTAGATTAAAACATAATGAATATTAGAAGTTAGAAGTTATCTTAAGTCTGATCTTCGACTTCCACATATCATGGCTGCAACTATAGATGGAAATCTAAGTAGGACACATGGGATTAGCTTATTTTGCAGTTATTATTGAATATGAACTGCTTCAAATTTTCTAGGAAAGATTGTGCAATCCAACCTTCGAAAAACCTTCACTACTACATGAATGCACATCACAATCAATTCTTTTCCCTCATCACAGTTGGTTTTGGTGGTTATACAAAGTCTTTAGATAGTGATGATGAAGTGTCATCACAGTCGGTTTTTGCCCGATTATGATAAACTGTTATCACCAGAACCTATTGTGATGACATGGGTTATCATAATCGGTTCTGAGTTAGAATTGACTGTAATGAGGTAGATCATTACAATCGATGTTGATCTAGAACTGATTGTGATGTTCCACACCATCACAATCGGTTCTGATCTAGAACCGATTGTGATATCCCCAATCATTACAATCGGTTCCCAACTAGAACCGATTATGATAACCACCTCATCACAATTAGTTTTAATCTAGAACGATTGTGATGAGCCCGTTTGATATCCACATCGTCCGAAAATAACCCCCAGATTACAGATTAGTACATATATTTACAATATAGAACACAATATCACATAACATTCAAAATACTTATATTATATTGTTTACATAGCATATAACATTCACTACACAAGGATATCATATTTACAGTACACATATCACATTCACATGATTATAATATTGTTTACAACATATGAACTAGTAGGAGCCTGTTTTGAACTGTACTCTTTGCATATTGATCAGTGTAAAAGGTGTAGCTATGAAAGATCGAGATGGCGATCAAAGGGGGGGTGAATGATCCCAATTTCAAAATTTCCGCCTCTTGGACAAGATTGATGCTTTGTTCAATAACAAGCCCCAAGAACCAAGTCAAATAGTCAAACCAAGCAATGAACTCTCAAGAATCAAGAGCAACCATCTTAAAGACAGTAGCACATCCCCCCTAGTAAAATTGACATGAATAAAAATTCGTAGTTCATATGGTTATGGGGATGTTTTTGTGGTACTAATAGTTGTCGAGAGTCCACGAAAAAAGGAATTAATTCAAAATCACCTTTAGAAAAAGAGAGATAAATCAGACAAGCTCTGCTGTTTCTAGAAAGCAAAAGTAAGTTTCCAGCACAAAATAAACTCAGTCAAAAGGTGATCTCTCCAAATCTGTAACTCATTTGAATTTCAATTTTTGTATATGATGAGGTAATGGAGTCACGAAGCTACCCACCATAAATCAGATCCAAATCAAGCATATTAAAATTATGATGAAAATAACAAGCTCTGCTACATAAAGAACTCAGACTGAAAATTTGGGGCTCGGTAAAAACCTCATAGCTCCAAAACTATAATTCATATAAACTTCCCATTTAAAGGGATGATAGGTATGAAATTCATGCAACTTTTTCAACAAGAATCACCCCAATATCAGGTCATATGAATTTTCTATAAAATAAACAATGATTGTTGCACAGAGAGAACAGACAACAGAAAGAGGCTGTGTAGATACCTCAAACACGATCTACAAAAGAAATCTTCATCGAAGAGCCAAAAGATCGGTTTCTCGTAAAGATGAAGTCAAGTTTGCTTAAAGGATTGGGATTTGATCTGAGAGAAGATTTATCCAATCAATCACTCATCTTCGGCAAGAAGAAGCACAAGCAAGTAGGAGGGGATGCATATCCAACTTGCATAAATTAAATTACAAGAATGTAAATGTGGAATTTAAATACTAAAATTAAATTGCTTAAAATTAAATTCACATTGCTTGGTGAGGAGAAATTCCAAAACCTCACAACAAGGTGGGCAAAGCTTTTATTACAACAACACAAGAATTCCTCTTACAAGTTTGGGGGAGAGCACACCCCCTCCACTTTATTTATAGTGCAAGGGAGTCATCCTCCACCCATGGATGGGTTGCTTCAATCTTAAGCTAACCTCCAAGAGTCAGGATTGGATCCCACACACTTCTCTATTGGGCTAACCCGAAACCCGCTAACAACCGGGTTTTATCCACTAGCTAACTTGATCGCTACTCTGTCATCTAAAACCCATGACCCAATGGATTTCTTGACTCGATATCTTCAAGCCAGCATCCACAAGGTTCCATTGACTTTTTGACTTGCACCCACTTCATCTCTGGCCATCTTCCAGCGATCACCGGCATTCCGAACCTTCGACGCACCTCGCCTAGTCCCAACCATCCTCCATCTCACCATGATCATGGAACGAAGCCCTGCAACCAACAAAGACAAGGAACCACCTCACATAGCATTGTTCAACAACAATATGCAATAATCATTCAATTGCTCACAATTAATCATGTCTCATTTATCATGTCGGTACTACCACCAGCCACAGGCCGGTACTAAGAAGCTAACACAACTCAAATTGTTTCCTTTTGAATTTCAATTCAAATCAAACTCAGACCTAAGCACACATTTCTCAAATAAAGTCAAATACTCATCACAAACATGGATGGACCTCCACATGGTCCTTCAAGCTATTAATATCGTACTCGTACCATGTTTGTACATTAAATCTTGGTCCGTCAGCCAACCATTTAACAGCCTCACTGACGAAGACGTTCACCTTTTTTTTTTGAACCATTCGGATAATTGATCGTTGTGTTCTTGTGTGATGGAAAGCTCATCCAGATGTGGATTCCGTTCCTGTAATATCAACTTGTGTTGCTATATATATGGATAAACTTCTGTGCTGTGTTGTAAGACTGTCAAACGCGCTTTACAATACATGTCAAACTATGGACTCGTTAGTTTGGATCCAATGGTTCTTTTGCCACCAAGTCTGCATTCATGACGAGATACAGTAATACCAATTGGTTGCCTTTTACCTAGGTAGTCTACATAGAACTCAATAACCTCTTCAGTCCCATAACCTTCAATAGTACTACCCTCAAGCTTCGGCCGATTCCTCACGTATGACTTTAGTATACCCATGTACCTCTCGAATGGATACATGTAACGTATAATGCTGGTCCACATATCTTAATCTCTCTAACAATGTGAACAATAAGGTGGACCATGACGTCGAAGAACGACGGGGGAAATTCATCTCAAGCGGACATAGAGTCTGCACCACCTTACTCTGTAAGTTGTCTAGTACATCAGGATCAATAACCTTGCTATAAATCATATTGAAGAAATAACATAGCTTCGTGATTGCCAACCTGACATCCTCTGCCAAAATATTTCTGATTGCAACAGGGAGCAATTGGGTCATGAAAACATGACAGTCATGGGACTTCATACCAAGCAAGTTCAAATCATCTATACACATAAGCTTCTTAATATTTGCGAAGTAGCCTGATGGAACTTTAATACATTGGCGATACTTGCAGAGGTCTTCTTTGTCCTTCTTGGACAACGTGTAGAATGCAGCAGATATGTACAGACCTTTTCATCCTCCTCTATTACTGCAAGCTTGGGCCTGATTCCCATGTAGGTCATGTCACGACTAGCATTCACACCATCCTTGGTCTTCCCAAGTATGTTCAGCAGGATGTCAACCAAATTATCGCAAACATTCTTCTCAACGTGCATGACACCAATACAATGACGGACATCTAACTCCTTTCAGTATGGTAAGTTCCAAAATATCGACTTCTTCTAAATGAGCCTGGGATGAACAAATTTACAACTTTTTCCATACTGAACATCAATATCCTCTACGCGCGAATATACTTGCCTTCTACTCATAGGCTGCGAAGCTGAACGAACTTTCCTCTTCGCATCAAATTTGTTATCCATCTTACGGTATCGATGACTTCACGGTAGAAACCTACGATGACCCATGTACATAGTTTTCTTGGAATTTGACAGCCACAAGCTCTCAATCTCCTCTTCACAAATAGGACACGCTTTGGCTCACTTCGTAATGTAGCCTTCCAAATTACCAAATGCCAGGAAATCATTTATGGTGCAGAATATCATAGCTCGTAGGGTGAAGTTCTCTCTTTTGTATGTATCCCACACCGTGACCCCCTCGTCCAACAATTTTACCAAATCCTCAATCAGTGTTTCTAGGTACACATCAATATCATTTTTTAGCTGTTTGGGTTCCGAGATAGCAATAACATCATGATATACTTCCGCTTCATGCACAACCAAAGAGGAAGATTGTAGATATACAATAAAGCTGGCCAAGTGCTATGATTACTACTTATATTACCAAACGGATTAATTTCATCGGTACACAATCCAAATCTTATGTTCCTCATCTCAGCACCAAACTTCTCATATTTTCAATCAATGTTTCTCCAATTGAGCCGAATCAGTAGGGTGTCTCAGCTTGCCATCTTCCTTTTGAGATTCATAATGCCAACGCAACAATGTTACCTCTTTGGGATTTACAAATAACCACTCCAAACGGGGAGCGATGGGCAAGTACCACAATATCTTGGCCGGTGTCCCTTTGTTGACATCCTCACTGTCGTCGGCTAGGCTCTTACGCTTCTCCTTTTGTTTATACTGTGGTACACCACAAATTAGACAAACGTGCAATTCCTTATGCATATTACGGTACAAATACAATCATTTGGACATGCATGTATCCTTTCTATTTTCATTCACATGTGATATAGTAGCTTCTTCGCCTCACAAATGCTTGTTGGCAACTCGTTTCCCTCTGGAAACATGTAACATCCCAAAATTTGGGTTTTCAAATTTTTTTGGTTTAGTTTAGCTTCCCCAAAATTTTCGTTGATTTTCTCACGTTTATAAAGTGTAATCTAGATTTTCCAAAAGCTAAAGCAATTTAATTTGATTATTTATATTCTAAATAAAAGTAATTTAATTTTATTTGGGTTTCTTGTGCTTCAAAAAAATTTTCTGTAATTGTTGAGATTTTTCGGAGCTCGTATGTTATTTATTGGATTTATTTGAAATTGATTTATATTAAGCCCTTTTATGGAAATTAATTAATTATTTCAAAAATTTTATATAAAGTTTTATTCAAAATATTTTATTTGAGTTCAAAATGTCTCAAAATATTTTATAGAATTTTTCTAGAATTTTTCTGGTATTTTTATTGTCTCAAATGATTTATTTGAATTTATGGAATTATTTTAATTCAGAAATGTTTGGAAAATCCGAAATTTCATTGGGCTCAATCTTTTTCCTCTCTCCCGTCGGCCCACCCCGCCAGCCGGGCCCCGCCTCACTCCGGCCCATCTCCTCCCGCGCCTAGGCGGCAGCTTGCCTCGGCCGCTCATGTCGCCCTCTTTGGGCCGCGCTTGTGTGGCGCTCATGGGCCAGGCTAGCCGCGCAGCGGCTCCCAAGCAGGCCATGTCGCCCGCGAATCCGGACTGCTCAGGGCAGATCAGACGGCCACGAATCGGCCATGTCACCGAGTCCCGCTCCCGCACGTAAGGTGCTCGATAAAATGCCTGTGAGATCCGTTTTTGCGTTTGTTTTTATTCTTTTTGACCTAGTTGCCACCCTAACCTCATGTAGGCCTCCCATGGCCTCTCCCACACATGTGCCACCCCATGGATCTCATCCAAACCCTAGAATCCATCCCTCATCCTCAGAAACGTCGCCCGTCGCCAACCGAACTTTGGAGCGCGTCCCCCGTCAGCTCGTTGATTCTTTTCGATATATGTCTTCGCCATGGTGTGCCATGATGTCCCCTCTATCTCCTTTTCAAATTTCGTGCAATGAACTCAAGGAATCAAAAGTTATGGCTGTTTTAATCTCGAATCTTGCCGAGGGCATATCTCCCTCAATTTTTCGAGTTTGGCCGTGAAATTTTTATTATAGACTCTCCTTGATGTTCTCTACATGATGTACATCCTAACCCATGGTTGTGCTCTCTAGATTTTGCACAGAAAATTATTTTCCCCAATTAGACTGCGTTGCAAACAGTGAAAACCATCCTTGCGCGTTCCCCGCTATTCCAAAAGGTAAAACTCCGAGCAACGTGTGTCACAGTGTTCCTCTAGGTCACATCTAGCTCTCGGTCAAATTTGGTTAAGTTCCGATCATTATTGTAGAAGTTATGGCCGTCTGAAGTTTTGCCCCGAAACCCGTTAATCGGTAGTTTGTGATCAATTTGGCGTGTCACCATAAAATCCGCCTATACCATTGAGTTCATCTCGTTGCGTTCTACGTGATGGACAATCTCCCTTTGCTGTCCCATCCTCCGAAATTTTATTTATATATTTAGGACGTCTTTGTGCCGCCGTTGCGCGCCGTCTTTTGACGCCGACTATCCAAGTCCGCCATGGCCATGTTGTCGTGTCCGGTGGGTCATTCCTTACTGTCTTGGTCCATCCTTAGAATTCTTTTGGCCTCCGTTCACCGACAAAGCCAGGTTCCGGCTTAAAACCGTCGTCTTTCAACCTAGGTCGTTGCTACCGGTTCACATTCGGTTTGCCATCCCTATTGGTATTCCTTCGCGGCCATGTCGTTGTACCGACGATCGCTACATTGTTTCATGTGCATCTTGTCATCATTTCACTTCCGTCGTTAACGTGTGCCGTTAATGCTCCACCGTTAACGCTTCATCGTTAACGCTTGGCTCTCATCGCTTCGTTGTCATCGCTTGCGTGCATTCATGCAAGAGCCCTAGTGCGATGTCCCTATCTATTCTATCATCATGATGTGAGCCTAGCCTCATCGTCATATCATCTTCAAAGCCGAACCAAAACCCCAACCTAAGACCGGTTCGATGGACTAAGTTCATCGTGAGCCGCGTTGTTATCTTTGCAATCTTTCCCGCTGTTTCAATCGTGGTAAGACACTTGTCCTTGTTTTATCCCTGAAAATCTAATCTACTATTAACCTAGAATTCATTCATGGACTTGGTCGATGGATCATTGGCCATGTGTCATGTCCTTGTACCCAGATCTTACCTACCAGTCTATCTCTCTTTTGTTTGACCGTGTATCCGTTCAGTCAACAAAAGTCAACATCGAGAATCAGTTTAGTTCATTGTGAACTAACATATCTTTTTGGACCCGGTCTATGGAGCGAGAGCCCATATGTCGTTGTCTGTCCAATCGAGATAAATAACTTCGGAAGAAATATTCCTTAGAATATTATTCTTTCTTTCTCAGTTATTAGTCTTTCCCTCCTCGGTGTATTTTTCGAAAGACCGTTCTCTTTTGTCTACTCTTCGATCTAATCCGTTCGAGTCCCTAAACTCTTCCAAGGCGTTGTGCCCAATGCTATTTGTTCTCAATTTGGAGTTTTACTTGATGTGTCTTTTGAGTTGGTTTGTATTTGCTCCTTATTTGATCGTTAGACGCGTCGTTCGGAAGTCGTGCGAACGAGCAGAGGATCGAGAAAGTGGAAGTTGAAGATCGAGGACCAAGAATCAAAGATAAAGAGTAAAGAACAATAAAAGTTGCAAGGGCCAGGCAAGTTGTGCTTTGACCATGTTGATCCCATTTTCGAAACTTATGTTGTTTCAAATTATTGCATGCTAGTTTAAGTTAAACTGATTTCGATTAATTTGGGATTAGATAACCGACCTACTTGTTATTGCCACCTTGTCTATAATAATTGTATGCCATGATTCATTTGTCACCCTAGGATTGTTGATTAATGGTTGGTAGCTAATAAATAGCCAACATGGGTTATATATAGAACGTATTAGTTTGCTTAGCCTTGCAACGGGTTAGTGCCATCATTTTGCAATTACAAATGTCAATATTGATTAATGGAATATGCAATGTATTTTGAAATCGTGTGACGTGTTGCCGACACGATGAAGTTGATATGTGGAGGCCCTCGTGCTTCTTCAAGGATGTTGAGTTGTTGTTGACATTGTGTTGCGCAATAATCAACTTGGGTGGTAGAATGTTTTGGACTGGGGCAAGTGGCAAGAATTATGGTGGGCCAGATTGGCGGTTGGGATTGTTTGAAACATATGAGTGATGGCGAGATGGATTTCTTTGAGAGTATTGATGTAAGTCTTGCTCTGGTCACTCTAAGGACTTAACCTTGCAAGCCTTTGAACTGAGTCAAACATACAACCACAAGTCTGGAATGGGACGGACCTAGCTTACTAATTTGTGATGTCTAGATTTCGGTACTGTCGTGGTGGTGTGAGGCCCGGGTTTGCGGGTTGGCTCACATGGCGCAAGAGGGGGGCCCTGAGTGTGGTAACCAGTCCCTTCAGTGTTGAAACCTTAGCGGACAGTACTGGGTTTAGACAGAGCATTGTAAAGGCTTTGTTATGATCGCTCATTCGCATACTCTTATATAGCGATTCACGGCTAACGTGGTGAGTTGATTATATCTTGTGTGTAAAGTGTATAACTTCTGCATAGTGTAAAATCTATTCGAATAGCCATGTCTGCGGTACTGGACAATGCTCGGGGATTATAGTCAAGGGTTAGCTCTTTATAAAACTAAACTTGGGCTTGGAGGCAGTTTGCCTGTGGAAAAGTGATAACTGGTTAAGGATGTGGAATGTTTTATTTATGAAATAATTGTGAAATCTATTACTGATATTATTTGTTTTACTGCTTTACAATCTATTATGTTTATTTGTGAATGTTGCTTTTCTGCAAAATAACCATTCAGCCTGTCACTTAGAATGAGCCATGCATATAGTTATTAAACTTGCATTCTGTGCATGACTTGCTGAGTGCTTTATGTACTCACCCCTTGCAACAAACAAATCACTAGTTGAGAAGAAGACTGCAACGTCGAAGAAGAAGTTCCGTGAGAAGGCGATTATTTAGGAGTCAAACTCCGTCAGTCGCCTGTAGTATATTGAAGGGGTTCACCGACGTTCTTCGTTCCACTGCTGCTTATTTGGAGTTGAAGCCGTCAAGGCTTCGCAAATGTAAGATTGACCTTAAAGTCGTTCAATAGTTTATATTCTGTAATTGAGCTATTTTTATTATTCCGCTGCGTATGATTGTAATATTTATCTATGTTGAGACTGTGTGCATTTGTGTGATTCTGGACTAGTGCTGAATACACAGAGGGTTCAGATTTGCATATTCGGGTCCCGACAAAACACATCCGATAGAAGAACTAGAAGTCATCCGATTGAAACTTGTATTTGTCTAACGGTGTTTTGCCTTTAGTTAGAACAATGAAAGGATCAAACCCAACTTGATGTATTCTGCTTAGCAACCCGAGAACAAAGGTTTGTTATCGTATTCCATCAAGCTTTTAAATTTTTTAAACTTTCTTTCCATAAAATTTCCTTCCATATCCCGTAACATTTGCTCTAAATTATCGCCCTCAAACATATCACGCGTCACGCTCTAAATCTTGATCGGATTCCAACCAGAGTATGTTGCATTTTTGGAGCGGCGACGTTTTTTGTGCCTCTGGAACAACAACAAAAGAGATTTCAACCCGAGGGTATATAAAATCTAGCGAGGCACAAAACAATCGGTTCCAACTTAGCAACCGATTGTAATGTGCATGACACATCACAATCGGTAACCTCAGAATCGATTGTGATGTGCACTTGCAAATCACAATCGATTCCAAGAAAATTACAATCAGTTTGTTATCGTATTCCATCAAGCTTTTAAATTTTTTAAACTTTCTTTCCATAAAATTTCCTTCCATATTCCGTAACATTTGCTCTAAATTATCGCCCTCAAACATATCACGCATCACGCTCTAAATCTTGATCGGATTCCAACCAGAGTATGTTGCATTTTTGGAGCGGCGACGTTTTTTTGTGCCTCTGGAACAACAACAAAAGAGATTTCAACCCGAGGGTATATAAAATCTAGCGAGGCACAAAACAATCGGTTCCAACTTAGCAACCGATTGTAATGTGCATGACACATCACAATCGGTAACCTCAGAATCGATTGTGATGTGCACTTGCAAATCACAATCGGTTCCAAGAAAAGAACCGATTGTGATGTAGAATTGGGCACATCACAATCGGTTCTAACATTAGAACTGATTGTGATGATTCCCCGCTAATTATTGGCACCTCGCCAAATCTGCTATCACAATCGATTTTTCCATGAAAAGTATGGAATCAGCACAGATGAAATGATAGTGTTGTACCATTCTATAGTAGTGCTTGTTGCGCTGCACTAAAAATATACATGAACCTTAGTAAATTCAATAAATCATGTTGTTGATATCATGTAGATGATGGCAAATAAACCACACATGCATTTTTCTATACACATTTATACACTGAAAAGGAGATAAAAATTATGATTATCTCAATTTATGATTTAGTATAGCTTAGGAAAAGTTGGGATTTGCCAGGACATTACAGCTATCAGCCATTCTGAGGATGGAAACGAGACGATATTTATCAACAAGTCCAAATTAGCATCGAACGTCGATACGTACAAATTAGCAAGCCAAAAGCAAGCTGGATGGCAGGAGAAAATGACCTGGGATACAAAATCAATTATGCACAAAAAAAAGAAGAGATAAAGATACTCCAACATACTCCAACAAATTTGAACTTTTACCTGAATAATTCTAGAACCCTAAAGTAGGGATGGCAACGGGTCCGGGTACCTCCGGGTCCAACCTCCGTGGACCCGGACCCGAGACCCGAAGTTTGGACCCGGACCCGGACCCGAAGTTAGTCACGGGTCCAAACTTCGGACCGGACCGGACCGTAGTGCCGGACGAGCAGTGCCGGACCGAAAATATAATTCTATTTTCATTTGTTCGAGTAGCTAAAGTTTATAGGATTTGATTAAATTTAAGACAAATATTTTCCTTCATTACTCGGATTAAGAAATAGACTACATGCATATAATAACAAAGCAACAATAGATGATATTTGTTATCTACAATTCTATTTTATACAATGGATATTTTCTTATCGTCCGGGTGCAGGTACCCACGGTCCAAAATGAGACCGGACCGGACGAACCGGACCGGACCGAAATAACATACCCGTGGGTCCAAATTTGGACCCGGACCCGGACCCATCGGGTCGGGTACCCACGGGTACCCGGACCCACGGGTATTTTTGCCATCCCTACCCTAAAGAACGAACATGTTTTTCATGAATCCAAGAACAGCATGGCAGCGGCGGTATCTCACACGGTGAAGCTCAGGTGTGTCGAAGGGCAATTAAGTCTTTTTCAGCTTGGCTCGAGAGAGAGAGAAGGAGGGGTTAAACGCAAATATATATAACGGAGAAGTTCCACATTATTAAGGGTATGTTTGGATTCATGCAGCTAATAGTTAGCTGCTAAAAATTAGCTGGAGTAGATCCAAACGCCCCCAGCTAATAGAGACACCCAGCTAATGGTTATCTTATTAGCTAGCCAAACCCAGCTAATATCAGCTAATAGGTGGCATTTAACCAAAATACCCTTCGCATCTACCACCAATAGCATGGGTATTCTGGATAATAGCATCTATTAGCCACATATTAGCTGGTGGATCCAAACACCCTCCAACTAATTTAAGGCCATGTTTGGATCCTAGGACTAATTGTTAGCTGGCTAAAAATTAGTCCTAGTCTATCCAAACAGAAAGACTAATAGGTGGGCTAATTTTTAGCTAACCCATCAACTAACAATTAGTCCATTAGCTGATGGAGGGGAGCTAATTTGGGCTAATAGTAGGTAATATGCTGAAAAAAGTCTGAAATACCCTCGCGCTGGCCTTATCCTCACTTCCTCACCCGTGCTTCCACTCCCCAGTCCGTTATGAGGGGCAAACATGACTTTTCTAAGAAATTAGCCCAACCATTAGCTATGTATCCAAACAGCCCTAGGCTAATTTTAGATGGACTAATTATTAGCTGACTAACAATTAGCTCTAGCCATTAGTCAGCTAACAATTAGTTTTAGCCCATCCAAACATGGCCTAAATGTACCCTCCAGTCTAAGGCCATATTTGGATGGGCTAAAATTAGCTGACTAATGGCTAGAGCTAATTGTTAGTCAGTTAATAATTAGTCCATCTAAAATTAGCCTAGAGCTGTTTGGATACATGGCTAATGGTTGAGCTAATTTCTTAGAAAAGTTATGTTTGCCCCTCATAATGAACTGGGGAGCGGACGCACAGATGAGGAAGTGAGGATAAGACCAGCGCGAGGGTATTTCAGACTTTTCCCAACGTGTTACCTGCTATTAGCCCAAATTAGCTCCCCCTCACCAACTAATGGACTAATTGTTAGCTGAGGGTTGGCTAAAAATTAGCCCACCTATTAGTCTTCCTGTTTAGATAGATTAGGACTAATTTTTAGCCAGCTAACAATTAGCCCAGGGATCCAAATATGACCTAACTAGGAATAGTTAGCTAGCTAACTATTAGCTGCTAATGGATCCAAACAGGTCTTAGATCCAATCCGGCATAGCTTCCCGATGGTTTACGTGAGCCACATCGCTTGGGCAAAACTACTAGCAGCCGTCAGCATCTTGCTTTGCCGACATGCAAGCTAAAACCACCGATCACGACAAATGGAGATTGGAGATTGTATAAACTTCAATAGTCGTTTTTGATGTGACTTTGCCTATGTTCATGAACTTATCATCAGCATAAAAACCACGTATTAACCCACTTGAAGATGACATCATAGTGTTCCGTGTAAGAAGACACCAACACATGCCATGACGAAACATGCAGAAGTATTCTATTCGACCAAAATTTATCCCCTGGTACGTATTCAGTGCTCCTACGAGGGAGCGTACATGTGCAGTGTTCGTCTCGTGGGAGCTCCCGTCTTTATGCAACGAAAGAGAACCATGTGATTTTGGATCTTAATCAGCATCAAATGCTGACAAGGACTAGCGGCTGGCTCCTCGCGTCGACCTGTGTGGACAGGAGATACAAATGATTTTGTGTTCGACTAAACCCTAAAATTTGTTTCCCTTTCGTCTACTTTTACAAGGCTTATTTCTTTAGTAATCTTGCCAATAGATATAAGAGGTATTTTATATTTCAATACAAAATCAGTACGATGTTTTCGCTATACCCCTAATAAATATCTATCTTTGCTTTGTATTCTCTGTATGCATGCATTGAGTATAATACTTAGTAATAATAATAATTAAAGGTAACCTAGTTATTTTTAATATATTCTTGGTGTATATGTCTAGAAAAAATACGTCTTATAAATTTGAACGAAGGGAATATCTATCAGATAAATAAATATATAGTAGGACTTTTTTCTGAGATTACGGAGATCTGACCATACACAACAATTTAATGTTTGTAGCTTTGCAAAGGACAGATAAATCAGAAAAAAAAATCTTTTCCGGGAGTAATGGGAGCTGTTGGGATTTGAACTCCACTAAGTGCTTTTTCGCAAGAAAAAGAAAAGAACTCCACTTTTGCCAAATGAAAACGTGTGCCTTACCAGTCGGGTTACCAATAGTTGGGATAAATAATATAACCTGATAACCAAATCACTTTGCTACCTAACTACATCTTGAATTAGATTCAATTTAATTATAACCAATATGTTTGGACACCGGTTAGAGAGGATGGGTAGAAATTTACATTCTAACATTTTTAGTGGGCGCGGCTGCAATATGTTAGTCAATTTGGTCATTTCCGAATGATATGGTGTTTGATAAGAAGAAAAAGAATTCTAATGAACATTGTAGGTTATCTTTGCGTGCATATGATAGTTACGCTCGTGATCATTGCTGCAATCTAAGGAGGCCAAGGAAATAGTATTATCTGGATGTAGAGCGCTAGAGTTGGGTGGAGAACTATTCATAGGCTTTGTGATAATTGAGACCTTTTGTTTTATCTTTATATTAGCTTGTTGTGAACTGTCTTTATTTTTTTTGTTCCTTTAAGACAGCTGTTTAGCTATAATTTTATAATAATTTTTTTGGCTGTGTGTATCTTCGAACACAGAGACCGAAAGATTCAATCTTTCATTATCTAAAAAGATTCATTGCATGACGAGGTATTGTAGCAAAACCGAAAGATCCAATCTTTCATTATCTAAAAAGATTCATTGCATGACGAGGTATTGTAGCAAACAGAGGCTTGACTGAAATATCGGGCTTGAACAACAAGTGGATGGATATGGTACCGTGCAATCGTAAAGTGGCAGAGCCGAAATAATCTGTGAAGTGCGACAGCATTTGCTCAACTCTATCCTTATAAATGTCTGAACAATTGAGCTTGCGCACAGAAAGTCCGAAACACCTCTCTCTCTCTCTCTCTCTCTCTCTCTCCTCTCATCTTGCAGCATTTCCCCCCTATCCTCTCTCTCGCCAGCAAGGGACCGATCATATCAGGAAATTCAGCCTCTCTAAGGATGAATTTCTGTACCTGTTCCTCGTCCAAAAACAGTTCTTGATTTCGGTCTCGTGTGTTCTTCTGAACCTTAATTTGTGGAGTTTTGTCAATCGATTCATTGCGAGTTCGACCTTAGCATCGAAACTTTTTGGTCTTTCTGATTGAACGCCGCTTTTTTTTCCCTTCCTATTTTGATATTGCTCAGATAGCTTTTCTCCTGAATTTTTGCATTTAATTGGTGTAAAGATCTTCCCTTTCCAATCTTTATTATATCCCTGTCGATTTGTGTGTGCTTTGATTACCAACCCAATCTTTCCGGCGGATTAATCATTTCTTTCGCGATAAAGAAGCCTATTGGAGGTGCTCCAGTGCTATTTCTTTTTGCATTCCTCATAAATTTGTACCACTCTAGGATCAGCATTTAGTTCCATTTGAGCAAAGCGTATTCTTTGCTTCTTGCAATTGAAAGACTACACCTTTTTTTTTTTTCTGGTTCCAAATCTGCATCCAATTTCCATCCTCTGGCAAATCTTTTCCAAAGCTCTAGGATCAACGCTTGCTCTAATTCCAGCTTCAAAATCCAATCTTTTCCCTTGAGCAAGCATCCTTGAATCGTCCAAGAAGGACAAAGAAGCTAGTGTTCTTGGTGAGTTTTTGGCCAATCCAATGGGGAAGCTTGCGGAGAGGCTCAGGGCCTTCTGCACGAACCGATGGCTCGTGTTCGTGGCCGCAATGTGGCTGCAATCGATGGCCGGCATCGGGTACCTCTTCGGCGCCATCTCGCCGGTGGTCAAGGCCGCCCTGGGGTACAACCAGCGGCAGGTGGCGGCGCTCGGAGTCGCCAAGGACCTCGGGGACTGCGTCGGCTTCCTCGCCGGCACGCTCTCCGCCACGCTGCCTGCGTGGGCGATGCTGCTCATCGGCGCGGCGCAAAACTTCGTCGGGTACGGCTGGCTGTGGCTCATCATCACCAGGCAGGCGCCGGCGCTGTCCCTCTGGATGGTGAGTCAGATATATATATACTGCATTTGTTCTTCAATTGCTTGTTCATGGAATCCTTGATTTGATTCATTGGTTGATGACAATATGAATAACAGTGTTAGTGTTACTGTTCTTGGTCTTGAACTCTGAATATGATATGTGCCACTATACAAGTTTTCAATTTGTTGCTTGTCGAATTGCTATGTTCCTCGGAATACAATTTTTTTTTTCTCGATCTGTTATCTCTTGATTGAATAAGGAGTAGGCCTTCCATGTTACTGTGAGTTCCATTTGTTTATCGAATTGCAAAGAAGGTGGGCCTAAGATGTGATGGAGACCGGAGAGCATATGATTACAAAAATTGATACATGGATAGGATCAGCTGAGGAAAATGGCGTGGAGGGTAGGTCTTAGATTAGATCAGAAGCGTAGTGAAAATGACTAGTCGCATAAGTGTAATGCTGGACCATTGATGGTATATGCCTGTAACATTCTTATTTTGGGTGTCTTTTGTCACTTATGTTGGAAACATGTATCCCTTTCTTCAGAAGTGACCATATTCTATCTAATTATCTACAGTGACAAGTGACAACAACTGATTGCCTCCTTGGTCAATATTCAAGTCGTTATGCATCATGAAATTGATGCAGTGGAGGTTCTTTTTAATTCAAAATGTAACCTGTTCACATGTTGCTTTTGTTGTGCAAACTCTGTTATTCTGCTTATGGAATCACTATATACATTATATTTCATCTCTTGTTTGGCTGGCAAAGTAGTCAAGTTTGACTTGCTGAACTTGGTGTGTTCCATCCAAATGCCATAAATGCGGGAAGTAACTGTGCCGCATATAATCCCTGAATTCAATTCAATATATTTTCATGAATATGCACATAACCTTGCCAGGTTGCGATGCTTGATTAGAAAAACTGTATACCAAATCATAAATTGTCAGCTCAACCACTATGATTGAGAAGAGGATGGCTGGATGGTGCCTATAAGTAAACAATTAGTTTGTTCAAATCATTTGCCTGATTTTCCAAAGCACGAAGGGTATAGGAATTATCTAGACAACCTCATTTGCTTGGTCCAGCAACTGTTAGTGTGCAATTGGATAATCCATGCATTGTTGCTTCCCATGCATAATTGGTTTCTTTTTCTTTTTTTTATCTCTATATTCATGGATTGATCTATTGTACATTAGATGTTTTCACGTTTGTATATGAAACAATAAAGAGAACATGTATAATGGTATAGAATGGTATGGATTTCTCAAACTGAAGTTGACCAATAAATTCATTTTCTATCCAGGGTTACAAATTATGTGGAGGAAATGGGGAATCTTTTACTCTCTGCTAATGTTCACGTTCAGTTGTTCACAACCCCCACAATTGAATGAATGAAACAAAAATATGGAACTTGAATAGTTATTCAGTTTTTATTTTCTGCAGCTAATCTAAAATCTTTTGCTGTTTTGTTATTCAGATGTGTGTACTTATCTTTGTTGGCACCAATGGCGAGACATACTTCAACACGGCTTCACTTGTTACATGCATCCAGAACTTCCCAAAGAGCAGAGGCCCAACAGTGGGCATCCTGAAAGGATTTGCTGGCCTTAGCAGTGCAATTCTAACTCAGTTGTATGCAGTAATGCACACACCAGACCATGCGACGCTTGTCTTCATGGTTGCAGTTGGGCCATCGCTGGTTGCCCTTGGCCTGATGTTTGTTATTAGGCCTGTCGGAGGTCACCGACAGGTACGGACATCTGACAAGAACAGCTTCATGTTCATCTACACCATTTGCTTGCTTCTTGCCTCATATCTAGTTGGTGTCATGCTAGTCCAAGATTTCCTGCAACTGGGTGACAATGTGGTTGTTTTTATCACCGTAGTTCTATTCATCTTGCTTATTTTACCGATCGCGATCCCTGTGACCTTGACATTTTTGTCGAAAACTGAACATCCAACTGAAGAGGCTCTCCTGTCTGAACCATCAAAAGGAGAGGCAAGTACTTCACATGAAAAGGAGGATCAACCAGAGGTAATTTTAAGTGAGGTGGAAGAGGAGAAGCCTAAAGACATAGACTCATTACCCCCATCTGAAAGGAGGAAGAGAATTGCAGACTTGCAGGCCAAGCTAGTGCAAGCTGCTGCAAGAGGTGGGGTTAGAATCAGGAGGAGACCACACCGGGGGGAGAACTTCACCCTGATGCAGGCACTGGTCAAGGCTGATTTTTGGCTTATTTGG
Source organism: Rhipidocladum racemiflorum (assembly GCA_036346355.1). Lineage (NCBI taxonomy): Eukaryota > Viridiplantae > Streptophyta > Magnoliopsida > Poales > Poaceae > Rhipidocladum > Rhipidocladum racemiflorum. The sequence continues at coordinate 28,544,536 of CM070575.1, read as the reverse complement.
TTATCACTTCTGCTTGGGTCGGGATCAGGGCTGACGGTTATTGACAATCTGGGTCAGATGAGCCAGGCCGTTGGGTTCAAAGACGCGCATATCTTTGTGTCATTGACAAGCATATGGAACTTCCTTGGTCGTGTTGGAGGTGGTTACTTTTCTGAGATTATTGTCAGGTACTATCAGTGTGTTTTCCACGTTATGATCTAGAATTCATTATTATGACAAGAAGAAACTGTTACTATTATTGTTTTGTATCCAAAAATTTTGTCACTAAAATCAGAACTTTTTTATTTTAGGCTGGCTCATTTTACTTCGATTCAGATTTCAGATATTCTGCTAAGATACTTGTGTGTAAACTCACTGAGTTTGTTCCAAAGTAGCAATTTCCTTGTTGTACTTTATCTAGTTCATTACTTCAAAGTCAAACTATTTATTATGTAGGTTCCCTTAAGTTTTGATAGTTCCTTCTCACAAGTTTTAATCAGGCTTTCTTCATATCTTGACTAACTAATTAACTATTCTTCAGGGAACATACATACCCAAGGCACATAGCACTGGCAATTGCTCAGATCCTTATGGCTGCTGGGCATTTCCTCTTTGCAATGGCGTGGCCTGGAACTATGTACATGGGGACCTTCCTGGTTGGGCTTGGATATGGAGCTCATTGGGCTATTGTACCTGCTGCCGTCTCTGAACTTTTCGGTGTAAAACATTTTGGCGCAATGTACAATTTTCTCACAGTAGCAAACCCTACAGGGTCACTGATCTTCTCAGGTCTTATTGCCAGTAATTTATATGACTATGAAGCTGAGAAACAAGCACACCATCACCAGAGCTCAGTATTGCCGTCTGGACGAACGCTTCACAAGATGAGTTTTCTTGCAAATGGGCCATTGAAGTGTGAAGGAGCTGTTTGCTTCCTCGTCAGCTCATTGATCATGTCAGCATTTTGTGTTGTGGGAGCTGGCTTGAGCCTCATTGTTGTACACAGGACCAACCGGGTGTATGCTCACCTCTATCGAGCTGTCCGGACGTGAAATTCTATGGATATGTCATGTTAAAATCTTCCTGTTGTTGTTCCATGTACCATACATTATTGAACATATGATTCAAGACACACAAAGTTTATTTATAAAGTTTCAGATCATTTCAGGGCTTGTATTGTAAAAGCAACTGTTCCCAAATGGAAGTTTACAGGTCCTTTTTGTCTTTGGATGACTGGGGCGTCACTCATGCTTAGTCTGATACTTGCATCCCTGCAAATTGTTAGCTCATAGGAACGAATGACTGACTCTGTGTATTGATCTCTGAATGCCACTTCAGTTGTAATGATCCTTTAGTGCATGATTGATCAATTATGATTCTGCCAATGCTGAAAAAACTAAAACTTCTACTTATTGTACTTCCTCGCAATATATGAACTTGCCACCAGTAAATGTTGTTTCTTGCATACCTTTCCCATATGCTTTGATCTATATAAATTCTACTTGGGAACAACAGCCTCAAGAGACAAGAATCAGGACTCAAAAGTGCAACTCCACTTTTGTCCAAGTTTTGTCGTCAGAGTGTCACCATATGAAATAGTGTAATGTCTACTAGGTATGCACCTTCACTATGATCTTAGTTCCATACTTCCATTCTAGAGCTGAAACACATCGATTGGCTAAGTTCCAGTTATTTGCAGCTCTAGGCATCTCTATGTGCTACGATATAGCTGTTACTAGACTGAACAACGTCATATTTGTCGATGTGCAAACTAAAAGGCACCTACAACTGTTTTCATTTACTCTTCCTGCAAAAATATGATTCTTATCTGACGTTATTGTCTTAGCTAAGGGTTCGTCCATTCTTCCTGTCCTGTTGAAGGGTTAATCAGCTATTCAGCTGCTCTCCCTTCTGTGTCTAGCATCTAACCTGATTATGCAAGTGTAACCTGTAGATTCAGCTTTTGGCTGCTAGTGTCAAACAACTGAATTCTTGAACCGAATGAGAGAAACATAATATGCTCAGTTCTCTTGTCTATTTTTGTGGCAACGACGCTAAACAGTAGATATGGAATACCCCTTCTCCTTTGGGGACACAAATACAATCAGGCAGAGGGGTGGTAAAAAAATGAGTGAGATCTTGCCCTAAACACTAAACACTAGGAAGCCCAAGAGGGTATGTTCACTACTACACACATCTACAATCACAGCTCTAAAGCAGATGCCACACTTTTTTTTCCTTTTTCTTTGAATGGTGACTGCTACATTTCTCTTATATGCATGTGCCTTCCATTGAGCAGGATCTCATTAACACAATCTTTCAAGCTCCAGGTTTTCTAGTTCACTTCGGGGGAGGAACAAAATCAACTTCAGTGGAGCAACAAGATCAGCATCTGGCTGCTGCCTGTAACAATAGCACATCATTACAATCGTCAACAGCTGCTATTGTTCTATTAATGTTCAGTAATTCAGTTGCAGATTCTGAATAGCTGGCATCTTCAGGCTCCATCTACAAAGTGGAATGCCAAGATTCAGCTGCTGCTGTCTACCAAAATCAAGTGGCATTCTGGAACTGGATGCAACTCAGAGCCCGAGTTCAGTTCAAATGCAAATGCACAGTGGCAGACTCATATATATGGGCCTTAATTTTCTTTGTGCAGGCTCAAATGACATTGGCATAAATCACTCTCAACATCTTTGAATTATTGCAATGACAGAGGAAGTATACCAGCTGTGTTAGTACTAACAACACTAGTAGATATTCTGAACACAAAAAACAACAACAACACCACTAGTAGATATTTTGAGCTAGGGCTACTGTTGTATAGTTTTTCTTCTCTCAGATACCACATACCAGTACAAAGTGCTGGTGAGTGATGATGTTGAGAGGGAGTGCTTAAAGAGTAACAAGGAGGGTGGGTCCCACATGGGGAAAAAAGGTTCTCACAAACAGGCATGCACACAAGGTATCTTCTCTGGATGGAGGAAAAAAAAAATATTAGGGTTAGAGAGCAGTGAAGAAACTTTTTGTGGGTGGTGGTTGTGATTTTAATCCTAAGCATAATTCTAGGAAATACCTAAAATATCCATCGCATCTGATTGATCCAACCACACAGCACTAGGTTACCCACTACTGTGTTTTTACACAAATAGCCCCTAATCAATTGTCGTGTATGCGTATACGTACCTGTACACACACACATTATGAGTTTCTTGTGTGTGTGGTGTGGGCCCCAGCTGGAGGATATTTAGGACACTTTCCCATGTGGTGCCCCTGCATTAACATCAAATCTCCAGCTAAAAATAGGAATAATTTATCTCTTAACCCCCAAAATTAAATTCAATTAATAGTCAGCAGCCATGTGATCTACTACTTTTCTTTTCCTTTGAAAAAAAAAATCTCTGCTCAAAAATGAAATGGCAAGAAAGCCCTTGGGTGAGGACTTAACCCTGGGTTTGGGCGCCTTGCACTGTTGGGCAATTTAATTTGAGGCACCAAATAAGGGCAAAGTTTGAAACTTTTAAGGCAAAAAAAAAAAAAAACAAAGAGGAATAATGTATTTTTTTTTACAGGACACACATGACCTGCCCTACTCTTTTTCTACTGCTACTGCTACTGCCCTCCCATTGGTATTACAATTTCAGGGTCTTTGACTAAAAGTCTGAGCTAAAAAAGCCCCATTTTTTAGAGCTTCTTCCGCGAAATAAAATTCGGGGAGCAAAAAAACTGTAATTTTGGGGAGCTCGCGGCCTCCAACCCCCAAAATTCGCGCGCCTCGTTGGTTCGATCCGCATGGGTACGTCCTGAACCGATTCCTATCTTCTTTAGCTTTCGATTGACATGCTTTTCGCCGCCGGCCTTTGCTGCGGCGGCAGATCTGGCGGGCTAGGGTTTGAGGCCGGCTCGTGGGGAGCTTCAATTTTTTTGCCTTTGGGGTCAGAGTCGCTGTTGGGTTGGTGCCCCGAGGCCGCGGATCGCGCGGATCGGTGGGTTTCTTGGCTCGATTCGGGCTATGTTTGGGGTGTTCTTGAGCAGAATTGGGGCGTTCCCTTGGGGCTTGGTTTTGTTCATTTCGCTGGGTTTTGGGGTTGTTTTTGGGAGTTGGGGTTTGAGATTTTGTGTTCTTGTGGAGAAAGTTTGGATCTTTCTCTCTTTTTGGCCATCAAAGATCACCTTTTTGGGGGAGTTAGTTTAGCTCTTGTTCTTGATCTGCTTATCCGATGCAGATCAAGAATGAAATGTGAGGTTAGGCTGCTACGAAGCTCCAATTTGGTGGAGTAAATCTCAGTGGCGTGTGGTCATTCTAGTGAAGTAGAAGTGTTGTACAGTCTAGTAATTTATCTGAGCTGAGCAAACTTGTGAAATGCAAATTCTACATGAACTACAACTAATAAAATGTTTATGTGATGGATCCATTGCCAGTTTGATTTTGGAGTCTAGCAAGAGGCTACTAACACGGTCGATTCAATCTGAAAGGTTCAGATTTGTAGATTCTTTTCGGGGCGGAGGGCTCTTCACTGTTCTTTAGTCTTTACATGTTCTCAGGTTTCTCTCTAGTGAGTCGCTATGTTATGATATGTTGTTTGCAATTACATTGGGTGTGCTTTTGTTTTGTTTTTCATTTTTCAAGTTTCCTAACCTTGTCCTTCTTCGCTGCAGAGCAAGGCAATGAAAACTTCATAACTCTTGAGGTTAGATGAAGAATAGTTTATATTGAGCTCTTCTCGGGTTTGTGGTCTCGGGCTTCTTTGCTCCTGCTCAAGTCCAGCTGCTTGTCAATCAAATTCAAAGGTGGAGATGAGTTTGGAGCACAATATGGATGAGGCTCTCAAAGCGAGAGATGTGGCAGAGAACAAGTTTCGTGCGCGTGATATCAGGGGTGCACGCAAGTACGCCATCAAGGCCCAGAATCTCTGCCCATCACTTGATGGCATATCTCAGATGGTGTCGACACTTGAAGTTCATCTTGCTGCTGAGTCCAAGATTGATGGAGAGAGTGACTGGTACCGGATCTTGTCTCTAAGCACCTTTGCAGATGAAGAGGAAGTGAAGAACCAGTACAGGAAGCTAGCTCTCCAGCTGCACCCTGACAAGAACAAGTCAGTTGGTGCTGAGGAGGCCTTTAAACTTATCTCTGAGGCGTGGAGTGTGTTGTCTGACAATAGTAGGAAGATACTTTATGATCAGAAGAGGAGAGATCACTCTGTTGTCAACGTAACCAATGGCATGTATACTTACGATAAGAAGGCAAACAAGAGAGCTCGAAAGAATGCTGCAGCCGCCGCCGCCGCCGCAGCAGCAGCTGAGGCTACCACTCGTCCTGCTGGGGTTGATACTTTCTGGACATCTTGCAATCGCTGCCGGATGCAGTATGAGTACTTAAGAATTTATCTTAATCATAACCTTTTGTGCCCAAACTGCCATAATGCATTCCTGGCAGTAGAGACTGGATTTCCTTGCAATGGAAGCAGTTCATCATTCTCCTGGTCAACCAAGCAGCAGTCGCAGAACCACAATTCCACCAAGCATTCATATGGCTCAACAAGCAGGACTTCTAGCATTCCGGGGACAGGGCATGGGGGATACCAGCAAGATAGTACTTATGATTCCTATAACAATCAAAGCTTCCAGTGGAATCAGTACTCAAAGACAACACCTACAACTGGCACAAATGCTCACAGTACCCAGGCCTCGGAGAAATTGAGAAGAAAACATGATGAGAGCTACAGCTACAACTATTCTGCAAGTGGCAATGCATATGGCCATGAGAGAACTACTTCTAGGTGTGGCCGGTTTTCAAAGCGGAGAAGGCACGGTAATGATGTCTGCACTGCTGTGGATTATGGTGGAGATAACAAAGATACAATGGCTGCAAGCACAGAAAATGCTGCTTCCACTGATGTTGGACGGGTCAATGGTACTTCAGTGGAAAAGTTTAGATCTGCAGTGAGTGGAAGAAGAGCTAATGTTTTGAGAGAGATCTCCCAGATTGATACACGAGGTCTACTTCTTGAGAAAGCCAAGGCAGCCATCCGGGAAAAATTGAAAGAGTTGAACATCAGATCATCTTCGCGGTTTGCAGAGAAGGGAAAATCGGAAGGAAAGGTACATCCTAGTGACAACAACATAAATGTGAACGGGTTCCTTCCTGACAAATCTGGCAAAGGAATCAAGCTATGCAACTCAAAAAGTGTTGACATCCAAGTACCTGCAACCGATGAAAAGAATCCAGAACAAAGGCGTGTGCCTGTATCAATTGATGTACCAGATCCTGACTTCCATGATTTTGATAAGGATCGCACAGAGAGGGCTTTTGATAGTGATCAAGTATGGGCTACATATGATAGCGAGGATGGCATGCCTCGCCTATATGCAATGGTGCAGAAAGTTCTTTCAATGAGACCTTTCAGAATCCGCATGAGTTTCCTCAACTCCAAGTCCAATAGTGAACTGGCACCGATAAGCTGGGTTGCCTCTGGTTATCAAAAGACATGCGGTGATTTCAGGGTTGGGAGATATCAGATTACTGAAACAGTCAACATATTTTCGCACAAAGTCAGCTGGACTAAAGGTCCCCGTGGGATTGTCAGGATTGTTCCTCAGAAAGGTGATACATGGGCTTTGTACCGAAACTGGTCTCCTGGTTGGAATGAGCTTACACCTGATGATGTGATATATAAGTATGAGATAGTAGAAGTTATCGATGATTTCACTGAGGAGCAAGGGCTGACTGTCATCCCTTTGCTGAAGGTTGCTGGTTTCAAAGCTGTCTTCCATAGGCTCATGGACCCCAAGGAGGTCAGGAGGATACCAAAGGAAGAGTTGTTCCGATTCTCACACCGGGTTCCTTCTCGACTGTTGACTGGGGAAGAAGGCAACAATGCCCCGAAAGGTTGCCATGAGCTGGACCCTGCTGCAACCCCGGTGGACCTTCTTAAGGTTATTACGGAGGTCAAGGATGATGCGGCGACCCAGACTGCTAAATAGAAGAGGGCAACTCTGAACACTGAAGACAGCTTGTATGTCTTAAGTGCCAAATGCACTTCACTGATGACAACTGATCAACATTGTTGGTCTCTTAAGTTCTATTGTGTCATCTTATTTTTGGCTGATGACTTGGACAATACTGCCAGGGCAAGCAGCTTATGTCGCGGACTTCTGACTGTTTTAATTGTTAGGCATTTCTAACATTTTGATTTTACCGCAACACGGATAACATTTAGAGTAAAAGACCATTGGGAGGCCACTCGTGGCGATTGATGAGGCGATTAGTCAATGGAAGCTAAGAAGCCTCATGACTTCCTGAAGGTGTTACTTGTTTGCCACTCTGTTAAGGTACGGTGTTCTACATACGAGCCAAGTTTGAGGGGAGAGCCGCTAGGCTTCCCCATGTACCCGAATTTGTGTACCCATTTACTTAAGATGTTGTATTTCCTTTAATCTATAGTAATTCATCCCTATAATGTTGAACTCGATGATTCTAAATTCTAATTGAGATCCGAGGACCCGTTCGGGATTTAATATTATATTCGGTGGATGCTTCTGTTATTACCTTCTTTTATTTCTTGGTTAGATTGATGTCCTGATACATGTTGTATCCTTTGACATTATGTGCTGTCCGTCAATCCCTGTTCATTCTATTTCTACTTCCCAGGAAAAATGGTTTCGCTCTTCAGATTCTTGAATGAACCATGTGAATTTTTTTGATATCTAAAGCGTGTAGATCAAGCCAGAATTGAGCAGATCTGATTCATGCAGTTTTCCCTGTACCATGTATACCTGTGCCCAGTGCCCTGTCACAATTTCGCTGATTTATATCTAATTGTGTAAGGAATAAATTTTGCGAAGCTACATGTAGTTTGTCAATAATTCTATATTTCTATGAAATTTGCTCTTGCGTAAGGTACATGTAGCTTTTTCTTCACTTGAAAGACGTTATGTCTTTCCTAAGAGAGTTGTATATTGTGATATGCATGACCTTTGTGTCTGTTGGGAGTTTCTTCTCCAACAAATACCCCTGTCGGGAGATAGTTGAGAGTTATGTGCGATTTGAAGTCGTGTTAGGGATATGATTTAAGTGAGTTAAATAAGTGATAAGAGTCTAGTTGTAATTCAGTTGTGATTGACCCTATAAATAAAGGGTGTGGGTATCTGATAGGACACGCAAGAATAACAATTATTTGGTAAAATTCTATATGGTATTAGAGCCAAACCTTAGTTACCTCGGAGCCGCTGCATCCTTGATCGGACACAGTTCATGTATAGTCCTTAAGGGACTGCAACTTAAGGAGTTGTGCACGAGCCGTTGGATTGAAAAGCAATGGTTCAGATTGATCCGAGTTCTGTAGCAAACACTGTAGCACATGGATTTGAAAGATATGAGCCGTTCGTTTGCTCGATCGGACGGTCTACATCTCCTGAAACTGCTTAAGTTGCAGTCCCCTTTGGGATTGCACTGGATCTGCTTCCCCCTTGATCCAGATTTAGATTTGATATGGTGTTGCCGTCCTTTGCTGACTAGCACCACCACTAACGCTGAGGGTCTTTGGGCTACCATCGCTTGGGGCCGCTGGGCAGCCACCACCGCTCGATGGGGCCGCACAGAGTGGCCTAGGGTCGCTAGGTCGGGGCCAGGTCGCCGCCGTGGTCCTAGGGTCGCTAGGTCGGGGCCAGGCCGCCGCCGCCACTACCACACACACGTAGATCTCACTGCATCATGGCATAGGAGGCAGAGTTCGGGGTGGACAGGAAGTTGTTGACCGAAAATTGTAGCGTTTTTTCCTCAGGAACAAGCAGAGATGGAGAGGTGTCTCGGGCATGATAAGGGACGTGAAGAGGTGGAGAGAAAAGGGTCGCGGCTGAGAGGAGAGGAAAAAAAAGGGAAAAGGAAAAGAGACAAAAAGGAGAAGAGAAGAAAAAAGCAAAAAAAAAGCAGAGAGAGGAAAAAAGAGAGTTTTGTTGCTTGCCTATGTGCACACATATGTGTACCTGACGTGTTACATCTATTATTTGTGTTGACATCGATACTTGAAGGGTTTTTGCGATCGTGGAAAGACATGCGGCATAGTTGATGATCATGTGTGTTGATCAAGATTGAAGATGTGTTGTTTTGGAGTGATGGTTGAGGAGGCATGGGTCTTGGAGGTTTTAGGGCAAGGTAGAGAGACACTGAAACATGGGGAGAAAATTGTTCGGGATGTGGCTTTCGTGATGTCGATGTTGGTGTTGGTGCTAGGCGGTGTTGGTGGAGAGGTGCGGAGACATGTTGGTAGAAGGTGGAAGCCAAGGTGGTTGGGGGCATGCCTTGGCGTCCCAGCACTATTGGCTGGATGCCGTGAGTGCTTACCTCGCCTTGGAGATCTTGGACGACAACCTCGAATGCTCCTTCAACCATAGCTGCCACCCTTGATTGCACCGGCCGCCAGGAGCTCCCCTTCGTCCTCCACTCCCTTCAACGTCATGTTCCTTTTGAGCTTGGCTACTCCTTCAACCCTAGCCGCTGCCTGCAACTGTGCAGTCGCCCCTGATTGCGCCAGCCGCCGAGGAGCTCCCCTTCCTCCTCCACTCCTTCTAGCGAGGTCCCCTCCCTCCTCCACTCCTTCTCCGGTGAGCTTCCTCGAGTCTCCTTCCTTTGCCCTTTGCTCTGTTTCCCTCTGCCCTCTGCATTGTCTTCCTCTTTCCTTGCCATACCTCACCTTGAGGACACCATGGCGTCCTGCCACTCGTTTGGTTGTCAGGCACGCCATGACAACCATGGTTGGGGGTGAGTTGGGAGAGATGGTGGAGGCTAGGGTGGCTGGGGGCTAGAGGTGTAAATGGTGAAGGTCAAGACTTAAAGCGTGTGGGTAGTAGATGAGACCAAGACTGAGGGTGTGATGGAGAAGGTAGAGTAGTTTATATTTGTTGAGGCGTGATTGAGGTGATGATTGTGGTGGGTAGTTGGGTTGGAGGTGGTTGGGGTGAGGATCATGGTTGCGGTTTTGTGGTTAATGGTGGTGTAGGTAATGGCACTCGAAGATGGTGTCAGTGGCTCAGTGCAATGGTGTTGGATATAGCGTGCGTGGTGTGAACTGCAAGGACGACGGTTTTGGAGGTGGTATCAATTATGACACCAAAGGCAACTTTGGTAAAGATGGACGTTTTGATTATGGTGTTTGCCATTGTGTTGGTTATATGATTGGTAAAAGTAAATGTTCTGGTAATGGTATTGCATCACATAGCAAGATAGTCATAATTGTTATCTCATGCCCATCTTGAAAGGAAGTGTTGGAGAGTTAATATTGGAAATATCAATAAGAGTCCGAGTCGTATGCAACTCAGAGTTGTGTTAGGGATAGGATTTAAGTTTGAATCAAATTAGGGATAAAATCCGATTGTAATTCAGTTGTAATTAACGCTATAAATAAAGGATGTGGGAAGACACATACGAACACACAAATATTTCACAAAATTCAACAGACACGTTGGAAACAAAGCTCACTGCTCAGTAGGGAGTGGCCCTATATCTGTCCTAGTTTATTTTTTGTTAAACCTTAAATGGTAGCAAAGAAAAAGTGAGCAAAAACAGAAAGAGGCTAGGGGAAAATGAGAAAAGGCATGCATGAACAACAAAGAGGAGGCATCAATAATGGATCACAATTCACAATAGTTGATCGTGAGAAGGCATCATTGTCGATGCTTGATGAATCATGATGGAAAGATGAAAATAATTCAGCGAGCAAGGGACAACGAGCACAAGGCTGGGAGCACAAATCTTATCCATATCCCTGAAGACCGAATCGTCGCCACAAACATTTGGAGGCTAAATGCCCGGTTACATCAAAATGGTTCCAGATAAATCTCTATCAGCATGCAATACGTTCTCCTCTTTTTCGCAGCTCTCTCTCTCTCTCTCTCCCCAGACAAGCAGGTACGAGATCGAAAGGCAGCATGAGTCAGACACTACCACAGCCAATCAGGTTAACAACCTTGAAATTGCATGATATGAAGGGGCGTGCTCGCAGACGAGCGAGTGCTCGTTTGGCTGGGGCGAGCAGCCAGCCCGCTCGTATTCGAGTGCGGCTCGACTCAGACGCGCGTGGAGGCAGGGGCGGATCCAGGCTCCGGGCAGAGTAGGCTGTAGCCCGGGGCCTGGTACCAAAAGCCTACTAAAATTCTACGAAAAATTATTAAAAAATTATTGAAAATAGATATTTAATCTAAGATCAGCTAGTCTAGCCCGGGACTTGGACCTGGGCTAGCTCCGCCCCTGCGTGGAGGTGAGTGCGTACGCGCGTGTGTGTACGTGTGTGCGTGTGGGGTGTGCGTGTATGTAGCTCGTCTGTTGTTCTTTTTTTTTTGTAACGAATACCAGAGCTTCTGGCCAAAAATTCGAAGAAAAAAAGGGGCGTGCTCCACTTGGTTTATGCTCCATCCTCTGGAGTCCGCCTTCAACTTGAAGCGGCGATGTATAAAACTGCACTCAGACAAGGATCAACAGAAGCTATCATGTGAAGTTTTGCCAAGAAGAAGATCAGTAAAGTGGTATCTAGCTTCTCTGTAAGAACCGTAGCACAACCTGCTAACCGATTTATCAGATGAAACATTTCTTTCTGGGTTCAGCCTTTGATATGAAGTTGTGAACAGAGCGAGCTATCATGTGAACTTGTTATCATCAAACAAATACAGCCTGCAGTGGGATGGAGTTAACAAAATTAATTTTGTGTAAACTAACAAAGTGCCAACTTGCGCTAACACTGAACATTTTGCGTAAGACATTTCGTTTTGTTACCTTCGTAAAAAAAAAAAATCCTGCATGATTTAGATAATAGTACACTCAACCGTGGGCATAATGCAAGAATCGAAATTGCAAGTGATGCTCGAACAAAAGGCACCAGATTGTTCTGTAATTGACATACTATTAAGCACTAAAGTGTAGAATAGTTATTCTATGCAATGCCCAGACGACGGTGTCCAAATCACTCTGCGTACACCCACTTCATGTGTTGACTAAAAGCCAATGATTTACGTAGCCAACCAACTAATAAATACGGTTCTGTTGGACCCCGAAAAAACACTTCCGAAATCTTCTATATATCATGTACTAGTCTAGAAAAAAAATTAGTACACATAGTAGAAATGTTACCACAATATATCAAACATACTTTATTAATAATCAAAGTTTACAATAAAAATGGCTCACGGGGCAAATAAATTAATACAGCGGAAAACAGAAAGAAATAGTAGGGCCAGCAAATTTGCCACAGGTAATCAACTGGGTTCGCGGCCTAGTCATCGAGATCCCCACTGGCGTGGAACTCCTTTGAATCAATATCGTAAGCAAGGGTGAGTACAAAAGTACTGCGCAAGTCACATCGAAAAATGCAGTATTGATATAAGGGTGACAAAGGAAGGTTGTAGGGTTAATTTTAGCATAAAGAAGCAAATTTCTAAATATTCTAAGTAATTTTAAATTGCATGATTTTAAGTTCAAATTTCATATTTAAATATCTTTTAACTTAGTAATCACTCCTAAACTATTCAAATTTTCCCATGATGGACTCGCTCCATCCCAAATCTCATTTTTCTAAAGATCAATTTTAAATAACGAAATTCTAATCTGTGAAAGGCCAGCTCAGCATGCCCATGACCACGGGCGTGGCTAATCGATTAGTTTACACTCTGCAGAGGTTGTACAACTTTTCCCACAAGACATGATCGTTTCTGTGTCAAATACACACTTTCTTTGGTGTGCGGCAGAGAAAATCAAGACAAGACCCCTATAAAATACATTCATGTAGTCATGCCCACTAAGGTTCCACCGCTGGTAGGATTAAAACCGTCCAGTCCAGAAGTCCCCTCTTGCGCCGAGTGGTGGCCCCACGCTTTCACCACACCACTCTATCTAATGGTATGACTGTCCATAGTATGTTTTAATACAGCTAGCTAGATCTATCTCATTCCAGACTTGTGGAAGCAATATTGCGCTTTACATTCAGCAGCTCACAGACCGGTCCTTAACTGACTAGGCAGGACTTTCTACAAACCCAGAACCACATGGTGCCGCCCTCTGACAACCAACTCTCACCTGGTCTAAATCTCATATTTACTTTCTTTTGAACAATACCTCTTTTTCATACATTCCATGGTACACTGATACCAAGGAATAGCTTTATCTCAAAAGAACTTTGTTTGGCACAAATTCCCAAAAATATCTTAATTTCATTTTTAAACATGTCTAAGCAATTTCTAAGTATCATCACATACTAAATAATATTTTTTTCAGGTTACAATGGCATAGGAATTCAAATTTCAATGGTGGTTTAACAACAACGGACGTAACTATAATTTAAAATTAGGATAGAAATATAATTATAAAAAAATTATGCATGCAAAAATTTAAATTCAAATTACAATTTAAAAACTGAAATCAATTTGATTAGGAAGGTGTGACTTGCCTTGCTCGACAAGTAGTTGTTCAAAAACGTCGTCCGCGAACTCTTCCGACTCTCCGAAATCTATACGCGAAAAACGATCGAATTTAAATAAAGTCCTAATAAATTCAAATAAAATATCAAACTAGTATAAAACAAAAATTTAAGATTCTAGATGAATTTAGAAAGAAAAACAAAGCCAAACGGAGTTCAAACGGGCGAAAACAGGCTCTCACAAGTTTACACACAATTAAAAAAGAGAAAATAGAATTTTCTTGATTTTTGAAATTATTTTTATGAAAAAATATGAATTCTTGCATAATGCTGACATCAGCGACCATTTTTGAATTTTTGGAATTATTTTTAAATAAAAAACTGATTTATGACATCATGCTTGCATATAAACGATTGTTTTGCGAAATTAATTTTTAAAAGAAAAGGGGGTGACTGACGAGTGGGCCGCCCCATGGATCGAATCCACGGCCGATCTGGGTGCACCATGCACCCGGGCTATGGTGACGGAACGCGCGCGCGACGGCGCAAAACGAGCGGGGACGTCTGCGGAGCCGAAGGTGACAAACGGTGGGGTTGGAGGGCGACGGGACTGGCGGGAATCCTGTGGCGTTGGTGGCAGCCAAAGAGGGGAGAGAATGGCGGTGGGGTGGCGCTCGAGTGCGAAAGAGGAGAGGATCCGGAGGTGATCTACAGAAGATTTGGGACATCCATATTTTCCTCAAATTTTACACTCACAGGTCTTAAGTTTCAGAGTGAAGAATCTTTCTTCTAGGTTAATTGAAAGGAAAACAACACAATACAAACTCCAACTGAAACCACAAAACAATTGAAATTCAAATTAAGACCATAATTCATAATTCACATTTTTAGTTACGATTCTTTTTAATTTCAAAATGTTACAATAAACTGATGTAAATTCTCGTCGGAGTTTTGGCAAAGACGATGTATGTCATCTTCTTTACCGGGTTTTGCATAACAACTTTTAAAATTATTTAATATGGCATGGGATCAATTTTTTCAACTAAAAATAGATCCTTCTAGCTGATTAAATAACCAAGTTCTTGCAAATTCTTTAAGAATAGTGGGGGAGATAATTTGCTATTACTTTCTCATCGCCACCAGTAGCTTGGATGGTGGTAGTATAAAATTGAAGGAATTTGATGGATTTTGAGTTCCATCATAGCTTTCCAAAGGACCTGGCTTAAATTTTTCAAGCCAAGTGACATTTTTGAGCCTTAGAGAAAAGGTTTTGCATCTTGTATACAATCCCAAACGTGTCCGTTGTGACACTATGGAATGATGGTATGAGTTATTTTCGATTTTGGCACTTCGGTATGTCTTTTGTAATGTGTCTTTAGGCCTTTTCCGGGAGTTTGGGCCTTTTCCGGGGAGAATTTGGGCCTTCTGGGGGAGTTTGGGCCTTGGGGGATCTAACTCGAGCCTTGGGGGACCATTGTGGGCCGAAGGTGGGGAAGAATTAGCCCAAGTGGAGTGCTATTGGGTAGCAAACCCTGCTACCCAGCCCCATGCGCCCCCCCAAAGCAAACCCTAGCCGCCCCCTTGGCCCTTGCGCCTCCCCCTAGCCGCCCCCTCCCCTTGCTCCTCCACCTCCCCACCTCTAGCCAGCCCTAGGGCCTTCCCCTCCACGCGATCTCGCTGTTCGGGAGCTCTCCATCCATGGGGAAACGGCGTTTCCGGCGATTTCGGCGTCCCCGGCGTTCGTAGAGGAGATCGGGCCGCGAGGAGGCGAAGTTCGTCGATCGAGTGTCTCGCCAAGAAGAGGTAAGCCCCGGGGATCTTGGTTTTAGGGTGTAGGTGCTGGTTAGATGGTGAATTCTATGGTTAATTTTGGTGCATTTCCTAGATGGGGATTAGTGTAATTGCTATGCTGTCCCACGTTCTGTCCTCGGGCAAATTTGCACCCCGACCTAGGGATTAAGTTTTCGCATTTTAGAGGTGTTTTCTGATCGGCCGGCTGTTACGAAAGTTGTAGGTAATTGAATTACCTTTAATTGGACACCAAGAACGTTAAATTCCATCCATCCATTTAAAATTTATGGCTATTTTACCCAACGTTGTCAAAACTGTGACGTGATTGGGACAGATCGTGTTGATCTGTAGATTAGACAATTTTAGAGGCCGATTCAGTCTTCGCGAATACTTAGAAAAAGCTAGGAAATTTCCTAAGATTCAAGAAAATGTACTCGTTTACTTGATTTGGAGTCTTAGAACTCAAGTTATGCTAGTTGGAAGCCCGATGTCCCGATAGGACAGATTCTCTGTTTTCGGGTTCTACGGGTAGTTTGCGGAGTCGGGTTAGAGGTTTGATCTTGTACTGTTTTGTGGGCACGTTTTGAGTGTGTGGTACCTATGTGTAGGTGGTGTGACCCCGGGAGTGCCCTCAACCTCTCGCCAATCCGTCGCGCGCGGTTGAAGGCAAGTGTATTGGAATGGGTTGGGTTGTATGAATGCTAGACTTGCTTAGGTGCAATATGATTACATGATATGCCAACTTGCCATGATCGATGTTTTGCCTATGAAATGATGAACATGGTTACATATTGGTTATGAGTTCATTGAATTGAATGTTTATGCAAGTTTATACATGTTCATGTCATATGTGCATTCATAATGGAAGAGGCGACCTATTCTGATGCGGGCCTCTGTGTTCACACGTAGTGAACACGAAAGACCTACCTCGTAGTCCCATCCACAGTTGTGTATGGGAGTGAGTCAGTAAGAGTAGGCACCCTCCATCTACGGGATGGAAGGGGAAAGAGGATGCACGCCGACGGGTGTGCACTCGGCAATACCGGTATGTGCTTCGTGGAGACATGTGCATTGTATTGCATATATGTTGATGTTAATGAGATGTATACAATGTGAATATGAATTGAGTATGATGTTGAGTATGAGATGTAATGATGATGGTAATGAAAACTGTTTCCTTGTTCCATTGCAATATACTTGTTGAGTGATGAACTCACGCTTGTGTTTTATGATGTTTTTAGGTACCATGAAATCGGCATGCGGGAAAGGGGCTTAGTGGCACATCTTCATGAAGTTTCACTCATTTAGACATCTACAATTTTGCCATTCGTAGTTGAGATAATAAGTTAATGCGCTGAAAAACTTGGAGTTTGCATTATTTGTGTGCTTGGCCTTATTATTTGATTCGTTTAGCTCATGAAGTGGTTGAATGCATTATTTTGGACTTAAATTGTTGCTATGTCACATGTTATTGCTGTTTTAGATGTCTTTCATTATGATATATCTTGTGGTATTTTGTTGTTGCTCCGAACTATGGAAAAACAAAGGAGATGCTGCTGAAATTTTCGGTTTAGCATTTGCGCCCTTGCTGTAATTTATCTTTATTTGTGTTATTTAGATGCTGCTTCTACCATGTTTGGTGACATCCAGGGCATACTAGATGTCGAGGTGTTACATCTGTAGATTAGGTACTTGATCTGTATAATCAGGAGAACGAGGTCATCGCCGACCACGATTAATATTTTTACATAGGCCAAGCCTGTTGAAAGCACTACTTTGTTGTGAATTGCTCCTCTATTGATGGTCAGTGCTCTGTTGATGTCGACCAGACAAGGAATAATCCACGTGGGAATTAGTCAAGTTTCTCATGGAAGGAGACATGCTCTGTACTTCTGCAGCAGCTTCTTGTAGATCATCAGGTAGGGATCTTATAAGCGACACATTGTCTCCATCCATAGGATGACATAAAATTGCATTAGTAATAATGCGAATTTTATCCACATGAGTCTCCTCTTGTGGACTGTTAGGAACCATGTTTATATCCCTTATTGCCAACCTTGGAACCTGTGGTGTGACCAGCAAGACAGATTGGGGACGACTTCCCGACGGATCCCGTCTACACGAGGTTCCTGGCTGGCTGTTGTGGTGAAGACGTTTCGCCTCTTTGACAGCCTTTTATTTGGCAACCGCGATATTCTCGCGTTGCTCTTGGGTGGACTCTTCTTGAGCTTCACGCTATTCATGTTCCACTCGTTGTGCCTCTGTCTCCTCCGTGACTGCGCAAATGAGAAATACAGAATTAACGAAAGGGGTGAGCACTCCCTCATCGGAGGACGATGATGGGGTATAATCGAGTTAAAGATTTCAGAGAAAATCTTTTGAAGATAAACTCTTATGGAAATCATTGTCGTTCTTGTGAGTTTGTAAATTGTCGACTTCCATAGGGCATGCGCCCTGATCATCTACCTTTGAGATAAGGGCAGGCACGGAGTTACTTTGACTTCCTGATTTTTCCACAGGAAATGGTGCTCCTAACGTGATCTTATCCGGTTTGGATGAAGTTGCCAACTCAGACAACTCCGCTTCAGTAAGATACTCGGAGTAGAAGTCACACTTACCTTCTTCTTCCTCCACGAAGTCATCAACGGTGAGGTGGGTATAGTCGGCGAGATCGAATGAATTTTTTTCATCTATGGCTTCCGATGGCAACACAGTACCTCTTTCAATGCTGAATTACGACGGCCCTCCCTCTAGCATCAACTGTCGATGTTCAAGACCCAGAGAACCCTAGACCGAGCTTATGAATGTAATTCTGGTTGCTTTTGTTTATAAAACAATATTGAAAGGGGTAAGAAAGGAATGAAAGTTGTATTATATCATGAATGTCTTTACAGTGTAAAGACTACTCTTAAACTTCAACACTAACACACCATGCTCAACACAGACTCTCTTTTTGAATCCTTGCGGGAATATTATATTTATAGCGTCGAAGGGATGGCAGCTGTCATCTTCAGAGAGGTGTCTTCCCGTCAAATGATGTCTTTTGGTCAAAAGTTGTCTTCTCACTGAAGAGGTATCTTTTCGTCAGAGGGACGCCTCTTTGTAGGTAGTAACTTCCAAACGATCATCTGTACCTATCAGAGAAAGATTCTTTCGTATGTTATCCTTACACAGAGATTACTTGCCGACCTGAATCAGGTCGAAGCGAAGGTTATCCTTTACCCGATCTTGTCTAGGTCGGTGTGATAAAGAGCGTTATGTCCGACCTATAAAGATTCACAGGTCGGATCGTTCCCGACCCGGTAGTGACTCAAATCAAATATTTAGGATAAGTTCTCGTCCGACCTGCAATAGTTCTCGTCCGACCTACATTGCAGGTCGGGTAGTTATTTACATGGTTAACGGTAACTTTAACCGAATGATCGTGATACATTTAATGTGGGCTTTATTTATGAGGATATGACTGACTTGTAAAAATCCGTAGCCATTTATGGACCTTAGACAGATTAATCGTTGTCAATGTGGTCAATGCTCCACTCTTAGCAGTGCTCAATGCCATACACCTTTGCCCAGCTACACCAAAACCAGCAGCAATAAGGGCATTCGGTGTGGCATCTCTGTCGGCATCAGGAAGGATAATGGCATGATTCTTTGCACACATATTATACACTAAAGACAAACAGAAACAAGCATTTTGGATTATGCTGCTTACAACACAAGGCAATATAGTTCTACAAAAAAAAAACTCAGGAACAGATGCAAACTCACCTGAACACACTTCCCCTTTGTAGATGCCCTAGAATATATATGCATACCAGCCTGAGTGAAAGAGAGAGAGATATCACAAAATATCATTGCAATGGGAAAAAAATGACTGCGTGCGTTTGAGCATAGGTGTATAATAGTAATAGTAATAGTAACATCCTTTATGTGGTATGTTGTGACGACCCAGGTAATTAGCTCAGGTAATTAACAGTTTCACTGTCATTACACGGGGTTAATTACTCAGATCTCAGCATAGTGGCTAGCAAAATATCGAGCATCCGATACTTTATTAGCTACTACGCCGTATTCAGAGTTACAGCAGAACAATAATTAGAGACTGATTGGTACCTTTATTACATACCATCTTGCCACGCAGGGCTACAAGTCCACCAGGTTAATTATACAATAGACTGATACAACAAAGCATAATACATAATTATTACTCCAGGGACCCCTCAGGACGAGGCCTCGGTCCCCTAGGAAACGGTACACTAGGAGATGGTCCACTAGACACTCTAGTCCTCCTGTAGATAGTAGTAGTAGTAGTCTGCCTCCGATAGGTCCTAACCCTACGAATGATCCTCACCCCCTGCCTTTGAGGCGCATCCATAGGACTCACCTTCTAAGCATTGGGGGGTTTAAGCAAGAGTGGGTACGGAGTACTCAGCAAGTATTAATAGCAAGAAAATGCATATATGAATTTCTCTCTTGATTACTGAATCCACCAAGCTATCACTGTATATGAAACAGAATTAGCTTTTTACATAAGAATAGTTTTATTAAAGAGTGGTTCATTTTTACTTCTCGAAACACACTACTAACACTGTATATGAAACAGAATTAGCTTCCGTAGTCTCCAATCCAAGAGACTGGCATAAATTCATGATTTACCCTGCGCAGGTTTGTACCACTTTACCCATAGTGACATTGAGATGCCCCAGAACGTTTATCACTAGTCTAGTATTAATTCTCCACCCCTGCACTCGAGTTGGGGGACACCCACCAAGGTCGTCCACAAATTGCAAATATAGTTGTTACCCCGTTCCAACGGCAGTAACCCACTGGCTTCAAATATACCGCCGTCCAATTGGCTTTAGTCCTCTGGGCCTACCGACATATCCCAGAGGCGCGCCCCTTAACTTACCCATGGTGGAGATATTGATACCATCCTAGGACAACCTTTTCTGACTAAATTAATCACACTATGGTTGATACTCATTTACGGCTTATTGCCCAAGTGTTAGATTGTTTGACCTTATATAATAACCTATGTAGAGGACCCCACCGGCCTATAACCCTTCTCATCGGCGTCCTCTACCCACCAATATTAACCCAACTGAACATTCCAATCATTCCCATTACCCATTCATTTAACCACACCATTATCATCTCCCATACCCAACCTTTTCCATTCTCCAACCACAATCTTCACATTTTGCATTTATAATATAGATTTTCCGATGCAACAATGACATTTATAATACAAAACATTTAAAAGCATTTAGAAACTCATGATCAAGGAAACTTGCCTGGTATAGTATTGGAAAGTACATCCTCGCTCAAAGGTTGGTTCAGGTTGGTTTGATTCAGGTCCAGACCTGAAATTATTATCAACTATTAGTTTTGCTAAAACTGAGCCGTTTGAATTTGATTAATGGCGTCCAACAACTAAGACCTTGGTTAATTAGAGATGTTGCTAAGTCTAATTTAAGTTATTGCTTAACTATGCCTACGGTGCAGCCCCAACTCCTCACTTCTCATCTTATCTCATCTTTTTCTCTTTTCTTTTCTCTTCTTTCCTTTTTCTTAATCTTTTCTTTTCTCTCTCTCTCTTCTTCTTTTCTTCCTCAGCCGACTGGGCCTTCGGCCCAATTGCTCCTTCTCCTCTCTTTTCTCGTCCCCTCCTCCCGGCTCCTCACTCGGTCTCTCCGCCTCCCTCTCTGGCGACCCGACTCGTCGCCTCCCCTCCCTCTTGGCGATGCCCCACTACCGGCTCCCTGTGGCGGCGCCTCTCCTACTCCACCGACTGGGCTCTCCTCTGCACCACCCTAACCGCAGGCTCCCTCTACTCCACTGGTTTTGAGATTTCTGGGTTAAGCTATTTGGTTCTTGTGGGATTGGATGCAAGGCTCGGTTATAGGGTTCTTGGTTGCTTGTGATGGTTGATGGGGTTCGGTTTTCTGTTGGGATTCGGTTCTTGCTGCCTGAAGCTTGGTGCGGTGTTTGGTTTTTCTGTTGCCTTGAGTTTGGATCTAGGCTTTGGTTAACCGGTCTATTGCTTGCTTGCTTGGCCGAACCCTAAGGATGGTGCTCTATGGTGGGTCTAGGGTCGATGATGATTCTTGGGGGTGAGAGGACCTAGGTTGGGGGTTGTAGTGTCGAGATCGGTTGGCTAGTTCTAGGTAAGGGCTTGGGGACAACCGGAACGAGCTACAAGAGCCCCTAGGTAACCCCCCTACTGAGACCCACAAGAACTCCGATCTACACTTGTCTTTACAGGATCTGTTCATTTTGCAAACTACATTCTATTCTAGGTTTGTTTGCTGCTTACTACTGCTATGCCATTGGGGTTTTGCCGGCTTACTTGGGGTCCTTGCTGTTCGGTTGGGGAAGCAGGATTGATGTTGGAGTAGTGGTGGCCGAACCCTAGCTTGCCCCGCTCCACCCCTGGCTCGATTCAGCACCACCGGGAGGCCTTCCCCTCCTCTTGGTCGGCTGCTGCTCCGATCTTGCTCTCGCCCTCCGCTCTAGCTCTCCTTCACTCTCCCTCTCTCGACTGAAGGCGATGGGAGTGGCTCTATTAGAGTGAATGGGGAATGCAGTGAATGAGGGAAGTGATGTGAATCCTTACTGTAACACGGTTCTTATCCATTTACTGGTTGCGAAGTTACTTTTCTACCCTCTATGCTCCACTGAACAGCTAAGGGCAGAAATGTCCTCCTTTTCACTCTCTTGCTTGCCCTACTCAATTTCACCCACTAACATTTGATCTGATTAATTGATTGCAATGCTTTTCTGTTAATTAGAGCTTAATGATGCACTTAATGGAATGTGAATTTCAGGGCTCTTACATATGTGGTAACAAATCTAATTTAAATAGTTATAAATACATTTTATAACTGCATCACTAATATCATGACAACACATGAAAACATTCTCATGTTAATAACATTAATACATCAGCTAGAACGTCTGTGAGCATGAATACCTCTTATCTCAAAAGAATAGATAGCAAGTAACTAAGTATTATGCAGAAACATAGCACAATATCTGATTGATGATTGATGCAAAAAGTGTACCGCAAATCAAGAGACTGGGAGATTATTCGATCCACTTACTGTATTGGAACCAACAAAAGATACTGCCTTAATAATTAATATCCACATCATCACAAATGTTGGTGACAACATCCTGCAAAGGTAAAGCAGAATCAGAATGGATCAACCTAACAAGCATGGGGGCTCCAGTAGAATAGATTCATGAATGTTCTATTCAGAGAAACATAAAAGATTCATGTAGCAACTTTGACCACCAAACAATCCCAGAGCTCAAGAGTATCTCTAAGAGTTAAAATGTCAAATAGAGGTAACTAACACTCACATTGAAACAACCCTTTTCCCTTCAAGAGAGTTTAAGAGCACAGCATTGTATCTGCAAAATAAAGGGCAGACAATAAATTAAAGTGCTAGAAGATTAATAAGACATCAAAGAGAGTAAAAGGGAAATACTCCACCCTAAGTATTCAGTACTCACTTTGACCAATCAACAGACTTCAAACTCTCAAAGCTCACAATATTTAAATGGCAAATATTTGCCCAAATATCATGAGCTTTCCCATCCGCAAATGCTAAAACCTGTTCCATAGAACCTCAGTGAATGGCATGGAGAATGAAGTGTTCTTAACATTACTAGAATGAACACCAAACAATTACTGGTACACCCAGACCTACAGTTTTTTGCCAGAGTAGCAAGCATCAGGGATTGTGCATCTACGTTCATAGTTCCCGCAGGCCGCAACGTGAAACAATGCAGAGTCAAACCTCCATGACACGCAGTTGCAGCATTATAAAAAAATCATAAGCACAAGATCTCTCACCAGTACATTAAATAATACACCCACAATTAATTGCCCACTCCGCATTTCATTTGTAAATCCAAAGCGAGTTCCAATAGATCAATTGCATTTCTCGCTGGAACCGAAATTTACAAACTAATGCAGTGAAGCAACTAGGTAGTAAGTGATCCGATAGGGTTTGGGAAATGAGCAGGCAAGCGAGGGAACGGGAAGACTCACGTGCGCCAGCCTCGCGGGAGAGAGCCCAGGCCACCGAGGCCGCGCGGATCTCACGGCCTCGAGCTGGCTCTCCCCGTCGAACGCACGCAGTGCCATGCGCGAGACCGAGAACCGCATAACCCCACCCCCAGCGCCGCGCGGCCGTGCCGCCTGGACCTCTCCCTCCACGGCGTCGTCGCCGATGGGCAGGGGCGGATCCAGGCCCCGGGCAGAGTAGCTGTACGCCTGTACCCCGGGGCTGCGGATCCAGGCCCCGGGCAGAGTAGTTGTACCCCGGGGCCTGGTACAAAAAGCCTACTAAGATTGCTTAATAATTAACAAAAAATTATGAAAATGCTAGAAAAATTATAGACAAATTATTATGACACATTAATAGTGTCATGTTATTGTATTTATTTTCTTAGCATTATTCCATGTTAAATTTATGTTAGAATCTATTTTTTCTATTATTAGGTAATTTTGAAAAATGCTTGGTAATTAACAAAAAATTATGAAAGTTGTTAGAAAAATCTAGATAGTATATTGGGAATCTTATGTCTCTGTATTTATTTTCTTATCATCATTCCACGATTAATTCGTGTTGGAATTTATATTTTTGTTATTAACTAATTCTGAAAATTGCTTGGTAATTAACAGGCAACAATAAGAAATGCTAGAGAAATTTTATATAGTACATTGACAAGTCCATATCTCTGCATTTGTTTACCTGTCATATTTCCATATTAATATATGTTAAAATTTATTTTTCAGTCACTTGGTAATTCTGAAAATCGATGAATAACTAGCAGAAAACTATGAAAATAGCTAGAAAAAATCTAAAAAATTTTAGATAATTTATCTTCTAAATAGATATATGTTGGGACCCGAATGTGCAAATCTGGACTCTCTGTATATTCAGCACTAGTCCAGGGTCATGGTAGTGCACACAGTCTCAACATAGGTGAAATATCACAATCATACAAGTGAAATAATAAATAAAGACTTTAGTTATTAATAAAACCTATTTGGTTGACCTCATGGTCAACTTTCAATAATATGCCATGTAGTATGCCACAGGCAGCTGATAAGACTCGTACCCTAATTATTCTTCTCCTCCTGGAACTCCTCCTCAAGAGCTGGCGTAGACTTATCCTCAACTGGTGATATGGGTTGTTGCAAGGGGTGGGTATATAAAGCACTTTGCAAGTTATGCACGGAATGCAAGTCTATTAACTACATGCATGTCTTATTCCAAGTGAATGGCTGAAGTGGTTATTTTGCACAAATTAACATTTCAAAAGATTACCATGTATAGATTAAAATGATTGTAAACCAATTACCATTACTAAGTAACTTTCTCATTTATTTTTCAAGACCCACTAGTACTAAGTCTAACCAATTTCATCATTATTTCCATAGGCACACATCCTCCCATTCCCAAGTTTTATTTTTCAAAATCTAATCCTTAACTGTAATTCCCGAGCATTATACAATACCGCGGACACGACTATTCGAATATGTTCAACACTCTGCAGAGGTTATACACTTTGCCCACAAGATAATCATCTCACCACGTCTGCCGTGACTCGCCATACAAGAGTATGCGAATAAGTGATCATAACAAAGCCTTTCAGAAATATCTATCCTAGCACATGAACCTTTCCAGTATTGCCTTCACTATCCCTTCCCTCACATAGAGCCGAAGTATAAGACCGACATACTATTGGATCGACATTAGAATACATTACACCACATCCTCCCCCATAACCACACCCATGTGTGACTATCACCCTGAGGTATCACATGCTAAGACATAAGTAACTTACTTAACTAGGTTTGTCCCATTCCAGACATGTGATTGTATGTTTGGCCTAGTTCAAAGGCTTGCAAGGTTAAGTCCTTAATTGACAAAGACAAGACTTCCAAACTCTCAATATTGGCACACAGCCTTCACATCACTCATCAATCCATTGCCACACAGGCCCACCATGGCACAAAGCCTCTTGCCACTTGCCCCAGTTTAAATCATTTCCCACCCCAGTTGATTATTATGCAACACATGTCATCAACAAGTCAACATCTATGTAGAACAACACATGCCTCTACATATCAACATCATTGTGTGGGAACACATGGCACACCATTTTAAAATAACATTTCATATTACATTAATCAATATTAAATTTGTATTTTTAAAATGATATCAATAATATGTTGCATGTCTAAACTTACTAGTCACGATCTAGCAACCCATGTTAGCAAGTGACAGCATCTGACTAACACAAATCAACTTAAGGTGACAAATGAATATGGCATACAATGACATGGTGGATTTACAACAATTAGGTTGATTAACTAACCCAAATTTATTGAAATAATTTTTAATTTAAATTAGCATGCAATAATTTAAAATAATATACCTTTAAAACATGGGATCAACATGATCAAAGCATAACTTACCTTGGAAAAGCTCTTGCTCCTGCTCTAGACCGTGCTCTTGAAGTAACAACTCTCCTTTGAAACCCTCGGGCACTTCAACGTCTACACATAACGAATAAATAAATAATTAAATATAAAAATAGAGAGCAAAATTAACTCTAAAAATTAAATAAAAAACCATTAAATAGAGCATGATTTTATAAATTTTTATGCTCTAGAATCACTTCAATTAGAGTTTGTATGAGCAAAAACGAGCTATTTAAAGTTTAAAAATAAAAAAAAGAATAAATTGAATTTCTTGAATTATTTTTGCATTGGAAAAAAGCATTTATGATGTCACTGTTGACGTCAGCAAATATTTTGAGTTTCAGAAAAAAAATATTTTCCTAAAGAAAATCTAAATATGTTGACGTCATCCGACACATGAACCAACCATAGAGTGACACGTGTCACCTCAAAGTTGAATTTCCAGCCGAAATACTTTTCTACTGAAAAACCTGATTTATGATGTCATTATTGACATCATAATCTAATTAAATTAAATAGATCTTTTCTGGAAAAACCTCCTATTAGGCTGACACGTGGGCCCACGGTCCATAGACTGGTTCCATGAAATAGTGCTAGTCTACGGTGGACTTGGTCTGCGTCACAACACCACTAGGGGGTGCAATCGACTCAGATTCGGTCGGATATCGCTGTTTCCATATCATAAATCATATTTTTTTTTTGTAGGATTCGGAGTCGGATACGGATAGTGCTAGATACGAATACGGCGCGGATAATATCGGTTACAGATTCGAAGCGAATACGGAGCGGAATCGATACGGTATCAGATATTTTTTGTTGGATATCGTGCGAAAGTAGATATTGTGTAAAGCACACATATAGCAATGTATGAGTTTGAATGAAACTGAACTATCGCAATTTAACGAGCGCATGACCATGGCTACTTCCATAGCAAAATAAGTTGCGATAATGCAAAATATTGTAAAAGTACATGACTGAAGAGCCAAACTGTGTAACAATGATTTTCCAAATTGTAATAAAACGTTGAGCAAAATAAGCTCTCTATGATGGTTGATGCATTTTTTTTTTTTGGGTTAATGACCAATCCAGACTCGTGCCATCTACCAACAAAATGTAAGTTTACAATAGCCTTATCCACCCTAAAACACCTTTAAGTAACATTAAGAAGGCTAGAAACTTTAAAACCATCATTCCAATCTTCATTTCCTATTTTCTATAAAAATCCTTCTAAGAAGAAAATCAGTATTCTCCACTTGCAACTAAATGCCATCAAATGTTCTTAAATTATTTGTATTTGTTATCCTTCAGTATACAAAGAAGCATGCTATCTCTTCTAGGCCCCACACCCCCACAGGTATAAAATACATCAAGGGATCAATAAAAGAATTGACACTCGGCTTCACTACATAAGGGAATGCGTGGAGGAAGGAAATATTGTGGTCAAGCATGTTAGCACTGATGATCAACTCATAGACATCCTAACTAAACCACTGGGAAGAATCAAATTTTTGGAGATGAGAGAAAGAATTGGTATGCGGGCAATTTAGGGAGGTGAATGTTATCTCAACTAGTTGTATTTGATAATTTGAGTTAATCTCAGGTTTAGGAAGTGTTTCAGGCAATGCCGAGTCTGATTCAGAGTCCTGGCGTGTAAAAGAGTAGTGGTAAATGTTATCTAAACTAGTTGTATTTGAGTTAATCTCAGGTTTAGGAAGTGCTTCAGGCAGGAAGTGCTTCAGGCATTGCCGGGTCTGATTCAGTCCTGGCGTGTACAAGAGTAGTGGTGCCGGATGGTAAACAGCATGGCGTGTAAAAGAGTAGTGGTGCCGGATGGGAAACAGTTTCGAGTCCGATTGTTTCTTTCTGAATTAGTTGAGTCCGTTTTTGATTCGTAGTGCAGTTTGCTATCCGAATTCGATTGTAATTTCTAGCCTTTATAAGCAATGAGAAAACTAGAAAAGCTGTGGTGGTAGTTGCAACACAAATCACGTTTTTGCATATTTGTCAGACTTGATAATCCTACCAATCAGTCTCAGTTTTCGTTCTCTGTTTCAGAAGCAGAAAAAGCTTCAAAGCAAGTTCAGAGAACCTGAACTTCCTGAGTTCCGACAAAGTTCAGATAACGTTTGTTTTCTGAATTCCAACAGTTTTATGAATTTCTAACCATGGACGAGTTCGGTGCAGTTGGGGATGGGAGAAAATGCTCAAATATACAACACGACAATACAAAATAGCAAAAATATACAACAAAATAAGAAAATAGCAAAAATGACATGGCGGCCGCCAGACCACACGACGACCGCCACGCAGGACGGTGGTAGTCCTGGCTGCAGCCACACGGCACAACGACTGCCGCCACACGGCACAGCGACAGCCAGGTGTCACCGCGGCAGGACCTACCTGACGAGTACCCGTACCTTGGGTACCCCCATCAGCCCGGAAGCGCGAACGGGCTGACCCACCGCGGCGAAGGCCCAGCACTGCCGAAAGGCACTTGGGCCGCAGAGATCGAACCCCGACCTATGCAGGACCGACCATGGACGGTCGGCGGGCTCCGACCGCCTAGTATTGAAGCTCACGGTCAGCAAGCTCCACCCACACGCGAGCCAGTAGGACCCACGCCGGTGTCAGATGGCTGCCTCGTGCGCAGCGTCCCCTGGCGTCCGTACCAGGGTAGACGGCTCCTTCCCAAGACTGTCAGAGGAGCCACCGAAGAAGTCAAGCCCCCGTCCCATCGCCTGGCACGCCGCAGAAGAATACGCCCACTCCCGAGGCCAGGGCAAAGTCAAGCGCCATTAAAGCCACCGAGGCTGACAGGAGCACCCCGCGACACGCCACCTGCAGACAAGATCGCGCAAGATCAAGCCATCACAGAGCCACCAACCCTGCCTCGGGACGGGCAGGGGTTGGTCGGACAAGACAGAAGCCAGACTTCAAGACGCGCAGGCCCCTTTCCTCGTGTTTTTCCCAAACTCCCGTGTAACCTGCCTCCTCCGTCTATATAAGGAGAGGCAGGGCCCGAGAGGGGGGGCGCGGAGAAAACAGTCTTCTAGGTAGCCTCAACTCCCTAGCGAAAACATCAAGGGGATCGGACAGCCGACCCTCCGCCTCGCTTGTACACCCCTTGTTCATCACCCAAAGATCAATACACCCACGCCGAACGAACTGGAGTAGGGACATTCGGCCCGAACCAGTATACATCATCTGACTCCTTGAGTCGACCATTCGGGGAGAGGGAGCGCGCGACCCCATCCGACCATAAATCCGTATTGCCGGTGCACGAAACACCGACAGTTGGCGCGCCAGGTAGGGGTCCTCGCGCGTCTTCACCGACATCCTCATCTTCAGGTTCCCATTCTCCTCCCTGATGGCCTCCTCCCACCACGATTCGCCGATGTCGAGGGGCTGGATCCGCTTCGTCGCCCTCGATTTCATCGTCACCACGGCGGGAGAGCTTGTCCTCATCCCCGCTGCCATCCGGGACCGGGCGCCCTCCGCAAGCCTGGATGCGATTGCTGATGTCCTCAGCAACCTCCGCCTCGAGACCCCCGCATGGGCCGCGCGGCGGGCCTGCCGCTCACGGCACCGCTCCTAGCGACGCCGCCTACGAGTTGCGGCGAGCGGCGGCTCCACCGTCCACGGGCTCTCAACTCGTGGCCATGGCCGGCTACGCGCCGGCTTCCCTCCACGACCTGCTGACGGACTCCTCTAGCCACGGCTCCAGCTCCGACAGAGAGTATCCCCCCCGCAGGGTGTACTCCCGCGAGTGCAACATGACGGGTGCGGCGGAGCCGTCCTCCACCCCCGCTACCCTCGGGACCCTCCTCCCGCGCGGCGGGAGGAATCCCGGCGGGAGGACGACGCACAACACCCTGGCATTAACGCCCGACCTTCGCAGCAGCGAGGAGCTAGAAGCCCGAAAGGCCGAGCTCGACAAGCTCCAGGCCGAACTGGAGCGCCGTCAGCCTAACCCTCCACTCGCCTCCGGCAGCGTGCGTGGCGTCAGTCACATCGGCGATTGGGTGAGAAGCGAACGACCTTCCGTTCTTCCCTCACGCCAACCGTAACATTCTTCTTGGCGGCAATGCCGCTCAGGGCTGCCAGAACCAGCGGAGCGAAGCCAAGGCCACCTACCGTAACCTCAGGATCGGTGGAACGTCTTGTCGTTCAAAGACGCCCAAGGTTCCGGCCCCGACGGACGGGCACCACCGGGCCGCTGGGCCACTCCTCACAGGGTCGACGAGCCCGGCCAAGACGGCCCCACTCCACGAGCTCCCCAGGCATCATACACCCGGTGCGCCACCGCTGGGGACAAGTATGACCTTCGCACCACCCTCGAGGCGCGAAGGAGAGCCACCGAGGCGGCGCCCTCGCGGTCGCCGATAGCGGGCGGCGCAACCATCCCGACCGGATTCGACGGTCCGGGCGCTGCGTTCACCCGCCTCATCCGCAACGCCGACTTCGGCCGATTCGGGCTCCGACCAACATAGCCAAGTACACGGGGCTACCAACGATGTCCGGCTAGAAGACTATCGGCTCGCTGCCGAAGTGGGGGAGCGACAAGCGACTCCTTCGTCATCCAAGATCTCCCCATCTACCTTGCGGACTCGGCTCGAGCCTGGCTCGAGTACCTGCCCACGGACACTATCGGCGGTGGGCCGACTGACGAACCTTTCGTCGGGAACTTCGTGGCACCTACAAACGCCTGGCAACTCCTAGGACTCAAGAGCTGCAAGCAGCGGGGAAACCCTCCGACTACATCCGCCGCTTCTCCCAGGTGCAACGAGCTCCCCGACATCCGCGACGCCGACGCCGTGGGCGTTCATCTACAAGACCACATGCGAGGCCCTGGTCCACAAGTTGGTGCGAAGCGGCCTCGACCACCAAGGAGCTCTCGACATCGCCACCAACCACGCCTCGGCAAGGAGGCCGTAGGGCCATCTTCGAAAGGAAGACGGCCCACAAGATCGCTACACCTGAGCGCGCCCTCCGACCGACCGACAAAAGGAAGCGGAAGGGGAAGCAGGTCGCGAAAGGTCGAATGGTCGCCGCCGACCGACCGCCAAACAAAGGCAGCCAGGCAGACGCCCGACCGTTCGAGAAATCGATGGATAGTCCGTGTCGAACCACGACTATCGTCAAGCACAAGTATCGGGGCTGCGAAGTCCTGGCGGTTTCTCTCGGAAACCCCACGACATCGCGGTAAGGAAGAGCGCGACCCGGCCGACGCCGGGGCGAAGCGATGAGCCACGACGAGTTCCCACAACTCGGCGGCCGCCTCATGATCTTCGGAGGGGCGAGTGCTACGCCGACAAGCGGCAGTTGAAGCTTCGCCCACCGAGAGGTTCACACGGCCACCCCGCTGCCGCCTACTTGAGATGGTCGGAATGCCCGATCGCCTTCGACCGACCGACCACCCGACCACATCCCGCACCGGACGCTACCGCTTCGTCGTCGACCCCATCGTGGGGACGGCGCTGACCAAGGTGCTCATGGGCGGCGGCGGCGATCTCAACATCATGTACGTTGAGACCCTGGATGCCCTGGGGTCCCTCGCTCCGCCTCCGGCCGAGCAAGGCGCCCTTCCACGGCGTCGTGCCAGGCCAACAGCCCACCCCTCGGACAGTCGGCTGCCGTCACCTTTGGGAGCCCGGACAACTTCCGCACCGAGAGCCTCACTTTCGAGGTTGTGGACTTTCCCGGCTCCTACCACGCCATTCTGGGACGACCATGCTACGCGAAGTTCATGGCGGTCCCCAATTACACCTATCTCAAGCTGAAGATGCCAGGGCCGCAAGGTGTCATCACCGTGGCCACATCTTTCCAGCTCGCCTACAATCAAGCGAAGCGGTGGCGAGCTGGCCTCGAGTCGCCGCTGCCGAGCTCGCCCAGCTCCAGGAGAAGGCCCCCGGATCCGCCCCCGACTCCAGCAAGTCGGGGCCTAGCTCCTTCAAGTCCGCGGAGGACACGAAGGAGGTCGCTGTTGATCCCGAAGATCCCGCCAAGACCGTGCGGATCGGGGCCGCCCTCACTGCCAAATAGGAAGGCGCGCTCGTCGACTTCCTCCAAGCAAACCGAGACGTCTTCGCTTGGAGACCCTCGGACATGCCAGGAGTTCCAAAGGAGGTCGCCGAGCACTCCCTGAACATTCGACCGGGATCCAGACCAGTCGCCCAGCGCCTGCGCCGTTTCGACGAAGAAAAGCGTCGAGCCATTGGGGAAGAAATCGCCAAACTTTTGGCCGCCGGCTTTGTAAGGGAGGTGCGTCACCCCGAGTGGCTCGCCAATCCTGTCCTTGTAAAGAAAAAGTCGGGGCAATGGAGAATGTGTGTTGACTACACGAGCCTCAATAAGGCCTGTCCGAAAGATCCATTCCCATTACCTCGCATCGATCAGGTCGTAGACTCCACCGCCGGGTGCGAGTCCCTTTCTTTTTTGGATGCCTACTCGGGCTATCACCAGATTGCGATGAAGGAGTCCGATCAGCTCGCGACCTCCTTCATCACCCCGTACGGCTCGTACTGTTACGTCACGATGCCTTTTGGACTGAAAAACGCAGGCGCCACGTACCAGCGGTGTATGCAGGCGTGCTTTTCAGACCAAATTGGCCGTAACATCGAAGCCTACGTCGACGACATCGTTGTCAAAACCAGAAAGGCCGATGACCTCATCGCCGACCTGGAGGAGACTTTTGCGAACCTCCGACGGTTTCGCATAAAGCTCAACCCCGAGAAATGCGTCTTCGGGGTCCCCAAGGGCAAGTTGCTGGGATTCATCGTCTCCGAGCGCGGCATCGAAGCCAACCGCGATAAGATCTCCGCTATCGCAAGGATGGGGCCAATCAACGATCTGAAGGGGGTTCAAAGGCTGATGGGGTGCCTCGCGGCACTAAGTCGCTTCGTATCCCGCCTCGACGAATGCGGGATGCCACTCTACAAGCTGATGAAGAAGTCCGACCGCTTTTCCTGGACCAACGAAGCTCAGGAAGCCGAGGCGGAGGAAGGCCGCGTCTTCAAGGTGCAGAGGCCGGTCTACTTCATCAGCGAGGTGCTCTCCGAAACAAAGGTCCGATATCCCCAGATACAGAAGTTGCTGTACTCAGTGCTCATTACCAAGAGGAAGCTTGCCCATTACTTCGATCGACACCCCATCTCCGTGGTGACCTCCTCACCACTCGGAGAAGTCGTCCACAACCGCGACGCTACCGGAAGAATCGCCAAGTGGGCTCTCGAGCTCAACGGCCTCGACATATCATACGTCCCCAGGACGGCAATCAAGTCCCAGGTCTTGGCGGACTTTGTCGCCGAGTGGACCGAGGCGCAAGTCCCTGCGGCGGTCGAAGACCCGGAGTACTGGACGATGTACTTCGATGGGTCTTACACCAAGAACGGGGCCGGCGCGGGGGTCATCATCATCTCCCCACTCGGCAACAAGCTCCGGTATGCCATCTGCCTGCTATTCGACGCCACCAACAATGTCGCCGAGTACGAGGCCCTCGTCAATGGCCTTCGGATCGCCGCCGACCTGGGCGCACGACGGCTCTACATTCACGGCGACTCCAAGCTGGTCGTCGACCAAGTGATGAAAGCCACCGAGCCCCGTGACGCTCGGATGGCCGCCTACTGCCTGGAGGTCCGCAAACTCGAGGAGAAGTTCAAGGGTTTCGAGCTCCATCATAGCTACCAACGCTATAACGGTGAAGCCGACTCCCTCGCCAACCTCGCCTCCGGAAAGGGGCCAGTTCCCCCTGGAATCTTCGTTTCCGACCTCAGCAGCCCTTCGATCCGGTTGGACCCGAGTGCTGACGTCGCCACCGACCCCCCGAAGGCGGGCGCTCCCACTGATCTTCGGCCAGATACTCACCCGCCTGGGTCGGACTTGGGCGTCCTGAGCGTCGAAACCGACTGGAGGCAACCGTTTGTCGATCGATTGACGAACGGGTCGCTCCCCGCCGATACCACCGAGGCTCGGCGCCTCGCTCGGCGGGCTAAGTCTTTCGTCCTGGTCGAAGGCGCCCTCTACAAGAGGAGCCCGTCCGGAATCCTTCAGAAGTGCGTTCCGACCGACCAAGGGAAGCACCTTCTTCAGGACATCCACGACGGGGTGTGCGGGCACCATGCCGCGCCACGGTCCCTGGTAGGAAAAGCCTTCCGACAAGGTTTCTACTGGCCGACCGCCGTAGCAGACGCGACCCAAATCGTCCGCACCTGCGAAGGATGCCAATTCTTCGCCCGGCAGACGCATCTTCCTGCGCAAGCCTTGCAGACGATCCCCATCACGTGGCCCTTCACGGTTTGGGGGCTCGACCTGGTCGGACCCTTCAAAAAGGCGCCCGGGGGCTTCACCCACTTACTCGTCGCCGTAGATAAGTTCACAAAGTGGATCGAAGCAAAGCCATTGGCGAAGATCACATCAGCGCAGGCAGCAGGCTTCTTCCGCGATATCGTTTACCGCTTCGGGGTGCCCAACTCCATCATCACCGACAACGGGACGCAGTTCACAGGAAAGGAGTTCCTCGAGTTCTGCGACGACTTCAATATCCGAGTCAACTGGGCGGCAGTGGCGCACCCCCGAGCCAACGGCCAGGCCGAGCAAGCCAACGGCATGATCCTCCAAGGACTCAAGCCGCGAATCTTCAGCCGACTGAAGAGATTCGCGGGACGGTGGGCCGCTGAGCTACCGCCCGTTCTTTGGAGTCTACGAACCACACCAACCCGGTCGACCGGGTTCACACCTTTCTTCTTGGTGTTCGGAGCAGAGGCTGTCCTCCCGACCGACCTTGAGTACGGTGCACCAAGAGTGCAGAACTCTGACGGCCAAGACGGGGACCGAGGAGCAGCAGGATGACCTCGACCAACTCGACGAGGCTCGGGATGTCGCGGTCTTACGATCGGCTAAATATCAGCAGGCGCTGCGTCGCTACCACAGCCGACGGGTCCGCGGCCGCTCATTCGAAGTCGGCGACTTAGTGCTGCGTCAAGTCCAATCCGCGAAAGACAGGCACAAGCTCTCCCCGCCCTGGGAGGGCCCTTTCACCATCGCGGAAGTCCTCCGACCCGGCACCTTCCGCCTCAAGGACACTGAAGGAAATCTCATGACTAATGCGTGAAACATAGAGAAGCTGAGAAAGTTCTATTCATAGTCAACCTCTCCCCTCTTTGTTACCACTCAACAAATACTTGAGCAAAGGAAGCCGCAGCTCTCGGACGACCAAGTGCTCTCTCTCTCCCTCTCATCTGACCTATCACAAGTACTACGACCTCCGCCCCGAAAGCCGGGGTCCCGAAGTAGTACTTTGCCCGCCGCAAAGACCACGAACGCAAGGACAACCAACCTACAGATGGTCGGACCATCCCATTCCAGTAACAAACACACATTCTGGTGCGACGCGAGGAGAAGCCCAGGTGATGGGAAGGCGCGAGGAAGTCGAGGAGAACAAGGGGCGCAACCGCCTCCAACCTACGCTGGATCCGTTGCGATCCCAAAAGACTACGGATGTGGGCAAATTGCAAGCGCGAAATCCTCGAAGAAGAAAAAAAGAAACAGGGAGCAAAGAAGCGCTTTATTTATTCATGGAGGAACGTCACCCCAACCAAGAGTGAACCGCCCGTTGCGATCTTGGTGTGCGCCCCGCCAGCCGAGCTCTGCGCGACGTCGCTCCACCACCGCCCGCAGCAGCGGCGCCCTCACTTCCCGAAGTCGGGGAACGCCCACGACGAGGACGCCAACTCGCCGTACGTCTTCTCGAACGGCCTCAGCCTCGGCCTCCGCCACCTCCTGCAGCCAGGCTTGATGGGCAACCACTTCCTCGCGGGGCTGAGTGTTGCGGTCCGCCATGGCGCGCAGGGAAAGTTCGTTTGCTGGCGGCCCTTGCCAAAGTAACGGGCGCACCGGCGCCTCTCCTTTTATAGCCAAAACAGTGCGGGAGGAGCGGAAGACGAAGCGCCTTGGGGTTACGCAACGGCGCAGAAGACGAAGCGCCCAACACCAGTTCCGAAAGCAGCACGATCCCCCAGGCGAGTTAATCTGCCCTTATCTCTAAAGGAAAAAATCCTCTACGGACTCAAGCGGTGCGTGGCGACTGTACCCCCAGTCCCCACGCACCACTCGGGGGCTGCCCCCTCGACCTCAGGGGTCAGCGACCTAGATCGATGACCGGTAACCACTCCAACCGGGCTACCCCCTCATAGTAACCTCTTCAAACCCAAAATGCTACAGCCCACGCCCCCGCGGCTACGGCTCCGAGGTAGCACTTTGCGCAAAAGGGAGGTTACTTGAGCAAAGGGCCAAGCGGCGGTCGGATGGAGCCTTTCGATTTAGGCCGGCAAGCCGATCGATCAAACAAATCTCCCTCGTGGCAACCTCCTCGAACCGAATGCTACAACCTAAGCCCCAACGGCTATGGCTCCCGAGTAGCATTCCACGCTAAAAGGAAATCGCCCGAGCAGAAGATAGCTTGATCGACCAGGGCAGACCAACCCCGGTCGTCGTTAAAAAGCGTTCGAGTCGCTAACCCAAGCCGTACTCCGACCGACCGAGCTATCTACCTCATGGCTATTCCCCCCGGCCCAAAAGTACTACGGCCCTCGCCTCGCGACTACGGCCAGTGGCACTCATGGGGAAACAAGTCCTCCGAGCAAGAGACGCTAGGGACGGTCGAAGCACCTCCGCTCGGGTCAGCGCTCTAACCTACCAAGCGCACCTACCAAGCGCAAGCTTCGCAAAGAGGGCAGACCGACCTAGGCACCCCTCCGCAAGGCTATCGCTCGAGATAGCTCGTCCTATCCCGTGATCTCTCCGGACGGGATTGAAGCAACACCTACGCTCTCAGGGCACCCCCGCTGGCCCTGTAGCTATGGTCGTAAGATTGCCCAATTTCATAGAGGAAGCACGGGATAGACGAGCAAAATAACTTAAAGCAACCCGACACATCGAACTCAGTCAGGGTAATCATGTTCATTACATACACTGCCAAAAAAGCAAAAAATAGGGATACTAATCATCTCCCTCCTTCCGATGGAGGATTTCTCGCGGCGAGATTCGGCGGGCAATCTCTTGGGCGCACGGATCGACCCGGGCCACGAAAGCGTCGACTTCTTCATCGCTTCGGTCAGCAGCGACGCCGCTCCCAACCGCCTCAAGGTCGACGCCGTCATAATAAGAGACGGTGTTGACCAGGGCCGAGGAAGCGCCAAGCACCGCCGCCTCCCGCACCGACGCCTCGACACGCTCAGGAATCCATCCAAGCATGGCAGGAATAGCACCGGGGCCCGGAGTAAACCCGAACAACCGGTCGCAGACGGCCTGGGTGCCCACACGAAGGACCGTTAGCTCGGCCGTCGTATCGGCCGCATCCCTCTCCGCCACCCGCTTATCCATAAGGGCCGAGTCACGTGACTCGACCGCCGCATCCCGTTCTTCCACCGCCACCCTTCGCGACTCTAGCACGTCGCTAAGGTTTTTTCGCAGCTCTGTAGGGACACGCAAAAAAAGAGAGACAGCGTCAGAAGACGCCCATTGCAGTGGCTCCCAAGGGGTTGAACTACTCACCGGCCACGGAGGCCTCTTTGGCGCGAAGTTCCTCCTCGACCTTGGCACGCGCTTCTCGATCGGCCGCGGCGCGGTCGGCAAGCTCCCTCGCCGTCGCGAGCTCCCCCCGAGCAAGATCCCGCTCGCCGCTGGCCGGTCGGCCTCCTGCGGGCCGACTCGCATTCCTCTCGGAAGAGGCGGCCTCGCCGGGCAGATACTTCCTGCGCGGACCGCGAAGTCTTGGCCGCTTCGGCATCCGCCAGGACGACCTGGCCCTCTCTCCTCGGCGGTCAGCGACTCCACGAGTCGCTGAGCCTCCCGCAAGGCTTGGTGACTTCCCGATCGGCCCGACGGTAGTGGCGACCCTTCCTTGCTCGGCAACGAGCGCCCTCCGAGCGTCGAGCAGCTCTTCCCCTACGGCACTCCCCCGGCTGTGCAAGTGCCGGAGGAACATCGACTTGTCCACTGCCCGGGATGTCAAGCGCTGCAAATACCTGCCCGGTCGATCTCCATTTCGGTCGAGAGATGCACGAAAGACAAATCCCGTCAGACTTACCGTCGGCGGCGGGACTCCTGAGCAATGGACTTTCTCGCCCTGGATGCGGCGTCAACAGCGCGAGTAAGGTCGGCGTGGATTCTCCCCATCTCCACCTCCAAAGCATTCCGATCGCTGCGTTACGCCTCGTCGTCGGAAGCGAACGCAGCCCTCCGGTGGGTCGGTCGGGCCAAGTCAGCACGGCGGTTGGCAACCGCCCCGCCTCGACTTCCCCGCCTACCGAAGCGTCTGCGGCAGCCAGCCGCACGCCTTCCGGCAACACTTGGACCGCCGAAGCAGGCGGTGGCCCCGGCGGCGGGGGCGGCAGGACTCGTCCCGACGGTGTCGCGAACGCCGCGAATCCCAGTACTCCCCCCGAAGGCAAGGATGGCGGGGCGTCTCCCGTCGATGCTATGGACGGTAGCGGCCCCAGCGCCCCCCCGGGCGGCGGCGGGACCGCACCGCCCTCACCGAGCAACGCAGGCGGGAGCACGCCCGACGGAGCTTACACTGTCATTTATCGCGGTCGGTAGCGCTCCTGCGCACCCCCTCCGGCGACGTCCCTCGCCCAGACCTGCCACGGGAGCGCATCAGAAGAGGCCCGCTCCCAACGGCCGCCCGCCGCGCCCGCGGATGGGACCGGAAGGTGCGACTCCTCACCGCCGGGTAGGACTCGGCGCCCTCCCGGTTGGTGAGCCCCTGCGCCTGGCGATCGGTCGAGAGTGCGAAGGAAGAAGCACCAGAGAAGATCAAACTGGGGGCACATAAATCACTTACCGAGAGGAGCGAACGACCGGCACCTGACGAGACCTCTTCGCCGGACCCCTGCGAGGAGGCGTGAGGGGTCTGCGCATCTTCAGGATATACCCTGCGCCCGCAGTTTCTTCCGAGGAACCACGGTCGCCGGCCCCGCGGCTGGGACCCGCGTCACAGCCGCCAGAGTCGTCTCCGACAACCGCTTCCCCCTCGCTCGACGACGACTCCTCGTCATCGTCACTCAAAGTCTCGTTAGAGACCTCCTCGCCGCGCGCAGCCCGGTCTGCGCGCTCTTTCCTCTTCCGCGTCCTGGTGGCCTCTTTCCTCGCCAGGAGGTCGGCGTCGCGCTGCTCCCTGGCGAGGCGCTCGGCCGCTCGCGCCTCCTTTTCCCCCGGAAGCAAGGGGCGGGAGATCAGGCCACCGAGCCCCTGCAAGAACGCGCTCGGCTAAGGGAGCGAAGGAGCAGAGCAAAGCAAAAGCAAATAAGAGCCACCAGACGTACCAAGTTCTGCGGATTTTGCGCCGAGAATGGCGCTGGCGCCTCGCCCGCTGGCTCGGTATCTCCCTCGATGGAAACCGCGGCCACACGCGCGAGGACCTCCGACGCAGGAAGCTCCCGCTCTGACGACCTCGCAGGGTCGGTCGGCCCTGTGTACTTGAACATGGGGCGCGCCCGATCCTTCAGGGGCTGAATGCGCCTCTCCATGAACGTACGGAGGACCACCTTGCCCGTCAGACCCCGCCGCTTCAGGTCTGCGAGCTTTTCGAGGATCTCATCCACCTTCGCCCGGTCCCTCGTATCGGGACCCCAGGTCCAGCAAGGATGCGGCGTCGGCAGATTCCCGCTGAAGGCCGGGGCGCTGTTGTCAATATTCCGGACGTAGAACCACTCGCTATGCCACCCCCGGTTGGACGACAGCAACTTCACGTCGGTGTAGAGCGACTTGCGGCGGGCGCGCAGTTGGATCGCCAGGGCGCCAAGAAGGTCGGCGGCACCCGACGGCGGCCTCGCGAAGAAGAAGTGGCGCCAGAGTCCCCAGTGGGGTTCGATCCCGAAAAGCCTCGCCTGGCGTCATGAAGACCGCGATGTGAAGGACTCCATTCGGGTTCAGGTGGTGAACTTCCCCCCGTAGAAGTGCAGCAGCCCCCGGACGAACGGGTGGAGTGGGAGGCCGAAGCCCCGCTCGTAGAAGGCCGCCAGCGAGACTATCTCGCCGTCTTCCAGTTCGGCGACTTCGGTCCCGGCCGGCGGCACCCGCCAGCCGGACTGAGGCCGCGGGGGAAGGAGCTCCTTCCTCTCCAAGCCGAGGTAGCGACCCGCCGCGGCCGAGTGCGGGGTCAGCGACATCCCCAAATGAGCGTAGGAGAGCGGAGGACGGCGCGACGAAGCAGGAAGCTTTTTCTTCTTCCCCTTGCGTTCTCTCTCCTTTTCTTTTTGCAGAGGACACGAGCAGGAGGATTTGCTCCCTCCGCGCCGCCCTCTCCTTCCTTTATAGATGCCTGGCGGGAACGGACGCGCCTCCGCGCCCAACCGACGCCACCTCGCGCGGACCGACGCAGTCGCCAACCGTCAGCCTGCTACCACGCCCACTACTCCGGTAACGTGCCGCAGCCCATTTAAATCCCACTAAGCATTAACTGCACCGACAGGACGGCCGCCTCGCGCCGCACGCCGCGCCGCATCGCGAGCCAGTCGGCTAAGCGGGCCAGGGCCCCCCATGCCAAGAAAGGTAAGAAAACGGCCCACTGGGCCGCCCGGCCTCGGGAAAGCAAGCGGCCTACGGGCTCGCGCCCGAGGCCCGGACTGCCGTCTTGAGGAATTCGAAGGCGAATCGGCCAGTTGGAATGAAAGCCGCCCCAACACGTAAAATAGAGCGAGGGGCGGTCGCGGTGAGCCCCAGAGGCCTCTAGATGGGTCGGCGGACGACCCAATCAACGTGGCCAGCGTCGAGACCATACCTCACACTCTCTCGTGGAGCTCATCGATGAGTGGTGGCGGCGCTCGGTCGGCCAGACGACCCGGCAGCCCGACCGGGATGAGTAAGGAAAGGTTTTATGGAACGCCCCACGGTAGTCGGACGCCCACGGGAGCTACGTCGCTTGGAAACGATCCCCTCGAAGGGATCGCCAAGGTTCCACTCGGATTGCCCGACGGCGGCTCAGCGTGAGCACGACGTTCAAGCCGAAGCGAAGGTAGCGTGCATTCGCTCAGGCATCGACTCTAAAAGCCCACGAACGACGTGGCTGCCAGAGTCCGGCCAGGGCTAAACCCCGGCCAGGCTCTCGGCCGCTCGAGGGCTCGGGGCTACACTGCCGGGTGCGTTCGCGCACCGGGTTCTTTCTTGGCTAGCGCGGCGACTCAAGCGATCGCGCCGACCAAGCACCGCCGACCTGGGTCGGCGGCTGCCCTGCCGGGCAAAACCCCGGCCGGCTCTCCGACCCGCTCGGGGCTACACCAGCCGGTCTTCGCGCAGGGCTCCTTTAAGTGGTGCGGCTCCCCAGCGGCGGCGCGAGCCTAGCGCCACTAACCTCCGGGCAGCTAACCCCGGCCGGCTCTCAGGCCGCTCGGGGCTCTTGACGAGTACCGTACCTTGGGTACCCCATCGGCCGGAAGCGAGCGGGTGACCATCGCGGCGAAGGCCCAAAGATCGCCGAAGGCACTTGGGCCGCAGAGATCGAACCCGACCTATGCGGG
Organism: Rhipidocladum racemiflorum; assembly: GCA_036346355.1. Lineage (NCBI taxonomy): Eukaryota > Viridiplantae > Streptophyta > Magnoliopsida > Poales > Poaceae > Rhipidocladum > Rhipidocladum racemiflorum. The sequence goes on along the minus strand of CM070575.1, from coordinate 28,503,341 downwards.
GACCGACCATGGGCGGTCGGCGGGCTCCGACCGCCTAGTATTGAAGCTCACGGTCGACAAGCTCCACCCACACGCGAGCGATGGGACCCACGCCGGTGTCGGATGGTCGCCTGCGGCGCAGCGTCCTGGCGTCCGTACCAGGGCAGACGGCTCCTTCCCAAGGCTGTCGGAGGAGCCACCGAAGAAGTCAAGCCCCGCCCCATCGCCTCGCACGCCGCAGAAGAATACGCCCACTCCGAGGCCAGGGCAAAGTCAAGCGCCATTAAAGCCACCGAGGCCGACAGAGCACCCGCGACACGCCACCTGCAGGCGATCTGCGCAAGGCTGCTCATCACAGAGCCACCAACCTGCCTCGGGGCCAGGCGGGGGTTGGTCGGACAAGACGAAGGCAGACTTCGAGACGCGCGAGGCCCCTTTCCTCGTGTTTTTCCCAAACTCCGTGTAACTGCCTCCTCCGTCTATATAAGGAGGCGGGGCCCGAAGAGGGCGGGCGCCGAGAAAGCAGTCTTCTAGGTAGCCTCAACTCCCTAGCGAAAACATCAAGGGGATCGGACAGCCGACCCTCCGCCTCGCTTGTACACCCCTTGTTCATCACCCAAAGATCAATACACCCACGCCGAACGAACTGGAGTAGGGACATTCGGCCCGAACCAGTATATATCATCTGACTCCTTGAGTCGACCATTCGGGGAGAGGGAGCGCGCGACCCCATCCGACCATAAATCCGTATTGCCGGTGCACGAAACACCGACACTACCCGTCGACGCCCCCTGGCCCGCCCGCCTCGGTGGCAGCCAGGTGTCGCCGCGGCAGCCGCCCATTGGGGCCCGCCCGCTTGCCCGCCTGCTGCAGCCACACGCAGTAGCGACGGTGCCACCAGCGCCACCCCGGTGGTCCCGCTGCGCACTTCCTGATGCTTTCGGCGCCGAAACATGCATGCATGTGGGTGGAACAACAGGTAGTGGTTGGAATAGGACAATGTGTCGGGATCCAATGTCGCGGAAACTCGAGATTTCGGCTAATAATGGTGCTAATGAACGTGATTATAAATAAATGAGATAGTTATATATAAAAAAATCATGTTTAAAGTAAATGTCACAGTGATGACGTTTCATTCTATAAAACGAGGTGGTGCGTCGCAGCGAGGGATTGCGTGTTTCTTCGCAGTGTGTGAGAGCAGAGAGTAGACTGTGTGGGAGAAGAGTGTGAGAGCAGAGAGCGTGGGATCAGAGTGAGAGCAGAGTGGCTCTCTTTGCAGTGCTCGCTCTCCTTGCAGTGTGTGAGAGCAGAGAGCGTGAAGGCAAGGCCAACAAATCGAGAGCGCAAAGACAGGAGATTAATTAGTCGGTGGTTATAATTTGTTGAAATTTTCACAAAGTTTAATAATTTTTTATTATTTCATTCATGATTTGTATTTTACAGGTATTTTTTAGGAAATTTATTGGTACATAGCTCGAGCTTTGTTGATCTTCTGTACAACTTCGAGAAGGTTAGTTACAAATATTCATGAATAATAGTATGTTTTGGACAGTGTAGTATTAGTGACCAACTTGTTATATTAGATTTTAGTATTTACGTTTGTGCAATTTATTATTGTTGAGGACAGTGTACTGTAGTGTTAGGTTAGAGTTAAATGTTAGGACGGTATTAGGAAACATTAGTACCATGATATTAGAAAGTAATTGTATATGGTTAGTAGACAAAAACATGGTGTAGTTGGCATCGTGGCCATCGACTTCCATGGGGCGTGGATCCTAGACGACGTAGAAGACGTGGGTGATGTCGGTGAGCGGTGTGAGGGCCTCGGCGATGGCGGCGGGGTCCGGGAGGTCGAGGTGGAGGATGTTGAGGAAGGCTGCGCTGACGATGCTGATGGAGCCGACGACGAGGTGACTATTGGCCAAGCCACTGAACGGCCGAAGGAATGACGGGCCAGATCAATCGGATATCCGAATAATTTTTTCAGATATATCCGAAAAACATCTTGGAATATACCGATCTGATGGATAATAATCTTCCAAATTCGAATCCGAAAAAAATTATCTGAAATCAAATAGGAATCCGACAATTATTCGAAATAACTATCCGAATCCGATCCGAAAACATCCGGTCGGTTGGACAGAAAATATCCGAACCAATTGCATCCCTAAACGCCACTGAAAGGTGGGACCGGCTCGCTGATATCATTACTGATGTCAAGGATGATGTCAGCGATGACCCAGCTAAAGCGACGCCTCGGCTTCTGTGTGACACTTGGCAGCGCGGTACTGGCTCGACGCACGACGATATTGTGACCACACAATTCAAAACCGATGGCTGAGATTCATCGCATACACTAGCAATGACCAGATAAGTGGCGGAGTAACACCATGGCCACATGTCTAGATCTGGTGCACTAGATAGGATCTAACAACTACGATTCGTTCAAATCTACGATGATGAAACGGCACAAGGTGGTGACGCATGTCGCTATCTGGAGCGTTGATCCTAGATCGAATGGTCCCTAAGCTTCGAAACACAGCAGCAATCTATAGCGGTGGTTCTTACCGACGCTGGAGGTGACAACGTGTGGCACAGCGATGCAGAGGCCCTCCAGTGATGAGGCTTGTCCAACTCGGCGTGGCTTGACGTGAGGACTTCAAACCTGGCTTCAAGCGCAGCAAAGACGGAGAAACAACGGTGGAATCTCGCACAAACTCGCGGCGACGCTATGAGTAAGGCGACACGGCTAAGTCTCGATCGCACGATCAAGATCCAATGGCCGAAATCCAGGGCGGCTAGGGTTTGCAGCGAGCGGGATGGCGCAGACTGGTTTGGGCCGAAGCAGGTTTGGCTGAGATGAGTTTCGGCCCAAACACTACTCTAAGGATTTTTAGCCTTTTCTTATTAAAAATAATTCTAAAAAATAATTTAAGCCAAATTAAATAGTAAAAATATCAGAAAAATTCTGGAAAATATTTTGAGACATTTGGAACTCAAATAAAATATTTTCAATAAAAATTTATTTGAACTTTTCAAATATGAATAATTTCAATAAAAGGATTTATTCAAATAAATTATAATAATTCCAAATAAATACCAAAAAATTCTCAAAAATTCAAAAGGCATAATAAATTCAAGAAGAGTGAAAATTGGGATGTTACAATATAGACCAAGCTTTACTGATTAAAGAGTGTGCATGTAATATCTTGATTTTACCAGTAGTAAAAGAAATTTTGCATAAATAGAAATAGGATATGTTGGACATCGCATATATGGAATTTATCGAGCTTGCCTGGAATGGCAGCAATTACCTTATCCGGGAAATGAATACTAAGATTAATCTGACAGCTCTATCTTTTGGAGCTACTATTTTTTCTAGCCTGAAGTTGGTACCCCTGCTCTTCCCGAAGCTGCTAGGTGTATGGCTTTACACCTCCTAAGGCACCATCTTCATACGGACCTGAAGATCGAATATTTGATAAAAGAGGACCAGCTGGTACTTTTTAATTCCCTGAAGAAAAAATATAACTAGCAAAGATCCGTCATATTGCCAGAAGCAAAACACTAATGGTCCCTCCCACCCTTTCAGGATTTAAAGGCTGTGGCGGCATATAACTTTGCCACGCACAAACTTGTCATCGAACTAACTTTCTGTGACCAGAAAGTTACTGATGCTAAAATGGTCAATAAGACATTATGCAACTTCCACCCTAATATGAGGATATTGCTGTAATAGTATCGTCATGCAAAGTACAAGAAGTACTCTGAGCTTATATGCTTTTTGTTAAAAGCTGAAAAGCATGATGAACTCCTAGTGAAAAATCATCACATACTTTCTAATGGGAATCATACAATGTCTGGAGCATATGCAAATGCTCAGTAGGCTAGCAATAGCCATGACCACAAAAAGGACCAAATAAATAAAGGGGGTAAATAGAAGAATTGTAGATTAGAATGGCGAAGAGACAATCTATAGTGGAAAAGCAAAGGTAAAGGGTCAGTGGGCTTCCACAAGTAAGACTTAGCTAACAAGGCTATAAACCCTGCATAACCCTGCTTTAAGTATGGATGCACTAACCATTGGTTGTACAACTATCGCATCCTAAAGCATGTAGTAGACCTTTACATGAAATTCACTGGAAAAATTCAATAAGATCCAGGAAAAGAATGTTGAATAATACTTTACCATTCAACTTGTTGTTGACACAGACGCTGAGAAGTATGATGATATGATTCTTGAAATTATTAAGGAGTCCCAGTAGGACACCTATGACTCATATGGAGACCTAGATTAGTCTCTTAAGTATTCCTTCACTTTGCTAGTCGATATCACATATTCCTTATAAGTCTTCTCATTAGTTTAGCCCTAGTTCCTGAATGAACATTTGGTCTACGCTCCTGTTGAGAGATTATCATTTACAATTGAATAAATAGCTATTTCCCAGACATTTGATTAATTGCACTATATTTGTTCTATATACTACAATTTTATTTCTGATGCAATAATTGTTTGATTGTTAAATCATACTTCTAATATAGAACAAAGTATAATCCAACGGTAGAGAAGAAAATCTATCAAGAAGATAGTTGTACCATACTAAGTGAATTAGAAACATTATGACTATCGCCAGAAGCGATGGTCTCATAATTGGCACTGGAAGAATGCCATATTATACCCTAAGTCCAGTTGCATTCTCTTAAGTTTTAAAGATATTGGTCTGAATCATTTCTATAAGCAGATAAAGAATGAGGATGGTACAGAATACCTACTCATGACTAAGTTTAATGGGTGTAATAGATGTGTGGCTGAAAAGCTTCCTTCCTTCTCCTCCGGATTATACTATTGTCGATGATTGGGGAACAAGCCCCCACCGAGATTACTTAGTTGATTGGGGGATCAGCTCTATCCCCTTCTTACGTAAAGGGTTGCTTCTGGAGGATGCTCGGTTTCCCGGGGCAAGGCACACTCAGAGAACGACACAGTGATTTATCCTGGTTCGGGCCTCCCACTAAGGAGATAATAACCCTACTCCAGCATGGTGAGAATGTATTCTGTGTATGCGTATTTTCCTCTCTTTTGTTGTCTCTGTGTCCTCCTCATACATGCACAGGAGGTATTTATAGACTACTGAGACATTCTGTTGATTACAAGCCTTGGACGTTTGACCGCGGCTAACGTGGTTATAACGGAGTCCTCAATCTACGCCACGTTCCTATCATGGGTGCAACGACCCCACGTAGTGGCGCGATCATTGCTATTCTGGTGTAACTGTCGACTTACGACCATCCGACCATGCACCTTCCGGACAAGCTAGGCCGAGCGAGCCCGACTCTGGCCTGAGCACTTATGCTCGGGCCCCGTGCATAAGTGCTCAGGCCAAAGTCGGGCTCGCTCAGCCATATTGTAGCCGAGCATGGAGCCCGTATCGGCCGGGCAAGCCGAGCAACAAAACCTGATACCCATGGGTTGTCCTCGGGAACGTCCTCCGAGGGTATGCATGGTCCGGAACTAACTACCAGGGCACTATGGTAATTATGGAAACTATCCAATCTCCGACAACTATGCACATACAAAACCTGAAGTTTGTGTTGCGATGAAAACCCAAAAATATTTAAGATTTGGGAGATCGACTAGGTTATCTTGAGTTGAATATGAAAGAGAAGAATAATTAATAATTCTAATGGCTATAGCATAAAGACTTTCCTAGACCTGAAGATTTCTTATGCCCTGTTTATGCTATAGGAAAGCTCATAATTAGATCTTCTTACCTAAAAAGTTAGGGAAGAATCACTGAATTATCTGGAGAGAATTCAAGGTGATATCTGTGGACATAACCAGCCCCTATTGGGCCTTTTAAGAAATTTTATGGTACTGATAGATGCTTCTACTAAATGGTCCTATGTATGTCTCTTATCTACTAGGAACCATGCTTCTATCGAAATTAATTGCCCAAATTATTAAGTTAAGAGCCTACTTTCCAGAAGAAAGGATCAAATCTATTCGAATAGACAATGCTAGCGAGTTTACCTCAAAAGCATTTAATGGTTATTGTATGGCTTTGGGAATTAATGTAGAGCATTTTGTACCTCATGTCAACACTCAAAATGGCCTTACAGAGCCATTAATTAAAGGAATAAAATGTATTACTTGGGCACTCTTGCAAAATAGTAGGCTACGAATCAGCTGTTGGGATGACGCAGTGCTGCATGCTGCGGCATTAATTCAACTCAGACCAACTGTACATCACAAAATTTCCCCATTACATATAGTGCGTGGAAAAAATTAAATATTTACTATCTGCGAAAATTTAGCAGTGTTGTATACATGCCAATCTCTCCAGCATAACATACCACCATGGGCACTCACCGAAAGTTAGGGACCTATGTAAGTTATGAATCTCCATCAATTATTTAATACCTAGAGCCTATGACAGGGGATCTATACACGGCTCGGTGTGCTGATTGTACTAAGGACAATTTTTTACATTAGGGAGAGATGAGTACCACATTAAAGAATGGCAAGTTCTTAGATCCACACAATAAAGAGACCGAAATTGAAGTTCGAAGCATAATAATTTTTCAACAAATAAGCTAATAATCTTCCAAATACCTTCACTAATTATAAGGGAGTATACCTATAGTATATGCACATGAAAGAGTGGAAATATCCTAAAAGGATATTGAACCCACTCTTGACGCTCATGATAAAATGAGCGGGGGGGGGGGGTGTTTCCAAGTGCACAGGACTCAATTCCATGGAGACATCCGCAGAAGTAGAAAACCAAACAGATGAGAACACTACCCGTGACAGTGGAAGAAACTCAACCTGATGTTGAGAAAATCTCTGAAGTGAGGCATCCTGGAGATGGTAACATCCCTGAAGTGATCCATTCTGAAGATAATAACCTCAATGTATATTTGCGTGCACAATCTAACGCTGGAAAGTCAGAACACCTAGACTCTATCATTATGGGAAATCATGAGTTGGAAGAAATTAATGAAGAAATATCCCTAAAGTGACGCATGAGAATTGTATAAAAGAAAGACTACATTTGTTGACATATATTTCACCTCTAAAATTACTAAAAGCTAGATCTATAACCAAAGTCCATGGCAGAATGCCAGAAGCACTCAGATTGGGTCAAATGAAAAGAAGCAATTGAGGCAGCACTCCCTTAATAAGAGGAAAGTTCTTAGTCCTATTGACCGAACAACTTCTAAAGTGTTCCCTGTAGGATCAAATGGGTTTTTCATGAGGAAGAGAAATGAAAATATCCATGTGGTGAGATATAAAGTAAGGCTTGTAGCATAAGGGTTCATGCAGAGACCCAGCATTGATTATGATGAAACCTATTCTTCTGTAATGAGTGGAATAACATTCTGAAATTTAATATTAATGGTAGCAAGCTTAAACTTATCAATGGAGTTGATGGATGTAGTGATCGCATACTTATATGGGTCACTGGATAAAGATATTTGTATGAGAATCCCTGAAGGAGTTAAAATACTGAATCCTAATAATTGCAACATGTATCGCATCAAACTGAAGAGATCGTTATATGAAATAAAATAGTCGAGGAGAATGTGGTACGACCGACTTAATGAGTTTCTCCTGAAGAAGGGTTATTGTCCCTGTGTATTCATAAAAATAATCCCAGAATGGATTTTGTATCATCTCAATATATTGATAAACTAAAAATCATCGGAACCACAGGAAATAAAGGAAGCATGTGCTTACCTTACAATGGAGTATGAGATGAAATATTTGGGTGAAACCAAATATTGCTTAAGCCTGCAGCTAGAGCAGTTCTCAGAAGGAATTTCTGTACACTAGTCTATCTATTCTAAGAAGGTATTGGAAATATTTAATATAGATATATCTCACCCTTTAAAGACCACATGGTTGTGAGATCCCTTGAAATGGATAAAGACCCTTTCAGACCAATGATAAAAAATGAGAAAGTCTTAGACCTAAAATCCCATAATTATGTATCTTGTGAATTGCACAAAGCCTGATATTGCATTCGTAGTAAATTTGCTAGCAAGACAGTATAGTCCCAACAAGAAGACATTTGGCTAGTGTCAAGACTTTACTTAGATACCCATAAGGTACTCAAGATCTTGGATTGTTTTTCTAGAAGAACTAAGACTTAACCATGGTAGGATATATGAATGTTGGCTATCTGTTTGATCCCTATAGTGCCAAATCTAAGACTAGTTTTGTGTTTTTCTGAGGTGGTTCATCCATTTCTTGGCAGTCTTTTAAGCAGATCTTGGTAGCTACTTCTACCAACCACTCAGAGATTATAGTTTTATTTGAAGCCCCAAGTGAGTGTATGTGGCTGAGACGTGTGATTAACCATATCTAGAAGTCATATGGTCTTAATACAGTCGAGACCACTACAATTATCTATGAAAATAATGTTACTTGTGTTGCACAAATACAAATGGGTTATGTAAAGAGCAATATCACAAAGCATATTGCCCCTAAACTTTTGTATCCTCACGAACTCCAGAAGAATGTTGAGGTAAAAATAATACAAACTAAGTCATGTGAAAATCTAGCAGATTTGTTTACAAAATGTTTGCCAAAGCCTAGACTTTCCAAAGATGCGTTAATGGTGTTGGAATGAGGTGACTTAGAGATTTGCAAAGTTTAGGGGGAGTAAATCCCTGAACCATAACCCTTTCTTACATGATCTTGAAGATCGTATTTTACATCCTGAAGATTATAAGTTGTGCATTTTTTTCCTTAAGAGAGGTTTCCTGAAGTTTCTCGCATGAAGGTTTTTAATGTGGCAACTAGTGTAACACGGAGTGCGAGTGTAATGTACTCTTTTCTTTATCCTTTTTCCCATTGGGTTTTTGGGAGGAGTTTTTAATAAGACATGTGCATTACGCGGTATTCCTCAAGGGGGAGTGTTATGACATAGATAGAATCCTAGTCCAAGTATGGAAGGACTCTGTCTATTGGTAGGCGAATCTAAATCTATCTCCAACTGGTTTGGCTATATATTGGGCACCCCTTGTAAAGAGAGATCAATCTAATCTAATAAAGAGATAGTGCTTTGCCCCTATATCATGTGTGCTCCATACTTTGTTCATATGATTCTGTTGGCGTACTGTTGATTAATCGTGAGTGAACAACTACGTTATACAACAGAACAAAGCCATTTTTACGAAATCGTTAGAAAGGAAGCCATTTTTTAAAAAAAGTTGTGAGGTGCCACCCAAGGTTCACCTTACCATTTGAAGCAAGAAAATCGTAGTGACGTTGGCACCAATTTTCCATGGTTTTTGAGTGAAAATCACCAGAAATCGTACAAACAAACTGATTCAAAATTGCAGGTAAAAACAAAGACAGAAGCAGGGTTCACAAAACCGCCGAAAACCGCGGTTTTCGAGCGTACCGCTCCGGTTCGAGATGCAAAACCGTTCGGTAAACTGGTCTAATTAAAAAAAAATTGAAAAAAACTAAAAAATTTGAAAAAATTTGTATGTTCGGTTTTTCGTGAAAAACCGCGGTTTTTCGCGTAAAACCGTTGAAAACCGTTTTCGAAGAGGTCGGGTTAGTTTTTCGTGAAACCCTAGCGGTTTTTCGTAAAAACCGAGCGGTTTACCGTGAAAAACCGAACGGATTTCAAATTTTTTCAATTTTTTTGGATTTTCCAACTCTTCGGTTTTTGACGGTTTTTTAGTGGTTTTTCGCGCGGTTTTTGCGAAAACCGTATCGCGAAAACCGAACCGGTTTTCGCGGTACGGTTTTGTGAACCCTGGACAGAAGTGTCAATAATTTCCCAATTTGTGGTGATTTTTGAGCGACTTGAAGCGAAAATCGACAGTGTGAAGCAAAAATAGTAAAATATGCGAAAATTTGGGGAAAATGCCAACAAATCTGAAAAAAAATGTTTTCAAAAACTCTTACAATTGCAAGACCTCTTACATAATTGTTGAAAAAGGAGAAAAAGTTTGTATGGACGCAAGAATGCGAGAAGAGTTTTCAAGAACTGAACAAGCGTCTAACTTCGGCACCTGTCTTAGTGTTGCCGGATGTAAGGAACAGCTTTGACATATACTGTGATACTTCGTGTCATGGACTCAGATGCGTACTGATGCAAAACAAAAAAGTGGTAGCTTACGCATCAAGACAGTTAAGACCACATGAGCAGAATTACCCAACTCATGACCTGGAATTAGCTGCTGTAGTGCACGCCCTTAAAATATGGTGCCACTATCTCATCGGAAACCGATGTGAAATATATACTGACCACAAAAGTTTAAAGTATATATTCACCCAATCGGATCTTAACATGAGGTAAAAAAGATGGTTGGAGTTAATCAAGGATTATAACATCGGCATCCACTACCATTCAGGAAAAGCAAATATGGTGGCTGATGCTTTGAGTCGGAAAAGCCACAGCTTGAATTTGGTGGTTGCAGAAAATCAATCTGACTTGTGTAAAGAGCTTCAGAAGGTAAGATTGGAGGTCGTACCTAGAGGATATTTGGCTACCATGGAAGTAAAGCCGACTTTAGAAGAGTAGATCCGAGAAGGTCCAAAGGATGATGAAAAGATTCTCAGGATCAAATTCAAGATGAATGAAGGCTTAGCCACAGACTTCAGGGTAGACGAGCAGGGTACCTTATGGATGAAAAGTAGAATCTGTGTACCTTATAAACCTGAATTGAAGCAGTTGATACTTGAGGAAGCACATGACTCGAAGTACTCAATTCATCCAAGAAGTGCAAAAATGTATCAGGATCTCAAGGCAAGATTCTGGTGGCCAAACATGAAACGAGAAGTTGCAGAGCACGTCGTATTGTGTGATATATGTCAAAGAGTAAAGGTAATGCATCAGAGGTCAGCCGGACTGTTGCAACCTTTGAAAGTACCCGAGTGGAAATGGGAAGAAATCGGAATGGATTTCATTACCGGTTTACCCAGAACTCAACAAGGATTTGATTCAATATGGGTGATAGTTGATCGCCTAACCAAAGTCGCCCACTTTATTCTTGTGAAAACCACTTACTCCGGAGATCGCCTAGCTGAGCTATATATGGCCAGAATTGTGTGCTTGCATGGTGTACCAAAGAAGATAGTTTCGGGTCGAGGTACTCAATTTACCTCAAGATTTTGGAATAAGTTACATACGGCAATGGGCACCCGTTTGAATTTCAGTACTACATACCATCCGTAGACAGATGGTCAGATTGAAAGAGTAAATCAGATACTCGAGGATATGTTAAGAGCTTGTGCTCTGTCATATGCCACCTCATGGGACAAATGTTTGCCATACGCAGAATTTAGCTATAACAACAGTTATCAAGCTAGTTTGAGGATGTCTCCATTTGAAGCTTTGTATGGTCGTTCATGTCGAACACCATTAAATTGGAATGAAACGGGGGAACGTCAAGTCTTTGGACTAGATATACTCTCAGATGCGGAGGAAAAGATTGCTTTAATTAGAGAAAAACTGAAGACAACACAATCAAGGCAAAAGAGTTACGCCAACAACCGACGCCGCGAGTTAAGCTTTGAGCCAGAAGATTTTGTGTATCTCAGAGTCACCCTGCCCAAAGGAGTTAAAAGGTTCCACACTAAAGGAAAACTTGCCCCAAGATACGTCGGCCCATTCAAGATCTTGAGCCGTAGAGGTGAAGTCGCATATCAATTGGAGTTGCCGCAATCTTTAGCAGGAGTGCATGATGTCTTTCATGTGTCTCAACTTAAGAAGTGCCTTCGAGCGCCAACTGAACAAACATATCTGGAAGAGATCGATCTGCAAGAAGATCTGACCTACAAAGAGCATCCAGTTAAGATCTTGGACATAGCTGAACGAGAAACTAGGCACAAGACAATTCGTTTCTGCAAAGTTCAGTGGAGCAATCACTTCGAAAGCGAAGCAACCTGGGAACGTGAGGAAGACCTGAAGAAAGAATTTCACAACTTATTCTCTAGTTAACCCCGAATCTCGGGGACGAGATTCTGTTAAGGGGGGAGGTTTGTAACATCCCAAAAATTTCTTTTAATATATTTAGTGTGTTTTTGGGATTATTTGGAACTTTCTGGAATTTATTTGAAATCCTCGAGGTTAATTTGAATTCAAGCTTATTGAACTAATCGCATTAAATAAAGATCATGCATTTTTGTATAAGCATAAAATCTAAAATTTCATTTATAATAAAGATAATTAGAAGACGAGAGTGTTTATGTCAAATATTTTCAAAAAACATGTTATATAACTTAAGTCGTTGATTTTACAAAAATCTGTACAGGTGTCTGATTCACTAAAAAAATTTTTGCGAAAAATCTACACGTCAAAAAATCACGAAACCAACTTCGTTAAGTTATAAATAATTCCTAGTATTTTAGAGGAATTTTTCAACATTTTTAGAACCTTTTTGCTATTTTTTTCCTAAACACGTTTTGAGAACGTATAAGCATGAATACATGGACGTTTGATTTTCCAGCCGTTCTTACCTTTTCCTCTTCCAGCCGTTGCATGCATGAATTAGTAGTGCAGCCGCATGGATGAATTAGTGATGCAGCCGTTTCTTCTGCCTCCTTTCATTCCAATGTGAGTTACTCCATGCGTTTCCATTTTCCCCAGCCGTCTCCTTCATTTTTTCTAGCCGTTCCATGCCTTTCCATTTTCCACGCGTGGACGCATTAGCTGCCAGCCGTTCCCTCCTCAAACGCATGAAGCTTTTTCATTTCCAGCCATTTCTAGTCCTAGTACTTGTGCATGCACGTTTCTAGTCCTCCATTCCCTCCAAGCTATTACAAAGTCATATACACCCTCTCCATTGTTTCATTCCAACGTCATTTCTGCATCGTGAAAAGCTCAAGTACCTCCTCTGTTACATCCACACCTCCCTGCCATTTTCCCCGACTTGGCCACCGCCGTCACTGTCGCCGTTTACGTCGCCGTCGGTGCACTCTCTGACCTCGCCTCCTCCTGTGCTGTTGTGCCGCTGCTGTCTTCCGGTACTTCCTTTCTCTCTTGCGCGCTTTATTCCGTTGATCAGTTGGCCTCGTCAAGTGTAGTTGTGCAAGTATATATATACTATAGTTTAGAACGCATGGATATATATACATATCTATGTTCGTACGTAAGCATGTACGTGTATATATGTTAGTCTGTGCACATATCTACTAGGCGCATGCATGAATTTAGAACAGTCGCAGCATGCATACGTATATATATGTACCATGTTGTACGTATATATATACATGCGGATATATTTGTCTGATCCGCATGTATATATTCGGACGATTCACGAGTATAATTTTCCATATGTATGTATACGTATATTATAAGGTCGATTCGCATATATATTAGGAAGCATGCGTATATACATATATATATTAGGCTGTACACACGAACACATACATATATATCTTAGGAATACGTATGCATATATACATATATATTGTAGTGTCTTGATTTGGTACTCCTTTGTTACTAGGCACTCAAAAGCTGAAGCATACACATATACAGATGAACAGTGCCATGCAAGAAAAACCAAAAAGTTAATTGTACGTGTTAATTTCCAGGAATTGCAAATTTTGTCTTTTTCGCTACAAATTCGTTTTAAGTCCAAATCGTTTGCGACAGATTTTGTTAATTAGTAAAAACTAATACCTTTCTATAGCATTTTTTATGAAATTTTATAAATAAATTTATATTGATAAATTATTTGCAGAAAGTCCAAACTTACAAATTTTGTAATTCCTAAACTATACGTCCAAAAATGTCCAAATAAATTTTGTAAATCTTAGAAAGTGATAAACTAATTATTTGGAAGTTTTCATGAAATTATGAATTAGTTTGATTTGCGGTATTTTTCGACTGTGTGTTTATTCGTTGATTTTGGGTGTTTATTTGGTTCTTAACTGTTGCGCATAGACATCGAACTATGTGAGGGTGTTGATTTCGAGGAACAAGCTAAAAATCAAGATCCAGACCAAGACCTAGACCAAGACTCATTGCTTTACGAAGGCAAGTTATGCATTGATCATCTTGCTCCTAATGTTTTAAAATATTATGTTGATTTAAATTATGCATGCTAATTAAATTATAAAAGCTTTAAGGTAATTTGGGGTTAGTTAAATCACCACTTGTTATCGATTTCTTGTTCCTAGTATTTGTATGCCATAAATCCGTTGTCACCCTAAGTTGGGAACTATTAATTTGGTCAATATTAGTCACCAATGGGAAATGGTTAGAACGGAGTAGGTATGTTTAGCCAAGCAGTACGCTTCATTGACACTGTTTCATGAGAAAGAAGAAATATTGACTAATGAACTATGAAAACATTTTGAGAATGTGACACGTGTGTTGATGTTATTGATGGCACGCTGTGCATGGTAACCAACCGGGGTGATAAAATAATTTAGACTGTGGCAAGTGATTAATGGGAGGCCAGATGTGGCACATGGGAGTGATGTTGTTGAATTTGGTTTTGTGAACTTTGGGTAGTCTTGCCACGGTCAACCTAAGGACTTAACCTCGCAAGCCTTTGAACTGGGCCTAACATAAAACCACATGTCTGGTATGGGACAGACCTAGTTGAGTATGATTCCGAAGTCTTAGCATGTGAGACCTCAGGTGGTTTTTATAGCTGTGGATGTGGAAAGAAGGGTGTAGTGTTTACCGGATCAGTCTTACATCTCTTCAACGGTATACATTAGCCCTGTACTTCCGCTCCGCAAAAGGGAAGAGACAGTGGGGACTATACCGGGAGGTACGCATGCGAGGATAGAAGTTTCGGAAAGACTTTGTTACAGTCACTCGCCTTTGTGGTGTTTGACTGTATCTTGTGAGTAAAGTGTATAACCTCTGCAGAGTGTAAAATCTATTCGAATAGCTATGTCCACAGTATTGGACATTGCGCGGGGATTACAGTCAAAGGTTAGACTTTGTTAAAAATGTGGTTGGGATAAAAGATGAAGTTGATGAAAGTATGGATTAGGATGTGGGAATGATTTTACTTACCTTTTGGAAAAGTTATTGTTAATTCTACTTGTTTTTACTACTTTCAAATCTACTTATGCTACTTGTTAAATGCTGCTTTACTGCAAAATTTAAACCTATTAAGCCATTCCATTGGAATAAGCCTGGCATGTAGTATATTAGGTTGCATTCTGTGCATAGCTTGTTGAGTACCAATGTACTCACCCCTTCAAAAATCACAACACCAAAAGAAGAGGATCTGCAAGCCAATGAAGAGGAGAAGAACAAAGAGGGGAACAACTAGGGGCGAGCCAAGTCAGTTGCCTGTGGCATACTGAGGCGTCACGAACGAGTTTTATTTCTGCTGCTGCTTTAATGTTACTCTGAATTTAGCCATGCGTGGCTTTATAATTGTGAAGCTGAACATAAGGTCTTAACAATCATATATGAGTTGAATACTTTAATATTAATGTTTCCGTTGTGTATGTGTGATGGTATTCATCTCTGTTGTATATGTGAGCACTAGCGTGATCTTGGACTGTTGTATCACACAGAGTGTTCGGAATTCTGATTCCGGGCGTGACAAAAGAATATATTACCGGCGTTAATATAAGTATATCATGTTAGGTCAGCCATTCTTCGGTCCATGACGTCCACGTACTTGCTGAATGTAGCTGGAGCGTCATGAAATAAGCTATCGTATTATTGCCATGTGATGTTGTACCGTAGTAGCACCTCACTCAATGTAGGCACCCTATTTTTGATCGGCGAAATGCAAAAATGTGTACAACAGTTCCACGGA
Source organism: Rhipidocladum racemiflorum (assembly GCA_036346355.1). NCBI lineage: Eukaryota > Viridiplantae > Streptophyta > Magnoliopsida > Poales > Poaceae > Rhipidocladum > Rhipidocladum racemiflorum. The sequence goes on along the minus strand of CM070575.1, from coordinate 28,487,600 downwards.
GGCAACAACCAGTCGAAGGTTATCCCACCAGTCCAAACTTGAGAGGTAGGAGTACACGAACCTCCCCTCAACGGTATTAACAAAGTGTGATGATAGAAATTCCTTCGAGGCCATCTATTGCAAGAAATTTTGCTTTCGAAAAAGGAAACTATCCAAAAATATGTAGTTTATTCCGAAGCGTATAGCATTCCACTTCACCAACTCGCTCCTGATATGATTCTTTATCATAATGTGAAGCTTCGATTGGTTATACAACCATTAAGAGATTTTTCTTGCACTTTCAATGACAAAGGCATGGTCGGGAAACTCTTTAATCTGCTTTAGCATCAAATTAATCGTGTGGGCCACACAAGGCTGCCACACGATATTGCAGTACTCCCATGTGATGAGTCTGCACACTTTCTAGTAGTTGGCACCATTGTCCATGACAATCTGCATAACACTCCTTGGGCCCACCTCATCGACCATTGAGGTAATTTCCTGCATCAACAAGCAAATGAAATCTTCTATTACATGATGCATACTTCCAACAGGGCCACAGGAGGAGCAATGAAAGCAAGTACCTTGCGCAAGTACGAGGCATCCTAAGTTTGGCCCGTTGCACCAACAAACTTATGGAAGAACATGGTGCCATTGCAGTACAACATGAAGTTGATGATGCTCATGCATGTCGACCCAGTCCAAGAATCGCACATTATTGTTAAGCCATACGTAGGCCATTCCTTCTTGAACTTTGCCATCTTCTCTCATATGTCTCGTCTAAATATTTCCCGTCTATATCTCTCCCACTAGGAGATGTGACACCCTTGCCTACAAATAAAGATAACGGATGAGAATATGAGCTACTAATCGGTGAGCAAATGGATGAAAATTTGAAAGTTCACTTACCCCATTTTTAAGTTTCCCTCACAGCGCTAACAAAGTAGGGATCGTCTACTTTCCTCCCGCGATACCAGCCATGTGGAAGAATTTGGCCCAAGCCGAACCAGTCGCATGCCTCGCATTCCTCCCCTTCTGTGTCCATTGCCTAATGTCAATCCTTGTTTGCACAAGGCCACGAGCTGTATCGAGGTTGTAATCCCCCACGGCCGGTCATTCTTGTTGTGATGAACTCCAAAACATCCTCGACAACACAACATCGCTCCCTCTAGCCCCCCTAGAGGTGCCACTACCACCACCATGATAATACTTACCACCTGTCCGACTAATAAATTCTACCTCCGCCCTGGAGGCAGCCATGGCATGCTGTAGTTGGTCCTCCTCATCAGTATCACCCGTGTACTCTGAATATGCACTTATCCTAAGCGGGGAAACTACAGCTGCAGCTTCCTTTTTAAGCCTTTCCTCCGTTCTCCCCTTCTTCTTATCCTTCGACTTGTCTATGTCGTGCTGAAAATACTCGCGAACCTCCTTAGAAACTGGACTGCAATGGACGACATTCTTACCATGCCCTGCCAAGTGATGCTTCAGTCAGGTTGCACCACCTCCTTTCTTCTCTTGGTGACAGTCCTTACATCGAAATCGGCTCCTGATCTTGTCACTGTGCTCCCACACAACATTGCCCTGGTCTGCCATCTGTTATTGCAGAACAACAAGAAGTCAGAATACACTTTGACCAACTAATCACAATACACAAAATTTTCTACTTCTAATTGGTGCATGACTGCAATTAAATACAACATCATGCACACATATATGGCTACACCGAAATTGAAACTCACAATACTATAATGAATTACACTAACCCTAACCCTCTAAGCTCTAACCCTAACCTATCACACTAACCCTAACCCATCGCACTAACCCATCACACTGACCCTAACCCTCAATTGCACTAACCCATCACACTAACCCTAACCCTCTAACCCTAACCCTGAATGTGCTGCCATACTATGGCTTGCTACAATCAATCAACCAATTCATAAATGAAACTAATAATCATTCACAACATACCATAGTCTAAACTCTAAAGCACACACTAATATTGAAAATTGCCAGTACATACTGAAAATCGCCAGATGTATGTCGATAATCGCTCGATTTTGGGGGATAATCGCCGAGCTCCAACAGCTGTCAATTATCACGGCAAGTCATCAATTTTCCTCACTAATCATTGATTTCTACACCGGCGACGCCAGATCTGTCTGGAGTTGGACTGAGCTGCTTAGTGGCGTGGAGTGGAATGGAAGAAGGCAATAATGTTGTCCGAACCGATGCAATCCGGCTAAAAGGGGGCTAGGGTTGATTAATGGGTCGGACTGGGTAGCACTGTGGGCTGAGGCCCATTACTGTTTTTTTTTCATTTTTCTTTTCTTACAATCGGTTTTGGCTCAAAAATGTGTCAAAATTTTGGTATTTTCAAATAAATTTTATCCCAGATGTCGCAAACTATAAATACTAATTTTGGAGACATTTTGGATAATTTATTTCAAATTTATGAATTTTTTTAATTAGAATTTCAAACTCCTCAGTTTTTCACTCAACTTTTAAAATCACCACCCGTCGATTATCGTGAAAATCGTGCGATAATGGATGATTTTTCGAACCCTGGTGCCACCTAATCCAAAGTTCTACAAATTCACTGCTCTCGTTTGGAAGAATGGGCAACAGTGGATAGATGGTCGCGAATCGCGACCAAGGTTCTAAAATTTGTTTTCGTTCACATCTCGTCACCCAACGAAATCTGATTTTTTTGGCGAAATCTCGTTATTTCGGACGAAATTTGGACAAAATTCAAAAATAAAAATTAAAAACCAGAATTTTTTGGATCGAGCTTTTTGAAATTCCGTCCAAAATTGCCAAAATCTCGGTAAAATTCAACTGAATGAAAAATAGTTCAAACAATATAAAATTTTTTTGAAAATTATTTTGGAGGTTTATGACACATCACTAATATTTCCACAAAAATTTCAAATAATGATCAAGCTTGAGGAATTTTTAAAAATCTAATAGTGCTAATATCCTAATAAAAGACTGACCGGCAAATTTCAACCGAATGGAAAATGGTGCAAAGCACATTAGAAACTTTTGAAAATTTTTGTGAATGGTCCTAACACATCCATAATATTTTCATAAAATTTTATATGATGATCAATTTTGAGAAATTTTCAAAAATTCAGACAATGCTACTAAAGACTGACAGGTAAATTTCAACTGAATGAAAAATGGTTCAGACCATGTTAGAAAATTTTGTAAATTTTTGTAGATAGTACTGATGCATCACTAATGTTATCATAAAATTTTGAGATGATGATCAAGCTTGAATTTTTTTTTTAAATTCTGACAATGCTACTGTCGTGATAAAATGCTGAGTGGTAAATTTCAACTGAATGAAAAATGATGCAAATCATGTTAAAAACTTTTAAATTTTTTTGTGGTGATCCTGACACATCTATTATATTCTCATAAAATATTTATATGATGAAGTAAGGCAAAAAATTCTTCCTCTAAAGTGCGTTGTACCCTGACAGAGTGATATTTTGAAAAGATGCCTAGAGTGTGCGCTTAATTCAAGCAAAGAAAAGGTGATGCATCAGGAGATGGCTTTCCAATCTTCACCTCTGGACACCGACCAAGCTGATTTCTGTCTCATGGAAGACAAGTTAGAAGTAAGTGATAAGGTTGATACTATAGGACACTGATCATAGATAGAAAAATCATTTCCATTACATCGCTCCTAGAAAATTTACAGAGCATGCATGTACATCTATCGAAAGAAAAACGAACTAAGATCGTTGGTACGAGTCTGACATTTTATTAGACTAAAAAGTAATATTAACATGGACAACACCTTCATCTCTATCAATTGAAACCGAAAGCACTTGGCTGCATCATTTCTGCATTTCATCCTAGGGATCGCAGCTTAAACTCCAGACAAAAAAAAAAAGCAGAGGGGTTCACAGGTAGCACTGAAAAAAGTAAGAAGATTATCAATCAAATAACTATTTTAGTTCAATAAATAACATTATCAATTGTATTGTATCTCAATAAAGTGAAAAGCTCCATAAGAAATTGTATCTCAATGAAGTGAAGAACTCCTTACAGAAAGTTGGTCTTTGACTACGCTACGCTCTCCCTGCAATTTGTTTCAAAGCACTGGTGCAATTCAATTGATAACCATATGAGCAAGCAATTATAAACAGTTTCTCTGGGCTACCTTAAAAAACATGGGAGCATCTACTCAAGGTGAGAACCTATAAGCAGTTTTAAATTAGCTCGCATGCTTCAATGTATAACACAAACTCATCCTGCTTTGTTGGCACTGGTTATCCACATGTGAACTTGGAGAAGAGAATTAGGTAGCACATTTTAACTTGAACTCCGGTCAAAACCGGTCATAAAAACTAACATCCGATCAAAAAAGAGGTAAATTTCGGTAACAAAAAAAATAAATGAAATTTCGGTTAAATTTAACGAAATTTCGTTGAAATTTTTGAAAATTATTGTAGTAATTTCAATTTTTTCAATTTTTTATTTCGCTAAAATTATAAATCTCATAGAAATCGAAATCGAGATTTCATCCAAATTTCGTGAAATTTTACCCAGATTATGATCTTAATGCCGTGGGGCTAGTCTGCTTAAATCCGCACCGGTGCCATCCGGGCCCACTCCCTACCGGGTCGTCCTTATCGTTACGGCAGACTGCTCTCGAACGAATCCCATCTCTTCTTCCCGATCCACCGGAGCGACGCGGCGCGAGAGCTTTCCAGTCTCCTTCCGCCTCCGCCTCCGCCTCCGCCTCTCTGGGAGACGCTCTTCTCGGTAAGCCAGCCTCTATTGTGGGTTAGTTTCGCCTCACCGTGATCCGCGGCCCCGATCTTTGCGATCCGCCGCGGTTCTTGATTCATCGGCCGGACGGTCGTTCGTTCGTCGGTAATCGTTGATCCTTGGGGCTCGGTGAGCAGTTCGTATGTAGGGACGGCGTAGATCAAGACTAGATTAGGGAAATTTCCGGTGAAGAACTCTGTTATTTTGTGGTAGAAGATGAATCCCGGTGCCCGCTGCTGTGGTGTCAGTGCTGCCCGCCGGCGACTAATCTCATCTTCTTTATGCAGGAATTGTCTTTGGTTGTGCGACTGACGACCGATGGGCGGTTAGATTTCTGGAGGGGAGGGAAAATATATCTGCAGATAGATCATTTTGCATTGGGGGAGGGGATTTGATCTGAGAATGGGGTGGTTCCGGGCTGCGTCGGGTCTAGCTAGGGTGGCACTGAGGAGGAACCTGTCACGCGCTCCGGCGAGCCCGTTCGCCGGCCCCGCGCCGCGGTACTTCCACTCCACGCGCCCCCGGCGTACCGCCGCGCCGGTGCCGCGCGCCGTGCCGCTCTCGCGCCTCACCGACAGCTTCCTCGATGGGACGAGCAGCGTGTACCTCGAGGAGCTGCAGCGGGCGTGGGAGTCTGACCCCACCTCCGTCGACGAGTCGTGGGACAACTTCTTCAGGAACTTTGTCGGCCAGGCCGCCACGTCGCCCGGCATATCCGGGCAGACCATCCAGGAGAGCATGAGGCTGCTGCTTCTCGTGCGAGCGTACCAGGTGAATGGGCACATGAAGGCTAAGCTCGATCCTCTTGGGCTGGAGGAGCGGCCTGTTCCCGATGTTCTGGACCCCACGTTCTATGGGTTCTCGGAGGCAGATTTGGATCGAGAGTTCTTCCTTGGAGTGTGGAGGATGGCTGGGTTCTTGTCAGAGAATCGTCCTGTGCAGACTCTCCGTTCTGTATTGGAGCGGCTCGAGCAGGCCTATTGTGGCACCATTGGATATGAGTATATGCACATACCTGACCGGGAAAAGTGCAACTGGCTTAGGGAGAGGATTGAGACAGTGAACCCAAGGGAGTACACCTATGAACGCCGCCAGGTCATGCTCGATAGGCTCATCTGGAGCACACAATTTGAGAATTTCTTGGCACAGAAGTGGACAACTGCAAAGCGATTCGGTCTTGAAGGCGCAGAGACACTGATTCCTGGCATGAAGGAGATGTTTGACAGGGCAGCTGATCGTGGTGTAGAGAGTATTGTCATTGGGATGCCACACAGGGGCAGGCTGAATGTCTTGGGCAACGTTGTGCGGAAGCCCTTGCGACAGATCTTCAGCGAGTTTAGCGGTGGCACCAAGCCTGTCAATGAAGGGGAGGGGTTGTATACAGGAACTGGTGATGTCAAGTACCATCTAGGAACTTCATACGATAGGCCTACTAGGGGCGGGAAACATATCCATCTATCATTGGTTGCAAATCCAAGTCATTTGGAAGCGGTTGATCCTGTTGTTGCTGGGAAGACCAGAGGAAAGCAGTACTATTCTAATGATCTTGACAGGACCAAGAACCTGGGGGTGCTTTTGCATGGTGATGGAAGCTTCTCAGGGCAGGGTGTTGTGTACGAGACTCTGCATCTCAGTGCCCTTCCAAACTACACAACCGGTGGGACAATTCATATTGTGGTCAATAATCAGGTTGCATTCACTACCGATCCAAGGTCAGGGAGGTCTTCACAGTACTGCACAGATGTAGCCAAAGCATTGGATTCTCCAATCTTCCATGTGAATGGTGATGACTTGGAGGCAGTGGTTCATGTCTGTGAGCTTGCTGCGGAGTGGCGGCAAACATTCCATTCTGATGTAGTGGTGGATATTGTATGCTACCGTCGTTTTGGGCATAATGAGATTGATGAGCCCTCCTTTACCCAGCCTAAAATGTACAAGGTATAGTTCTTTTTTCTTATGTTGTTACGATCTGGCACAATTTTATGTTTATTTGGTCTGCGATTTTTTTATTTCAACCTGATCTTTGCTTTACCACTTGAGTAATGATATCTCCAGACCTGCTGCTAGTTTATCAACTAATGGACAAAAATATGAGTAATGAGTATTTTACTTATGTATATGTTGGTATGCAGAAGCAGAACAATCACCATGAGTCAGCAATAACATTGATTCTGGATAATGAAATAGTGGTATTATCCATGTAACATGTATCATTTTACATTTGGTAAGTCCTTTTTATTTGCATCAGGTGATTAGGAACCATCCAAGTGCGCTTGAGATATATCAAAACAATCTGTTAGAATCAGGGAAGATTTCCAAGGAAGATATTGACAAGATACACAAGAAGGTCAGCAATATACTGACCGAGGAATTCAAAAACAGCAAAGACTATATCCCAAACAAGAGGGACTGGCTTTCAGCTTACTGGGGTGGGTTTAAGTCACCAGAACAGATTTCACGTATCCGAAACACCGGGTAAATGATTCTTTCCTTCCATGTTGATCGTTTCTTGTGTTTCCCCTCCACATTTTGTGTAAGTACCTTAAATGCAATGCATTTGCAAACATGCAGTGTCAAGCCAGAGATTCTAAAACGTGTTGGAGAAGCCATGACCACTCTGCCAGAAAATTTCAAGCCTCACAGGGCTGTCAAGAAGATTTTTGATCAGCGTCGTCAGATGATCGAGACTGGGGAAGGCATCGACTGGGCAGTGGGTGAAGCACTTGCTTTTGCAACTCTTATAATTGAGGGGAACCATGTCAGGTTAAGTGGCCAGGACGTTGAGAGGGGTACATTCAGCCACCGCCATGCTATCATCCATGACCAGGAAACTGGAGAGCAGTACTGTCCGCTTGATAATCTTGTTATGAACCAAGATGCAGAACTATTTACTGTAAGCAACAGGTATGACTTGTGGTCTACTAACTTGTTCTGGTTAGGGGTGCGCATGGGTCATTTCAGTTGATCTTTTAGAGGAAACATGCATATCGGCTGGTTCTGTCAGCTGTACTCTTGGTTTTAAGTTCCCACATAGTGATTGATAAAACTACAAATCAACACATTGCATGTCTATATTAAAAAAACTCAGGTAAAACTATGTTCCATCAGTGATCATAGTTTGATAGTGGACGTAAGGCTGTAACTAATTATGCTTCAGCTGTTATTGTCAACTCTATAAAGGAAAATTGATCATGCCCTTTTTGCTTTCTAAGAAAAAAAAATAGTTTAGAACAAAACAATATTGGGTATTTGGGTCCATGATTACTGAAAGACTGCAAATTTGTGATGCAAAAACTAACTTGGCAATCTGGGCGTTGGAGTTGTACTACCAACTTAGGCGGTGCATGCTGATCATTGTATCGTTATTTGAGCTGCTGACATAGGGCTGCAGGTCTTGTACTGTTGAATTGAGCACCACAAGTGAAAATTGCAGTAGACACATGGGGCAGGGATGGAATCATGGCTAAGTACATGTTGTATAAACAGGCCAAACTTCCGTTCATTATAAGTACTAATATGATATAGATGCAGTGCAAAAAATTAAAGAAGCATAATCAGAACTGAGATGGAATAATAGTTGGACCAAAACAACTCAGAGATAGGGCTGGTTGATAAAGATTTTGATTTTAGTTGGTTTAGATGGCTGGTCTCAACATGCTCATAATTGTCTTGAACTGTAAAAAATCTGAAGCAAAAAGGAAGAAATTCTGAACCAATTATGTTACGTTCTCTTAACGAACCAAGTTAGTAAATTCAGAAAGAAACTAGTTTTGGGATGTCCTCATGGAGTCATAACTCATAACCTTGTCATCTGGTTTGGGTGTCCTCTATGGAGTCATAACCTTGTCATCTGGTATAAGTACATAAATATATGGGGATGTCCTCACTTCACGTATGACTAAGTTTCCCTTTTATGTTTGATCTGGGCATCTGGCTTTATTATGACCTGATGTATGCAAGAATTTTAACAGTTCCCTGTCAGAATTTGCTGTTGTGGGCTTTGAGTTGGGTTATTCAATGGAGAACCCAAACTCACTGGTCCTATGGGAAGCCCAGTTTGGTGATTTTGCAAATGGAGCTCAAGTGATATTTGATCAGTTCGTGAGTAGTGGGGAAGCAAAATGGCTCCGTCAGACGGGGCTTGTCCTTTGCCTTCCTCATGGATATGATGGTCAGGGGCCTGAACATTCTAGTGCAAGATTGGAGCGCTTCCTTCAGGTATCATTTTGTAATGTCCAGCTACAACGATGTGGGCACAAGTGTCTCTTTTGTTTTAAGTACTTGTGTTATACATTGCACTTACTGTAAATTAGCTCTTAAGAAATTTTTCCATGACATGCTCAGTGCTGGAACTGCCAGAATTCTACACTCTTCTTTTTATATATATTCTGATGCCATTTGCCATTGGCAAACATTACCATTTACCAGTATTTTTTTTTGCTTGTTATGTTTTCCCTGTTGTCACAAGCTGATGACCACGTAGCTGAATACCCTATAGGCAAACGTCTATCATGATAGTGCGCGTTAATTGTACATGATAGCTCATCATATCGTATTGTACTTTCTCTACTTTTGGCTAAAAACTGCACCAGATTGATGGATTTGTTGTTGTACTTTTATATTGTGCAATTTATTGGTTGTACTCCACATAATGTGAGAACTCCAAATGTCATGGAGAAAGATGTTAAATTGTAGCTCATTTACACACTTTCGAAAATCTTATGCTAAATCGCGTATTTTTAAAACTAATAAAGTGCCCTTGCGTTGCAACAGATCTCAAATAGATGATGACACCACAAGTTCTAAACTCTTAAAAACAAAAAAATGAGAATTTAAAACTTAAGCTATCACTTATTTGAGATCTATTACTGAAGAATCTCTGAACAAGAACAACCTTATCACCTACTGGGCCTTGGGCCCCTACTGTTCTAGCCCAAGAACAGCCTGGCAGACTCACCATCACCACCAACTCATTCTTATAATAGTTAAGATATAGCTGTAATTTTGGCTAATGCCATTCTGATGCAGATGCTGATATTTTTTGGTTACCTACATTTTTTTTGTAAACTTCAACAATTGTATTGCAGATGAGTGATGACAACCCTTATGTTATACCTGAGATGGATCCAACATTGAGGAAGCAAATCCAGGAGTGCAATTGGCAGGTTGTGAATGTCACAACTCCAGCAAACTATTTCCATGTTCTGCGTCGCCAGGTAAAAATCTTAGTATTTGTTCCCTCCTTCCATCCTGCGCAACTATCTTAGGGTGCATCAACATATGCCTTCCTCTATCTCTAGATACACAGGGACTTTAGAAAGCCTTTGATTGTGATGTCTCCAAAGAATCTCCTTCGTCACAAGGACTGCAAATCAAATCTATCTGAATTTGATGATCTTGCGGGCCACCCTGGATTTGACAAGCAAGGGACACGCTTCAAGCGACTAATAAAAGATCAGAGTGACCATAAGGACCTTGAGGAGGGAATCAACCGTCTAGTTCTTTGTTCTGGAAAGGTAGATTTTGTCGCACTTTTGGAAGCTGTATTTTCAAGAAGGTTGCAAACTAACCTCTTCAACAAGCCATTTTATAACATATTTTGCTATAATTTTAGGTGTACTATGAATTGGATGAAGAAAGAAAGAAAACGGATCGCAAAGATGTTGCTATATGTAGAGTTGAGCAGCTCTGTCCGTTCCCCTACGACCTCATTCAGCGCGAGTTGAAGAGATATCCAAGTACGTTAAAAGAAAAGAAAAAACTTGCTCAAATACTTCCATCAAGTTGCTATCAGGATTACTCTTGCTTGTTCAAGAAGACACAAAAGACTTGCGTGTCATTGCATTTAGGAGTAAAAAATCTAGAGTACTCTTATCATACAAACCGACCAGTGATGAGTTTGGATGGCATGAGAACATGCAAGACAAAGGAAGAGACAGTACAGGAGAGGAAAGATGGAAATTAAAGTTTTTGGAAGGAAAAGAAAAAATAGTAGATGCAACATGGAGTTCACTCTAATTCTGTGGCTTGGTTCCTTAATCCTAAATAAGGCTAATAGAGAACTGAACACTCAAGAAAAACTGTACACCTGCATTCTCATTTGTTAACTAGGATATGACTTGGTTAGAAGTTATATTTTTGTTGATCCAATATGCAAACAGGAATCAGGAATCATTTCCTTTGTTCATGGATCCTAGCAAACAACAAATTAGCTCATATACCATCTGTTTTGTTCCTGTTCTGCAGATGCAGAGATTGTTTGGTGCCAAGAAGAACCGATGAACATGGGGGCGTACAGCTACATCAACCCTCGCCTGCTGACCGCAATGAGGGCACTTGGTCGTGGTACCATAGAGGATATCAAGTACGTCGGAAGGGCCCCATCTGCAGCCACCGCGACGGGTTTCTATTCCGTCCATGTGCAGGAGCAAACCGAGCTTGTGCAGAAGGCACTGCAGCGAGACCCTATCAACTATCCATTCTGACCCTTTGGATTCTTTGAATAGCTTTGGGAGCCTTTGATCCTACCATATACACAAAACAGGTCTAAATTATGCCTGTGCAGCATTTGGTGAATAATGTGCCGCACTAAAGAAACCATTTGAAGTCCATCTCGGGGCGCATACCTTTTTGTGCTTTTTCTCTACAACGTTTTGTGTTTCTGAAAGCTAAGCTAAACAAGCTGTATCCAATATTTAGTTAAAAAGTGCTATATCCAATACTGATCTGCCATGTTCCTATGATAATTCCAACTGTCCACACTATCCAGAAGATGAATTCTTGAAGGCCGTTGCCCAGCTGACAATTTCAGTCTGTCTGCAGAGCAGGCAGTGAAGAACATCATGATGCTCGGTTCCGGTTTCATGAAAGTTTACTGGTCTCTGGTGGAAGCTTTTTTGGCTTTGTGGTCGTCTGACCGCCAATTTTGTCACTCAGGTACTTGTCATTTATCATGCATTTCGCATGTCTTTGGTGGAACCTTTGGCTATTTTTTTTTTTTTGCCCTTTGACCTTTTTTTGTGTGCATGTTTGGGATATGTTCGAATTTAACTGCAAATCTGGTGTTTTCCTGACCACGAAAGCAGCGGCAGATATCTATCATACTCCTATATACGACAATAGGTAATGTGTCACTTCTCGCTCCTTGTGTGGTCGAGAAGGGTAATTATGAAAAAAAATGTGTGAAGGGTCCAATTTGGCCGAGGCTTCTCTCTAGTGTTACTACTGTTTCTGAAGTCCCCCAAGACGCATTACTTTTTTTATTTATTTAGGGTAAAGATGCATGAGCTGTTTGGCAGGATAGCTGATTGTACCATGCCTATGTTACCCGGATATCCACATGGATACGCGATAGGCTTCGTAGCTGACGCCAAGCATAAATTCGGCCTTTAAAAAAAAAAAACATTAATACAGTGATATACATACACAAAAATATTATTCTTCGTCTAAGCATAAAATAGTTTATTCTATGCATCGGCCGTAACCTCCGACCACTCGCGAGCCTAACCACGATCCATCTACCCATAGCCCTATGCAATCACTGGTAAATCTGCGTGCCCTCTCAGAGCATCACCAGCAAAGCCCCTAAACCAGCCCCTAAACTTTAAAATAGGGAGTGTAGTAAAAAAAAAAACAGATCCAGCAGGACTCCAACTCAAGCCCCTAAAATTAGGGGTCCTCTAAATTTGCTTCCTCAGCCCCAATTCCCAGGGAGCCCCAACTCAAGCCCCTAAAATTAGAATGCCCCTAAATTTGCCTCTTCAGCCCCAATTCCCAGGGACACGAGTACATCCCCTATTATTGAAGACAGAGAAATACATGAGAGGCTTCGAGATGATCTTATTGAGCATTTGTGGGCAATTCACAACGCTTCGTAGTTTGATTCATTGTTCGGAGTTTCTATTTATCTATTTATCATGTTTTGAAAATTTTAAATTTAAATTTGAAATATCATGTTTTTAAATTGTAAATGTTAATATGCTTATGTTTTATGTATTACAAATATTTTTGATTGAATTTTAGTGGTGTCAAATGAAGATTATACACAGCGGATATGTCAAAATAGGAGAAAAAATAAAATAAGGGTTGAGATTTAGGGGCTGTTGCTGGACTTGTGCTCTGAAAACAGGACCCCAAAAAATAGAGGAAGTCCCTAAATCCAAAATAGAGACCCTGTTTTAGAGGCCCTTGCTGGAGATGCTCTTAGAACACCTCCATAACCGTTTTTCCACATTATCGGTCCCCTGTCCACCATCTTCATCTCCACTGAGGATTTGATAGTAAAATCGTGTATTTCACATTATAGCCAAATCAGTTCCACATTACAGTCAGATGAAAAATGGAAGATTACGTCCTGGCCATGTGGTTGCCGAAGTAAAAAAAAAAAAAAACAATTTTATGTCCTTTTTGTGGGAATTTATGGTCGAATGAACACACGTTTAATGTCACGTCCTGGCAAGATGGAACAATGTTTATGTTCGTATACATTCCTATTTACCTCTAGATGAACCCACTTTTACTGCGAATTTTTTTTTATAAATAATCATTTTTTATTCAAGTATTACAACAATATACCTAACTTTATTTTTTATGCAAAAATAACCTCGCGTTGCACCAGGTCAGAGTGATTTGGGGGCTGTTGCGCCAACAGAGCGATCGACACATGTCGGGCAGTAGGTCGTGGCGTGGCAGCGGATCGGCCGGACAGCGTGGGCTGGCTCGCGCCAGGGTGGCGCTGACGGCGCGTAGTCGCGCCAGGGTGGTGCGACGGGGGCGGGCTCGCGCCAGCGTGGCGCGACCGGGGGGGGGGGCAGCTCGGGCAGTGTCTGCTGCGGCATAAATGCCGGCCGATCGGTCCGAACAGCAGCCAAGCCGACAGACCACCGGAGCCAGAGAAAAGAAAAGAGAAACAAGAAGGAAAGAAAAGAAAGAAGAAGAAAAGGAAAAAAAGAAAAGGAAGAAGAAAAGAAAAGGAAGAGGAAGAAGAGAAGAAAAGGAGGAGGAGAAGATTATTTTTTTCGTGCTTGTTCGTCGTTCGTTCGTCATTGTTTGTCGTTCGTTTGTCGTTCGTCGGTTAGTAATTTTTATAAATTTTTTTCATCAGCATAATTGATATATACGTAGAAAAAATATGGGTAAGCTTAAAAACTGTTAGAGTAATTTAAAAAATGTAGTACTACAATAATTTGATTTTACGCATAATTTTTGAAATTAGGTATGGATAATATTGTATATGTGCAAATAATATTGGTACATAATATAATACTGGCCTAGAAATATTTGAGTTGCAATATTAATATATTAGAACAAAAAAATAAAAAATATGTTGTTGATTGCACAAAATAAACATAGTAGTAAGTAATTATTTATGAGACTAAAAAAAGTAGGTTTACACTGAAAGGAAAGATGATATATATAGAAATAGTAGAAAAGGATTTGAAAAAATGTAGCATACACCCAAAAATTGTTAGGGTAACAACTAAAATGTAGTGTCATATTTGAAAGTTATTATGCAAATATTGTTAGGGTATGAACTAAATCTTGAAGTACACACCGAAAAATTGTTAGGGTATCAACTAAAACGTATTTTCAATTTTGTCCTCAATTTTTTAAATCCAATATATTAAAATGGTCATAACTTTTAATCCATAAGTCGAAATTGAATGAAACAAGTTTCTAAATTCATGGAAAAAATGGAAGTTTGATCTCTGGTTTAAAATAGAATTCCAATTCAAATTCAAAGTGCAATTGAAATAAAAAAATAATGAGATAGTATTCTTTAGAATCGTTATGTCATAACTGGATCATGTGACATCCATTTCCTAATTAGGTTTGATTTCAATACGTTAAATAATAAAACTGGCATAACTTGATCATGTGATATCAAAATGATGTAGGATAAGTTTGTTTGTGTTAATTGGACACTATAGAACTAGTGGTAGGAAATAGTTTAAATTATTTTCTTTCATGCAGAATGTATTAATGTAGGTATGTTAGTTCTTATTTCCCCCCAAAAAATAGTTAGTTCTTGATTGTGAGGAATAAACAAGGTGGCAAGTTCTGTTAGGAAAAACTAGATGTATGCATAATTTCTCGGATGCACGTGATTATATTACAGTTGCCATTATTTCGTATGTCAAATATTATAAAATATTTTTAATATCCAATAGGTATGTCTGCTATGGATGCATTCAAAGTGTTTTACGGTGATGGAGAAGTTCAGGAGGGGCCATATGGGGTTGATCTGAGTGGTTTTCAGCAGTGTGTTTTGTACCATAAGAATCCGGATGACATGAGTTTTGAAGATCTGTGCGGGTAGCTTTGTCACGGTCTTTCATTGAATCCTATGGTACATGATGTGTACATTAAATGCTTGTGTCCCAGAGGTACACAGGACTCGGTATGGGTGCTTAGACCGTTGGAGCGGACTCAGTCCTGGAGGAATTACGTCAATTCGTCAAGACAGCGTGGTTGGGGTTTCGTCCTCTATGTGCAGGCGACTATCAAAACAGACTTACCAAGTAACGAAACCCCTATCGTGGTGCAGGCAGAAAGTGTGGCAGAAGTTCATGAGAATCTTCGGTCATGTGCTGCACCGATGGGACAAGCAGATGAAGGGGGGAGTTGGAAGGGTTAGTTGATGTGTTAGAGCAAGACGATCAGCGAGCGGCGGAGGAAAAAGAGGCATGTGACTATGAATTTGTCTATAATTGCCACGACGCCTACCCCACTTCGCCCGAGAACTTCATCCGGTGGGAGAGGCCGCCGGGATATGTCCTCTATATGGATCAACCGGAGTTAAGGGTGGGTGGGCAAGGGACGAACCAATCGGTGAGTTTCATGCGACATGCTCATGTTTCAGTCACAAAGTAGTCATTCTAAACCAGTTCATCGCATACAGGACTTCAAAAAGAAGCTTGCAAAATTGCTTAAGTCAAGGCAGGAACATCCTCCTCAAGGGCCACCCAAAAGCCCCGAACTGTGCGACCACGACCTGCAGGCAGTGGTTGATACCTGCCACGAGGATCTATCGGACCGAAGATTCTACCGGTGCCTTTTGCCCGAGGATGAATGGTGCTGCTACTTCAACTGGGTGAACCCGGAGAAGTACGCATACGGTATTCTTCAACCACCACAGCGGGCATACTGCATTGACTGCAGGGCACGCTTTCGGTTGTACAACAAGAAGCCCAACACACACCTCCTGCACCATATAGTGGAGTGCAAGCCGAAACAGACAAGGCGTCTCGGCAAGTCTCCGGAAGTGCAAGAGGGTTTGTCCTCTAGAAGAGAAAGGGATAAGGGGAAGCAGCCAGCCGAGGTCCGCAGTAGGCAACAAATCCTTGACGCATTACAAAGATCATCCGGGAACCCGGGTGATATTAACATAGGGAGTGCGGGGAATCGGGAGGGAAGAGATCCACATAAAAAAGACCAAAAAATTATGTTTTACACCCCCGAGACGTTCAGCATAGGCTATCCATTTGGCGACAGCTGGGAGCACCGCGCACGGCCATGGAGCTCTTTCATAAAAGAGATTGAACGGTGTCCGAGAACAAATCGTACAAGATTGACTGGTGATGTAATATGTAGAAAATATGGCGAGTCATTCCCACTCTATGAACATAGGTGGAATGATCACTTGTTCCACCATGACAATCAGTGTTATCCGCACTTCTTTTAGCAATGTCATCATTGTTGTATTATCCTTGTAATATCATCTGAACTTTCGTTGTATCTGCCCTACTAAGGTTGAGTTTGCTTACTAAGGTTACTGGTTGCATCTACATGCTTTTCACAATGCTTGTAATGATTTAAACACTTTGGCTAAAGTTTTCCTTAGCTAAACTATTCATATAATGAGTTATTGTCGACTGGGTTATTGCGATTGTATAATTAGTATGCAAACAAAGGTGTAAATAAAATATTTTTCCAGAATATTGTACTCCATAGATCAAAGAGCAAATCTGCAGTACTGTTGCAAAAAATTACATTTAAACGTGATATTGTTGGGCTACCGAAAAGGGTTAAAAGTTATTGTTGACAATAATACTTAGGGTTATTGCGACAGTCTATTTGTGTAGCAAAGAAAGGTGTAAATAAAATATTTTTCCAGAATATGGTACTCCATATATCAAAGAGCAAATCTGCAGTACTGTTGCAAAAAATTACATTTAAACGTGATATTTTACAGGCTGCCGAATAGGGTTAAAAGTTATCGTTGACAATAATACTTAGGGTTATTGCGATAGTCTATTTTTGTAGCAAATAAAGGTGTAAATAAAATATCTTTTCATAATATGGTACTCCATATATCAAAGAGCAAATCTGCAGTACTGTTGCAAAAAATTACATTTAAACGTGATATTTTACAAGCTGCCGAATAGGGTTAAAAGTTATCGTTGACAATAATACTTAGGGTTATTGCGACAGTCTATTTTTGTAGCAAAGAAATGTGTAAATAAAATATTTTTCCAGAATATGGTACTCCATATATCAAAGAGCAAATCTGCAGTACTGTTGCAAAAAATTACATTTAAACGTGATATTTTACAGGCTGCCGAAAAGGCTTAACAATTTCATGCACGAGAAATTTCTTATAGTTATTTAGTTTATTCTACTCAATTGATTCCTACATTTTTTTGCAAAAAATATCATCCTACACCCTAGGAATTTCATGATTTTTGGAAAATTATTTCTTATAGTTATTTCATGATTTTTGGAAAATTATTTAACTAAACTTGATTTTAACTATTTAAATTTGCATGCAACATACTATTTTTTGTGAGATATTATGAATCCTTATGGCTTAATATAAATTTAGAAAAAAAAAATCATGATTTTTGGACCCATGGTTTATATAGTTTCTTCATAACACCTAAAATGGTATTTTAGTAAATCTGATTTAAATTTTTTAAATTTGCATGAAACATGCTACTTTTTTTAATATATTACGAATGCTTATAGCGTAATAAAAATTTAGAATTTTTTTTTTCATAATTTTTAGAGGTTCCTAGCATCCGATATGAATTATTTGACTATATAACGAATTTATCGATTACAAATTGTTTATTTGGAAAAAAAATCGGCTTCCTCTCCCTCCTACGCGCCGGGCAGCTCCTGCCCGCCGGGTGGGCCTCTACTCGCCCCCACTCGCGCCAGGGTGGCGCGACGCCCCCTACTCGCGCCACGTTGGCGCGACTGGCCACCATGGCGCTCCGCTGCCAACAAAGCTCCGCCACGTCGTTTTGTCGTGTAAGTGTGGCGCGACTGTCTCTCCTCGCGCTGACGTAGCGCGACTGGAGGTCACTTCCGCAAATAATAAAAATACTGGTATATTGTTGTAATACATGAATAAAAATGAATATTTTAAAAAAATTCCTTTTACTGCCATATATCCATTACATCCAAACCGCTTTCCAAATGTACGGACTAACAAATAATTTACTGGTTGCAATGTTACATTTTACTGCTACACAAGCTGGTCATATGATTTTGGAAGTGAAAACGCAAATGCACATTTGCATCATGCTACGTTCGAATATACTACTAGATGGAACCATGTGTCAGCGCTAGTGTAAAATATAACCACATTTATGTCCAAAATCCCTTTTGAATGTACCTTGGGACCCCATGAGCACCTGACCATGATCTAATTTATGCGCAATCCCAGGCACACCCGTGCAAACCGCCCCCATAAAAACCGCACTTGGCAAGCAAGATAACCCCAATTGTACATCTCAATCCATACCCCTCCCCCTACCAACTGTCAACGAATGAGATGCATTTGTTCATGAAAGGAGACGACGACAAAAATGGCTCGAAGTCACCCTTGTCGTGCAATTTTGCTGCCACCGCACCTCTTTGTAAGATCGAGAATATCGACTAAAGAGAGGTGAATAGGGTTTAAAAAAAATTATCTTTCACTATTAACAATCGATTGTCTATGTCAAAACATAAATAATAATGCGGAAACTTAAGACTAAGGTTTTGATAATTAAAACTTAAATCAATTAGGCTCACTAAATGTACTATCTATCTAGGTCTCTAATAATGATTTGCAATCCTAAATACAAGCAATCAATCAATGAATTCTATGAACATAAATTGCTTGAATGTAAATAAAGAATAGAATGCAAATCACAAAAACATACACCGATATTTTATCGTGGTATTTGGAGACCTACCGGTCTCCCCTATTCCACGTTGATGTTAGCCTAAACACATTGCACTGACTCTACGAATTGAGCATACACATCGAATCCACTAGTGGTACCTTTTTCCCCCTCTGGGTAGACGAGCTCCAACCTTCACAAACTTGTCGGGCCCTCACAATCTTCTTGAGAAGGTCACCGCGCACGACGCCTCTATGTCGTCTAGGTGTCGGCAAACACCAAGTGTAATAAATCAAGCCCTTCGCTTGAACATCACCATGTGCAACACATGCACAATGATGATTACTAAGTGCAACACATGCACAAGGCTCCTCTCCAGGTGCAACACATACACAAGAAGCTTTCAACTCACTTCTAATTACAACACATGCAATTAGAATCACTCTCTTCGATCACAAAGTGCAACATATGCACAATTGTGAGGAAATGCTCACTCTAGCTCAACAAGAAACCAATGGATATCCAAACATAAAAAGCAACAAGAGCATCCACCAGCCATGCCACCCTAAGGCTCCCTTTTATAGCCTCGCAAAGAAAACTAGCCATTTGAGAGCAAATCTGGAAAAACTCGGCATTTTTGGTACTACCACCCATGTAGCACCGGTAGTACTGGCCTTGACTCCAACAATCGAATAACAGCTCAAAATTAGCCGTTGCACAGTACATCCAGTACTACCACCCATGCATCAGCGGTACTACTGGTAGAGCAGTAGTATCGGCCCCAGCGTCCGGTATTGCCGACCTTAGACAACTGAGAGACAATTGCTATTTAAAATAACTACAGGCCTGAGGGGTGGTAGTACCGGCCTCAGGGGACAATACGACCGCTCCTCCGGTAGTACCAGCCTCACAACTGCGATAGTGCCGATTTTTCAAATAAAACTTGATTTTTCATATAAAAAAAACCAAACCAATTCAAATCAATATTCAATTTTTGAAACATGTGGTGATAAATACATGATCACACTAATTTACAAAATATATTTGCAAGTTATTCATCATATGCTCCAAGATCAAGATGCATGAACCCAAATATTTTGCAAAACACATTTGAAAATATAAATCATGCAAACAAGATCACTTTAATTAACAACATCAATTCTTGAGCCAAGTGAGGATCAACACATGATCACAATAGGTTGCGAAACATATTTGCCAACACTAGTCACTTACAACACAAGAATTGCATAAATGTCAATCTCATTTGCAAATGACAAAACATGCAATTCAAATCACAAAGAATCATGCATGAACTCAAGCATAGCCATGTGATGATCAACACATAATCTCTAGCAATTTGCAAATTCTAGTCACATGCTAAGACTAGTTCTTGCATGAACCTTAACGTTTTTGCAAAACACATTTGCAAACACCATTAAGCAAAGAAAGATCAAGATCATATCTTTGAGCCATGTGTGAATCAACACATGATCCTTATACATTTACAAAACACATTCACAAACTCTACTCACATGCTCCAAAGATCAATGGTATTAAGCTCAAGTTGCAAAATACATTTGCAAACCTATCTTTTAAACAACAAGCATAAGCTTCTCCTATTTGCAACACATGTAAATCAAAGCTCCATGCAAAGACACATTCAATAAAAAAAAGTGCATGGTCTTCGACTATTTGCAAAACACATTCGTAAATATCGACTCAATGCACAAGAACCAATAAAACCAAATGCATGAGCTTCTCCCATTTGCAACACATGCAAATGCTTAGCTCCGTGTAAAAATCAACTTAAGAGAGTGAGCTAGAGCAAACCGGATTGAGTTCATCAACACATAATGAAGCTCAAGCTAAATGACTCAACCCATCTAATAGTACGGCAATCCTAACTAGCAACCTGGTCTCCTAACTAAACACCAAGACCGGTAAAAGACTAGAAACACATCCTTAGCCCTAACTAGTTATAACCTTTGCAACCACTTGGAGCTTTTATGATGACGATCATCCTCTCTTCAAGTTGGGATCTCGTTTTGTTCATCAACACATGATGAACCTCACTCTTTTCTTCACTTCAGGATTCTCTTGACGCTCATCAACACATGATGACGTCCTTGACTCCTTGTCCCATTACTTTGACTTGACCGCTATCAACACATGATACCATCCAAATCTTTTATCAATGTTGGTCCCAACCTTCTTCATAACTTATGAAAGATTGTTAGTCCAACAAACACGTACTTGTGCCAATCATCAATGCACTCCATTAACACATAATGGATACCCCAAGATCCTTTGATCTACGCCTTTGATGATTGACCACAACCCAAATCAATTTGAATAAATTAATTTGATTTGTCTTAAGTATATTAATGTAACTAATGCTTCATATACTCAAAAACTTTTCTTTTATCCTTTGATCAATAAAGAACAACATCAACACATGATGGATAACCTTATGATTAAGTAACAAGCGAACACAATTTAAATTAAGTTTCAATTGTTATGTGTATATATTAACTACACAAGTGTCATATACTCATTTGATGGTTTCCAAGTAATGAGCTGATATATTGGAGTGGTGGAAAGGGATCAATACTCTTGTGATCATCAAGCATAGAATAAACTTCATTAAATGTGTGCATATAAATATTTGAACTTTGAATCAATATGCACATATTCAATTTAAGATTGCTTGGAGTTTATCCTATTCTTTCATGAGTATACTACAACTATACAAGTTTTTTTATATACTCAATGATTTGTTTCAAAGTAAAGATCCTTAATTTTTGTGGCAAGATGAATGGGATTAATACTATTGATACATTGAGGTAAAGTATGAACTCCCCTAAATGTGTGCATTCATGTATATATAGAATTTGAAACATTATGCACATATTGTGGTTTAAACATTGGTGGGGTTCACCTTCTAACTTGAATCCAAAATATGCTATAAAAATAATAGAGTTATAACGATGCATACCTTTGGGGTTTCCATTTTTCATCCAAATGAGACTAATAAAAATAAAGCTCAATAAAAGAGTTAGTCTCACAATGATTAGGTTTGTTATCAAATAATGATTAAACATTAAATACCAAAACCAATCATCAAAACCAAAAAGATCTTGAACTTACACTCTCATGTCCCTCGTGCTGACACCCTCATTTACAGACATGCAGGAGAGGTTGCAAACGCCTACACCAGTGGTAAATGCGGCTATGCTAGTTAACACCCTAAGATATGCATCAATAAAATAAAGTAGCTCATTATGCTTTTGGTGCATTTTGGATTTTTCCTCTAAACTCCTTTGAATAAAGATTCAAATTCTTTAAATAAACCAAATTCACCAAAATTTAACCATTCAAAAGGAACTTGTAAAAATTCCAAACAACCAATATAGGAAACAATTTTATAAAATACTAGAATACATGAGATGATTAAATATGTTTTTCCATAATTTTTGCGCATCATGCAAATGCTCTAAAAATCCAAGTAACATTTAAAAACAACTAACCTGCAAGAATTTTCATTTGAAATCTATAAATCCAAACTAAGTGAAACTAAGTGCATTTGAAAATACATTATCTGGTTTACTAGGACAAAAATTCTCAAAAGATTTTGGGGCACCTAAGGACATGAAATGATAAATGCAAACTGACTGGTCGAATTGAATGAAGTAGGTAGCTACAGTGCGAGCGAAAGACGTTCGACAAAATGCCAGACATCACGCAAACCGATCGACTGAATTAAATGAAGTAGGTAGCTATAGTGCAAGCGAAAGATGTAAAACGAAATGCCAAACATCACCGTTAGGACGCCGTCGCACCTTGCCACCTCCATCGTGTGTTGGCCACCCTTTTCGCCGTCCGCAAGCGTCACACCGTCACTCCCCCTCCTCCCTTTCACCAATGCCTGCTATGACAAGCGCGAGCGTGTGCAGAACCCGAGTGCCACGTGGCTACTGCTCACCGAGTGTCGTGAACTCCGCCAAGCCGACACCACCTTGCTTTTTCTACAAGACTTCACCTTAAAGCCGCGCCCTGAGCCCACCAACCTCCCTCAACTCACCATTGCTCGTCTTTACGCCTCGAGCTCGTTGTGTGCGCAAAAAATCGCTGAGGGCATAGACGAAGTTGGTGAGCACGTCTCCATGCGATTTATTTGTGGGTAAGCTTGGCCTTCAAATTCATTTCGCCCAAAGCTTCCTCTCGGTTCACTGGGTCCATTTCTTCTTTCGATTGTAGCCCCCGATGACCGTAGCACCGCCGCAACTATCTTCCCTTCTTCACCACCGACCGCACGATGCTAAGGTTCCTTGGTGACCCTTTTTTCCTTCTAGGTACTACATTGGGCTCCACTAGCCTCCCTAAAGCTAATCTCCGCTTAGCTAAGACTAATTCCCTTTCTTCTTCTTGTCCGGCAGTCACCGCCATCGTATTCCACCCTTCTCCGCCGCAAGCTCTCCTCATCGCCATCCCGCTTTGATTGAATGTTCCCCTAGGTTTGTGGCATCCCACTTTCACTCACCGAGCCACTGGCCAACCATCGCTACCACTGCTCCACCGCCGGTGAGCCTCCCAGTTCCCCTCTCTACCCTATGCCACCGACATGCGGGCCTGGCCTGTCAATGGCAGCGCTTACGCGCCCACTGATGGGTGGGGCCACCTGTTAGTGGTAGTGCTTACACTGTAGCATAAAAGGGAGGGTCTCACATAGCCCCCACGATCTTAACGATGTGGGCCATCGTGAAGTGAGCAGCACATTGGTTCTAGATGGCTTCAATGTTGTGGGTGCACCTTAGACCATCTCCAAAAGCTTCCCTATACCCATTCCTTACCCGAGAAAATGAGGAACGTGTATCACAATATCGAAAAAACTGAACTCCAATAGATTCCCGATTTCCATCGCTATCTTTAGGGATAGGAGACATAATCCTGAAATCTCAGGATTCTCTCTCCCTTCCCCATCCCTCTCGGCGTTGGCTTGGAGGGCAACGGTTGGTCTGTCTCTTGCCCACAAGGACCCTGTAGGAGGCCATCACTGCTCTATTCTCTTCGGCATTGACCCGGTCCGTGTAGCTCCATCCTCTTCATCCTCGAGCCGATGCGCCTTGCCATCATCCTATTTCTCATCGACTCGATCCACGTCGCTCCATCCTCGGTGCTGCTCCATCCTCTTCATCGTTGTCCTAGTGCACCTCGTCATCATCCTCTTCGTCCTTGACCCGGTCCGCATTGTTGTCGTCCTCTTCGACCTTGGGCACCACAAGATCAACTAGATCCACAAGGTACGAACCCTAAACAAGTAATGGATCTAAGATATGAAGTCGATATTGCAACGGATCTGGCAAATCCTAGAGGTTGTGGTTCAATTTTTGCTATAATTTCCAGTAGCTCCTGCCTGGTGGTTGGAGTTTGTTCAATTTTTAGTGCTGGAATTTGAAGAAATGGCAGATTGGGATAATTTCTTGTTAATATCTCGTTAAGTGATAGGCTTATGCTTCTCTGATTCCTCTATTGTGGTGTGTGCAGCCAGTTCAATTCTTACGCTCGTATCACTAGCATATTTGAGCGTCCAACAAGCAGCATAGCTCCACTTATGTTAGGATTGGTAGATTGCGCAACAAGAGATATGAGGGTTGGGTTTGTATGATCAAGTAAAGGTGAAACTAAGCCCTCTCAATGCAATTTCACTTGCTTTATGTTGGTACAGATTGTATTGTTTTTATTTCCGTTTTCATCTTTGAAGTTACTACCAATTATATGACCAAATTATTTGTTTTCCATGTGGGAAAATCAACTACATTCTGCATCTAGAGTTGATGTTAATGGGTTGGCTTAGTGATGATAGCCCTCAGCTCTGAAGTACACCACATTGAACTTTTCTCTCCTCTCTACTACATTAGTTTGGAGTGCAGATCCATCTAGAATGATTGATTGTGTTGGTAAGGAAGCCCTAGTTTGCTTTGATTGATTTCACTTTGGTCTAGTATGTTATGGTCTTTGCTATGAGCAATCAAATCCAAATCTTACCGAGAAGATCAATTAATGCTTTGGAACTTGCCCAATTCTATCATAGTATAATAGATTATTAGTAGTTAACTTCCAAGGATTATTGTCCAGACAACTGCTACATGCTGTAACATAGTATAACAGATTAACTTCCAAGGATTGCCCCTAAATTTTGCTCTTCGCTATTTGGCGGATTAAGGCCTCCGTGTGTTACTGTCTACAGATTTAGATCTAGTGACGCGTCTGAAATCTAGGGCTGTTTCAGGGTACCATTTCATTCTTATTTAGTTTCTTTCCTTCCTTTTATTTCATGTCCATGTCAGCTTCACACACTAGCTCTATGATGTGCTTGTTAAATCTTGCTTCACACATAGTTGGGGGTAGCTATTGGTTCTTTCCAAAAGCATATTAGAAAAACTCAAGGATGCCCAATCAACTATGATCTTTGTGAAAGAGTAGATATCTTGTAAGAATGATTTAATAATATTCTACTCAACTAAGTAGATTAAACTACTCAACTAAGTAGTTAGCTGGACTTGTTACCTCATTCAGTTGCATTTTCTCGTGTTATTGTGCTTATAGATGATTCCATCCTCAACAACTAGTAGGTTTAACTACTATTCCTATCTTGTGATACATGTAGATGGACAAGGATCTAGAGAAACTCAGTCAAGGCTTGGCCTGACAATAAAAGAAATAGAGTGCATCGCATCTGACCTTAAGAAAATTGTAAAAGACAACTTTAGTCCTAACACATATTCATGTGGCAATGAACTCAATAGCTTCGTGATTGATATCGAAGCTGTAGCTCGCAGCCTTAAGCAGACTGCCATACAGTCAAATGAATTGCTGTAAAGAGATGGAGTATAGCCTGAATAAGATGACATTAAAACTTTAACTCACAGCCTTGAGCAGCATGTCATACAAGATGACCTTGAAGGGGGATGTAGACCCTAATTTGTATCTTCCTTATGACTACCAGAGCGATGATGAGGGTAAACATGACCTTTGGCAGCATTGCAAATATGAGGGTATTGACATTGATAGTGATGATTCGGGATTGTTCTATCCTACATCGCCAATGTCAAGACTTGTTAAAATTTTATGTATTAGTGATGTACCTTCACTATTATAACTTGTTAAGACTTGTTAAGATTTATTGCAATATTCTTATGTTGATGGATGTTGTTTGTTAACTTGAGAAATTGGTCGTCATCAAATTCTCTTTCGAAGTGGCCTCGAAGATAGTGTACTGCTTGGCGGGCGGCATCCTGAATTGCTGCAGACTCGTAAAGTCGTCTCCCCACAAACCGACGAGGAACACCCGGGCGGAGTGGTAGGGGCTGTAGTTCGATCCATGCCATCCATTGACAACGGAATTCATCCCGGAGCATCTCTTGTGTATGGAACTCGGGGCGGTGCTCATCCTCTGCTCCCACCTGCTGCATCATCCTCCATAGCAGATCGACCCATCCTCCAAAAACACTCGGGTCCGGGTAGGTACGATGTACCATCTGTGATCAACGCAAAATTTGAAGTAAGTTAAGAAATGGGAAATATTAAAACAAAACCGGAAATAAGAACTCTAGGAGGGTTGAGGTAGAAAGAGGTGGAAGGAGACAGCAATAATACTTATATTTTTCACAACTCATTTTGTTTATAAGTTTAATTAATTTTTTTTTGCAAAAAGATCTTTAAGCCAATCTAGGGTCTCAATCTACGGTCAAACCTAGGCTCTGATACCACATGTGACGGACCGCCCCTTTTCTAGGGAGGCCACTTAATTACCGCTACGGTTACCCAGGAAGATTAACCGCAGGGAACCAAATGTACATTACCATATTAACATCTAAAAGCAACAGTTTTAAGCAAAATAAGGCCTAACGACCAGAGTTTACAGTAGCGCGGCAAGCACAAATCATAGTCTTTACATCACAAAGGAATTTCCCACAGGCAGTTTGAGCGAAGATCGAGACTAAAACCACACGGTGTTGCCATCTACGACTTCTTGGAATTCTCCAGCATCTTGATACTCTAAAATGGGTTAATTAAGCAAGAATGAGTACTACAACGTACTCAACAAGCCACACAGTGTAACCTAATTACCACATGCGAAGGATAACAAGAGATAGCTGTATGTCTCATTTGGTGTATGCAAGTTTTCATAATATTTGACTTTTCATTTAAAACACAATTCATAATAATAAGATTAAGGGGGGGGGGGGTTTCCAAAGTTATATACTTCCACACTTGTTAATCAAAACTACTTGAACTCAGGTTCGGGAGTCACCCCATTTTAACTCAGCTTCATTTACCGGAAGCACAACGTATTCAAATCCCATTTAATTCACTCTGTAGAGGTGTTCAGCTTTACCCACAAGATTCCACGATCGTTAATGCCACGCGATTAACATGCAACTTTTATGCATGCGGCCGGATCGAGGTTATCATAGCTTTTCGTTGGATCTTTCCCCTTTAGCCCCTATCCGGTAGAGTTTCGGTCCACATCAACCCGGGGTCCCCACTGGCTAGAGTGGAGTTCGCGATCCCGCCTGTTGTGGACACCTACCGTTGTGAACCCGAAATGCCACACTTTCCTTGTGCACATTTCCGTTCCACCCCCATAATCGCGGACCATCTCCCACACCGGGAAGGTAACCCTACTCCTATAGGTATTCCGGGGAAAGTACAATGTACCGAGCTACGTTGAGTCAAGCCAACGAAGTTGACCGGCCTAACCTGTGGTTGAACGATTTTCTTAAGTTATTTACTTTGCCCAAGGTTGTAAGTCCTTATCTTGTCACAGACCAAACCATTACATTCCACAGTCCCTGGTACTCAGTGTACCACCATCCGTTCATATCTCGGTATTAGTCCTTGCCCCGGGGATCAGACTAACACCCACCCAGTAGTTAGCCCAATACTGTCCCCCAGACCGCAACGTTTCATAAACATTCCAAATTCAAGTTCCATCGACATTTCATTTTTCTCATTAAAACGGTGAATAAAATACAGTAGTAATATCCCGCCGAATAAGGACAATAGTATTTTCCTAGGGTTACAAAGGATTATTAGTATTCAATATTTTTCAAGGAAGTTCCATGAGCCTTTTTGGGCATTAACTAGCTATCATGTCATTCGAACATACCAGCTTTGTGATATTTCAACATATAGTTCGGAAATAATGCGGTAGAAAATAACTGCTAATTATTCTAGGAAATATTCGGTTCAAAAATGATCAATGGAGTATGGCTTGCCTTGCGAGGCGGAGGGGTTTCCTAGTTCGGAGTCGGTGTAGTCGTACTCTGCTTCACGCGGATCCGGCTCCTGTTCCATCGCTTCACGCCTCCTGTGTCCGCCTCCTGAAAGTGATGCGCTCGGACGTCGGTTCTAGCGTAAACATCAATAACAAGAAGACAAAGTCAAATAAATACGAAAAGGAAAGAAGAAAAAAGAAAAGAAACGGAAAAAGGAGAAAAAGGAGCCGGGAATGAGTCGGAGGGCATTTTGGGAATTTTTGGAACTTGGTTTGGCGAAGCGGAGGTCATTTTTGAACTCAGTGGCTCGAAAGGGTTCGGAAAATGTATTTTGGCTATTTTTTTGGATTTTTTGGAATTTTTGGAGCATTTAAACGAATTAAAAAGAATTTTGGAAATTAAAATCGGAGGGAAAAGAAAAAGAAAAGGGGTCTGTTCACTTGGGCCACGCCAGACCGAATTCGGCCCGTGAACGCGAAGCTTAAGCGAATGAGCGTGGCTGGCCCAATGTTGCGAGAGCCGCTGGCAAAGGCCCGGCAGAGAGAGGGAGAGAGGGGGCTGGCAGGTGGGGCCGTTTGGCAGTGGGTGGGGAAGGGAGCGAGGCCGAGCGGCTGGAGCCGGGCGGCGCGAGGCGGAGCAGGGCGCCGGAGGCGGGGAAGAAGATGGAGGTTTCGTGATTTTAGAGCACGGGACTTGGGGCAAACGCGAGAGGGAGCTCGCCCAAACCTAATGCGTGGCACGGGAGGGGGCGGGCGGCGGCGGAGCGAGCTAGCGGTGGAGAATTGGCCGGAGCCGGGGGAGATGGCCACGGCCTTCACGCGGAAGAGCGCGGGAGAGCGAGGGAGAGAGGGGAAACTGAAGAGGAGAGAGCGGCGGTTTTGGCGAACAAGAAGACGGAGCCGGAGGCGGCTTAAATAGCCCGGGGGAGGTCGGCGAAGTTGCCGGCTCCATCATTGCGGAGGAGCCCGAGTAGGGCCGCGGTGATGGGATGGGACGGCGGCGCGGGGCTCGGGGCGAGGGCGGCGTGAGCAGCGGCGGGAGGTGGAGTGCCCTAGGGCTAGGGCAGCGGCGATGGGACAGCGGCAGCTCTGCCATGGCAGAGCTCACGGGGGAGATGAACAGGGGCCAGGCGGCTTTGCGCGGGGAGCTGGCGGCTGGCGCAGGCGGAGTCGTGCGGGGGCGTGAGGGCGAGGCGAAGGCGGTTTTCGCTGGGGCGCGGGCGAGAGAGGCGGCAACGAGGGCGGGCGCGGGCGCGGGCGGCACGCGGGAGGCGGCCGAGCGGGGCGAGGCGCAGGAGTGAGGGGGAGGCGCACTGGCCGAGAGAGGAAAGCGCACTGGAGGCGAAACTTTACAAAAACGGCAAAAACCCGATATACAATCAAATAAATCCAAAATAATTCCAAAAAAATCACTAAAATCATAAAATGCAATTAAAGCCCAAATAAAACTGTTTGAAGATTTTTAGGGTATTTCATTAATTACTGTTGCCGTAAGGCATTTGTCAGTCATTTGTCAATACTTACAGCATGGGTTATAGAAAGGGCATTTGGGTATTCATCCGAAGGGTAATAGTGGAAATTCAGGTCTGGCCGAAAGTATATTAGGAGTGGTTGTAACAAAATGGCGTTTTGTCCAAGTAATGAAACATTTGCTGCTTTATTTTGTATCTCGGTTCTTCTCTGTTCTTCGGCATTTGCCTTTATTTCTTCTTTGATTCACTCGATCCTCACGTCCTGACTCTATCAGTGGCCAAGGGGGTAACATTGCAAACATCGTTCCTCTTGTCTATCGTGAGCTTGCCGATGGTGGAGACGACGAGCGCATGTGTACGTGCATCTGCAAGTGGCTGTGTATGTGTACTTCTCTTCCCTGCCGGGTCCTGCTTAAAACAAACGTCATATATATATAGCTTATGCAGATATTATATAGCTGACTTTTTACTAGACAAAGCCATTGTTTCACTGACATAATGCAGCTATCCTACAACACTAAAGCGTAAATTTACTGGGACATGCATGGCACGCAGTTTACTTCCTATGGCTACATCATGCATCGTGACACAGCGAAAAAAGACGCTGCAAAAAATAGGAACGTTACCTGGGCGAGCTCGATCGTCTGCACCCTCTGCGATCGTCGCAGCTTGCCTGGTGGTAAGCTTGCTCCCCGTCGGATCCTGCTTAGAACATATGCCATAGTTTATATGACTAATGGGATTGACTTTAATCTCTATGGTTCACAGGGGTGGACACAGCCACAGGCTTTCCTCTTCGTGCCCACCAATATAATTGCTTGCGACTACCAGCCGTAGGCGGAGAGACGAAACCGGCACAACTGATGTTTGGGGGTGAGTCTCTCAGAATCTTCTGGATGGTCTGGCTGCCCTGGATGGTGATCTTCCTCACCTTCGAGGGGATCTCGACGGATATACTCATTTACTCCAGGAGGCACGACAAACGGCAAAATTCACAAGTTTAACTATAATAAAAGTAACATATATTTACTAGAATCAGCCACGCACGGCAAAAAAAAAAAAAAAAAATGTCGTATCCCATTCCAATATTTTGTGGATTCAATGGGGAAAATGCTTTTGGGATCTACGGTACGAACTATGATTGCGCGCAATTGGGTAATTTTTCAGGCCGAAAGCCACCAAGATAGTAGAGCAAAGAGGACTATACAGATCCGCACCGATTGAATAATGAAAAGCTACCTGGTGGTGATCACGGTTGGAGAACGGATACGCTACTTTAGCGTAAATACAAAATTACAGATAACAGAATGGAAGAATTACTGCAAGTTATAAATCATATAATTATCACTGGATGCACAGATCCGTAGCGAAAATAGAGTTAATGTAACGTGGTGGTGCAAATATAATCGTACTAGCCTTGTATCTCTTACAATAGCTCCTCGTGACCATCGCAAGTTGTGGATCGTCTTAGCGTTGAAGCATCGCAGCAACAACTTCAAGATATCCATACGTATGGAGCAGGAACACCACGCGCCGGAGTGCTAGTGCCGGCTGCAGGGTTCTAGGTGAAGGAAGGGTGGTGGCTATGTTTTCTGGAATTATAAATTCCTACCATGTCTCTTAACCCTAAAGCCAGCATCCCTCTCTTTAGATAAACGCCCTTTAATGTACTCTACATTAGAGGCTCATTAGAAACTTAAAACCTATCAGAATTCAGATCACCATATGCATTAAGTTCTAGCCTTTTAAGCGTGTGACCCTATAGGTTCGCGTATACCTAGATATGGCTCGAGTACTCTTACTTGACCATTAATCGATAGCGATCCTAGTAGAATATGTCAACTCTCGAGTATATGGACCTAAACAATGCTTAGTTATATGCATTTTCCTTTGCCTTATGACATCGGTAAAACTCAAGGTGAGTACATACATCCTTGTTTAATTAACTCGACTACTCTTTCTTGATCACATGACTCATTAAATCCCCAACTACTGTTAACTATTTAACCGCGAGTGGCATGGTTATGCATTTCCAGAATCCGATCACACGAGATGCCTAGAAATATCACTCCCATTGAATGGATGGGCAAATCTCATCTTGATCGACCATGCCCCACAGCATGTTTCATGACAAACCCGAAAGCCACCTTTATAAATACTCAATTACGGAGTAGCGCTTGGCAACCCCTAAATAAGTTATTACACATCTCGAGAGCATTTGGCAACCCCTAAATAAGTCTAAAGATACAATATACACATTGTATATGAAACCACTGATGACAAGAAGATTATAATGTTCTCGTAGTGTCTCAAGGTGGGTCGATCCAACTCTATGTTCTCTAACATGTATCTATATTATTGATTTGTTATCTCCTTATCTAACCCGTGAAATATGGTCATCAACTAATACATGTGCTAATCTATTCATATGTATCTTATATGTTTATGGACTAGGTACATCAGTTTTTACGTCCAGTGACACTTCAACTTATGATGTGAGGTAGCTGATTTTGCTGGTTGCGTCGTATTTATTGCTGCCACTGTGCCACATCTACGAAAAAATAAATGCCACAACTACATCCAAATTCATTTCAAATTACGACCAAAAATGAAACCATTCCAGGAAACTAGGGATGGCAATGGGTATCCGCAACCCGATACCCGATGGGTATTTATTCTATTAGGGTGTAAATATGGTCTAATAATTATACCCATGGTACCTTAATGGAAAAATACCTTCACCCATCGGGTGTGACGGGTACGAGGTACTTGCACCCGTACCCGTGTACCCGTGTACCCCACCCAACCCAACTAGCTAGTAGCCAAGCGGCCAAGCCCAGGCTGCCCAGGCCCAGTCACTCAACCGAGTGGAGTACTGGAGTATGGACCAATTCAACCATCCCTCCCTACACCGAACCGAATCAGTGAATCACCGAATCCCCCAGTCCAGACCCTAAGTTCCTAACCGTCCCTAACCCTAGCAAACCGGTGGCGGCATGGCGCCGAAACACCGGCGAGCGGGCGGCGCAAGCGGAGGCGCTGCGGTGAGCGGCGAGCGGGTCTTGCGGGCGCTGCGGCGAGCGGGTCCTGCAAGCGGAGGACGCGGAGGCACAGCGTCGAGCAGGCGTGCGGGCCGAGCCGCCGAGCCGTCGCCCGTTGAGCGGGGTCTCACGCCGTCAGCCCGCCACACGCTCACTGCAGTTGCCGACTTGCCGAAGTGGGGAGGACCAAGGAGGAGGAGGTGAGTCGGTTCTCAGTGAGTGTGAGATCGGTGTCTCGGTTCTCAGTGAGCCGTCGCCCGTCGAGCGGGTATGGGTGACCCGGTGGGTGAAAGGGACCCGAACGGGGATGGGTACGGGGAAGAAGTTCTACTCGTGGTTGGGTACGGGTGAATTAACGGGTGATTTTTTATCTGGTGGGGACGGATATGGAGGCCAATACCCGGCGGGTATGCACCCGTTGCCAGCTACTGGAAACCCCGCTCAAACGCCCCATAAACGACAAGGCCCATCCATGTAAATACGGGATCTTCCCCCACCGCTGGTTAATTTCTAAACATGTAGAAACGGGTAGAACCAATTTGCGGTTACGACAGTGAAAAAGAATAAAACAATTATGGTATGTACAATGGTCACAATCAACTGTTTATAAGAGATGCCATGTAGGATTTTAAGTGATGTGGAGGAGAGAGAAGAAGGAGAGAGAAACCTGCTGTCTACTATTTAATAGACAGTCTTATAGACAGCTTCACATGTTGTGTACCATTGTATAGACAGCCTGTTAATTGAATGAGAGATCATTATAGACAGCTATATAGACGATCTATTGTATGAGTTATTTTTAGTGCTGTCTGTAGATGATGTGGAGATGCATTATAGACAGCTGTCGTCTATACCACTGTACGCGAATTACAATTTTGCATCTATAAAACTACCTTTAAAGTGCCAACTAATTTACTGTATGAATTCATAGAATTTAATGAGACATCTTTAAAATTTACTGTTTGTTACTGCTAACCATGGGCGTATAAAATGGGTATTACTAGACTGGCCAGGAATTTACTGAGGGGTGCATTAGGTAAAATTGTAACAGCAAATACGTACTACCGTATCCATATATAACACTTTACGGCCAGATGAAAGAGGGAAATTTTCGTATTTAGTACAACTTTGGTTTCGTATTTACAACACGATACAACAGTTTTCAAAATTTGCAGAATAGACAGTCTTGGCCGGTTTGTGGTGTACCATTGATGATCATTGGGTCTCCAGGAACCGGTGATGGCTATGAATGGAAATCAGGAAACCGGCCAAGGCATCATTGGGACATGAGGAACCGGTCAAGGAATGAATGGGACATGGGGAGCCGGCCAAGGCTTCGACGGCGCCTGAGGAACTGGCCAAAGCTGCTGCAGCTTTTCCATCGCAGGGAGGCAGCGCCATGTGCGGCAAAGGAGGAACCGGCCAATGCTTTGAGTGAAGGAACCGGCCAAAGCGCAGGGCACGACGCATCGAAAGTGAAGACAGGAAGAACTGTGGAGCAAAGCATCAGGCAAATTTGTCCATCGTGATTTGCAGAGACAGGCCTATAAGAAGGAGGAGAGAACGCTGGACGGTCGCGATATTTGCTTCGTGCTTAGTGACGAGCAAGAGGGTTCAGTTTCAGTGAGTTTTTCGGTGAGTGAAATGAGGTTCCAGTGAGTGAAGTTCTACGAGCGCGAGGTTACGCGGACAAATATTCTGCGACGTGGTACTTGAGTAGCCGCAGTAAAGCAAAGCTATTTGAGTAGTATTGCGTGGTTATGTTATCGATTAACATGTGAAGTGAAGTAGTGTATTCGTAGTGTTAATATTAATTGGGTTCCATTTTTGGTTATGCAGCGGAAATCACAGTACTGACACAACCGAAGTCAGAAGCGGTCTTCATCATAAAACTGTTGCTGCAGCAATCAAGGTGCACATTACTAAAATTTATTTTGGCAACCGTGCTACAATAATAAATTATCTGTAGCTTTTGACATGCTATATTCAGCCTAGTTGCAAGTTGAGTGATAGAAGACCATGCAATTCTTGTAAAATCAGTAGCTTCGAGATTACCCAAAAATAATTCGTAGGTGGTAACTGCACAACTTGCGAAATAATCGTAACTCCTAAAAATGTGTACATCTGTAAGAATATTAAAATAGGATGAAAAGTTAAATCAACTATTCTTGCATAAAATAACAACCTTCTATTAGGATTATAGTCCCTGCAGAGGTCAGGACCCTCTGCCGAGCTTGCGTTGGAACGTTGGACTCTATTTATTTCGAACGATTATTCGCAGAAGCGAAGGACTATTTTTATTTTTGGATGTAATCTCTACTTGGACCCGAAAAGAGTTGACCTTCTTTCTCAAATTAATAACTGGAACCAAATGTAGCTGTTTAATCTGACTTAAAAATTTGTGCGCCGAACCGTTGAACATTGGTAAGTTATTTTGCGTTTTTACATCTTTTGCTTCTTACTGATGTTTTTGCTTTGTGTAGATACTGTTGTTGTAGAGACCGGACCCGTCGACCTTGTCTCCGTTGTAGAAAACTCCGAGCAAGGTAAGCACCTCCTTCGATCATGTCGTTCCCATTATTTTACTTTGGTTATGTTCACATTATTTTACTTAGATTCTATTGTTTTAAACAAATCAATGTATGCATGCGTTAATTCCCGTAAGCATCCTGTATTGCGAACTTGGCACATATATCCCCGCATTAACCATAAAAATGATAGATGCCAGCTTGAAGATTGGGTTAGACATGTATTAATGTTGTATTTCTTGGTTTATGTTCTTGGACCCGAAGAATTTATGAATTAATCGTAACATCTTAAAACTTCTACATCTGTAATAATATTGAAATGGAATAAAAAGTTAAATTAAGTCTTATCGCATAAAATAACAACCTTCTTTTGGGACTACGAACTTGCAATGGAATGCTGAACTATCTCGGAGGGCTGAACCCTCTGATCAACATTGAAATGTTTTAATTTCGGACGACTATTCGCTTGAGGGTAGGACTATTATTATTTAGGATGAAGGACTGTTTTGATTTCGGACGATTATTCGCTTTGTGCGAATGACTGTTTTTATTTTTGGACGTAATCACCACTTGGACCTAAAAGGAGTTTACCCCCTTTATGAACATAATAACTCGAACCAACGTAGCTGCTTAATCTGACTAAAAAATCGGTGCGCCCAACTTCTGGACCTTGGTAAGTTATTTTGCGTTAATACTTCTTTTGCTTCTTAGTGATGTTTTTGCTTCGTGTAGATACCGACGTTGTAGATACCGCACCCGTTCACCTCGACTCCGTTGCAAAATACTTCGAGCAAGGTAAGCACCTCGTTCGAACATGTTGTTCCCATTATTTTACTTAGGTTATGTTGTTTTGAACAAATCGATGTATCCACGAATGAATTGTAACACCTATAACTTAAAAATGCGGAGTGCAGCCAGTCGAGCAATTTAATAAATCCTAAAAGATTACGATAAGTGAGTTCGGCCAAGAAATTTGAATTTGTAGATAATTTTTAGTAGTTTCTAATTAATTAGGTGTGAAATGTAAGAAATAATCAATTTGCTATAACCTGAGTATTTCACACTTAAAAATTATGAAACCACTTTTGGTATTCTCAGTAGGCAGTCGGAAATCACGGTACGGAGACAATCGAGGTGTACATTACTATAGTTTAATGCTATGTATATTTAATGTTTATTTAATTTTCGCGATCGCATTTGGCTAATTTGGTAGATTTATCGCCGCATTCCATAAAAATTTGCGAAATAATTGTAACTCCTAAAAATGTCTACGTCTAAAAGAATATTAAAATGGAATGAATAGTTAAATCAACTCTTCTTGCATAAAATAACAACCTTCTATTAGGATTATAGTCTCTCCAGAGGTCAGGACCCTCTGCCGAGCTTGCGCTGGAACGTTGGACTGTTTTTATTCGATCGATTATTCGCAGAAGCGAAGGACTGTTTTTATTTTTGGACGTAATCACTACTTGGACCCGAAAGGAGTTCGCCTCCTTTCCCAACTTAATAACTCGAACCAAATGTAGCTGCTTAATCTGACTTAAAAATTGGTGCGCCGAACCGTTGAACCTTCGTAAGTTATTTTGCCTTATTACATCTTTTGCTTCTTACTGATGTTTTTGCTTTGTGTAGATACCGCTGTTGTAGACACCGCAGCCATTGACCTCGACTCTGTTGCAGAAAAGTCCGAGCAAGGTAAGCACCTCCTTCGATCATGTTGTTCCCATTATTTTACTTAGATTATGTAGGCCGTGCGAGACTTGTAGAATCGGTCAGGATAATAAAGCGCAACCATATAAAATCGAGTGAAGCCTTTAAATTGTAAAGGTAAAATTTGTAAATCCTAAAATAATTTTAATAGTTCGTAATTAATTAGGTGTAACATGATTATTTCACCAATCAAAATTATGAAGCCACTTTTGTTATTCCTTGTAGGCAGTAAAGAACATGAATTCGTAAAAATAGTTAGGGTGTACCAATTAGCTTTGATATGGTAGCTAATATCGGGAGCCATGATGCAGCTAAAGTATACCGTAATGC
This sequence comes from Rhipidocladum racemiflorum, assembly GCA_036346355.1. Classification (NCBI taxonomy): domain Eukaryota; kingdom Viridiplantae; phylum Streptophyta; class Magnoliopsida; order Poales; family Poaceae; genus Rhipidocladum; species Rhipidocladum racemiflorum. Next base: position 28,450,358 of record CM070575.1, on the reverse strand, counting down.
CGTAATTCATAAGAAAGAACAAGAGAAAGAAAAGAAAAGAAAAGAAAAGAGAAAAACAAGAAAAACATCCCATGTGAAAGAGTGTTGGGAAGTACCAATCTTAGGCTGTGCGAGACGTGTATAATCGGTTAGGATAATTAAAATGGGTTAAAAATAATCATCGCAGCCGGCCGATCAATTAAACAAAGCGCGACCATATAAAACCGAGCAAAGCCTTAACAATGTGAAGGTAAAATTTGTAAATCCTAGGATAATATGATAAGCGACTTGGGAAAAGGAATTTGAATTTGTAGATAATTTGAGTACTTCGTAATTAATTAGGTGTTACGCGTAAGACATAATCAATCTGGTATAACATGATTATTTCACCATTCAAAATTATGAAGCCACTTTTGTTATTCCTAGTAGGCAGTAAGGAACATTAATTCGTAAAAAAACATAGGGTGCACCAATTAGCTTTTATACGGTAGCTCATATCGGGAGCCATGACGCAGTTAAAGTATACCGTAATGCCGTAATTCATGAGAAAGAACAAGAGGAAGGAAAGAAGAGAAAAGAAAAGAGAAAAACAAGAAAAACATCTCATTTCAAAGAGTATTGGGAAGTACAAATCTTATAGGCTGTGCGAGACATGTAGAATCAGTGAACTGGTGCGGTAAATTTGGTGTAAATTTGATTAAAATTCACTGCAATAAATTTGTAATGACTAAAAGGTTTAATATCTGTGCAATAGATGGACACATTTTTGGAAATATATCATGGAGAACGGCCCTCTGTTTTGCACGGCAGAGTGCTGACCATGGACAACTGCATGCACGTAGAGTGAATTGGGCCAGCTAAAATCACTTGTTATTTTGCCTTATTACATCTTTTGCTTCTTACTGATGTTTTTGCTTTGTGTAGATACCGCTGTTGTAGACACTGCAACCGTTGACCTCGACTCCGTTGTACAAAAGTCCGAGCAAGGTAAGCACCTCCTTCGATCATGTTGTTCCCATTATTTTACTTAGATTATGTAGGTTGTGCGAGACTTGTAGTATCGGTTAGGATAATAAAGCGCAACCATATGAAATCGAGTAAAGCCTTTAAAATGTGAAGGTAAAATTTACAAGTCCTAAAATAATTTTAGTAGTTCGTAATTAATTAGGTGTTAAGCATAAGACATAATCAATCTGGTATAACATGATTATTTCACCATTCAAAATTATGAATCCACTTGTGTTATTCCTGGTAGGCAGTAAAGAACATGAATTCGTAAAAATACTTAGGGTGTACCAATTAGCTTTGATACGGTACCTCATATCGGGAGCCATGATGCAGTTAAAGTAGACCGTAATGCCATAATTCATGAGAAAGAAAGAACAAGAGAGAGAAAAGAATAGCAAAGGAAAGAGAAAAACAAGAAAAACATCCCATTTGAAAGAGTGTTGGGAAGTAGCAATCTTAGGCTGTGCGAGACCTATAGAATCGGTCAGGATAATTAAAATGGGTTAAAAATAATCATGGCAGCCGGTCGATGAAGTAAACAAAGCGCGACCATATCAAACCGAGCAAAGTCTTAAAAATGTGAAGGTAAAATTTATAAATCCTAGAATAATATGATAAGCGAGTTGGGAAAAGGGATTTGAATTTGTAGATAATTTGAGTAGTTCGTAATTAATTCGGTGTTACGCGTAAGACATAATCAATCTGGTATAACGTGATTAGCTCACCATTGAAAATTATGAAGCCACTTTTGTTATTCCTAGTAGGCAGTAAAGAGCATGAATTCGTAAAAAAACTTAGGGTGCACCAATTAGCTTTTATACGGTAGCTCATATCGGGAGCCATGATGCACTTAAAGTATACTGTAATGCCGTAATTCATGAGAAAGAACAAGAGGAAAGAAAGAAGAGAAAAGAAAAGAGAAAAACAAGAAAAACATCTCATTTGAAAGAGTTTCGGGAAGTACCAATGTTAGGCTGTGCGAGACATGTAGAATTGATGAACTGGTGCGGTAAATTTGGTGCAAATTTGATTAAAATTCACTGGATTAAAATTGTAATGACTAAAAGGTTTAATATTTGTGCAACAGATGGACACATTTTTGAAAATATATCATGGAGAACGGCCCTCTGTTTTGCACGGCAGAGTGGTGACCATGGACAATTGCATGCACGTAGACAGCACAATAGCCATCCCGAGTGGATTGGGCCAGCTAAAATCACATGTTGTTGCCGTACTACGTGTGAACCGTGATACGCAGAGGGTTCTTCTAGAAGGGGTTCGTCCACGATACGTTCCAAACAGCCCTATGGTTGTGTACACACTCTTCCAGCTGAGAAATAATAGTTCGTGGGATTTGTATGCCCGCAAAGCGAACGAAGAGAATTTCGAGTTAGGAGTGTATGTAGAGGTATTGGCACGACACCAATCCGAGGAGTTCGGGTCTACTTCCGAAGCAGTAGACCATGATTTGTCACATGGGCCACAGGATCCACCACAGGATCCACCAACTGTGGAGGAGTGGACCTCGGGGCATGGCGAAGAACAAGTTGATGCGGCGGAGGTTGGTGAAGGTGGCGGTAGCGGGGATGAAGGAGCGGCGGACGATGATGACCCAACACCTGCTATACAATACTTTCGAGCCATTGGTCTGCTGGATTGTACCCTTGTGGATTACAGTAACACGTCCGCTTGGGCGCACACCCAGAATGACATTCGAGGTGGGCAACGTTTCCGTAACAAGCAGGAGGCAATTCACTTCCTAAGCACGTACGCCGTCATGACAAGACGGGAGCACGCTCGTCACCGGTCGGATCGCACCGTGTACGAGGTTAGGTGCAAAAAGTACCCCCATTGTCCCTTCTTTGTACGAGTTCACCAACCAAAGCACGAGGATTACTTTAAGGTTGGCACACATATTCCTCATACGTGCACCGAGGAATCCATAAGGAACATGAGCGATCTTATGAATGCGAAGTACGTAGCGCAGAACATAGTGAACATCATTGGAACCGACATCGCGATGACCCCCCGTAGAATTATGGAGGAGATGCAAACAAAACACGGGATGGTGATCACGTATAACACAGCCTAGAGAGCAAAACAGAAGGCATTGAAGATGCTTTTTGGGGATTCGAGGAGTTCTTCAACTTTGCTCCTAGATTATTACAGAAGATAGCCATGAGTAACACAAGCACTCAGTTCGCACTGGGGGATGAGCATGTAAGGATGGAGGACGGGCCTTTGAGCCCGGTGGACCGGTACCTCGTCAGGCTATTCTGGTCGTTTGGACAATGCATCGAAGCTTTTAGGTACTACAGACCAGTTATTTGCGTCGACGGTACATTCCTGAGTGGGAAGTTCCGTGGGACGCTGCTAACTGCACTTGCTGCAGATGCAAATAACCAGATCATCCCATTGGCGTTCGCTCTCGTGGAGAGTGAGAACAACGATAGTTGGCTGTGGTTCTTGGCACTGCTTAAGAGCCGGGTCGTGGGTACGAGGGAGCGTGTTTGCGTTGTGTCCGACCGCAACAAAGGCCTTCTCCACGCGTTAGATGTCATGCACGACAGCACAAGCTCCTCGGTGAACTGGCCTGATGTGGAGAGAAGATGGTGCATGCGACACCTAGGTGCGAACTTGTATTCAAGCTACAAGAACAAGGCGATGGTGAAGAGGTTCAAAGCCATGTGCCTTCAAAACCAACCTCACAAGTTCAACACGATATGGACGCAGCTGAACGACACCACACGGAAGATGATGGAAGACGACCAATCACAGGAACAGCAACTACGCTCTCAAGTGGTGGCAGGCCAGACTTTGGTTAGTCGCACGCGGCCCACCTTCAGCCAGTGGATTGCGGGGAAGCCACCGTGGCGGTGGGCGCTACTCACCTATTACCTAACGGAGCGAGGTACGGACAAACCAGTAGTTCATGGTAATTACCGCGGTGTTTAGGTGAATTCTCGTTGAAGCTAACATAAACCATTTTAGGTACAACGTCATGACCACGAACATAGCGGAGGCTTTCAACAACGTACTGAAGGGTGTTCGCGGCCTTCCGTTGTGTTCAATCATTGAGCTCACCTTTTACCGGGCGGCTGATTACTTTCGTGATCGCGGGAACGCGACCGAGGCGTATGTCACTACGTACGCACCAAGAGTGGAGAAGATCCTCCAATCGAGAAGGAAGAAGGCACACTTCTACCGCACTAGGATTTATGACCTAGGCACGAATAAATTCGAGGTGATGTGCAAGCGCAGATACCAATCTGGGTATCTCGCGGGGGACACTATGCAGCAGTGCCAGTTGGGGGCGGAGGAGGCTACCTGCACGTGTAACAAGCCGAAGTTGCATCACATCCCGTGCTCCCATGTGTTGGCCGCATGTCGCGACATGGGTGGGAACGATGCATCACAGTTCATCTCACCATACTACACCGTGCATGCTTTGAAGAACACTTGGCGTCCAAAGTGAGTTCGTTCACAGTTGGAGCGAACTACAAGCTCATGGAGGGCCCCACCTGGAAACCGTACCCCGTGAGTAGACGCACAGAGCCAGGAAGGCCAAGGGGCACCAGAATGCAAGGTGACATGGATGCGGCTGATGCGGTAGATGGTTTGCGAAAGTGCTCATTATGCAAACAACCTGGACACGACCGCAGGAGGTGCCCCAATCCACGCAGTACTTAATTAGCAGTGCATAATTTGACATTGTGTACTAAGTAGTGCGTACTTTCGTATTGTGTACTCAGTAATGTGTACTTTCTAATTGTGTACTTACTAGTGCGTACCTTCCTTCATATTGGGTACGTAGCATTGCGTACTCGACGTGTATTCCTATTACCGCGCGTTGACATTGCAGGCTATGGCGGGCATTGCACTTCCAGAGCTACTCAGTGAGTCGGTTGATGCGAAACACCGTGCGAGGGCGATTTGTTCAGGATCTGAGGTGCGACACAATTGTATGTTACATGTGGTGTAATATTTGTGATGCCTCTAACCTTAATTGCGTGCACGTTTCAGTTGCCCCCTCTGTCCTGCCGGTCGTTGCACAAAATACCGAAGTTGGACGGCCGGTTCCATATTCCACTCGCCCGTGCAGGTCTACTACCCTTCGCGCTTCTCATGGACGGAGCTACGATGGAAGGGGGTATGACCACGCCGATGCTAGGCCTCGATTGGGCACTTCTTACTAGTCTGATCGATCGATGGCGGCCGGAGACGCACACATTTCACTTTCCATTCGGTGAGATGACCATCACTCTAAGAGACGTAGCCATGCTCACCGGCCTCCCCATTAGGGGCCAACCTGTGGTGCTATCCCGGCCCAGAAGATGCCTGTGGCAGCAGTACGTGACGGCCAGGTACATTGATAGTATTTGTTAAGTAATGTCTAAAATGATAACGATACGATGTACCTCATTAATCCGGAGTACCTGCAGGTTTGGGTGCTGTACACACAGTGGCGGTCCTGAGATTTCAGGGGCCCAGGACAAGATTTAAAATTGAGGCCCTTCTAAATAATAATAATAATAATAATAATAATAATAATAATAATAATAATAATAATAATAAGTGTTACCAATAAACACTCAAGGTGCATCCAAAAAAAATATTCATATCAAGTAACAAGTAAAGCAAGAAGTACATATTACAGTATTACCTTAAAAGTTTCTTCTAACATGTCTAGATGCGAAGTCATTGATGATGGTGTCAATATCAATCTCATCCAATAATATCTTCTCGATGCATAAAATAGCCAAACCATTTAGCCTTTCTTGAGACATTTTGGACCTCAAATAATTCTTCAACAACTTCAACTTTGAAAAGCTTCTTTCAGCTGATGCCACAGTGACAGGCACAGTAAATAAGATCCGATAAGCAATAGAAATATTAGGATAACAATCCACTTCTCTGACATACTCAAAAATCTCCATGGCAGACATTGGTTCATCTGATAAAGTCAATTGCATAATACTAAGCTCTGAAACTAGATCATTTAAATCAACATCAGATGAGCCATCAAAAGAGAAAGTGTTTGTAAATTTGGTGCAACAGTCTCTTAGTTCAATAGTGTCCAAAGACTTCAAGGTCGTTGAGCTCATAAAAAACCCAAATATACTTTTGAATGATTGGAGTTCTTCAAATCTACTTTTTAATGAACTAATTGCAATATCAACCATAACCAAAAAGTAATTAACTTCAAAAGCCTTCTCAGCTTCGAGATTTGCTTCCTCATAATCATTTTCATCATATTGTTTCTTCCTAAAAGCACGACGCTTTACTGGAAATGATGGCTCCACACCCAATTCTGATGCAATCTCTTTGGCAATGATCAAACTAGAAGCAAACCCTTCATTTCTATACTTTTCAAAGAAACTGATTGTACCTTATATGTTCTTTAAGGTAGCGTCAATACACATGGATGGTGACTGCAACTTCTTGCTCACATTGTTTACAGTAAATAAAATATCATACCAAATAACCATGCTAAGTATAAACTCAAAGGTACCAAGCACTTCAAATAAATTTTTTGCATCACTCCTATCCTTGGGTTCAGTATCCTTATCTTTACTTACCTGAAGCAAAGCTGACTTTATCTTAGGAGCTTGAAATCTAATTGCTTTGACACTTTTGATCCGACTCTCCCAACGTGTATTGCTCCATGACTTCACAGTTAAGCTTTCAACACGGCCACGCAAAACATCCCATCTTTTTGTAGAACTAGAAAACAATACATATATCCGTTGCACAATTCCAAAAAATGAAATAGCTTTGCCACAAGATTTAGCCATATCACAAAGAGTAAGATTAAGACTATGACAAGCACATGGCATATACAAAGCTCTTGGATTTATATCAAGCAATCGTCTTTGCACACCCTTGTTCTTTCCTTTCATGTTAGAGCCATTGTCATAACCTTGACCCCTCACATTTTCAATATTTAGACCAAAGGACTTAATGGAATCAAGCAATGAATTGAAAAGCCCCACACCAGATGTGTCGTCTACCTTAATGAAACCCAGAAAATACTCTTCAATTTTGCCACTAGACATATTAACACATCGAACCAACAAACTCATCTGTTCTTGATGACTCACATCTGGGGTACAATCAAGGATAATAGAAAAATATTTGGCCTCTTTAACAATCTTTATGATAGATTTGGTAATGCCAAAAGCCAAAAGAGAAACCAACTCATTCTGAATTTTATGACTAAGATAATGATAATGAATCTCATTATTTCGAATGCGTCTAAGGTGATCTTGCATTACCAAATCAAATTCAGCAATCATCTCAACACAAGCTAGGAAATTACCATTTTGATCATTGTAGAGTTGCTCACTTGATCCTCTAAAAGCCAAACTGTGCTTACCAAGAAATTTGACAACAGCAATTATTCTTAATAAGACTTGCCTAATACGCTCTTTCTCCTTTGTGATTTGGTGCTGAAATTCTTTATCAATTGTTTCATGCTTACTGAGTCTAGCTCTCAGTTCATTCCAAGAGTTCATGTTGGTAATATGCTCCATACTAGCCTCATGTTCTTTCAACCTCTCATTGATATGCCTCCAATCTCTAAACCCATCATGCCCCAATGAACTCTTGCATTTTTCTGAATTAAAAATTTTACAACAAAAGCAAAACACTCTATCAACATGTTTTGAATAAACCAACCACTTTCTACCACGAACTTCACCATTGCTCATCTTTCTAGAGTAATGAGTATATGAAAAATGTCTCCCATTGCCATCTAAAGGAAATACAATATTTTCTTCTCTTATAGGCCCCTTCTCCACTAATATGTCCCTTGACTTGTTATCAAGATTATCCCAATTTCTTGTATCATAGATATCCCAGTAAAACCCGGTTGTTCATCAACACTAGCATTATCTGTAGGAGATGAATTAAATATTGGCTCATGATTACTTACATTGTTACAATCCATGTTCATGTCAACATTTTCTTCCGGTGTAGGGCCCTGATCTTCTAGATTAATATTAGGTTGTTCCACCATAGGAACTATAGCCAACTCATCTGCATTGCTTAAAGTTCTCGAATTACTGGTAAAGAATTTGTCCATGGCTCCTCTCTGTGATTCTATAAACTCATCTGCCTGTTTCTTCCTCTTCCTTTTCTCACTGCTAGATGGATACTTTCTAGACGACATGACTATATGTTGAAAATTAAAAATAAACAATTATTATTTGAAAGCTATCGCAAAGCTACAAAGGTACTAGATCAACTCAAAAAAATTATTACCGATTATGTAGAACTCTCAAATCCCAATATCATATATGCATCAACACGGTCCAATCAAATAATTACAAGTGGCCTACTGCAAATTCATAAACCAAATATGAAATATCAAATTACCAATCCATCTAATTGATATGTTAAACATAATACATGTAACATGTAAATATGTAATCATGTTGATTAGGGTAATTAGCAAAATCAATATGACAATACGGCAATACCTAACGGCGTCCCGCCTGATGCCTGATCGGTGATCGCAGTCGGCGCGTCGCACGAGGTCGGCAGGTCGCACGGTTCCGAGATGGCCTTGTAGTCGGAGGTCCAAGCCTTCGAGTCGTTGGTCCAGTAGTACGCGCGGAGGTTTCCGTCGTCCTCCAGTGTCATGCGCCGGAATGCGCCGGTGAGGTTCTGGCGTTCTGCACGAAGGTGTCGTCGTGTCGAACGAGAGCACGTCTTCTGGCCGCCACGCCTGCACCGGTCTCTGGAGTTGCCCTCGGGGGTCGGGGCGCAGGGCGCTGAAAGCCTGAGACTCGCACTTAAAATCCAAGAGCTACTCAACTCATAAACGCTTCCCAGCCCAGCCCAATTACCAGGTAGTACTGTCTACTAAACATGTACAGAGGTGGGGCCCCATGGTTTGGGGGGCCCGGAGCGGTTGCCCCGCTCGCCCCCCATAAGGGCCGGCGCTGCGTACACACATAAGGATACCGGAGTGTCAATGAGCTGGCTACAAGCATTACAAGAGTACCAACCATGCCCACAGGATGCAGACGAAGCTACCATAGAACGACATTACGAAGTTTATCTGTATTGCTTGCTTGGTGGTTTGATGTTCACGACCACGAACAGTGACACCATCTCCCCGCATATAGTTTGGATAGCTCGAGAGTTGGCCGCAAACCTAGAGGATATGACGACATACAGCTGGGCATCCGCGGTCCTAGCTGACACATACCGTGGGTTGTGCGAAGCATGCGTACGACAAACTGCTAGGGGCACAATTACTGGATGCGTGCAAATGCTGCAGATGTGGAGTTGGGAGTACCTTCTGATATCTAGGTCTACAATCCATAAAAGGTACTACCCCATCGATGTGGCCCATGACATGCCAGAGCCCTCTCGCCCCACTATGGGTCATCGGTGGATGCACGCACGACTAAGATGGTCGCCGCTTGATGACCAGGCGAGCTACAGCCGGGTGGTAGCAGATATGGACCTACTAACCGCTGACAATGTGACATGGGATCCATGGACGCTGCAACGAGCCGACGAAATTGCCACCGACGGGCTCATCTCTGGTTGCTGCCTGGTGGACATGTCATTTTGGATGACGACATGCTTCGTCGTGTACATGGACGCGGTGGAGGTCTATTCGCCCGAACGCGTCCAACTACAGTTGGGGTGGCGGCAGATAATCCTGGTTCCACCACCGTGGGATGCTGGGGGTCGCACGGGTACGTATTTCATTTGTATCATTATTGTCATCTTCGTCAAAAATTTGCCTTTAGAATGTATTGACCATTACAGGAGAAGCGCTATGGGTAGTGCGGGAGCAGTCGATTGGACCTCAGTCCACGCTACGCACATCACGCGATGGGTCGAGTCAGCATTGCAGGAGGTGGTCGATCCCATTGGGCCGTACGACCCCGACGAGTACGACAGCTACCTTGCATGGTACCGCGGCCGCACGCGTGCCACGTTGCTTAGCCAGGAGATCGAACCACGCGCCATGGCGTACCCAGAAGAAAAGTCGCGACATGCGCAGACTCTGGTGCACCCATCGTAGTAGTAATGAGACGTTACTTCGCGTCTCAGGGGGCCAGATTACTCTCGGCGATGCGTGGGCTTGGAGGCTCTGCACGACAGCCACGCAACTACGGCTCTCCTCGCATGGATCCAACTCATACCTCACACGCCAGGCGGTCCGTCAGCATCCGTCCCTCAAGTGGCGAACGAGAGGATGCCCCAGGACGTGCGTCCACGTCCCATGTGGGAAGCCAGTCAGCGCGGCATCATCCTAGCCCCAGTGTTGAAGTCCCAAGTTATCCTTGGGCACAAAGGGAGCAGGAGCAGCTTGTTACGTCGGGCCAAGCAGAACCGTGGTCACCATGGGACGACATACCTGGCACGTCGGCCCCACCGCCTGCGCCGGAAGTGCCACATTTCTCGTTGTCCTACGCGACGGACTACAGTCAACCACAGCAGTGGAGCGAGCCCGGTGCTTTCGACTTCGAGTTGATGTCAGGACATACTACCTTTACTGCTCTACTAGGGGGGCAGCCGGGCATCTCGCAACCGCAACCGGTTGCAAACATACTGCATGCGGGTCCACTCCAAACGACCAATCCAGATGCATGGTACAACTATTCCCACCAGGCCTCGCGACAATATACCTTTGCGTCGGGTGCACCTCCCCCTAAGGAAGATGTCGACGACCGCCCAGGTCCGAGTAGGCAGGGGCCATCACAGGCCACAGGACAGAGGAACACAGTCCCCGGCCATGCATGACCACGAGGAATTCATGAGAAGGCAAGCTGGACGTCGCCGCGGGGGCCGTCAATAATGTAAAATAACTTCATGTAGGGCCTCCGTCTCATGTAATTACTAATTGTACGTACTAAAGATGCGTGCAAATTGGACAAAGTGCTATCCATTTCCCGTATTGCATGATGTTGGTGGCACAACCTTCAGTACAGTTCGAAATAATGGGTATGCTTCGAATAATTTCTCTAACATGACCTGTGAAAGGTAATACTGTAGGACGTGACCTAGTTAGAACGGCAAAGCCTTAACGATGAAATTTTTCATGACATATTTACGCACTTATAAGCTTCTTCACTTCTACGTATTCTGTCGTAGTATCTTCCTCTTCCCCTATATTATATCTAAAATGTTTTACTGACCTTGTCTTGCTTCAATTTTTTGTAGATGCCTGTCTTCACCTCGTTTGCCATGACGGAGGGGGGATTTTGTGAGGAGCTATCTTTGATGCTCCAGGAGCTGGGCTACACTCGCCGCCCGGAGTACCGCTGCGTTTCCATGCCCCGGTTTAGCCAGAACTTTTGGACAGTGAGATTGCTCATCTTCGCCAAGGGTCCTCAGTGGAATGATCGGATCTGGTACTTCACGGTGGAGCGGCTAAAGCTCGGTGATGCTCTGCAGGATGCGGCCAGGCAGGCTCTCCTTCACTTCGGCGAGAGCTACCGCTACCAGTTGGAGGACACTCCGTACCGGCTCTTTTCCTCCCATGAGGTGGGGAGGAGTCACAACCGGTTCCGGAGCTTACAGTTGGAGTCAGACCCCACCATTGTGCACATGGGTGGGCTCATCCGGGCGCAGGACGAGGCGTATGTCCACATTTCTTGTGAGCTTCAGGACGCTTACAGGGATCTTGCTGCGGCGAGGCTGGAGATCGTTCAGCTCAAGGACTTGCAGCGTGGAGCCGCTCCACCTCCACCTAGATGTGTGCAGGAGGCGCAGCGGACAGCACCACCACTGCCTGCCCCAGCCCAGGAGGACCTTCCACCTAGAGGCTCGACCCCAGACGCCGTGAGGGTCAAGCGTCGCCGAGGTCCGCCGCTCAGAGAAACTGCACGGAAGTCCGTGCGCCGTGTTGAGCAGTCAGAGGCGTTCCAGCACTTCTTGGCGGCTCTGGGGGAGCCACGACCTTCCCAGGCTCCAGGTGCAGTTCGTGATAGTAGCAAGGGGAGTACTTAGTCCGGGCCGGTAGCACCCTTCTTTTGTTCACGCTGGAACGTTCAATAATTGTGTGTGACAGACTGTGTAGTGCTTTTATGCATTTGTGGTACAACCATCTTAATAAAATAAGTATTCCGTTTGAACTGGAAGTTCTATCGTTCATAAAGCTGTCTGTATTGGGAGTTCGTATGTGTAATTACCGGATTTTTTAAACATAATATGTAGCTTTCAGAATGTATTCGGATATTAATACGGGGGGAGGGGATTGCAAAATAAAGTTGTTTTCGGCAATAAAACTTAAGCATTATCGTTTGTTGTACAACCAATCAGCTTCATTACTCAAAAAAATTGGACTGAAACGTGATACTCCACGGCCTGCCGAATAGACTTCGATTGTTATATTTGTTCGCGACAATAATACTTAGCGCTTTTGCAATGACAGAATTAACATGCAACGCAGGGTGTAATTGCAATATTTGCACATAATATGGTAGTCCATGTACCGGAGACCACAGCAGCTTCTTTATTCCAAAAAATTGGACTCAAACGTGATACTCTACGGCCTGCCGAAAAGGCTTAAGTTATCATCTTTCTTCGCGACTATAATACTAAGCGCTTTTGTACTGGCATAATTAACATGCAACGCCGGGTATAATTGCCATAATTTCGGCCAATTATAAAAAAAAATGTTCCAACCTTGCAGGGTCAAACGGAGCGGACGTGCTCATCGATATTTGGACTACCAAATAACGTACGGGCGTTTTATATATGCCCTAATTTCTCTGTACGAAGTAATTTTTTGGGGCGGATGTAGCAGATTTGCTATTTGGTGTATGGACTACCATATTCTGCAAAAATATCTCAGTTACAACTCTCTTCGCATATAAATTCTCAATGCCCAATAACCCTAAGTATTATAGTCGCGCACAAACCCTAACGATGAATGATTTTCGGCGGCCCGTCAAAAAGCATGTTTGAAATTTTTTTCGGGGGCGGATGTAGCAGATTTGCTATTTGGTGTATGGACTACCATATTCTGCAAAAATATCTCAGTTAAAACTCTATTCACATATAAATTCTCAACGCCCAATAACCCTAAGTATTATAGTCGCGCACAAACCCTAACGATGAAGGATTTTCGGCGGCCCGTAAAAAAGCATGCTCGAAGTTATTTTTTGGGGCGGATGTAGCGGATTTGCTATTTGGTGTATGGACTACCATATTCTGCAAAAATATCTCAGTTACAACTCTCTTCGCATATAAATTCTCAACGCCCAATAAACCTAAGTATTATAGTCGCGCACAAACCCTAACGATGAAGGATTTTCGGCGGCCCATAAAAAAGCATGCTCGAAGTTATTTTTTGGGGCGGATGTAGCAGATTTGCTATTTGGTGTATGGACTACCATATTCTGCAAAAATATCTCAGTTACAACTCTCTTCGCATATAAATTCTCAACGCCCAATAACCCTAAGTATTATAGTCGCGCACAAACCCTAACGATGAAGGATTTTCGGCGGCTCGTAAAAAAGCATGCTCGAAGTTATTTTTTGGGGCGGATGTAGCAGATTTGCTATTTGGTGTATGGACTACCATATTCTGCAAAAATATCTCAGTTACAACTCTCTTCGCATATAAATTCTCAACGCCCAATAACCCTAAGTATTATAGTCGCGCACAAACCCTAACGATGAAGGATTTTCGGCGGCCCGTAAAAAAGCATGCTCGAAGTTATTTTTTTGGGACGGATGTAGCAGATTTGCTATTTGCTGTATGGACTACCATATTCTGCAAAAATATCTCAGTTACAACTCTCTTCGCATATAAATTCTCAACGCCCAATAACCCAAAGTATTATAGTCGCGCACAGACCCTTACGATGAAGGATTTTCGGCGGCCCGTCGTAAAATAGCATGTTCGAAGTAATTTTTTGGGCCGGATGTAGCAGATTTGCTATTTGGTGTATGGACTACCATATTCGGCCCAAAAAATAACTTCGAGCATGCTTTTTTACGGGCCGCCGAAAATACTTCATCGTCAGGGTTTGTGCGCGACTATAATACTTAGGGTTATTGGGTGTTCAGAATTTATATGCGAAGAGAGTTGTAACTGAGATATTTTTGCAGAATATGGTAGTTCATACACCAAATAGCAAATCTGCTATATCCGCCCCAAAAAATAACTTCGAGGATGCTTTTTTACGGCTGCCGAAAATCCTTCATCGTAAGGGTTTGTGCGCGACTATAATACTTTGGGTTATTGGGCGTTGAGAATTTATATGCGAAGAGAGTTGTAACTGAGATATTTTTGCAGAATATGGTAGTCCATACACCAAATAGCAAATCTGCTACATCCGCCCCAAAAAATAACTTCGAGCATACTTTTTTACGGGCCGCCGAAAATCCTTCATCGTTAGGGTTTGTGCGCGACTATAATACTTAGGGTTATTGGGCGTTGAGAATTTATATGCGAAGAGAGTTGTAACTGAGATATTTTTGCAGAATATGGTAGTCCATACACCAAATAGCAAATCTGCTACATCCGCCCCAAAAAATAACTTCGAGCATGCTTTTTTACGGGCCCCCGAAAATCCTTCATCGTTAGGGTTTGTCCGAAGCTATTTTTTGGGTCGGAGGGAGCGGACGTGCTCATCGATATATGGACTACCATATCCGGAAGAAACATCTCATGGACACCATTCCTTGCACGTAATACGAACTCGCGCAATACCCCTAATTATCATAGCGGCGGTCGAACCATGACGATGAAGGGTTTTCGGCCGCTCGAGAAAAATAATGTTCGAATCTAATTTCTGGGTCAGACGGAACGGACTACCATATCCGAAAGAAATTGTTCCGTTTACAACTTTCATTGCACCTAATATGTACTCGCGCAATACCCATTTTACCATATCCACGGCTGAAGGCTTAAAAAGTTGATACGACAAAAGGATGAGATGACAAAAGGGTGATATGAAAAAGATGATATGACAGTTGGCTGGAAATGGTGAGATGACAAAAGGCTACAAAAGGTGATATGACAAAAATGCCAAGATGGGGGGCTGGCATAGGTGGCACGACGGAGTCTGTTGAGGGGGGCGGGGCCGGCACAGGTGGCTGGAGGGAGGTAGCCGCGGTCGGGGGCCGGTACACGTGGCGGGACTGAGTCTGCCGAGGAGGGGGGCCAACCCAGGTGGCGGTACAGAGTATGGCGAGGGGGCGCCGACACAGGTTCCCTCGCACCGATATGAACGGTGCCATGCCAAAAGGCTAAGCTGGGCGTACGTGTTGTCATCTTTTCCAGCTTATTTTGAAAACAGTTTTACCAACGTGTTGTCATGTCCACTCTGACAACTTCTGTCATATCAGCTTTTCCAACCTTCTGTCATATCGTGCTGTGCAGAGTGCTGTGTCCCTCCATGGTGTGGAGAGTGGTCTCCAATCAGTCGCTTTTATAGAGCGCGACAGCTCGTGCAGCTTTTCCTAATCGTGACTGAGACAGAAAGCTGAAAAAGCGTAGCCATAGGTGGCGGGAGGGAGTCTGCCGAGGGGGTGGGGCGCACACGTGGCGGGAGGGACTCTGCCGAGGGGGGCCGGCTGCATTATTGCCGTTCGCAGATGCATGCATTTCTCTCGCTATAAATTGAGGATGCGAGGGGTTCCACAACCCAAAGAGATAACGTTAGGCATACATATCCTCACTGAACCGTCCAGTATTTTATATTGTCTTCCTCGTCTTGCTCGAAACCTCTTCGGCATCTTACGCTTCAGCAATAGCCATGTCTCACGTGTCAAGATCAGCGGTTCCCAATGCAGTGCGGGTAACTTGCCCTAACTGCCATGTGGAAGCTCAAGTGCTCTACTCCACCACTGCACCAAATAACGTACGGGCATTTTATAGATGCCCAAATTTCTCTGTACGTCTAAATTTAATTCGATTCCTTCATGTTTTGATGATTATTCTCCTGCTCGAGTTTGATATAACCATGCTCACACTGTCGTGTAGCCTACCGGATGCCAATATTTGCAGTAGGCTGACCGCCTGCACACGTCAAGGGAGCATCCCACTACTCCAGTAACAGACAGGACGCTGGCAAGGGTACAGGAGATGACGCCCCTCGGGCAGGAATTTAACAGGCTATCGCTACGTGAATTACCTCAAGCAGACGTCGTATAGCCTGATCCAGAAGATGACCCGGCAGCTTACAACCGCTTCCTTCAGCGCGCCATAGAAGATAACCACGAAGCTGTAGACCCTAATTTAGTTATCCCGTGTGACTACCATAAGGATGATGACGGCCAACGTGACCGTTGGCAGTTTCTCGAGGATGAGGGTGTTGACATTGACAGTGATGATTCGGGAAAGTTCTAATGCTGTTATGAGTTGGGTGTTGCATTGTAATGAAGTTCATACTATAATGAAGCTTCATGTTATGTTGACCAAGTTATTTCGTGTATGGACTACCTCGGGTGCTATCCGGAGCACGCTTCGACAGGTGATATGACAACACGCTCAAAACACTAATATGAAAAAATGCAGAAAAAGCTAACATGACTTGTCTTCACATGGGCTTCAAAGCATGCCTGCTCGCCAGTCTGCCACGTGGGCCGGTCGCCCCGCCGCGAGTGGGGCCTGAACGCCCGCCTGCTCGCATGGCTGCCACGTGTGCTGATCGCCCGAGTGAAGGGCCTATATATACCCCACTCCATGACCAGCGGTCTCAAGGTCTTATTGGCTCCTGCGGACGTTGTTTTTTGCCCTTTCAACTCCTCCGTCTGAATCCCTTGCTCTTCCTCTAATGGCTCAATCCTTCCCATCTTCCTCTGTCGACAGGGCTAGGGCGGCTGCGCTCTCCAGGATAGCGACCGAGGGTTCCCTCCAACTCCGCCATGGAACCCTCGCACCGCGGTGCGAACCCCGGGAGATCGTCGTCTTCGCATGGGGATTGCTGGCGGGCCTGGTGCCTCCCTTCTCCGAATTCTTCTTCACCGTCTTCCACTTCTACGAAATTAGCCACCTTCACCTCACTCCCAACTCTGTCCTCACCCTCGCTATGTTCGCACACCTGTGCGAGATGTTTGTAGGGGTAACGCCCAATCTTCCACTCTTTCGGTACTTCTACACCCTCCGAGGCGTCACCGATGGTGGGGCCGTGGGGAGTTGCCATTTTCACCTCCGCGATGGGTCGACTGCCCGCTACATTTCGTTCCACACGAAATCAAGCTGGAAGGGGTGGCGGAACGACTGGTTGTATGCCGGCAATGACAGCGGGATCGATGCTCTAGCAGTGCCCAGCGCCCCGGCGGAAGCCTGTGATAGTTGGGGCTCACTTGTTGAGGAGACCACAGTCATCCTGGCGATGGCGGCCCGCGTCCACCGGCTCCGAGATGCTGGCCTAACCGGGGCGCTGGTAGTTCGGGACTTCGTTGGACGGAGGCTCAGCCCCCTTCGTCGATGTGCTCACCCAGCATGGCTATACTCTGGTGATGACGGCTTGACCCGCACGCACCCGGGCCGTGAGTTTCCAAGTTTCCTTATGAATACGTATCTTCTTTTGTGGTTGCCACAACCGACAATCTTGTCTTCATTTTTTCGGCAGGTGAAGGGAACTTGGACGGTCCTGCCATCTCTAAATGGCTAACAGGACTGCTCCCGCCAATAGTGGGCGGTCTGGATTTCCCCACCGGGGTACAGCCTCTCTGCCATCTACAGTTCGCAGAGCGCCTCCGGATCATCAAGATGTTTCCTGCGATGGACTCCACCGGCCCTGCGGCGCTGCAGGGCCGAAGTCCCTTGATAACCATGGAATCCGGCTATGCGAACGATCTGAGCGGCCGTAAGCAATCGGTCCCTCTAGACGCCTCGGGTGCTACCCCGAAAAGGGCTCGCATCGAGGACTGCACTCCCGCCGCCGCCTACTCCGCCGCGCCTCGAAGCGCGTCATTAGCGGCGGGGTCTTCGTCTGCAGTGATGGCATCCGCTGCCCGGGATTCGACACCGCCTCCACCGACGCTAACTCCTGCGGTGCCGTCCTCGTCGGTGCGAACTCCATCGGTATTCGCTATGCCCACGCCAACTCCTCTGGTGCCGACCACATCGGCACTAAGGCTCGATGCCAACGTACGCCAGGGCGTACTTGCTCTCCCAACGGCCGCATTTAGCTTTCGATCGCTTCCGAGGGCGGCCGCCCAAGTTGCTCCACCCGGCGCCTTCGAAACCGCCCAAGTGGACATCGACGGTGCCAGTACTTCCGCCTAGCCGACTTCTGTCGGCCCCAACGCTTCAACCTCCTGCCTAGGCACGTTGATCGCCGAACTTGGCGAGGCACACGCAGCCTCGGGAGCCCACCTCACGGCGGCCATCCAGCACGAAGCGCAACTAGCCGAACATATCATGGCGTTGCACGAGGAGAAGGAGAAAGCGGAGGCGCTGCTAGCCCAGCAGAGGGTGGCTGGGGCGGCCCTGCTCAAGCAAGCACAGGAGGCCAAGGCGGCGCAGGAGGAGGCGGTGGGGGAGCTGCGTCGCACGCTACACAACCTCACCGTCATGCTCGGACCAGCTTACAAGCGAATGGCGAGATGCCTAGGGCCGCTAGGGGTGGCCTTTCGCGAGCCGATTGAGCCATCGGCCCTGCAGTACGCCCATAGCATTACTCGGGTCGCTGAGGCACTCGGCGGCTTGTCAGCCGCCTTAGTCGCCCGCTCCGCCCGAGAAGGGCAGGAAGTCGCGGTAGCCACTGCAACGTTCGTGCTAGCTTGCTGCGCTAGCCGTGACGCCTCATTCGATCCGATGGTTGTCGCAGCCGGTATTGACGGAGACGAGGCCCAGGTGCACGCTCGTGTGCGCGAGGCAGCGGCGCACGTGGCCGGGCTGATGGAGGTTCAAAACCCGGAGATCACCACCGCGCTGCCGGAGGACGCGGCCGAGGACACCGCAAGGCAGATCCAAATCATCGACGACGAGTGACGACGAGTGACTGCTGGGGCCACCACCTTTATTTTTGTTCGCTCCTTCTTTTGCTTGTTTTCTGTACGCAAAAGACTACATCGGTAGTCTCAGTGAAATTAGCACTTAGTCCGTTGTCCACTTCTCATCCCCATCAGTTGCGTTGTGAAGAAGCTCAATAAAGTACCAATCGGTAGGCGTGTCATAAACGAATGCATCCATTAAAATGAGATAAAATAGACCACACAAACTGAACCGTTCCATTCCACAACAGATAAAAAGTTGTAAACATGCATGACGCGTACATCACGGACTAGTGCACAACTGCAGAAAAAACTAACACAAGGATAACTGCATACATCATCTTTTCTAACCACTTTATGTGATCTAAAATGCGATCCACCTTAAACGTTAGCATGTTAAGTTTCTGCTCGACGTCCATCCTCTGCTCTACCCTGGCCAGGGTCCTCTCTGGTACTATCGTAGTAGGATGCTCCCTCGGTGTATTCAAGTTGTCTGCCCACTGAAAATATTGGCATCCTGTGGACTACATGACGGTGCGAACATTGTTATATTATTACCAACTCGCGCAGGAGAGTGAGCATCGAAAAACCTGAAGAAATCGAAATTTATTTTGACTTACAGAGAAATTAGGGCACTTATAGAACACCCGACCGTTATTTGTCGGAGTGGTAGAGTAGAACACATTAGCTTCTACATGGCAATTAGGGCAATTGACCCGTCTTGCGTTGGCTAGCGCAAGGGCCCTCCGATTCGCTGAGCTTGAGGTCTGAGACATGGCCTTAACAGCAGAGACGAGGTGGGATAACGGAGAAGAAGTTTTGAGCAAAAGGAAGAAGAGGATATGAAAATTCTCAGTGTGCAATGTATGTGCTGGGAGGCTCTGTATTTATAGCAGCCAACATGTTGTGTAAGTGGCCTATCGAAGCTGCTGCTAGTGTGTTCAATTCGAGCTGATAAATTAGTAGACAGCGTGTTGTCATTTCACTCTTACAAAGCTGGCGTGCGCGTATTGTCATCTTTTCTAGCTTTTTGTCAAATCAGTTTTCCAAACGTGTTGTTATGTCAACTATTTCATCTTTTGTCATATCAGCTTTTGCAACCTTATGTCGTATCACGTTTTCTAGCTTTTGTCATCCGCAAAACCGTAAAAGATGCTTCCTAGCTGACCTTGTCGCTTTGCTCCGAGATTGCTAGTGCTTTGTTGCTTGGTGGTGTGCATAGTGTTGTCCAATCAGTACTTCTACTTTCTCATATGATGTGACAACACAACACAACACGTCCGCGTCTGCTTTTCCAACCTACTGTATGCACGACATAGCATTGGTGTGTTATAAATGAAAGCATACATCACCTTTGGCGAAGCGTGCCAGCTCGTGCAGCTTTTCCAAAGCGTGACAGTCATTGCAGCTTTCATCATGGGTGACAGCCATGCTAGAGTTATGTGGACTAGCCCCTCACCAGCACTGCAATGAAAAATCTTGCTGAGGGAGTGATGGACATCCACTAGCACCATACCAGCAATAAACTTTAGCTGACTCTCTCCTATGGTTGGTGGCTGTCTATTTAAACCCCAGTGCTCGCCTCCGAATAATCACACGAAGCAACCAATCCAAACCACGAAGCACAAGTTCGCCGGCCAAACAACCGGTGCCAATGGAGTTCCCTTCGCCCCCAAGGCACAGCCTTATTGAATCCATCCCCGAAGGCACGGTGGTCCCCATGTGCCTATGTGGGGATCCTTGCCGCTTCCGGCAGTCTGTAGACAACTCATACACATACGGTATGAGGTACTGGAGCTGCCGCAACCACGACTCTGAGCCAATGCTGGGGATGCGGATGCGGCGGAGAAGCCTGGTATGTTCATACTCGCATTTGGTGTTGCTTCAGACCGTTGAAACCTTAACACTGTTATACCATCTGTTGTCAACTGCAGCCTCCATTGTGCGAGTTCATCACATTCTACGACGCGGAGCAGACTCCTGAGATGGAGAGGAGGCGGAATTGGGAGTACTGCATCGCAGAGCTATGGTAGAGCTGCAGTGCCGTGAACAGGAGGAGGAGGAGAGGCGTAAGGAGGTTGCCGAAGAAATGCGTGCAAAGAGGGAGGCCAAACGGCAGCGCCTGGCGGACGAGCGGGAGGCCGAGCGTGAGAGGAAGCGCGAGAGGGCAGCTAGGACCAGGGCGGCAGGCACTGATGGATTGCGCAAGGGGAAATATCCGCGGTGCATTTAGTAGTGTAGCACGAGGCCCCTTGTTGTTTCGTTCACCTAAGGCATGTTAACCTCAGGCCATTATTTCTGCATTTCATACGCTGTAATGTTATGTTGTAGCCGTTCTATCGTTCACTACAAGGGCTCTACGTTGCAATGTCGCTATTTCTGTCTCAATAAGCTTAACTATTCATAATATGAGTTGTTGTCGACTATACTTAGGGTTATTGCACTATACTTACCGAAATTTGATTTTTCAAATACATGTTGGACAGTATTTCATGTTTCGGGGAAAAATAAACGAATTTCCAAATGATTCCAGCCCCACAAACTGAGTGGGCACCACAAATGAAACTACACATGGAATATACTACTCCCTCAAATCTAACATTTTAGGCATCGACACGGTTTTCAAAATAGAACTTTAACCACTAATTTTTTAGATCATATATTTATAAAATTTAATAAAATTATAATATAATGAAAGTTCTTCTCGAGACAAGTCTACATATATGATTTTCATGTATCTAATTTAAATATTTAAAAATATATCGATAGTTCAAGTTTTAAAAGTTTGACCATCACTGTAATTGAAACATCAATTTTTTTGAAGGCTAGAAGAAGTAGTAGTCTACTTACTTGGCTGCAGCCATGCACATACATGCATCAAGAAGATCAACATGCAGGGAGATGGACTAGTGCCAGTATTTGCCAAGTGATAGCTTCTTCAATTGGAGCCATGCTCATATCAATGCATCGTGCTTAATTTATACATTACTACCATGCACACAAATTGTGCTGTGCACTGAAGGATGCATTGGATACGAATCGTCGGGGGCTTGGCAGGTGCATGGTGGGCCGTTGTCGCTTTGGCCGGTTCTTGGTGAGCCGGTCAAGGTGTTGGCCGGTTCTTGGTTCGCCGGTCAAGTCTTGGTCGGTTCCTGGTATACTGGAGACATATCTCTGGTTTACTGGGAACCGGAGATGAGTATTTTTTTCGTAAATACACCAACCTGTTGTATCATCTTTTAAATACGAGTTATAAGTTGTATCAAATATGATTTTTTTCCACAGATAAACGGTCACGTTTTCCGATATGTATATAAGCGAGGGACAGACTTTCATTTTCATTTTTTTTATTGCTTATTGCTTGTATGGAATGCCAGGAACCGGCCAAGCCATGAATGGGATACCAGGAACCGGCCATGGACATGAATGGCACACCAAGAACCGGCCATGGCATTAATGGGACACCAGGAACCGGCCAAGGCCTTCAATGGGTCCCCAGAAACCGGCCATGCATCAATGGTGCACCAGGAACCGGCCATGAGTGAGTTTTTTGTAAATACGCCAAAAAGTTGTATCGTTTTGAAATAACGAGTTGAAACATGTACTAAATACGATTTTTTCCGATGAAAGAGCTTTTTGGATTGACGAATTTAATTGACTCGCCTCCATTGTTTACTATCAATGACGTTTTACGGTCGTTGGAGCAGCTTGCGTTTCACTAATTAATTTACTTAGCGTATCGTTAATTAAGTTTTACTGTCATACTTAGCTATCTTGCATACCTTCTATGACACGTCAGCGTCGGGTTCATCTCTACTATATAAAGTGAGAGTTTCTTCCCACGTCATTTCATCAAAATTACCAGTTCCGCCATTCTTTAATTACCCACCTCTTTAATTAACCACTCCAGGTGTGAATGGAAGACAGCACACACGACCATTCTTTAATTACCCACCTCTTTAATTAATTAACCACTCCAGGCGCAAGAAACGAAGCGTCAGAACGCTTCATTTGCATAAAAATATAGAAATACTGTTTCAATAGTGTCCTACTGTATAAGGTATTATTTGCACAATATATTTTCTTGTTTCATGTTATCGTAATAGCAGGATAGCCGTTCAAAATGTAGATACCGTTGCAACGCACGGGCACCTTACTAGTGTCCTATTGTCGGGACCCGAATCTGCAAATCCGGACCCTCTGTGTATTCTGTACTAGTCCAGGATCACGCTAGTACACACAGTAAACAGGGATGAAGTACCACAATCATACACAGCGGAATTAATAATAAAGTACTTCAAACATTAAATAAACTGGTTACAAGACCTTAAGGTCAACTTACAAATAATCTGCCACGCAGGGCTTACAATAACAAAAGTAAATAATCAGCAGCGGAACAAAGAACGTCGGTGACTCCCATCAATATGCCACAGGCAACTGACAAGGTTCAACTCCTAGATAATCGCCTCCTCGTGGAACTTCGCCTTCCTTGAAGTTGTAGTTCTCTCCTCAACTGATGATTGTGTTGGGAGCAAGGGTGAGTATACAACATACTCAACAAGTCATGCGCAGAAGTGCATGTCTAATAACTATATGCAGGTTTATTCCAAAGGATAGGCTCATTTGGTTCTTTTGCATAAAACAGCATTTTACTTTCAAATACTCATACTAGATTCAAATTGATAAAACCATACTATAATATGAATTTCAAAGTCTTTCATCAATGGTTTGGCACAAAGCCCTAGTCAAATTCTTCATCGGCACGAAGCCACCCAATTCCACATTTTATTTTCAGAAGATCTAACCCTTGACTGTAATCCCCGAGCTTTGTCCAGTACCGTGGACTCGGCTATTCGAATAGATTGATACACTCTGCAGAGGTTGTACACTTTACCCACATGATACAGTCGCACACCACAAAGGCGATTGACCGTAACGAAGTTTTTCAGAAACTTCCATCTACACCTATGACCCTCGCCGGTATTGCCTTCACTATCACTTCCCCCACGAAGGGTCGAAGTGTAGGACCAACAATCACCGTTGGATAGGGTACCAAGCCGTAGCACAGGTACGCTCCCCCACACAGTTACCCCGATGTAACTGTCACCCTGAGGTATCAAAGGTAAGACTTCAGAATCCTACTAAACTAAGACCGTCCCACTCCAGCCATGTGGTTGCACGAAAGGCCCAGTTCAAAGGCTTGCAAGGTGAAGTCCTTAACTGTCCAGGGCAAGACATCCTTCTCACAAACCCTGACCCAAATCTTCTCACATCACTCATTCCATTGCCGCAAAGGCTGTTTCTCAAAATTCTATGCCATAAAGGCCCACCTGGCATAAAGCCTCATACCACTTGCCCCAGACTAAATCCTTTCCCACCCCTGTTCCATTATTGTGCAACACATGCCAACAATAATATCAGCTACCATGTAGAACCACAAAGGTACCTACACTTCACATCATCACGTGACAAGATCACACTTAACTTCCAAAATCATTCCATTTGTCATTAGTCAATATTATTTTGCTATTTGAAATATATTTCACGTAAGCATGGCTAAGCAACTAGTCACGGTCTAGCCTCCCGTGTTGGCACAATCATATCATCCAACAATTTAATCCCAACTTTAGGTGACAATGGAATATATGGCATACAAATATTATTAACAAGGATGGAATTAACAATTAGGTTGATTAAATAGTTAGCCCAAATTAAATTACTCATTTTAATCAACATAGCATGCATAATTTAAATCAAAATACATTTCAAAAACTAGGAGCAACATGGTCAAAGCACAATTTGCCTTCAAACAGTTGATGTTCTTGGTCCAACACTTGAGATTGGTCTTCTTCAACACCCTCGCACAGCTCAACGTCTACGTGTAGCAGAAAACATCCAAAAACAACGAATAAACACACATTCAGGAAATACCGCAAATCAAACTAATGCGTAATTTCGCGAAAACTTCCAGATAATTATGTTGGCATTTTCTAAGATTTATAAAATTTATTTCGACATTTTCGGACGTATAGTTTAAGAGCTACAAAATCCGTAAGTTTAGACTTTCCGCAAATAATTTAACAGTACAATTTTATTCATAAAATTTCATAAAAATTACTGTAGAAATTTATTAATTTCTACTAATTAACAAAATTTGTTGCAAGCAGTTTGGACTTAAAACGAATTTGTAGCGAAAAAGACAAAATTCACAAATTCCGAAAATTGCCACACACAAAGCAACTTCTAGTTTTGCATGGCACTGTTCATGTTGGTTTTCCAGCTGAGCAACACTTTTCGCATCTTGCTATTTGGGAGACTTGGATGCACATTCAAATAAGTATGTATATAAATACATCTACCGACTCAAAGGCATGGGTTCATGCATGAACACGTGTCCGACAGCTATATTGAAAAATCCTCCTAATATAAGCATGCAAACTATTCAATCACATAGTATTTCTTTATATAGATGCATGCTAGTCTAGGTACATGCGCGCATGCATTCGGTCAAATATATATACAAGGATTAACCAAATATATCTAGAAACACAAATACACATAGACTAGATCTACCGATCAACGGAACAGAGCGCGTAAAAGAAAATAAAAAGAAGTACCGGACGAGGCTAAGCAGTGACGCAGACCGTTGGGCGCAGGAAGAGGGCGGCGTGGCGAAAGTGTGCTCGCGACGACAGCGATGATGATGGTAACGGCGGCGGCGACGAGGAAGCACCTGACGAGCAAATGGCGGTTAGACGACACGGTCGGCCGAAGTCGGCGGTGGCGATGGCGACCAACGTGAAACGGCGGCGACGAGAGGACGACGGCGGCGGCGATGCAGATGACCAACGGTGATGGCGACGTCGTAAGTGACGCACATGCGAATGGGGTGGTGACGGAAAGCAGTGGAATAAAATGGGTAGATGTACTTTGGATCGTATGGAAAATAGAAAGCAACTACAAAGGCTGGAGGTAGTGGTTTACAAAGGTACAGAGAACTAAGTGGAAGAATCCGCTGGGAAGGAGTAGAGAAATGAAATGGCCACAATAAATGGGATTACTTCACGCATGCGCTGGAGCGCACCTCACTCCAACGCATGAAGTAACTACGTAATGTTAGCACTAAGGAATGGAAGCAATTTGGACACTTGTGGAGAGTATTCACGTCAGTTGCTAGTTGAGTTCATGGAGCATTACTAGCGTAAGTAATGGAAGTGCGGCTGGAGAGCAATAATGCCTGCATGCGGAGGCGTTCCAAAGAAGATGAACCGGCTAGCACTTGCACTGCTAGTGATGGAAAACGGCTGGAAGAGGTAATCGCAAGGTGCAATTGATGCGTAGAGGAAGAGCAAGAGATGGCTTGGACTGAAAAATGGAGAAACAACCGTATGCAAGGAATGGAGAAACCACATCCCAGCCTTGTATAATTAACTAAACGGCCAAACCGTACGTACATGCATTATACATACGTTCAAAATCGGCACAGAGGTATATACGCATATACATTCCAACACATATCGAAAAAAAAAATAACAGGTAGGTTCTAAAAATCTGAGAAATTCTTCTAAAATACTAGGAACTATTTGGAACAAAACAAAGTTGGTTTCATGATTTTTCGACGTGTAGATTTTCCGCGAAAATTCTTTTCGTGAATTAGACACCTGTACAGATTTTTATAAAATCAACGACTCAGGTTATAAAATATGTTTTTCGAAAATATTTGAAGCGAACACTCTCGTCTACCAACTATTTTAATTATCAACAAAATTTTAGATTTTACGCTTATTCGAAAATGCCTAATCTTTATTTAATATGATTCGTTCAATAGACTTAAATCCGAATTAACCGCGAGGACTTTAAATAATTTCTGAAAAATTCAAATAAACCTAGAAACACACTAAATAAATTAAAATCAAATTTTGGGATGTTACACCTATAAATGTTGGGTTTGATCCTGTTGTGATGGAATGGAGTCAGTGGGTAGGGATAGGTGGGTGAACGGCTCTGCGGGGTGATAGGCTCGGTCCAATGGGGGAGAGGTGGCTGGCGTATAGAATTACTATTCTACGTGCAGCTACATAATAATAACTAGTTACGTACCCGTGCGTTGCAACGAAAAACAAAATTGATAACGAAAAATAAAGATTAAAAAATAAAAAAAATTATTTCACAAGATCAAACATCTATCTTTAACGCTTCGTTTCTTGCGAAAGCTGGCTAATTAAAGCAACGCTTCGTTTCTTGCGTAGGGCAATTAAGCAGGGCAATTAAGTAGGGCAATTAAGCGGCAATTAATGACGTGGGAAGAACGGACCACTGCCACCAAGTGTTGCTTTAGAATAATACAGATACAGATAATAATAATAATAATAATAATAATAATAATAATAATAATAATAATATAACCACTTAGTACATAATAAAATCATAGATCACAGAATTAAGTCCACAACCAGTTTATAGATAATACGATAAGATATAGCTAATTAACTCATTAAGTAGAAAAGTTCAAGACTTTAATTTCAACAAACCATACATATACATAACAAGGTAGCCAGGTAAAAGATATGATATAACATCAATGTCATGTCCGGCCAAATGCAGTTCGGGTGTGCCTTAGAGCATCTCCAAGAGAGCGCCCTAAAAATAAGCCTTAAATTTTAATTTAGGACCCCAACTAATTAGAGTTAGGGCTCCAACGAAATATTCACTCCAGCAATTAGGCCCTAAAATCCAACGAAGATAGGGCTCAATCACAGAGTTGCTAAATATAGCTACTCTCTTAGGGGCCCTAAAACAATTTGCTAAATTTTATCAGATTAGGTCCTCTGCTGGAGTTGATCTTTTCCTTAAAAGCCCTATATTTCAAGATAGGACCCTATTTAGGGCCTCTCTTGGAGATGCTCTTACTTAGTAAAATAAGGGGTTTAGGGTTGATAGGTATCGAGTTAGTATCAGAATTTTTTTTAAACAGGAAATTCACCTATACATATCGGATACATATTGAGGTTGTATTCATATCTGATATGGATACTCTAGTTCTGTGAAGCAGAAAAACTATTCTACGGTAAACTGTTCCAACGGTATACCACTGAAACTCACAAAACTTGCGAAATTCTATACTGAAGCTCACATGAAACTTACCACTAAAAACTGATGAAACATAAAACTCAAAAAACTAAACACTAGAATTCATGAAACAAATAATTGAAACTAATGAAACTCAGATAAACACTGAAACTCATGAAACAAATGATTGAAACTAATGAAACTCAGAGAAACCTAGGTATACCGTTCCATCGATATACGGTTGGGTTGTGAAGTTTCGATGTAAGTAGAGGCCAACTACCGCCTCTTATCTGTAAAAGAAAGAATTTTTTTTAAATAATACTTTTTTTAAATTGAATTGCGTTTTTAATATACGGAATTAAAAATTTGCAAAAATAATATGCCGTCGCCAAACGGTATGGCGAATACCCTATTTTCGTCGTACCGTGTGGCGAATACCCTATTTTCGCCACACGGTTCGGCGACAATACCCTAACCACCGCAATTAAGCTGCTACACGGGTATCAAGGCTATTTTCGCCAAATGGTATAGCGAAGATACTATTTTCGTCGAACCGTGTGGCGAAAACCCTATTTTCGCCATACCATTTGGCGAAAATAGGTTGTCGCCATACCATTTGGCGAAATTGGCTCGGTAAAAAAAGGGCCCCGAGATCGATCGATCGATCTCTGCTGCGCCCAAAAAAACAACAGAGCGCTCGCCCGCCGCCGCCGGTAGAGAAGAGGGAGAGGGAGAGGGAGAGGGAGAGGAAGGAGAGGGAGAAGGAGAAGGAGAGGAAGGAGAGGGAGAGGAAGGAGAGGGAGAGGAGAGGAAGGAGAGGGAGAGGGAGAGGAAGGAGAAGGAGAGGAAGGAGAGGGAGAGGAAGGAGGAGGAGGAGAGGAGAAGAAGAAGAAGAAGAAGAAGAAGAGGAGGAGGAGAAGAAAAAAGAGGAGGTAACATCGCAACTTTGTTTAATTTCATATTTTTCAATGTAGAGAGTGATTTAGAGTAATGTAATTTAGATTAGCGATCTAGAGTAGCGCAATTTAGAATAGCGATCTAGAGTAGCGCAATTTAGAGTAGCGATCTAGAGTAGCGCAATTTAGATTAGCGATCTAGAGTAGCGCAATTTAGAATAGCGATCTAGAGTAGCGCAATTTAGATTAGCGATTCTAGTTGTTTAATGTAGAGCAGTGATATTAGTTAGACCTGATTAATTCCGATTAATCGTTATGCCCAGTTTTTTGACCGTAAGGAAAAAAAATGGAATATTTAGGGCTTCGATCACTAGCTAATCGGCTAATCGGCCGATTTTTCTGAACATTGCATATTAGTAGCAAATAGCCATGTTATATGTGTGCTATATTATTATAATATTATAGTATCGATATCCCGATAGGTAATTATCGTTGTTCAATTTACGGTACAGATTTTACATTTTAGTAGGGATGCATAAATTTATTTTGTCTATGTCGTCGCAGTGATGTCGGAACCAGTGAAATTCAGGGTATATTATGGCGATGGTGAAGTAAAAAATGGGCAGAATGGAGTGGATTTAAGTTGTTTTGCGGTCACCATGGCTGAGCACTTGTCCCTCGATACTGTTAGCATTCGTAATATAAAACTTTGGTTAACCCAATTTTTTTTCCCTGGATCCAAGTGTTTATTCTGTTATCATCCAAATCGTATACACGCGTAGCAAGGGTGACCCGGCTGTGTGGGAGTTGAAGACAATAGATCGAACACAGTTGTGGCAGAAATGGTTAAGGTGGTGCAAGGGATCTAGCCTCGAATGTGTGATGCTGGTGCAAGCTTGCCCTAGGGAAGAGGTGGGTACTACTGGTGTGAGCGAGAGCAAAGACATCGCCACTCTGGTGAACAAGTTCAGCCAGCGGTGTCGGTTGAGGCAGCAGCGGGGGATGATCACATGGATGCAGCAAGCGCAGAGGGTCGGGCTGATGAAGGGGAGGATATCAATCAACTTGTGGATCAATTGGATTGGGTGGACCGCATGGCGACAGAAGAGGAAGCCGAAATGTTGGACCCCGTCAATACCATCGGCGAAGATGACGAACGGGAGGAAGATGATGAAATGCATGGTAGTACTGGCTCAGCGGAGGTACCCATCCCCGATGAATGGAACAGGCAGAACAAAGATGGTATGGAAGCTTTGTGGGGCCATGACTCGCATTGTGAGTATGGTACTGGTGCCATTCGGTTGAATCAAATGTTCCCGAACAATTCTAAATTGAAGCTGGCAGTGAGCTTGTGGGCACTATTGCTGCAAAGAGAGTTTCGGGTTGCCCTGTCTAGCCCAGATAAGTACACAGTGAAGTGCGTAATCGATGGTTGTGAATTTAGAGTACATGCATACAAGCCGAAGTGTGAGACGTATTGGATTGCATCAAGAGTGGACGAGCACACATGCAGACTAGAAAATGTTCTTGTTAAACACCGTAACTTGAATGCGGCTGTAATAGCTAGCGTGATGTTTAATGAAATCATTGAGAAGCGGGATATCGAGTGTTCGTATATTCAGAAAGCAATGTTATGAACATTTAAGTATCAGATAAGCTACTCCATGGCCTGGCGTGCGAAGCAGAAAGCATTAGAGAAGAGGTTTGGCACATACGAGGCTTCGTATTGCAACCTACCTCGTGTGCTTGAAGTACTGAAGCAAACCAATCCTGGCACATACACCGCTTTCAAAGACAGCGAAGCAGATGCAAATGGGATCTGTACATTTCGTCGTGCTTTCTTTTCATTGGGGCCTTGCATTGCGTCTTTCAGGTATTGTCGTCCATTGCTTTGTGTTGATGGAACATTTTTGACTGGAAAATACAAGGGGCAGATTCTAACAGCCATTGCAATTGATGCGAACAACCACATACTTCTATTGGCCTTTGCTTTTGTTGAGGGTGAGAATCGGGATAGCTGGCTGTGGTTTTTCAGACATCTGAAGGTGGGGGTAGTTGGTGATCGGCCCAGCATGTGCATCATTCATGATCGTCACAAAGGTATCCTGTCGGCAATTAAGACTCTACAGGAGGACCGAGATGAACCATTTCCGTGGCCTGACCTGCAGAATAGGTGGTGCATGAGACATTTGGGTGCCAATTTCTTCAGGCAGTTCAAAAGCAAGAAACTGATGAACCTGTTTAAGAGGTTATGCAAGCATAATCAAGCACGTAAGTTCAACGCGCTATTTGCTGAGTTGGATAAGCACATCAGTACGCACATCGAAGAGATGAAGAAGCAACCACCTACGCCGAACGAATGTCCACCCAAAAAGCTAACACCCCTTGGGGAGCTCGATCCTCCTAATATGAGGAGACGAACGTCGAGGAACATTAAGTGTTTTCAGCCTTTGGATAGAGGCTGAGCCTCTAGAGAAGTGGGCATTGCTCCATGACACCGGAGGCGCCAGGTTAGTATGGTACGTTAAAATATCAAAACACCGCTAAACAATTTGGGTCATTGTTCTAAATCGCTTTATGCGTTGAACAGGTTTGGCGTGATGACAACGAACATAGCCGAGGTTTACAATTGGGTCATCCGAGGCCTCCGTCCGCTACCGCTTGTGGCCATCCTTGAAGGCATGTTGCACGGCATCGTTAGCTACTACCAAAAAACGCATGCGGAAGCGGTACTTCATGCCTCGACATTGCAAACGTCGTATTGTTCGCGGAATGATGACCTACATGGAGGAACAAACCATGAAAGCTCAGCAGCATATGGTGCGTAGCTACGGGGTCACTGAATAGCGCTTCGAGGTGACTCTTCGGTGCAAAAGGGGATTGGGAACGGACACAGCGGTTATTACGCACGAGGTTAATCTAGGCCAAGGGGCATCTGGATGGTGTGAATGCAGCTGCAATAAGCCAAGACTTCTCCATATTCCTTGCTCACACGTGATGGCTGCTTGTGGGCAAATTGGGATGAACACGTCGCAATACATGTCCCCTTTCTACTTGAAGGATCATGTTGTCCATATCTGGTCGGGTGAGTTTCGTGGTTTTCGTGCACACGGTGATTTCACTACGATTAACAGATATGAGCGCATCTGTTTGCCGGATCCAACCTTGCGGAGGTGTGCGGAAGGGCGGTCTAGTCGTCCACAGACTAGGCGCATTCGCAACGACATGGATGAATCTGAAGTGGGTGGCCCTCTTAGGAGGTGTTCTGAGTGCGGCGAGTATGGCCACAAGGCAAACCAGTGCACGTAGGGTGTTGGTTCTGAACGTGGTGGTGGCTATGTATCGAAATATGTAATTATATGCACGTTGGATGTCTTTTATTGTAATATTGACGCGATTGGATCTTTTATTCATATACGTTGTGTCTTCACATGTTGTGTACTTTTATTTATGTTCACCCCTTATGTCTTTTATACATATATGTACTGTAATATTGATGCGATTGGATATCCTTTATTCATATATGTGGTGTCTTTTATTCAATTATGTTGTGTTGTTCACATGTTGTGTACTTTTATTTATATTCAACCCTCATGTCTTTTATTCATATACGTTGTGTACTTTTATTCATATATGTCGTGTTTGCCGTACGTTCTGTAGTATGATTTATGTTGAAACATTTCTGTGTGCAGGGATGGAGCAGGTCGAGTCACTTCTGGACCCTGTGTTGGATGCGCAGCACCGTGCGCACGTCCACACGACACAGGGGAATGACAGGTTGGCCTTACTGCGGATTCGTGTGCTTAATAAGGCATGGTGCGTTGACGCTCGCTTCCACACCAGGTTACTTGCAGTACTTGTACATGTTCCATTGTTCGTACAATTAGTGTTCATTACATTCAATTGATTCAACTCTGTTGTTCCTCGTTAGGCTGGCACGTGCCGGGCTGCTTCCGCTAGTCCGCATGGTGGAGGGTTCAGCTGCCGACCCCGCTGAGCACGACCCCCAGGCCCAGGGTGACGACCCGCAGCGGTCGCGGCATTTTCCGTTCGACCACTCGCTGTTATCGTGTTTGGTCGACCGCTGGAGGCCGGAGACGCACACTTTTCACCGCCTTTCGGGAGATAGCGGTGACGCTGCAGGACGTCGCCATGCTCACTGGATTGCCGATCGCTGGGGCAGCGATCGGCCCCTCGGTGACTCCTGCTGGGTGGGACGCGGACTTACAGGTGCGCTTCGCCGGGGTCGTGGAGGTCGACCCACAGATACCGGTAGGCGAGAAGCACGGGCCATCGAGGAGGTGGTTGGCACAGTTCGAGGTTAGTGATTCTACATATTACTATGTTACTCCAGCTTTGCATAGCATTAACGTGATATCACACTCTTTCAATTGTCGCAGGTGCAGCGGATGGCGGCCGAGCCCACCGACTACCAGGTTGCTAGGCACCTTGAGGCCTATCTGCTTTGGTTGTTCGGCTGGGTGATGTTCACGTCGAGTCATGGCAACACCGTGGACGCGCGTTGGATAGCCTACGCACGGGCTATTGCGGACTCAGAGCCTGACGACGTACCGGAGGTATCCTGGGGTTCGGCGGTTCTTGCTTCCACGTACCGCGCCCTTTGCGACGCGTGCGTGAAGAAAGGTAGGAACCCCAATCTTACCGGGATGCCGCTCCTTCTTCAGCTTTGGTCATTCGAGTGCTTCTCCATGGGTCGACCCCATGTCGACCCTCGGCACTACACCCCCGACATGTACGGCGGTGATGCGCTGGACCGACCGACGATGGGCTCGCTCTGGACCAGGCGACGGGTACATGTTCTTACTCATTAATGGAATTGTAATTTCAATGACATGTGCTTCTGATTATTTCTACTCTATTGCAGCCACGGTGGGCGGTCTGCAGTGCGTCTGGCGTACCTCTCCTTCACGGAGGCCTTCGACCACGAGGGAGGGGCATGTCGTGCAGGACCCCTCTGACGAGCGTGTAGGAGAGAGAGCTGCTGCGGCGCTGCTGTGCCATAGGGACCAGGCCTACTGGTTGACGAGGAGGAAGCTCGTCTTCGACGTCTTCGTAGAGGACTACGCGCCGCACCGAGTCCTCAGGCAGTTCCGACTACGCCAGGTGGTCCCTCTTCCTTTGGGGGAACGCGTGCCAGCGAAAGTGCACTCGTGAGTTACTCGCCACTACATGTATGCTAAGTGCTTACGACATATTTGTAGTAATGAGGTATTTTATGTAGGTACTCCACCCAGGGACCCAAGAAGGCCATGGTAACCTTGATGCAGAGGATGGGGCCGTGGCTTGCGCTATGGGAGGGGGCGCTGGAGGACGTTGTCGAGGAGGTTGCGCCCTACGACTCCTCCTCCTACCAGGAGTACTTGTCTGATGCGTGCCGGACCCGTACTCGTCTCCTACGCGACGAGCAGCCGGCCCAGGTGTTTGCTCCTAGCGTCGCAGACTTGTACTCCAGCCACGTAGGAGTGGCACTGCACCAGATGGTAAGTCTCGTTGTGTTTTTACTCATTAATGCAATTGTAATTTCAATGCTATGTCGTTATGTTTATCGTTTGTTTGTACGTGATAGGTGGTCGAGGCGAGGACTTGCACCAAAGATGCCACTGACTTTCTGTCTAGGCTGCGGCAGTGGACCACTTTCACACCGGACCAGCTCTCAGAGGCCATGGGGCGTGTGGAGCTGCAGTCCCGATGGATCGTGGAGATTGGTGTCGCTGGCGTGCCCCACCGATCGCTTTGGTGGCGGCTTCGTCCAGGCCGCCACCAGGGCTCGGCTCACCGACACCACCTTCTCGACCACCACTACGGCCAGTGGTCCGGCTTCCACACCCAGTGCCTCCGGCTCGAGCACGGTGGAGGATCGATTAGCGGCGCCCGACGCGGGCCTACCATGGTCCCCACACGGTAAGCCGATAAAAATCGATTGATATCGTTTGAATCTAATGTTCTCACTATAATTAAATGTTAATGTATGCATCGTAGGCCTCCTAGGACATGCCTCTGCCGGACACCCGGTCGAGGCACGACATCACGACCATCGACCGATCGATTCTTCGCGAGGGCTCAAGACACGCGGCATCCTCGACCACGCAAAGACACGCCGCCTCCTCCAGCCACGCAGATCACGCAGCCTCCTCCAGACACGTTGCCTCCTCGCCAGCGTCGCCCGTAGGTTCGGTACAGCCCTTCGGACTACGCCCAGGCGGGACCATCGCGGGTGCTTCGCCCACGACCTCTCGACGATGCACCCCTTGGTAGCGTCCGCGAAGGAGAGCTAGGGGTCAGGGTCAGGATCCACCACCGGGGGGTGATCAGGATTAGGATGTGCGTGCGTTGTTTTTGGGTACTTTGTCCTATTATGTTTTACCATATATTTTTTGTACTTTCTCATATACGTGGTCTATTATATATTTCTGTCATCTTTAGTCATATCAACCGCGTGTCATTATTGCTTTTTCAGCTTTGGTCATAGCAACTTTTCCAGCCTTTGTCATTTCAGCTGCATAATGCTGCCAAAAGCCGGCTATGGCAGAGATTCCCTGTCTAAAGCTGTGGGCATAGCCAGGCTCATGTCATCAGAAGCTGCAGAAGCATCCGATGCTCGCGGATTTGAACTACTCTGAAGTCCGCGAGACGCTCCTTTGGCTGCCCCTTCGCCAGCTCTTTATAAACCCACCGAGGGAGGGATATGTGCATCACACTGCCAGAACTTCGATAAACTTTAGTCTGTTTTCCCCACACACACAGTAGGCCACGATGTCGTTCTACCGTCGCCTCTTCAGCAAGCGAAGGCTAACCCCCATACCGGTTGAGAGTAAGCGTTGACTTGATTCTGCCGGAGCTGCCACGCCCGAAATGTGACTGCAACCTGGTAGCGAAGGTTACGCAGTCTACGCATGGAGATACGGCCACCCGCGCCATCATCGCAGTTCGCGGCTTCGGGGTAAACCAAATGATGTCCATACAAATTAGGGTAACACTACCATTTCATGCATCGTTATTTGTTTTTAGGACGAGGACCGTTGTTGCTTTTTCCAATGGATCGACGGGCCGGAACGACGTGACTACGAATTTCTCTACAACTGCCACGACGCCTACCCACTTCGCCTGAGAACTTCACACGGTGGGAGAGGCCGCCGGGATATGTCCCCTACCTAGATCGACCGGAGTTAAGGGCCGGTGGGCAAGGGACCAACCAATCGGTGAGTTTTATGTGCCTCATGTTTCAGCTATAAAGTACCCATTCTAACCAGTTCATCGCATACAGGACTTCAAAAAGAAGTTTTCAAAATGGCTCAAGTCAAGGCAACAAAATCCTCCTCAGGGGCCACCGCAAAGCCCCGAACTGTGCGACCATGGCCTCCAGGCAGCGGTTGATACCAGCGACGAGGATCTAGCGGACAGAAGATTCTACCGGTGCCCGTTGTCCGAGGATGCATGGTCTTGGGTACTTTCAACTGGTGGACCGGAGGCGTACCACCCACATCTCAAACTTCCCGTATTTGATAACTGGGGAGAACAACCCTCGCCGTGGTGCTACTACCTCCGAGAAAAGCGGACCTCGAGTACGCATACGGTATTCTTCAACCACCACAGCTGGCATACTGCATTGACTGCAGCGCACGTTTTCGGTTGTACAACAAGAAGCCCAACACACACCTCCTGGACCATATAGTGGAGTGCGAGCCGAAACAGAGGCGTCTCGGCAAGTCTCCGGAAGGGCAAGAGGGTTCGTCCTCTCGAAAGGTACGGGATAAGGGGAAGCTGACACCGAGGTCCGCATGATGACGCAACAAATCCTTGACGCATTACAAAGGCCATCCGGGAACCCCGGTGGTATTAACATAGGGGGCGCCGGAAATCGGGAAGGCATGCCCATATGGGAGGGCAGGACTCCACAGAATGCACACAAACAAGTTACTTCTTACACCCCAGAGACGTATGGCATAGGCTACCCATTCGGCGACAGCTGGGAGCACTGCGCACGGCCATGGAACTCTTTCATAAGAGAGATTGAGCGGTGTCCGAGAACAAATCGCACAAGATTGACAGGTGATGTAATATGTAGAAAATGTATGGCATCATTCCCACTCTACGAACATAGGCGGAACGATCACTTGTTCCACC
Organism: Rhipidocladum racemiflorum; assembly: GCA_036346355.1. Lineage (NCBI taxonomy): Eukaryota > Viridiplantae > Streptophyta > Magnoliopsida > Poales > Poaceae > Rhipidocladum > Rhipidocladum racemiflorum. The sequence goes on along the minus strand of CM070575.1, from coordinate 28,413,333 downwards.
ATTACAATCAGTGTTATTGGCACTTCTCCTAGCAATGTCGTCACTGTTGTAATATCCGTTGTATCTGCCGTACTAAGGTTGAGTTTGCGTACTAAGTTTGCTGGCTGCATCTACATGCTTTTGTTATTGTCCTTTCTCATATTATGTTCGACCATTTATTTCTATCAGCGGAAACATAGGCGTAGATGAAATATTTTTCCATAATATGGTACTACATATATCAAAGAGCAAATCTGCGTCATTCATGGTAGAAAATACATTCGAACGTGACATTTCTGAGTGTAGAAAAAGGCTTAAAAGTTATCGTTGACAATAGTACTTAGGGTTATTGTGGCGGTATATTTTTTGTACTGAACAAAGGCGTAGATGAAATATTTTTCCATAATATGGTACTACATATATCAAAGAGCAAATCTGCGTCATTCGTGGTAGAAAATACATTCGAACGTGATATTTTACGGGCTGCCGAAAAGGCTTAAAAGTTATCGTTGACAATAGTACTTAGGGTTATTGTGGCGGTATATTTTTGTACTGAACAAAGGCGTAGATGAAATATTTTTCCATAATATGGTACTACATATATCAATGAGCAAATCTGCGTCATTCGTGCCGAAAATAACATTCGAACGTGACATTTTACAGGCTGCCGAAAAGGCTTAAAAGTTATCGTTGACAATAGTACTTAGGGTTATTGTGGCGGTATATTTTTGTAGGAAACAAAGGCGTAAATGAAATATTTTTCCATAATATGGTACTCCATATATCAAAGAGCAAATCTGCGGTATTCGTGCCAAAAAATACATTCGAACGTAACATTTTACGGGCTGCCGAAAAGGCTTAAAAGTTATGGTTGACAATAGTATTTAGGGTTATTGTGGCGGTATATTTTTGTAGGAAACATAGGCGTAGATGAAATATTTTTCCATAATATGGTATTCCATGTATCAAAGAGCGAATCTGCGGTATTCGTGCCGAAAAAATTTACATCCTACCGAAAGTGCTTCAGTATTTAAATAGGGTATTCAACTCAATTAATACCTACATATTTTTGCATAAATGGAACATCCAACACTATATGCATATGGTATAATTATTTTATAATTTTTGGAGCCATGTTTTGTATATTTTCGCCATATGGTATGGCGACTACCTATTTTCGCCATACGGCTTGGCGAATACTTTATTTTCGCCGTATAGTACGGCGAATACCCTATTTTCGCTACACGGTACAGCGAAAATACCCTAGCCCATGGTTAAGTATACTTAATAGCGCAATTAGCTTATTTTCGCCGAACCGTGTGGCGAAAATAGGGTGTTCGCCGCACGGTTCGGCGAAAATAGCGAAGGCATATTATTTTTGCAATTTTTTTATTCCGTATATTAAAAACGCAATTCAATTTAAAAAAAATATTATTTAAAAAAAATTCGTAAAAAAATCGATCCCGTCAAGCATACAGGGTACTGCCTGTTTCAATCTGTTAATTCGCATGGAAATAATTGTTCGTTTCTTTATCAAATCCTGGTTTAGAACGCGGGAATTCTACGAAAATTTCGTGGCCAAACCAACAGGCCTGCGGCTGAGTTATTACAATTAAGAAAATACGAATCTTTGCGATGTAAAAGCACAACAACAAAAACATCCCATGAACTACATAACCCCACGAGCCAAATAACTCAGCAGGAATTTAGATGGAATCACATGTAATTTCCGACGTGCTACCTACCTACAGGGAGGCGATCGAGGCGGCTGCAATGGGGAATTTTTTTTATAAATAATCAATTTTTATTTGTGTATTACAATTATATACGTTCATAATTTTTTTTTACAGAAGTAGACTCTTTTCGCTACACGTCAGCGCGAGATTGGAGCAAGTCGCGCCACGTCAGCGCGAGATGGAGCAATCGCGCCACCTCAGCGCGAAAAGCAATTCACGCCCGGCAGGCGCGGCAGGCGGAGGTGTCACGCGGCGCGGCAGCGGCGTGGCGCAGCGGCGCGGGCAGGCCGACTGGCGAGTCGGCGTCCAGAAAGAGAGAAGAGAAGAGAAGAAAGAAAGAAAAGAAAGAAAGGAAAAGAAAAATAGGAGGAAAGGAAAAAAAAAAGAAAAATAAGGAAAGAAAGAAAGGAAAAGAAAAAAAAGGAAAAGGAAAAAAAGAAAGGAAAAGAAAAAAGGGGAAACATTTTTCGTTAGCATTTTTTTTTCAAAATTTGCAAAAATGAATAGATTAATGTGGTTTTGTTACTTTGGAACCTCCGAATGAAACGGAAAAAATGCTCAAATATACATCGGATAAATAATAAATATCAGAAATATACAACAATAATAAAAATTTGCAAAAATACCCTCGCCGCCGCCATGCCGGCGACGTTAGCAAGATGTCCAGTAGATTGAACTCGAATACTTTGCTCCTTATATACTCTTTATGAATTTTTTTGGCATTACGATATTGTTTAATATTCCATCCTACCGATTTTGCCGCATCATAATTTTACTCCGTCCTCCGCCACTATAATACACGTACTATCGAAATGAGAATAGGATGATATCCTATTACCTTACCTTAAAATTGATGTTAAGATTAGGATAGAAGATGCACATGTCCAAGGAACAATAACGGATAATAAAGGTACATAAAAATAATAATTTCGCCATATCAGAATTTTTTCCGCCTCCGCTATCGCCTTTGCCGTCCCGCGTGTTGCGGCGCAACTCTTTGTCGTCCGGGAATATGAATATTTGACTACTGTGCTTAATTAGCTTGTCCGTATGACCCGTCATACTCATCCTGATTGTAAAGATAACATTTATGTTCATTTGAAGAAATTTCATTGCTGTTTACGATTGTAGTAATTAGGTGATATATCGAAATGAATTCAACGAAACGAACTATACAAATCCGACAAGATCCAAAGTCACGCACAAATGGTAAACAACAATGGCATGTACGGCACTCTAACGAGTATACCGGACTAAACCTAACATGCCTTAGGGAAATGCAACAACAACAAGAGCATTCGTCGTACACTTTACTGAGAGCACCGAGGATATTTTCCCTTACGCAACCCTTCAGCTCCTGCCGCCCTGGCCCTAGCCGCCCTCTCACGCTTTCTCTCGCACTCAGCCTCCCTCTCCGCGGCATGACGCTGTCGTTCGGCCTCCCTCTGTACACGCATCTGTTCCAGATGCTGCTTGCGCTTCTCCTCCTGTTCCTCCTCACGCCACTGCTGCTCCACGATAGCCCTCCGATGTGAGTACTCCCGATTCCGCCTCCTGTCCATCTCGGGAGTTTGTTCCGCGTCGTAGAATCGGATGAACTCGCAGATGGAGGCTGCAATTGGTCACATCACATCGTGTTAGACACATGCAGGTTCGATTCAACACGAATTGCGAGTACGAACATACCGGCCTTCTCTGCCCCATCCGCATCCCCAGCGTTGGCTCAGAGTCGTGGTTGCGGCAGCTCCAGTACCTCATACCGTATGTGTATGAGTTGTCTACGGACTGTCGGAAGCGGCAAGGATCCCCGCATAGGCACATGGGGACCTCCGTGCCTTCGGGGATGATTTGGACAATGCTGTTCCTAGGGGGCGAGGGAAACTCCATTGGTGCTGCTCGTGTGGATTGCCGGGGCTGGTTCTTCGTTGTATTGGAGCAGTGGTTTGGTTGATGCAATGTTGGGAAGGAGGAGGGGGGTTAAATAGCCTGCATTAATAGAGCGACATACGTGAAGCAAGAATGAATCCGTGAGCATCGGATTCCTTTGCAACTGTGCCTGTGCTTGGTACCGACAAATGCATGCAGCTTTGTAGCTGGGAGGGAGGTGCCAGTTAGGCTTTGGCAGCTATGCTTTGACAGGATGACTCAGGCAGTCTGTGCGAAGCATTCATTTGACTGCATTTTTTACAGTTGCAAAGAGAGTTGAAACTGGGATTTTTTTACAGAATATGGCAGTCCGTATACCAAATAGCAAATCTGGTCCATTCGGCCCAAAAAAAAACTTCCAACACGCTTTTCCCGGGCCGCCCAAAATCCTTCGTCGTTAGGGTTAGCACTATAATAGTTAGGGTTATTGGGCGTAGAGAACTTATATGCAAAGGGAGTTGAAACTGGGATTTTTTTATAGAATATGGCAGTCCGTATACCAAATAGCAAATCTGCTACATTCGGCCAAAAAAAAACTTTCAACACGCTTTTTCCCGGGCCGCCCAAAATCCTTCGTCGTTAGGGTTCGCGCGCGACTATAATAGTTAGGGTTATTGGGCGTCGAGAACTTATATGCAAAGAGAGTTGAAACTGGTATTTTTACAGAATATGGCGGTCAGTATACCAAATAGCAAATCTTGTCCATTCGGCCCAAAAAAAAACTTCCAACACGTTTTTTCCCGGGCAGCCCAAAATCCTTCGTCGTTAGGGTTCGAGCGCGACTATAATAGTTAGGGTTATTGGGCGTAGAGAACTTATATGCAAAGGAGTTGAAACTGGGATTTTTATAGAATATGGCAGTCAGTATACCAAATAGCAAATCTGCTACATTCGGCCAAAAAACTTTGAACACGCTTTTTCCCGGCCGCCCAAAATCCTTCGTCGTTAGGGTTCGCGACTATAATAGTTAGGGTTATTGGGTCGAGAACTTATATGCAAAGAGAGTTGAAACTGGGATTTTTACAGAATATGGCAGTCCATTATACCAAATAGCAAATCTGGTCCATTCGGCCCAAAAAAACTTCCAACACACTTTTTCCCGGGCGCCCAAAATCCTTCGTCGTTAGGGTTCGCGCGCGACTATAATAGTTAGGGTTATTGGGCGTAGAGAACTTATATGCAAAGGGAGTTGAAACTGGGATTTTTTTATAGAATATGGCAGTCCGTATACCAAATAGCAAATCTGCTACATTCGGCCAAAAAAAAACTTTCAACACGCTTTTTCCCGGGCCGCCCAAAATCCTTCGTCGTTAGGGTTGGCGCCACTATAATAGTTAGGGTTATTGGGCGTCGAGAACTTATATGCAAAGAGAGTTGAAACTGGGATTTTTTTACAGAATATGGCAGTCCGTATACCAAATAGCAAATCTGGTCCATTCGGCCCAAAAAACTTCCAACACACTTTTCCGGGCCGCCCAAAATCCTTCGTCGTTAGGGTTTGCGCGCGACTATAATAGTTAGGGTTATTGGGCGTAGAGAACTTATATGCAAAGGGAGTTGAAACTGGGATTTTATTATAGAATATGGCAGTCCGTATACCAAATAGCAAATCTGCTACATTCGGCCAAAAAAAAACTATCAACACGCTTTTTCCCGGGCCGCCCAAAATCCTTCGTCGTTAGGGTTGGCACGCGACTACAATAGTTAGGGTTATTGGGCGTCGAGAACTTATATGCAAAGAGAGTTGAAAATGGGATTTTTTTACAGAATATGGCAGTCTGTTTACCAAATAGCAAGTCTTCTCTTTTCTCTTCTTATCTTGTTTTTCTCTTTTCTGTTATCTTCTTTTCTTGTTTTTCTCTTTTCTGTTCTCTTCTTTTCTTGTTTTTCTCTTTTCTTGTTATATGCAAAGAGAGTTGAAATCCGCGATCATCGATTCTTACGACACTTTGCATGCGGTGGGACAAAAGCAATAATGACACGAGTTTGATTTGACAAAAGCTGGCAGAAATGTACAATCAACAACAAACATTACAGTGCAGAAATACAACGTAGCAATACAGTACTCAATCGTCGAGCTCGTCGTAGCCCTCTCCCTGGTCACCTCCCTCTCCCTGGTCACCTCCCTCTCCTGGTCACCTCCCTCTCCCTGGTCACCTCCCTCTCCTGTGCACGAGTGCAGTGCGCCTCTTCTGTCGAGGTGCATCTGCAGCTCGACGTCTGGGCCTCTGAAGGGGTCCACCGTCAGTGGCTGCACGATCCGGGCTCCAAGCTCGTGGTACGAGTGCGGCTAGCGAGAACTTCGGGTGCAGAGGGTGTGTAGGCGTGGGGCGCTGGTGCGACCCAAACAGACGTCGGATCGTCGGTCCGGCATAACCGTGTCGAAGTCGTCCCGCCTGCGTGTGTGGCGTAGTCGGCCCTCGACGGTAACACTGGAAGTACTACTGATCGATTCGAGTGCGAATATATTTCAAAGTAAAATGTCTAGTAATGTCGGTTCTGAAGCATATTGAACACACAGGGTCGGAATGAAGAAAGGAGTAGGCATCCATGTTGCGCCGCGAGTATCCGAACCGTGGCCTGTCATACACGACTATTAGTTACTTACCACAAAATGCAATGCATGCCTAAGTGAGAATATTACACGACACGAAGAACGGGCCGGCCGCTGCCATGACGAGCTACGGTGGTCTGTGGCGGCGGCGTGTACGTGGCGTCCTAGGTCGAAAGTGTTGTCGGCGGCGATGATGCGGCAGCGTGGTAGGTATGAACGGGGGTGTCGGTGGCGGTGGCGTCGACGGCGGTCGTGTACTGATCCGGACCCCCTGCTGTCTTACGCCCGACGTATGCGACCCCACACCGGCGGCGTCAAAACTATGCCGGCAAAGCGGCCCGCACAATCCTCGCCGTCTTCGCGATCATTCGATCCATGAGCAGTGATGTCCTCCCGGGAGGTCTCCAACCCCCCGCACAAACGGCCTCTCATGGACCTCAAGTCTTGCTCCATCTCTGTCCCCATGTCGCCCTAAAAGTGATGACATGATGTAAGATATATGTATGCTTGCATGCCGTTCAAAAATTGAGTAGATTGCCTAGTTTACGTACCACAAAGTGCATCGCCGATGCAACATGGGTGGGATATGTGTCGTGAGCACGAGCCGGTACGATCTCCTCTGGGTCGGCGAGGGGCAAGGCGTACTCGCGTAAGTGGGGAGTACCAGCTGCGGTACTCTGGTATCCTGTATGTCGTATCGTCATGTCGCAACCCGGTCTTGTAGTGCCTGAGTCCACTGCTCCACCCAAGGGGCCATTTTCACGGCCCAGTTAGTCCGGCGGCCACCTCTCCTCGAATGCCTGCGGAAGTCGCAAACACGTTAGCATGTGCAATGAATTGCATTCGAAATGTAAGGGGGAGTGATGTTACCGACATGTGTGTCTCTGTGGGGACTGGCACGCCGCGTGGAACAGGGACCTCCTGCCTGAGTCCCAGCTGCCTCATTACCCGGTGAACCGAGTAATCCTCAACGTACACATCGTACACAAGCTTCCGTCGTGTGTGCAAGTACACCAGATCTCGCGCGCACAGGATGGATAAACCGTGCGGTGCGCTTCCTAACCTCAGATAAGGTGTAAGGCTCCCACCGGACACGCTCGGCCGCAAAGGTCGAAAGCCTCGGTGAAGTGGGCGTAGACACTCTGCACTGAGACCAGCCCATTGTGGCTCTGAAGGTACCGATACAAAGTTAATCTGAAAGAGGTTGTAAAGCGAGTGCGTAGCAAAAAAACATGTTAAATGCCGTCTGCGGCACCAAAGAGAGCCCATCGTAGGGGCGGTCCACCTCCGTGTCCAGTAGAACTCCGGGCCATACACCCGATCGTCAACCCATGGTCGTCCAATCTGAAGGCGCTCGAGCGACCATAGCATGAGCGAGTGGGCACCGGAGAGGATCGAACCGAGGCGCGTCTGAGGCATGCATCGCATAGACCCGTGGGTGGCACAAAGTCTGGTGAACCCGGTGTACTCGGGAACCTCATGGGGGCAGCATCGCGCTATGGCCGTCGGCCGGACAAGCCTAAGCGTCGCATTTGTCTCCATGGGTCGTGGTGAACATCACCCACCCGAACAACCACAACAGGTAAGCCTCCAGGTGCCGGCTCACCTGGTACTCCGTGGCGTCCCCAGCCATCCTAGTTACCTGCAAGAAGGAAATGTTTTTGGTTACACAGATAAAATAAATCGAACCAATTTTGAACCTTGCCGACACATACCTCGAATTGGCGAAGCCACGTGAGAGTGGGACCGTGCCGCTGTCGTGGGTGTAGCGGGGCGTACTGCGGCTGGCCTCCCTGTGCAGGCGGGAGGACTCCTGCAAACCGAGCAAAAAGGTCGCCACGCTCGTCATCCACCTCCGGTGGCACAACCGGCCTGCCGATTGGGAGGCCGGTCGGCATCAAAACATCCTGCAGAGTCGGCGTCATCTCTCCGCAGGCGGATGGAAGGTATGCGTCTCGGCCGCCATGATCCACGAGGGCGATGGAGAGGATCGGTCGAAGGAAGCGTCGGGATCGCTCGGCGACAATGACCTCGCCATCGGACCTTCGGCGTGGTCCTCTGTGGCCTCCACCATCCGCAAGCGGAAGTAGTCCCGCCGCCTCTAATGCAACAATGAATTACAAGTTAGACCACAACATGTTTCAACCCATTAAGTACCACAAAACTTAGAAATGCGCTTACATACCAGGTAACCGGTCGTCAAGGCCCCATGCACGCATCGGAGTCCGTGTGGACAAGACACCAGGATCCGTGCCCGGCCTGGTAGTAGCGTGCAACGTGCACGGTGGCGTGCGTCAAGTGGCGATCAAGAAGGCCGTCTGACCCAATCGCAACCGCCCACTGGTAGCCATACTGCGCGACAAAACAAAATAATAATTTATGTTGACGAGATCAAAGATAGACATTATGTCAAAAGCATAAACAAGCAACACCATGCCCCGAACAAACACATGTAGTTTTCTTCAATACATAACCAGACGCAATTCTTTTCACATTACAAGTACTCACTCCTCGAAGCATGACATAAAGAAGGAATACAATAGTTGTCGAGTCATGTATGATTATTACATTCCATACGAGGGGGAACCCTCGAACAAGGCAAGCGCCTCACAGGCATATCGTCAAGACCCTCCATCCAAACGCTCGCAGGACATTTGTTCTTCCTATGGCCGTACTCTCCACATAGGACACACCTCGGACGGGGCCTCCACTTCGGACTCATCCATGTCGATTTGCGGATGCGGCGCGTTTAGCGACGACCTTTCCCGCCCTTCACTCTGCTCATGTCGGGGACCCATCTCGCGTGGCATTGTCAATTCGGTGAAGTTTCCAGGCAACACGAAACCCATGTAGTTCAGGACCACGTTTCAACTCAGTATCCGCCATGTAGTATGGAGAAACAAATTGTACACCTTTGCTCATCTGAATCGGCCGCAGCCGCCAAGATCTTGAACAGGGTTTATGTAGAAGGTGCGGCTTTCGGCAAGTGCAGGTGCACATGCCATCCCCACCACCGCCTAAGCTCACTTCATGGGTGATTCTCCCACTTGACATTCCAGCCCCTCCATATTCCTCGGTGTTACCTCAACAGAACTCTGCGTACCCATGGCGACGACGGAATGTAGGAGGGCCTTCTCAACCTTCTTCGCTATCCAAGCTGTAACGCGCTGCAGGGGACTCGAATGGTACTTGCATGCAACATGCGCGCATGCCGTTCGAAAATACCTCACTGCCGTACAACATACCTTCCACGATAGCGACAAGGGCATGCCACGAAGACCCTTATTACCTGGTTGTATACCTCGCAAGGTTGGTTGTCATAACCCCATACCTTGCCCCAAGTGTGTCATACAATAGTGCCCACTTCTCAACCGGTTGAGACTCGATCGGTCGAGAAACACTTGATGTTTACGGAAAGCCTCCTTCGATGTTTGGGGGTCAATGTCCGGTAATGGCTGCATGTGTGGTGCCTCAATCGCCCGGCTTGTCTCTCTCCACGTATACGCTTGCTAGTGAGCTCGTCAAGCTTCTCCCAGATGGCATCAAACTTTCTCTGCTGATTTTGCTTGCACAACCTCTTGAATAGGTTCATCAACTTCTTACTTTTGAAATATTTGAACAGGTTAGCTGCCATATGTCGCATGCACCACCGCTCGCAAATCCGCCACGGAAAGGGCTCTTGCACATCTCCCTGCATCTTCTTTATCGCTTTCATCAGCCCAGCATGGCGGTCGTGAATTATGCACACATTAGGCCTATCCTTCACAACCCCGATCTTCAGTTTTCTGAAGAACCACAACCAACTCTCGTAGTTTTCACCTTCCACGAAAGCAAAGGCTATAGGAAGTATCTGGTTGTTTCCGTCCACACCGATGGCCGTCAGAATTTGGCCCTTGTACTTGCCGGTGAGAAAAGTCCCATCCACACACATAATCGGCCGGCAATGCCTGAAAGCCTCCACACAAGGCCCAAGTGCGATAAAAGCACGCTCCATAACCATAAAGCCGGGTGGGTTCTGAGATTCTCTATCATGTATAGCAGTATATGTCCCGGGGTTTCTTTCCTTCAAGACGTCCAGAAGCCGGGGAAGATTATCATAGGATGCCTCGAATGTACCAAAGCGCTTCTCCAATGCCTTCTGCTTCGCCCTCCACGCTTTGGCGTAGCTGATTTGGTATTTATATCTGTTTCTCATGGCAAGTACTATGTGCTGTGCCTCCATGTCAAACTTCTCCACAATCTCTCCGTACATCACGTTCGCGATGAAAGATGAGGTCAGGTTACGATGTCTCGATGTTACATTGCTCGAACACATTGTCTTGCACAACCTTCGTGACTACCAGTTCAACTCATACTTGGGCTGTGGGCATGAACACGCCAACCGCATTCGGCGTTTTGCACTTCACCGTGTAACAATCTTTCTTGGATTTCACAACTCTTGCCGGCGCTGCAAGCTCATTGCCAGACCCTTATAGCATCTGCAGCGGACTTCTCCGCGTACATTGCGTGCACACGAACCTCAATTGGTCGGTACTCACATGTCGAGTCGGCATCATCGATCGCTAGGTCTTCGCCGCCTATTCCAAGCGGCGAGGCACTGCGGACATCTTGTCATCATCGTCAGGGCGATTCATCGTGTTCGTCCATCGCAAGTGCCTCTTCTTCCCCGCCGCCGTAGATTGTCTTCCTCTAGCATATCCACTAACCCTTCCAACTCCTCCCCTTCATCTCGCTTGTCCGTCGGCTGCCGCTTTGACCGAATATTGTCATGAACTTCCGCGGACCTTACGCTTGCACGCGATCGGGGTTTCGTTACTTGCCAACTCTGTTTTGTCGCTTTGCACATAGAGGACAAAACCCCAGCCACGTCGTCTTGATGAATTGGCGTAGTTCCTCCAAGGCCGAGCTTTGCTCCAACGGTCTAAGCACCCATACCGAGTCGTGTGTACCTCTCGGCCACAAGCATTTAATGCTCACATCATGCACTATAGGATTCAGTGAAAGACTACGACAAATCCACCCGCAGATCTTGAAACTCATTTCATTGGGATTACGATGGTATAAAATACCTTCCGAAAGCTACTCGAGATCTACCGTATTGCCCCTCTGAACCACTCCGTCACCGTAAAACACTTTGAATGCATCCATAGCGCATTTAGCTACGCAAATTAAAAATTATTTACGATATGCCCAATTAATATTTGATATACCAACTGCATATTAATGGCAACTGCAATAGAGTTGTGAAACAAAATAATTTGAACTGCATCGTACTACACTACACATATTTATAATCGTACAGCATGGTACATCATTTGTAAATTAAACTACACATCAAACATATTTCAAATCACAACGATACAAAACTACAGTTTTTTGCATTTTCCCATGAATTTACAAAATTGCAGGATTTTTAGAAAATTATTTCATTCAATTTGAATTTATGGTTATGAAATAATGTATAGCACATGATCAAGTTAAAAGCAGTTTTATTATTTAACACATTTAAAGCACACAATCAAATTATTATTTAACCTAATTACGAAATTGATATCACCACGATCAAGTTATGACATAAGGATTCTAAAGAATACTACCTCATTTATTTTGAATTTCAATTGCACTTTCAATGTGAATTCTATTTTAAACCAGAGTTCAAACTTTAATTCTTTTTTCCATGAATTTAGAAACTTGTTTCACTCAATTTGAACTTATGGATCAAAAGTTATGACCATTTCAATATATTCGATTTAAATAATTAAGGAGAAAATTGAAATTACGTTTAGTTGATACCCTAACAATTTTACTGTGTGTTGCAATATTTAGTTCATACCATAACAATATTTATATTTTACTTAACAATTTTCTGTGTCCCCAAAAATTTTACGTAACATTTTTTTGGCTCTAATAGTTACATATTCCAACTAATATATTTCTAAGCTAATATTATATTACGTACCAATATTATATACAACATTATTCACACATAATTACATAAATTATGCACAAAACAAAATTAGTTACATAATACATTATTTTAGATTACTATAATAATTTTTAAGACTACTTACAATTTTCCTACGTTAATTTTGCGAGCAACAGCATTTTTTTTCCTCCAATAATTAAATTTTGCAACTAATATATTTCTAGGCCAATACTATATTACGTACCAACAATATTTGCACATATGCAACATTATTCACACAAAATTACATAAATCATGCACAAAACAAAATTATTTACATAATACATTATTTTAGATTACTATAATAGTTTTCTAAGACTACCTATCATTTTCCTAAATATATATAAATTACATTGACTGAAAAATAATTATAAAAAATACTAACCGACGAACGACGAACGAACGACGAACGAAGAACGAACGAATGATGACCAAGCACCTCATCCTCCTCTTCTTTTTTTTCTTCTTCTTCCTTCTCCTCCTCCTCTTCTTTTCTTCTTCTTCTTCCTTCTCCTCCTCCTCCTCTTCTTTTCTTCTTCTTCTTCTTCCTTTTCTTCTTCTTCTTCCTTCTTTTCTTTCCTTGTTCTTTCTCTTTTCTTCTCTGGGCTTGACCCGGCCGTCGTTTGAGCATGGCAATAATGCCGCCCCGGTCCCATTGCCGTGCCCGGCCGATCCGCGCCCCCGCCCTGCCCGCTCCGTCGCGCCAGGAGCAGGTCCATTGCCATTGCCGCTGCCGGCGGTCCGCTGCCCTGCCCCGCGCCCGTCGCGCCCCCCAGGCGCGACACCACACCTCCTTCGCTTCCACGAGCGAAAATGCCTATAGCCACGTGTCCATTTCGCGAGTACGTGGCGCGAAAATCCCCAATTCGCGATGACGTGGCGCGAAAATAGCCCAGTTTTGTAAAAAAAAAATAAGAAGGTATATTTTTGTAATACACAAATAAAAAATGAATATTTATAAAAAAAATTCCTGCAATGGGCCACAGCCAGCACTGTTGCACAGGCTGTTAATTCCTCGGACGAACGAGCATGCATGCACGCAGTTAGAGCATAGCATGCATGCACACAGTTAGAGCATGTTTGGTTGATACGATAAGGTCGAATGGGATATGAGAATGATTATGTATAATTTGGTTCTATTATTCGAATGAGATAGGAGGATGATTGTGTACAATTTGGTTTTATTATTTTGGGTGAATGGAATGATTCAGTATCTATAGAGAATATTCTTTCAATTTGTATCATTTGGTTCATGATGGGACGATTCTGTTCAAGCAACCAAACACGTGAATAATTTTTTTTGAATAATCTCGTACATGTACCACCTGATATAAACAACCAAACACGGCCTTGCACGAGCATGAGGATACTGTTTCGTACGCCCAGGATGGAGCTTCAGTACGTGGAAATCAAGGCAAGGGACGGTTGGACGGATCGAAGTGTGATCTCTATGCCGGTGACAGAGGCGATAATAATTAATGATCACTTGATCCTTAGCGATTGGCTTTTTCTGTGTGTCCTTTGCACAGGACACGGGATGCATCCACTAGCGGCGCAGCAGCTGCCACTCCGTTTCAAGATGTAATTAAGATATACTAGCTACATGCCCGTGCGTTGCTACGAAAAACAAAATTGATAACGAAAAATAAAGATTAAAAAATAAAAAAAATTATTTTACAAGATCAAACATCTATCTTTAACGCTTCGTTTCTTGTGAAAGCTGGCTAATTAAAGCAACGTTTCGTTTCTTGAGTAGGGCAATTAAGCAGGGCAATTAAGTAGAGCAATTAAACAGGGCAATTAATGACGTGTAGAATGGACCACTGCCACCAAGTGGTGCTTTAGAATAGTAGAGACTAGTTATATGCCCATGCGTTGCTACGAAAAATAAAATTGATAACGAAAAATAAAGATTAAAAAATAAAAAAAATATTTTACAAGATCAAACATCTATCTTTAACGCTTCGCTTAAGTAAAGTCAAGCTAATTAAAGCAACGCTTCGTTTTTTGCGTAGGGCAATTAAGTAGGGCAATTAATGATGTGGGTAGAATTCACCACTGCCACCAACTGCTGCTTTATAATAGTAGAGATATGCATTTCTCAATTACTTTTGTTGATGGTACAACATACAAGTTTAATTTCTCAATTACTTTTGTTTCAAATTTTTACTCTCTCTCTCTCTCTCTCTCTCTCTCTCTCTCTCTCTCTCTCTCTCTCTCTCTCTCTCTCTCTCTCTCTCTCTCTCTCTCTCTCTCTCTCTCTCTCTCTCTCTCTCTCTCTCTCTCTCTCTCGTATTTCTAAATTATAATACGTAGATATAGAGATTTCTAAGGTCATGTCTCCGTGCTACGTACTCTCTTTGTTTTATAATCTACTTAATGCCGTGCCAAATCAAAATCTCTACTATTATAAAGCAGCAGTTGGTGGCAGCGGTCCATTCTACTCACATCATTAATTGCCGCTTAATTGCCCTGCTTAATTGCCCTACTTAATTGCTCTACTTAATTGCCTGCTTAATTGCCCTACGCAAGAAACGAAGCGTTGCTTTAATGCTTGACTTTTCGCAAGAAACGAGCGTTAAAGATAGATGTTTGATCTTGTGAAATAATTTTTTTATTTTTAATCTACTATTATAAAGCAAAGGTTGGTGGCGGTCCATTCTACTCACATCATTAATTGCCGCTTAATTGCCCTCGCTTAATTGCCCTACTTAATTGCTCTACTTAATTGCCCGCTTAATTGCCCTACGCGAAGAAACGCGTTGCTTTAATTAGCTTGACTTTCGCAAGAAACGAAGCGTTAAAGATAGATGTTTGATCTTGTGAAATAATTTTTTTTTATTTTTTAATCTTTATTTTTCGTTATCAATTTTGTTTTTCGTAGCAACGCACGGGCATGTAACTAGTGTCTTAAAAAATTTGAGTGAACGGGAAAAAAAACGTATGCTGCTTTCTTATACATAGCGGTGAAACTTTTCTTTTAATATATATAGGAATAATATCTTCCTGTATATACTATTTTATTTAATTTTGACCAAGTCTTACGTAGGCGATTTTTTCTTAATTCCATATATATGATGAAAATTACTTGGTTATTTTAAATCATGATTTCCACGGCTTTGTGACAAGGTCCCAAATAAACTAAAACAACTATCGCTAGTTATTACGTAAGCTATCATTCGCTGTGTTTTTCGTATTAAAAATTTTATAAATATGTATATAATAATTTAAATGGTAGTTTCAAAAACATACTTTAATGCACTACTACAAGAATATACATCACAATCTGTTCTTTTTCATCATCACAGTCGGTTTTAGTGGCAACAGAAAGTCCAACGACAGTGATGAGGGAGCTCTATCACAGCCGATTCCCGCGCGATAGTAATAATTAGTCATCACAATCGGTTCTTCTTAGGGACCGATTATGATGAGGCGATTATCACAATCGGTTCCCACAAAGAACCGATTGTGATGATGTGATTATCACAATAGGTCCACTACAAGAACTGATTGTGATGAGGCTGTTATCACCATCGGTTTCCACAAAGAATCAATTGTGATAATCACCTCATCACAATCGGTTCTCTCTCAGAACCGATTGTGATAACTCGTTAGCTTATCACAATTGGTTATCAGATAGAACCGATTGTGCTAACCCGTTACCAAATTTAATAAGTCACATACACGTATCATAATCGGGTTTTTTTGTCAAAAGTTTGAAAGCGACACAGATAAAGCGATAGTGATGTATCATTCTATAGTGGTGATGTAGAAAAAAGCGTATTCATAAGAATCTGCCAAATGTTCCTCCCAAGAATCATATTAGGTAGCTATTCCCCTCCTTTTATAAATCACCTCCAAACAAATTATAAAACCGTGATACTTTAGAAGGTATTCATATTTTTGTAATAAAAATATGAGTCAAATCTGGAATCAACAAATATACTAATACATATAAAAGAGACCATAACTGATAACTATATCATAATTTTCTTAACAGCAAGTACTTAATTGCTAAGAAATATGAGTGCTAGATTATTGAAAAAAGGACGAGATGAGAATTTTTACTAGGTTTTATTATAGTTCAGATTTATAAGAGATACATTTAGGCCTTCTAATAATGTTGTATTTCAAAATAGACACAATGTTTTGATCCGTTGATACCTATATAGGATGGTGGAGTTATCACCGGCTACAAGCTACAACATATAGCATATAGCGAAGATATTGGTAGCTATAGCGCTTGTATCCAATATAACAGGATATTAGCCCGTAGCTTCACTTTTGAAGTCCAAAAAAAACTATAACATAGCTATAACTAGCGATAACTAATATTTGTTTTCTGTTTTTTTAAGAACACGAGTTATGTAGATTAAATAACTTCTCTAGACCCACACCGCCGGGGGCAATTACTAAGGGCAAAAATGTGAAATTATGTATTGTAAAACATTTAATGTTAAGCACCTGTGAACAAATAAAGAGTTGAAAAATGACAAGTATTGATAACAAAGAGAGCAAGAATCAAGATTGAACACGAGAAAAATAATATAGACAAACTTAATCATCAAAAATACTTAAAAAAAATATCATAGTTTTCAAAATTTTTGCCAATTTATATAACAATTAAAACTACTAGCTAGACGTTGGAAAGTGCACTAAGTAGAAAAAGCGACAGAATTACGTTAAGGGCACGTTTGAAAAAGTATGAATTACGTTAAGGGCAAAATTTCGTGTTCCGGACGGCGCCTAAGTTCGATTTTGAAGGCACTCCCATAGGCCAGTCTCAAGGGCAGTTTCCAATTCTATAGCTGTTTCTCGGAGGAGTGAGGTTGAATTAAATGGTTGCGTAGATATAACAACTCCAACGTACAGTGCCTACGTGTTGTATCCTAATATCATTATGGTTGCATGTACTATGATCAACACTAACATCTCAGTCTTGTGTTTGCTTTTGCCTAAAGCACTAGCCCATTAGCAGTGGTGGAGGCTAGCGCATGGCTCATGGCTCTGTCCTTCGCGCCCTCTGGAACCACCTAGTACTATTGCCAATATTTTGTTGCTATCCAATAGCGGAGCACCGGCTAGCGGTCGGCAGAGGACAGAAGGAGCTAGCTAGGGCGCACAGAGAGCCAACGATGTGAGGCTATGATTAATCAGCCGTGTGAGTTCGAATGCAACAGAACTATAGCAATTTAACAAGTCACTTCAGCAGGTAGTCTAAAAAAATTGCAAAAATAAATATGGTACATATACAAAATGTTATAGAACATAGAACAATACGTAAATAATATCACAATAAAATTACCATAACTCCATGTCTCCATGAAAGAGACACGACAAATAGACAATATTATAATTACATCACATAGACATACAGACACAAGATTCAACAATGATATAATCTTGTAAAAGAGTTTGAAGACCGAAGTGACCAAAGCAGGCTAACAACATCTCAATGAGACCACGAGTGCATAACCAGAAAAGGGCATGCATATGAAGCACTATGTACATATAACAAAAGTTCAGAATGTATAGTCACCCTTACATATGAAGCGCTATGCACATATAACATCTGTGTTGTTCTACCGTGCATAGGGAGGGGATGGGCATCCGAGGCAGTGCCGGCTGGTGGCAGTGCACTCGAGGTGGCTGCCGGCGGTGGCGATGACGGCCAGAGGCAGCGTGGGTGGCGAAAAAATGGGGCAACGACTGCCGACCAAAGATGACACATCAAACCAAGTTTACCTCATCATGATCAACATGGACCATTAAATCATAAGAGGTTACATCAACATTATTCTAAGTCTGTAATCCATGGCGAACCTTCAAACGTACACTCCATATTCTAAATTTCAAGACATCTCTTTTCAATGACACATGTAGTGTGATCAACATAAAACTTTCATACAACCCATAAGTCAATATTTCAGTATTCAAAGCTTATTCAACCAATAACTAACTCCGATCATCTCCACAAGACATATTTCATAAATATGGCTCTAAGACTATCATTCACTAAGAATAAAACCATGCACCCTGATAATCATTCTAATGATTCTTCGTACTTTAATTACAATCTTGTTCTAAGTCATTCTATCCAATCATTTTAATAATGTCATTAGGCAACACAATCCAACAACTTAGAATAAATTATAATCATTTTTGCCATCTCCTTGCTGTAACAAGATCATCAAACAGAATATTCTATACTTTCTCAATCATGATCAGTACTAGAATTACAGGAACACGATTCCATACTCCCAATTATTTGAATAGTTCACAACAACTTACATAAGGACTATATTCAACGTGCACATTAGGGTCACTTACCAACATGATTAAATTTCTCTACAATCACCTTATATTAGAATGTCTTTAAACAACTAACAAAAAAAATTTAAGAAAGCCCAAACAAATTTCACAAAGGAACTCGATTCTCAATTCACAACATGACAAGACTCAAACTCTATCATGCGAAAATTCTCCTAAAATAAATCACAAATTTAAAACTTCAACGAAGGAAGATGGTTGCAAGGTTAGTTTTTCACAAAAGGAAAAGCCAAGTGACCAAGTAATCATTTACTAACAAAGTTACAAACTTAAATCCACACAACTTACATTTTGCACAAAAACTTCAATAACTTCTTTTAAACACGGAGAATGGCAACCCCAAAAAGAGAACAATATTTTTCTTCACAAAGCAATCAACGATAACCAACAAAACCAATTGCCAGAACTAAAGTAATAGCAACCAATAATGGCTCAACATTAAACCCCTTTTTTATCAACGACCATCGAAGACATAACAAAAGCAACATTCTCAACACACTTTCTGATCTATGACGTGATATACAACAACTCTCCCCTACGCGAGGTTATTAATTCTCTGATAGTGGCTCTAACTGGCCACATCGACAAACCCGACCCATACCACGACCAAAAGAATGTGACCGAAACCCGTCGGCACCACTAATTCACATAATCAGAAAAAATTCATTTAGCTCTTTCATAATCATAACAATAGGCATCATCATAGCATCATCAAAGGTCAAATAAAACATTAAAGCGTAATGCAATGATTACCCATACCCTTTCTACTGTGCACCAGAGTGTGTCAAGTTTTAAAATTAATTTACCCATCTATGCCAAGTTGTAGGGTTAAAGTCCTAAGAAAGGTTGTAAAGTTTAATCCTAAACCATGTTTCTAGATTATCCTAAGTCAAATTTTTAGTTAACACTATGGTAATTCACTAAGTTCATACACCACGGACCTAAAGCCCGCTCTGATACCAACTGTAACAACCCGGCACCTCATGTGACCTGAATGTTACTACTACAAGCTCCAACGCTAACAGATGCTAAAATTACACCACAAAATCAACAAGTACTCTACACATCAAATCACTTCTAACAATTAAACAATTCATCTAGAATTAACAAAACAATTCAAATATAATTTCAGCAAGAACACTAACATTAAAAATAAATTTCGATAGCATGAATCTCCAAAAGAGTTCTACGCACAACTAAAATATAGCAATATAGCATCATTGAAGTAGAATGAAAGATAACAATAATAAACCTAAAAGATATATTAATTCAACAACAAAAGAGCACTATACGTCGAGAACAATAATTAACAGAACAAAACTAAGATGACAAACCACCAACTCCAAACCATTCATTAACTAGACATAAACAAAGTACAATCAACGACACAAACCACTAGACGGAAACTATTACATGAAGCTTAAATATGCGGTTATCTAAATTGAGTGAGTTCACGTGCAAAGATGATGCTACATCCACTTCCTAAATGCCGATTTCAATGTACCTAAAAAAATTTAAATAAACAAGCGTAAGTCTAAAACTCAGCAAAGTGCACCATACCACAAAAACAATACATAAGCATAAATCATAGTATTTTACCTTATGTTCTGTAACCATACAGGAGAAAGGAGCACATCAATTTAACAATTATTTCTTCTCATTTATGCAATGCATCATGCATGCTCATAATGCACATCACATAGCGTATACCCATATAGCTGAGTGCACACCCGTCGATATGCACCCTCTCATTCCCTTCCATCCCGTGGAGGGGCCTACTCTTACTGACTCGCTCCCATCCATCCCTGTGGATGAGACTACGAGGTAGGTCTTTCGTGCTCACTACGTGTGAGCACAGAGGCCCACATCCACATGGGTCGCTTCTTCCATCATGAGTGCACATATGCAATTGACATGAATAAATTTCAAGTTGCATTCTTTTTCAACATTCTCATAGCCATATCCATAATCATAAACATTGACATATTCTCATATCCAAAATATAACATTCACATCACCCTAATCATACTCTTGTGAGAAACACATGGTAACAAAGCATAACAAATATTTAAGATAACTAGGTAGTAATTCATTATGCAAACAACAATCACCATAACATCATTCTATATGACGCACTTGCCTTTAACCTCAAGAAGTGGTGTGGCGGGAGGGTGACATCACTTCTGGGTTTACACAACTTGAAATAAGTTGCATATAACTCAAAAAACATGCCACCACAGCAAGGACATAACGTAAAATGATATTGAACCTATGACCTACTCCGAAACACTGAAATCAGTTTTCTGCCTAACGAGACAACAGACTTCAAATGACCATAACTTGAGTTCTACAACTCCAAATCCAATAAACAAAGATATTTTCGTGGTCTATAGGAAATTCACCAACTTTTTCTAAATATTGAGAAAATCTAATTCGGCCTCTAATTGGCCATAAATTGCGAATTACCATAGGTGTTGTTAGCCGTGATAGAAATTGGACAGCCTTCAGTAAAACAGGCATAACTTTCAAATGGCTAAACGAAACTTCATGATTTCCATCTCTAATGAAATATAAGGCGATTATCTATAATTTTCATAACAGTCGTCCCCTCTAAAAATGAATCTAAAATTCTCTAAATCACGTTCTAACAGAGTGAACTAATTTGCCCGAGCACATTGAAAATAGCCATGAGATTTAATTTGCCTAAACAACTTTATTCTCCAACTCTACAACTAGCAAAACTCATCTAAATACTCCTAATCACAGCCATCCCATTCTCCCATAGACCCCTAGAGCCAACAAAAGAAAAATACCTTCCCGAAGGAGAGCGACGTCGACGAACACGGATTCCCGCCTCGCCGTCAACCCTCTAACCACGATCCGGGGCAACAAGCATAGGGCACTCCAAGGGCAATGGGAGAGGGGAAATTTGGGTAGGGGAGGGCAACTAGGAGGGGGAGGATGCGCTGGATGGGGGAGGAGTGGAGGCGCAAAGGGGGTGGTTGCAATGGGGGAGGGGAGGAGGTGCAATGCGGATGAGAGAACTGTTGTTTTGATTGCGCAAATAAGGAAGGGGGAGGTAGCCAGGAAGGGGAAGGGGCACATGGGGGGAAGGGGGGTTTCCTAGGGTTTTGGGAATTCCCCACCCCCTCAGGGCGAAAAAAACAAGCCTGCTAGCCTAGAAGACTGAAAACCCCTCAAAAAATTCAGATTTTCTCCCTTAAAGTTCTCCTAAAATATTACACTACTACTTCGACCCAGTCCTCCCGAGCTCCCGGCACTAGAAGAGGAGCACAGTTACGCCTGAGCTCCACCGATTCAAGTGCAGTCACACTGTCGCTGCTCTCGCCTGGCCCGACCGAGGTTCGCCGCCACCGCTGCTCTTCGCTGTACCGCCAAATTTCACCCATCGAGGTCTCGCTCGCACTAAGATCCACTCCCGCCACGCCGAGGTCCACCGCCGACGCCGATGCTCGCCCGCCTAACACGCTGAGGTCCCGCTTGGCTTCGCCGCTGCTCGCCACCGCCCAAGCTGAGGTCCGCCGCCTCCCGCTAAGGTCTGCCCCCGCCCGCTGAGGTCCGCACATGCTGAGATCCGCCCCCGTCCACCGAGGTCTGCCCCAGCCCCCGCTCGCCGAGGTCCGCCCTCGCCCACCTCAACACGGGGTCGACATCATCTCGGGCATCACCGCACCAGGGTAAACTTCTTTTCTTTCAGTTGTTGGATCACAACATTAGCCATATTGACACTTCTTGAATTATAAATTGGAAGATTCTTTTGCTCTAAGGAATAACTAAACACAAACTCGGCCAAGCAAATCCAAAAATTCAGCCACGGTGAGGATTGAATTCCTTTTGGGTTCATGCACACCACCTATTTGTTGTTTTGCTTTAGTTGCTCTTGACTGCACTGTTGGTGTTCGTGCCTAGTGGTAAGTGAATAGTGAAGAACCGAAATTACCATAGTAGTTGTCAAATGGCAGTGAATGGCTGTGTTAATAATTTGTCATGGTTTGTCAAATGCTAGTTATTATCCAAACATGATAAGAACAATAATTGGTTATGATTTGTCAATTGCATTAGCCATTAGCAGTGTAAATGTTCAATTTTGTTTCTAGTTATCTTTAATTGCTAGAATCAAACATATTGATATGAACAACTTACACATTTCATGATTGATTGATTGAACTCAATTTGAATGGTGATAATTTTGTCACTCAAGCAAGAAAAAATTAAGATCCACATGCTGCCATATGCAAGTAAACATTCAATTATATGATGTCATGACTTCATAGAAGATTAACTATTTGATAAAGCCATCAGTACTTCATGGCACTGCTCAATGATCATTGTTTTTCTTGGTTTAATTGGATTATATCTACTTAGTATTATTGGATTATAAAAGGTCACTACTACAGGAATGCACATCAGAATCGGTTCTTTTTCATCATCACAATCGGTTCAAGTAGCGATAGAAAGTCTAGCGACAGAGATGAGAAAACATTGTCACAGTCGGTTCCGGAACGATAGTAATTATTAGCCATCACAATTGGTTTTTTGTTGAAAACCGATTGTGATAACGTAATTTTCACAATCGGTTCTTATTTGAAACCGATTGTAATAATATTATTACAATCGGTTCCGAACAGGAACCAATTGTAATAATACTATTATTACAATCAGGTTTTGTCAAGAACCGATTGTGAAGATACATTATTACAATCGGTTTTTGTTTAGAATCGATTGTGATGATGTATTATTGCAATCGGGTTTTGTTAGGAACCGATTGTGATGAGAAATTATTACAATCGGTTTTTATTGGGAACCGATTGTGATTATTTATTATTACAATCGGGTTTTGTTTCGAACCGATTGTGATGTATTATTGTAATCGGGTTTTGTTAGGAACCGATTGTGGTGAGTCATTATTACAATCGGTTCTTTGTTACAAACCGATTGTAATAACCATTATTACAATCGAGTTTTGTTACGAACCGATGGTGATGAGAACATTATTACAATCGGTTCTTTGTTACAAACCGATTGTAATGACTATTATTACAATCGAGTTTTGTTACGAACCGATTGTGATGAGAACATTATTACAATCGGTTTTTTTTGGGAAACGATTGTGATGGTGCTGACTATCACATTCTTCACAATATCACAGAACATAGCATTATCACAGAACATTCACAATATGACACATAACATTCATAATATGTTATCACATAACATACATCACAATCTCTAATACATTATCATAGAATATTCACATAAACATCCAAGCATATCGCATTCAGTACACATCACATTCCCATTGATATTGTTTACATTATATATTGACTAGTAAGAGCTTGCCGGGTCTTTAAATCTACCATCCTCCACTACAACTTCTGTCCAGTACCACTGGCATATGTGGTCTCGTAATTTCTTGAGATCCTTGTTGCTTAGGCTCTTTCGGGGGACATCAAGGTCCTGCAAGAAAGTAGTGCACTAATATATTTAAGTTTTAAAATTTGATTTTAAAAGACTGATAGCATGTAAACAAATATCACATTGGCAGTATTATATTGACAGTAGTGCAATAATCAGTTCTATACCTTAGGGAAAAGATTTGAGCTGCCAACCAGAATAAGCATGTGATGCATAACGTAAAAGCCGCACAGATCATCACACCCCTGTTGATGACACTATGAACAAAGAAACTTAAATTAGGAGACGAATAATAGGTGTGAGAAAGAAATCCTATGATAGACACTTGTAACTTGAAGCGCTTCCACTCCAATTTCTTGCCTAGTTTATCATTGTGCCGGCCACCTTCCGCTATGTAAGAAAAGAAAGCCCTACATGCATTGGAGAGATGCCATTGAGGTAAAAAACATCTAACATAGTTCAATATGTACAGTGTTAGGTTAGAGGAATGTACTTACTTCTCCAAAATAGGCTGGATCGCGTAGTCCATCGGTCTACTTTCGAGCGAGTTAAATGTGTAGACTTTGTTTTCACTCGGAACAACCACAAGTAGAACCCAATGGTTGCTTATTAAACGGTACACAATGCAAGAAAATAAGTTCATATACGGTTTAAGTGCGTACAACTAATTGAATTTTATAGTAGTACATACTCCTGATGGTACGGGAAGAGAATGAAGTCCTTTTTGTCCTCAACACGCAATGCCTGCTTGATGTATCCTACAAGGAACTCCGATTGTAACCTAGCCATGGTCGCAGACACCATCTCGGGGTCGACAAACCCGACAAGGTGTCGACCCGTCCACTTCATTGCCTCATTATCCTACAAGTCATGTCAATTGTTCAAAAACATAATACAAAATCAATAAATAGTCATAGGGATGAGTATGGTGTGATACTCACAACGTCCAGCATCGTACAGTAGAAATATCGATGGCTTTCAAGCTGTACAAAAAGAATAGATCCTCAAAACTCACTGGGAAGATCCCATCCTCCTGGCGGTGGAAGTGTCCCCCTCGATACTTCACATTGAAATCGACGCGAGGATCGACCGCATGTGACTTGTCGATGTACCATTCGTGTAGCAAGCGAGTGCACAAGCCTAAAGCATTCAATTCATGACTTGGGAGAAAAGGCTTTCCATGTACGAACAGCTTACAATCATGAGGGGGTTCTGTGGTCTCTGACAACTTGGACTTCTTCACAGAGGGATTCTCTGAGCTCTCCTGTGGATTTTTCGTTAGCGTGCTAGTAGACCTTTTGTGCACCAGTTGTCCACTCCGTTTAGGAGCCGGAGAAGTTGTAGGTGCAGCTGGAGGAGCATGTGCAGGAGCAGAAACAAGAGCAGGTGCAGGAGCAGGAGCAGGTGCAGTAGTAGGAGCAAGAGCAGGTGTAGCAGCAGGAGCAGGTGCAGCAGCAGGAGCAAGCGTAGGAGTAGGTGCAATAGCAGGAGCAAGCGTAGGAGTAGGTGCATGAGCAGTAACCTAAAAAGCACATGCATATATGTAATGAGACGTGCTGCAGTATTGAAATGATGGACAAGATGCAAAGTTTTATACCTTCTGCACTATGATACCAGTCGTGGGCCACTTGATGAACGACATCCGTGCTTGCCCGAGAGTGGTGATATCTTCGTTCGGGGGGAACTCCAGCGCATGAGACAGGAATTCATCGTGGACATAGTCCACCTGCACCCTCATGTAGCCCCTCCCCAAAGGTGTACCATGCACCATGTCATCCTCCTTGCTTGGAAATGCAACCCCGCGTCCAAGCTCAATGCATAATCCGTCTTCGATCAGGACTAGCTGGCACTTGGCAGGATCCTATAAGAAATGCGCAACTTGATAATAATCTTTGCTGTGCGCAACTTGATCATAATCTTTGTTAGCTTACTCATGTACATTTTACTAAGAAACACTTATTACCTTGATGAAGTGGGGACCGGGCTGATCATTTCTGGAAACGCAGCTGCTAGGGCGTATCACAGGCGAGGCTACATGACCCTGACTCTGGGAGATCATCACCATCATCTCAGCCTTTAGGCGCTCCTCACGTATAATCCATGCCTCCTCCATCTCCTGCCTCATTTCCTCCTTCACTTGGGCCCTTAGGCGCGCCTCACGTGCTTCCCATGATCTTGATCTGGCACTGGAAGCGCTCTCCTCTTGAAAGAAGGACTTCTTCGTATGCCCCGCACCTACGGCAAGCACCCGACCCTTATGATTGGCCTTCCCAATTGCCGAAGATAGGATGTCTCTTGACCCTTGGCTTTGAAACGTTCCTTGCTGTTTTTGCTGGCTTACCTCCTCCTACAGGAAGAGAATATAAGTTAGTGCTACAATACAATGGGAAGGGTCAGCTGCAATTTACTATGTTAGATGTCTTACGATGGTGGAGACGATCTGTGCGGTCGCAGGGTTTGGAACCACAAGCTGACCGTCGGAGGTTTTCTTCGTCCTCGCTAATACCCAGTCGCGTGCCCGCTCCTCACATATGTGGAAGTAAGGCATCGTTGTCCCAGAGTTTGCACACTCCTCGGCTTGTCGTGTCCACTCTGCCTTCTTCCCTACATAGCCGCCGGAACCGAGGTGATGCGCGTGTGTGTTATGCCTTTGTATAGCGGTGTTCCTCTCTCCCAGCTCCTCCGCCTCGGGCAAATTCCTCATCCTTGTGAACTCCTCCCAAACCTCGGGAGTAACAAACGGATACCTTTGGAAGGGAGTACGGCTTTTCAACACGTACTCAGCATACATGATAAACCTGAAATGCCTCAAAGCCACACCCATTCTCTTCAAAGCATACCGTCTCGCATTGATTTCATCTTCCTCTCGTATAATCCATTTCCCCTTAACTTCATCCCACAGCTAGTTCTTTTGCTCGGCGCTGACTTCCTTCCTCCAGTCCTTCACTGTGATCGGCACTCTCTCCCTCACCAATTGGCCGAGAAAAGAGGAGTAGCGCCCCTTACACTTGCCAGGACCCGTGCAAACTCCTGTGGCATTAAAGTGGAGAACCTGCGGAGTTCTCCCTGTGGCCCCTTTACTCGGTCCTCGGCCCTTTCTGACCTTACTCGGTGGCGCGAAGGGAGCATCTTCTTCTCTCTCTGGCATTGAGCCGGTGCTCTCTCTTTGCGATATTTCGAATATATATATGTCAAACCTAAACTTCATGAGAGAAATCAATTCAGAGATCTGATATGATTATATTTCACATAAGCGATGACTCCTATTCTCTAATTAGGTTAGGCCCTAATCCCATTCGAGGATATGTGATTCGGGCACGTTCCTAAGCTGTTGTACAACTCCAGAGAAAATTTTAAGAAGATCTTCGCCGTTTCTCCCAATACACGTCTCGACAACAGGTCAAGAGGGTGTGTATTCAGAGAACACCAGGGAGATTGTGAAATCATGTGCTGAAAAATTGGCTTAGAATTGAATTTGCAAATAAGTTTGTTCATGTGTTTTGTCAATTTGACAAGAAGCAGTAAGTTTCGCTTTTGCGCCGGACCAAGATCTCAAGAAACAGTAAGTTTCCCATCTACGACGGACAAACTTTGTTGGTCTGCCGTGGACTTGCTTTTGAACTCATTGAGCCAAACTCAATTTTCCTCAAAAACCAGTAAGTTGTGCATGTATGACGGACAAAGTTTTTGGGTCTGTCGTGAACGTGTTTTTGAGCTCATGAGTCGAACTCAATCTTCCAAGAAACCAGTAAGTTTTGCATGTACGGCGGACAAACTTCTTTGGTCAGTCGTGAATGCATTTTTTAGGGTTTCGTTCGGACCATGTTGTTTTTGAAACCGAGCCTGGCACGTCTGCGCCGGACAAGATTTTTTGTCCGTCGTGAACATGAATTTGAAAGCGTTTTTGAACCAAGACTTTTGCATGTACGACGGATCGATTTTGGTTGTCCGTCGTAAACATGTTTTGGCCGGAATGTTTTCTTTTGGAACCGAGAGTTTCCCTTATACAACGGACAGACTTTGTTGGTCCGCTAGAACTGTTTTCTAGGGTTTCACTTGGCATTTGTGGTTTTGTTTGTCCGTCGTGAACGTGTTTTCTTTGAATTAGGGTTTTGAGCGAATTGAAATAATTTGAATTTGAGATTATGAAATTTGTGATGATTTCATGATGCTTCTTTTGAAGTGGACTTTATGCAATGCTCATGTGAGTATTTGCATGGATTGATGTGAGTCAAGTCGTGGACTTGTGCTCGGAATTGTTTTGTGGTTTGTTCATGTGCAGGTATTGCTCGAAGACGAATGTGGTCGATGACGGGACCGGAACTAGGTTCATGGAGGAACCGAGGTTCGGGACTAGGTTCGTGGAGGAACCGAGGTCTTGGTGGTCAAGGATGTCATGCGCGGACGTTCGGGCTAAGGGAATGGTGCACATGAAGAATGGTTAGTCACGTGAGAATGGCAGGAGGTCATTCGCGTGCAAAGTGTTAGTCACATGAGTATGGTAGGTGGCCATACGCGTGCAAAGTGTTAGTCACGTGAGTATGGTAGGGTTGCCATACGCGTGCAAGAGTTGTACTCGGCCTGGTTGGGCCAAGTAGAGTTGTGTTGGATACGGATTCCTTCTAGGGAATAGGAATCGTATTCGTAACTCCTTGTGGGTTGGTGCTTTAAATAGGTGGGGGTCTCTGTTGAAAGGCATCAAGTAGAGCCGAGCGCATCAAGTTTTGAGCTTGGTTTTAGGGTTTGTACTCTTATGATGAGATAATTTTAGACAATAAATAAAGATCAATTCTTCAAAGATTTTTATGTGCTACAAGAACCACGTCGCTACAGTGTTTTCTGTTTTGGTTCTTGTTTGCATGCTTGTTCTAAATCTAGATTGGTTTTTGATCGTTGAGTTTCATCTTGATTTGATCCATCAAAAACCGTTCTAGGGTATTGATTTAGAGTTTCTCAAAGTCTAGTTGATTAATCTTTTGAAGATCTTGTTTAATCTTGAAGTTTTGATTAGATTGATTCTCGTCAAGTTCTGGATCAGCAAGCTTGCGAAGCTCATAACTATTGATCCGTAAGTCCGATCGAGCTGATTCTTTTTGTGTTTGATTCGTATTGGAATCTAGTTTCTTGTGTCCAAATTTCAGATCGTTCCGACGGTTGGATCTCCGGGAATTCGCATTTTACCAAACCTCTATCATTCTGTTTTTGTCGAAAACGAGGCAATTATTTGGTTCTGTTTTGGGGTGAACTTTTAATAGGTCAAGAATTTGGTTTTAGCTTCCGCTCAATCATTCACCCCCCCTCTGATTGCTATATTCGTATACTTCGATCCTACAAGTGGTATCAGAGCAAGGTTTCTCTAATCTATCTTAACCGGTGATTAGATCAATGGATCGTTATTCGACAAAACCATGTGTGTTCGATGGTGTTGATTTTCAGTTTTGGAAGGCCAAGATGGAGGCGTTCATCCAAGCACAGGGCTTCACAATTTGGGAGAAGGTCTACAAGCCATATGAAGTCCCTGCAAACGACAACGTCAACGACACCAATCGCACACATGTTGAAGCAAATAGCAAGGCGCGCAACTTGATCATCCAAGGCTTGGGACGCAAATGACTTTGATCGTGTGGTTCATCTTCGATCCAAGATATGAGGTATGGAAATCTCTTTGTGATTACCATGAGGGTTCTAACACTGTCAAAGAGGTTCGTCAAGATATTTACAAAAAAGAATACATGCGTTTTGAGATGAAACCTAGTGAATCTGTAGATGACTTCTTTGCACGTTTCAATAAAATTCTTAGCAATCTACGTGATGTTGGAGTTAGCTACACTGATGCTGAAAATGCTCGACAATTGCTTAGTGCTTTAGACATGTCAGTGTGGGAGATGAAAGTAACATCTATACAAGAATCTACTACCATGAGCACACTCACATTAGATGTTCTTTACTCTAAGTTGAAAACTCATGAGTTGGATGTTCTTGCCAGGAAGGGTAACATTAAATCAATTGCTTTGATCTCTAACCCTAACATGTCAAATGCAAATTATTCTTCTAGCTTTGCCTTGTCTTCCATGTCTTCTTTAACAGATGAGCAACTTGAAGAGTTTCTGAAGAAGATCTCGCACTACTCTCTTCTCGCTTTAACAAAGCTTTGCAGAATGTGAGAATGAGAAAGAGAGGTGGTCCTCCAAGATGCTATGAGTGTGGTGACCTCAACCATATTCGCACAAATTGTCCTAAGCTTGCAGGAAAAACATCAAAGGAGGAGAAGGACAACGCATGAAGGAATGAGAAGAAAAGGTTCTCGTCAAATGATAGGAAGAAGAAGAGCTTCATCAACCGCAAGGTGGTTCACCGAGTTCTTTCCGCTCTTGAACAAGTCAATTTGAGCGATGTGGACTCGGAGAGCAGCGAAGATGATGCAACTCCAAGCAAGCATGATTTGATAGGATTATGTCTCATGGCAAGCAGCAAGGATAGCTTCACCGAGGACGACCACGACAAATGACTTCAATGAGGTAGATCCCTCTTATGATGAATTAGCTATTGCTGTTGCTCGTCTTGGAAAATTGCTTAACAAACGAGATAAGAAAATTAAGAAACATGATTTCATTATTGAATCATTGAATGCTGAAATTGCTAGACTTAAGACTTTGATTCCTAGTGATGATACTTGCAAATCATGTGACTTAATTTACAATGAGCTCACCTTGCTTAGGAAAGAACATGCTCTTTGTTGCATCTAAATGAGAAAATGAGAAACATGTTGTACATGCTAGCTGTTCCAATCGATGATTTGCATAGTTCAACTTCTTGTTCTAAATGCTCAACTCTTGAATTAAAATTAAAAGATGCAAATGCTAGGGTTTCTCAATTGACTGATGATCCGCTTACACATGAGGTTCTTTCATGCTCAACTTGTCGTAAGCAAAAGGAAAAGTGAATGTTCCTTGCAATAATTGTTTAACTCTTTCTCGAAAAGTTGATTACTTGCAAAATTCTTTGGAACGTTTCACTAATGGCAAGAAAAACCTAAACATGATTTTGGATCAATCAAAAGTCAAGACTCAGAACAAAGGTTTAGGTTTTGATTCTTATGCTCATTATAAATCACATGCTCCCACTTGTTGTCAAAACACTTGAAAGTGGAAAATTTGAAATTGTCAATGAGCCTAAGAAAATTGTCTTTAAGTCTATTGAGTGTTATCTTCTACTATGATGAATGCAAATGATGCTTCTACTTCTAAAGCCAAACATCATGTTAAGTACACTTGCACTCATTGTGGTAGAGATGGACATCTAGTAGATTTTTGCTTTAGACTAGCCAGACAAAGAAAGGAAAGAAATGACTAAGGCTAGGTCTAACTTCGAGAAGAGCACACTTTGCTTCTCACTATGCGCCTAGAGTGTTGAAAACGCCTTCTGCTCCTATAAACATGAGAAAAGGCAAATCTGATTTTGTGCATAAAAATTCTCGTGTTGTGCCTCTTGTTGTACGTCGTGTGTCTCGATCTTGGATTCCCAAAAATCTCATTCCTAACCGATCGAGGCCTCGACATGTTTTGCTATGTAGGCTTCTCGCAAGGAAGGAGAACATATGGCTAGTGGATTCCGGATGCTCACGCCACATGTCCGGTGATAAGAATTGGTTCTCCTCCTCACTCGTGCATCTCGTCTTGAAAGTGTTACTTTTGGAGATGCTTCTTCCTCTTCTGTTGTGGCAAAAGGTACAATAAAGGTAAGTGACAAGTTTATATTCAAAGATGTGGCTCTTGTTGAAAATTTGAAATATAATTTGCTTTACATCTCACAAATGCTTGATGAAGATCTTGAGATAAGCTTTAAGAAAAATGAATGCAAAGTGCTAGATGCTTCAGGTGATCTTGTGTTCAAAATTTCTCGCTTTTGGAAGAGTCTTTAAAGCTGATTTTGATGCTTCACCTTCTTCGAAACATAGGTGTCTAGTTGCCAATGTTTCTAAAGATTTATTCTTTTGGCATCGTAGACTTGGTCATGTTGGTTTTGATCATCTTACTCGTGTAAGTGGTTTAGATCTCATACGTGGCTTGCCTAAGCTTAAGGGTGATAGCAATCTAGTTTGCTCTTCTTGTAGACATGGTAAGATGATTGCAGGTTCACATCCACCTCTTACCATGATGATGACAAATGCTCCAGGACAGCTTCTACATCTTGATACTGCTTGGACCATCTCGAGTTCAATCCTTTGGAAGCAAACGGTATGTGCTTGTGATTGTTGATGATTTTTCTAGATACTCTTGGGTGTATTTTATGGCATCTAAGGATGAGGCTTTTAGTCATTTTAGAAGCCTTGTTCTTAGGCTTTCTGTTGACCATCCAGGAGCTCTCAAAGCTATTAGAAGTGATAATGGAACTGAATTCAAAAATGCTTCCTTTGATCTCTTTTGTCGAAAAGGGAATTGATCATCAATTTTCATCTCCTAGAGTGCCTCAACAAAATGGTGTAGTTGAAAGGAAAACAGAACGTTGGTTGAGATGGCTAGAACCATGTTAGATGAACATCACACTCCTAGAAATTTTTGGGCTGAAGCTATTTCAACCGCTTGTTATGTTTCAAACCGTGTGTTTTTGAGATCAAAATTGGGTAAAACTCCATATGAGCTTCGGTTTGGACATAGACCTTCTGTTTCTCACTTTCGAGTTTTTGGATGCAAATGTTTTGTCTTGAAATCTGGAAATCTTGATAAATTTGAAGCTAGATCAAGTGATGGCATTTTTCTTGGATATCCTGCTCATACTGTGGCCATCGTGGTGCTTGTTTTGGAGACTAACAAAATTGTGGAAACTTGTGAAGTTACTTTTGATGAGGCTAGTCCAGGCACTAGTCCAAGTGATGCAGTGCAAAGCGCATACATTCAGGGGGAGAAAATCTTTGAAGATGATGATGATGTTGAAAATGAGGTCTTGATTCTTC
Organism: Rhipidocladum racemiflorum; assembly: GCA_036346355.1. Lineage (NCBI taxonomy): Eukaryota > Viridiplantae > Streptophyta > Magnoliopsida > Poales > Poaceae > Rhipidocladum > Rhipidocladum racemiflorum. The sequence goes on along the minus strand of CM070575.1, from coordinate 28,380,454 downwards.
CTAATGCACAACAAGATGTAGCACCTTTGGCACCTACTACTACATCACCTACAGCTAACCATCCTCAAGCTACAACATCATCTGTACATGCTGAAAATGAAGAAGGAGAAGGAGAAGTCTCAAAAGCCAATGCTCCCTTGTACATTCAAAAAATGCATCCATCTGAACAAATGATTGGAGACCTAAATGAGAGAGTCACTCGATCCAGGTTTATTCATTCTGACACTCATGCTCATTCTGCTTTAGTTGCCTCTTTTGAACCCAAAGATATATCTCATGCATTATCTGACGAATCTTGGATCAATGCCATGCATGAAGAATTAGAGAATTTTGAACGAAATAAAGTTTGGAAACTTGTCTCACCACCTCCAGATTTTAATGTTATTGGAACTAGATGGGTTTTCAAAAATAAACAAAGTGAGGATGGCGTTGTTGTTAGAAACAAGGCTAGATTGGTTGCTCAAGGTTACACTCAAATTGAAGGCTTAGATTTTGATGAAACCTTTGCTCCTGTTGCTAGAATTGAAGCCATTAGAATCCTTTTAGCTTTTCTTGCATCCAAATGTTTCAAATTGTATCAAATGGATGTGAAAAGTGCTTTTCTTAATGGCTACATAAATGAGGAAGTTTTTGTCAAGCAACCACCTGGTTTTGAAAATCCAAAGTTTCCAAATCATGTGTTCAAACTATCAAAAGCTTTGTATGGTTTGAAACAAGCCCCTAGAGCATGGTATGATAGGCTAAAAACCTTTTACTTGAAAGGGGTTTTCAATGGGAAAGGTTGATAAAACTCTCTTTTTACTCAAGCAAGGCAATGATCAACTATTCGCTCAGATTTATGTTGATGATATTATCTTTGGTGGTTCATCTCATGTTTTAGTGTCGAGTTTTGAAAACAATGAGGAAGGAGTTTGAGATGAGTATGATGGGTGAGTTGACATACTTTTTGGGATTTCAAATCAAGCAAACGAAGGATGGTACTTTTGTACATCAAAGCAAATACACGAAAGACTTGCTACATCGCTTTGGAATGGAAAGCGACAAGCCGATCATGACACCCATGGAGAGCAATTGCACACTTGATCCGGATGAAGATGGTGAGCCGGTTGATCAAAAGGAATATAGAAGCATGATAGGTTCACTTTTGTACCTCAACGCATCAAGGCCGGATATACAATTTGCTGTGTGCTTGTGTGCTCGTTTTCAAGCTTCCCACGTGCTTCACATCGACAAGTCAAAAGGATTTTCAGGTATCTTCATGGAACTCAAGACTTTGGCATTTGGCTTTCGCTTCCTCATGCATTAGTTTAAGAGCCTTTTACGATGCTGATTTTGGAGAATGTAGAATTGATAGAAAAAGCACTTCGGATCATGTCACTTCTTGGGAAATTCTCTCATTGCATGGTCATCTAGAAAGCAATCTTACATTTGCACAATCAAGCTGCTGAATCTGAATATGTGGTCAGCTTGCTAGTTGTTGTTCTCAAATTCTTTGGATAGTAGCTACACTTAAAGATTATGGGGTTAATTTGGATAGTGTTCCTCTTTTGTGTGATAACACTAGTGCAATTTGCATTGCTAAGAACCCCGTGCAACACTCTAGAATAAAACACATTGACATCAGATTTCACTTTCTTAGAGATCATGTTGAAAAAGGCAACATTGTGCTTCATCATGTGGATACTGAACATCAATTGGCAGACATTTTCACAAAACCTTTGTCTTCTTCTCGTTTTGCTTTTATTCGGGGAGAACTTGGAATTGTTCATCCAATGGGATTGTTTTGAGAGGGAGTTTCCTTGCCAAGTTCTTTCACTTGATGAGCTCACTTTATCATATTTCTTTATATGTTATGTAATTGAGCTAATATATGATAATCTAATTGTCTCACTTGAACTAAAAATGATATTGTGGAATTCCCTGGACTGATTGCCTATAGCTAAATACTCTGTGATATCTTACTCTTCTAGGCTTGTTATTGAATCTTCTTGACAAATTTGGGCTATGAAGCAAGTGTGGTTTCAACTTTACTCTTTCATAAGACCATTTAATCACTTTTGCATGTTTACAATCAAAGAAAAAGGAAAAAGAAAAGGGAATCAAATAAAAAAAGGGGGCTGTTAAAAGCAAAAGCTTCAAGTTATATGCTTCAGGCATGCTTTCCCTATAAAAAATAAGATGTATGCTTCAAGCATGCCATTCCCTCAAAGATAAGATGTATGCTTCAAGCATGCCACTCCTAGAAAATAAAAGAAGTATGCTTCAAGCATGCCACATGCAACTTATTGTTTAAAGATTAAATTGGTCTACTAGATTGGAGTTGAAACTACTTGCTCGCCCTAAGTTGTTAGTTGCTTCAATTTTTAAAGCCTTGCTTTTTCTACTAAAGGTTTTGCTTAGTACTTGGCTATAGTTGACTGAATTGAGGTTGAGATACATGTCATTCCCTAACTTGCTAAAATCACATCAAGATCATGTTTTTTGCATATTATGTGATATATAAGGTTATATGATCGAATGAGCTCATCTTTTCCTATCTTGGCACTCCCTTGTTTCTCTTTGTGAAATCATTGTTTCAGGAAAAATTTTGAACCTGTTCTCTCTTTTACTCTTGATGAATCCATTGTCAAAGGGGGAGAAATTTGGAAATCATTGAAAAGTTTAAAGAAAAAGGGAGAGTTGTTAAATTTGAGAATTTTGGGAGAAGTTTGGAGTATTTTTGAAATTTTTGGGCACATTGCACATTCACACACATTTTCCTTCTCAGGGGGAGATTTTGTTTTGCATTTTGGTCAAAGGGGGAATTCTGTGTTTTCTTTTTGGTCCTTGATCCTTTGGATTTCAAAATCTTTTGTAAAGTGAATGCCAAATGTTCAATTCTAAGTGGTGTTGCCAATGTTTTCATCAAGGGGGAGATTGTGAAATCATGTGTTGAAAAATTGGCTTAGAATTGAATTTGCAAATAAGTTTGTTCATGTGTTTTGTCAATTTGACAAGAAGCAGTAAGTTTCGCTTTTGCGCCGGACCAAGATCTCAAGAAACAGTAAGTTTCCCATCTACGACGGACAAACTTTGTTGGTGCATCGTGGACATGCTTTTGAACTCATTGAGCCAAACTCAATTTTCCTCTAAAACCAGTAAGTTGTGCATGTACAACGGACAAAGTTTTTGGGTCTGTCGTGAACGTGTTTTTGAGCTCATGAGTCGAACTCAATCTTCCAAGAAACCAGTAAGTTTTGCATGTACGGCGGACAAACTTCTTTGGTCAGTCGTGAATGCATTTTTTAGGGTTTCGTTCGGACCATGTTGTTTTTGAAACCGAGCGTGGCACGTTTGCGCCGTCGTGAACATGAATTTGAAAGCGTTTTTGAACCGAGACTTTTGCATGTACGACGGATCGATTTTGGTTGTCCGTCGTAAACATGTTTTTGCCGGAATGTTTTCTTTGGAACCGAGAGTTTTCTTATACAACTGGACAGACTTTGTTGGTCCGTTGAATCGCTTTCTAGGGTTTCACTTGGCATTTGCGCGGATCGGTTTTGTTTGTCCGTCGTGAACGTGTTTTTTTGAATTAGGGTTTTGAGCAGAAATTGAAATAATTTGAATTTGAGATTATGAAATTTGTGATGATTTCATGATGCTTCTTTTGAAGTGGACTTTATGCAATGCTCATGTGAGTATTTGCATGGATTGATGTGAGTCAAGTCGTGGACTTGTGCTCGGAATTGTTTTGTGGTTTGTTCATGTGCAGGTATTGCTCGAAGACGAATGTGGTCGATGACGGGACCGGAACTAGGTTCATGGAGGAACTGAGGTTCGGGACTAGGTTCAGGAGGAACCGAGGTCGTGGTGGTCAAGGATGTCATGCGGGACGTTCGGGCTAAGGGAATGGTGCACATGAAGAATGGTTAGTCACGTGAGAATGGCAGGAGGTCATTCGCGTGCAAAGTGTTAGTCACGTGAGTATGGCAGGTGGCCATACGCGTGCAAAGTGTTAGTCACGTGAGTATGGTAGGGTTGCCATACGCGTGCAAGAGTTGTACTCGGCCTGGTTGGGCCAAGTAGAGTTGTGTTGGATACGGATTCCTTCTAGGGAATAGGAATCGTATTCAGAACTCCTTGTGGGTTGGTGCTTTAAATAGGTGGGGGGTCTCCTGTTGAAAGGCATCAAGTAGAGCTGAGCGCATCAAGTTTTGAGCTTGGTTTTAGGGTTTGTACTCTTTTGATGAGAGTATTTTAGACAAGAAATAAAGATCAATTCTTCCAAGATTTTTGCGTGCTACAGTAACCACGTCGCTACAGTGTTTTCTGTTTTGGTTCTTGTTTGCATGCTTGTTCTAAATCTAGATTGGTTTTTGATCGTTGAGTTTCATCTTGATTTGATCCATCAAAAACCGTTCTAGGGTATTGATTTAGAGTTTCTCAAAGTCTAGTTGATTAATCTTTTGAAGATCTTGTTTAATCTTGAAGTTTTGATTAGATTGATTCTCGTCAAGTTCTGGATCAGCAAGCTTACGAAGCTCATAACTATTGATCCGTAAGTCCGATCGAGCTGATTCTTTTTGTGTTTGATTCTTATTGGAATCTAGTTTCTTGTGTCCAAATTTCAGATCGTTCCGACGGTTGGATCTCCGGTAATTTGCATTTTACCAAACCTTTGTCATTCTGTTTTTGTCGAAAACGAGGCAATTATTTGGTTCTGTTTTGGGGTGAACTTTTAATAGGTCAAGAATTTGGTTTTAGCTTCCGCTCAATCATTCACCCCCCCTCTGATTGCTATATTCGTATACTTCGATCCTACAGGGATGCTGACAAAACTTTCTCTAGAGTTGTACAACAGCTCAAGAACTTGCCCGAACCACATATCCTCAAACTGTCCAAAAAAAGTGGACAATTCGAGACTGCTAATTTATAAATATACATTTCAGCATATTTATAAACAAGCACTCTTGAACGGGAGACGCATAGGTTACGCAACCTAAACTCTAGCATTGAACATATTAATTATAGCAACAATAATGACATGTAATAATTCCAACCAATTTAAATAACCATGAATAATCATTGCTAATGAAGCATATGCATAAATAGCAACATAAGTGAGTAGAAAAAATATCAAAGCAAACATACTCATAATCAGGTATTTAAACATATGTAAAACAATGAACACTAAATGGTGTTTTACATATATTAATGGTCAAACTATTAAAATTATACATTACGAATGCTCTCAATGACCTATATTGATAGATGGTGAACAAATTCTTTGGAGGTCTTTGCTTCTTTTCTTTTCTTTTTTGCTTGCATGGTGAGGTAAACAGGTGGTATGGCTTTTGATGGCACTGCTATATCGTTGGTAGGTGTTGTTGAACATAATTTATTATGTTTCTAAAAACAGCTAGGCATGCATTTTTAACATATTACAAGGGCTCAAGTATAGCATTTTTATTTTGCGCCACAGCTAGGCATGCATTTTTAGAAACATATACTCTTAGCCCTGTTTTTAGAAAGTGATATATGTTTCTAAAAATGAGGGGACTTGTACAGTATAGTAGTTTTAAGAAAGTGGTATATGTTTCTAAAAATGAGGGGACTTGTACAGTATAGTAGTTTTAGAAAGTGGTATATGTTTCTAAAAATAGGCAAGTGGCTGACTACTCTTAGCTACAAGTGGCAAGTATAGTAGTTCATGACTAGTTCATGACTAGTTCCAATTTAGGCCTTTCTGTAACTAGGGATTGTAAAAGAACATCTCTCGTTCACTTAACTATCTATAGCATCATCACTTCATCAGTGAGTAGTCTTGGCCGGTCGATGAACTGTGCTTACAACAGTAGTGTGCTATCCAATAAAATAAAATGCTAATAAACTAACGATGCAGTAGGCCTTAAATGAACATTTTGTCAACTTTATCATTTTTTGTGATCTGCAGACGTTAGATAGACTAATAGACATATTTACTGGGATTATCCATCATTCATACACTAAGTAACCCTGTGTGCTGGCATTGGAAACACACTAGTGATCCCTTTCTTATCTAATTTATTGTGTTTGAATAACAAAATAGTGAATATTCAGTTGCTGCAATATAGCATGTGTGTCAGAAAAATAAAGTTTTTCATCCGCAGGAGGGAATTCTCATGTACTATGAAGGCCTCAAGAGATCATTCTGGCTTGACCCGATAGTGAGTAAAATGCTGTCCAATCTAATCTGCGGGCATGGCATGAATTCTACGTTACTGTCATCCAATCCACATACAACATACCACAGGCATCATCGCCAATCTGTGAAAACAACGCAAGATAAACAGTGAAACACTCAAATCTCTTTGGGGGCCAGTGCTCGGGAACAAGGAGGACCGTCGGAGCTTGTGGAGGAGGCGACGGGGCCGGGCCTTGGGGAGGAGGTGGCGAGGCCGAACCCTGGAGCCGGAGGGCCGGAGCTTGGGGAGGACCGTCGGAGCTTGAGGAGGAGGCGATAGGGCCGGAGCTTGGGGAGGATCGTCGGAGCTTGGGGAGGACCGTCGGGGCCGGGCCTTGGGGAGGAGGTGGCGGGGCCAGACCCTGGAGCCAGAGGGCCGGAGCTTGTGGAGGAGGTGACGGGGCCAGAGCTTGGGGAGGAGGCGACGGGGCCGAGCCTTACGGAGGAGGTGGCGGGGCCGGACCCTGGAGCTAGAGGGCCAGAGCTCGGGGAGGAGGCGACGGCCGGGGCCGGAGCTTGGGGAGGAGGCGACGGGGCAGCCGGCGGCACGGAGGGATCGTAGCGTTTAGGTTTAGGGAAAGATGGAGCCATGGGGGTATTGTTATATGGGTAGTGTTGCTATCGGTTTTCATAAGACCCCGATACAAATAACACTCAAATTGCTGTCGGTTTCCATACGAAACCGATACAACTAATACACATATTATTGTCGGTTTTAATAAGAAACCGACACAAATAATATGCGTATTGCTATCGGTTTTCGTAAGAACCGATACAAATAATATATATTTCTATCAGTTTTATTTACAGAACCGATATAAATAAGGATAGTATTGCTATCGGTTTTAGTAATAAACCGATACAAATAAATTAGGGATATTGCTATCGGCTTATTCAATGAACCGATACAAATAATATTATTATTTCTATCGGTTTGCTTCATGAACCGATACAAATAAGAATGATGCTTTTATTTTGTCAGGAGTTTCAATATAAATCTATAATACCTTAACTTTTTCAAATCTAGTTGATTTTTTTTTGAAATTTTGTAGAAATGTATTTTGGGATACTTCATTCGATTTTACAAAAAGGTTTTTCAAAAAAGAGTCCTCATTCAAAAGCTTATGGCAAATTTCAATTAAAAATTCAAACCTTTTTCAAATTGTGGCATATAAGATCATAAAAGGGCCTTATTTCAGAACATTTGACATATATATTTCAGAACATTTACAAATGAGAGGTGCTTCTATATATGCTCTTCCTTTTTAAAGTTGCACAAATATTAAAGCATGAAATTAAGAAGGGTAGATGAGGATTACTTACCCCTTCGTTTGCTCCAAGATTTGTGCAAATTGTATTAGGAGGAAAACCATAGAAGCACCTCTCTTTACAAATATATTTGACATATATATTTTAGAATTTGTCCCAATTAGACCATTCGATTTTATAACTTTATTTACAATACAACCCTTCTTGATGATCTACACGCATGTAATTTGTTCCATGTGTGTCGTCGTCGCCACTAAGACATGCCCCATCTGCAAACGAAGGTATTTCATCGAATTAGTTGTACTCTTCTTCATCTACGACATTTTCAACTCCAACAATCCGCCTCTTGCCATGAAGGACGACGTGCAACCTCGGATTGGCCGGATCACGCACGTAGAAAACTTGAGTTGCTTGCTTCGCAAGGATGAACGGTTCATCTTTGTAGGCGAGTCTATTGAGATCCACAAGAGTAAAACCTCTCTTGCAACCTTCACTCTATGAGGAAGTCTCACCCACTTACATCGGAACAATGGAACTTGGTACATTCCATAATCGAGCTCCCATATCTCTTCGATCATCCCGTAGTAATAGTTCATTGCGGTTGAGTATCCTCTTTTCGAGTGATCATCGGACAAAGCATCTATGCTCACACCACTGTTTTGAACTGTACTATTTGCATCTTGACTTTCAGTAGAAAAGGTGTAGCCATTAATATCATACCCCTGCCAAGTCTGTACATTAAATCTTGGTCCATCAGCCAACCATTTGATAGCCTCAGTACTGACGGAGACCTTCGCCTTTTCTTTGAACCATGTGAGGAATTGATTGTTGTGTTCTCGTGTTATGGAAAGCTCATCCATTTGTGGATTCTCTTCCCGTAATATCAACTTGTGCTGCTGGATGTATGGATGAACTTCTGTGCTGTGTTGCAAGACTGCAAAATGCGCTTTACAGTACATTTCAAACTGTGGACTCGTTGACTTGTACCCAATAGTTCCTTTGCCACCAAATCTGCCCTCATGACGAGATATAGGAACACCAATCGGTTGTCTTTTACCTAGATAGTCCACGCAGAACTCAATAACCTCTTCAATGCCATAACCTTCAATAATACTACCCTCAGGCTTCGACATATTCCTCACATATGATTTTAATATACCCATGTACCTCTCAAATGGATACATGTAACGCAGGAATGCGGGTCCACATATCTTAATCTCTCTAACAAGATGAACAACGAGGTGGACCATAACATCGAAGAATGACGGGGGGAAAATGCATCTCAAGCTGACAAAGAGTCTACACCACCTCACTCTGTAAGTTGTTTAGTATATCGGGATCAATAACCTTGCATAAAATCGCATTGAAGAAATAACATAGCTTCGTGATTGCCAATCTGACATCCTTTGGCAGAATATTTCTGATTGCAACAGGGAGCATTTGGGTCATCAAGACATGACAGTCGTGGGACTTCATACCAAGCACTTCAAATCATCCATAGACACGATCTTCTTAATGTTTGCGGAGTAGCCCGATGGAACTTTAATATCATGGAGACATTTGCAGAGATCTTCTTTCTCCTTCTTGGATAAGGTGTAGCATGCAGCGGGGATGTACGGTCATTTTCCATCCTCCTCTATCACTGCAAACTTGGGCCTAATTCCCATGTAGGTCATATCGCGACGAGCATTCACACCATCCTTGGTCCTCCCAGGAATGTTTAGCAGGATACCAACCAAATTATCACAGACATTTTTCTCAACGTGCATGACATCAATACAATGATGGACATCTAAATCCTTCCAGTATGGTAAGTCCAAAAATATTGACCTCTTCTTCCAAATGGTCCTGGGACGAACAGATTTACGGCTCTTACCGTACTGAACATCGATATCTGACACGCGTGAATATACTTGCCTTCCACTCATAGGCTGCGGGGGCCGCATGAATTTCTCTCTTTCCATCAAATTTATCATCCATCTTACAATATCGATGACTTCGAGGTAGAAATCTACGGTGACCCATGTACACAGTTTTCTTGGAATTCGGCAGCCACAAGCTGTCAGTCTCCTCTTCACAAATTGGACAAGCTTTGGCTCCCTTCGTCAGAGCCCGCCAAATTACCAAGGGCTGGGAAATCATTTATGGTGCAAAATATCATAGCCCGAAGGGTGAAGTTCTCTCTTTTGTATGCATCCCACACCTCGACCCCCTCATTTCACAATTTTACCAAATCCTCAATTAGTGGTGCTAGGTACACATCAACATCATTACCCGGCTGTTTGGGTCCAGAGATTAGCAACAACATCATGATATACTTCCGCTTCATGCATAACCAAGGAGGGAGATTGTAGATACACAACAAAACTGGCCAAGTGCTGTGACGACTGCTCAAATTACCAAATGATTCATTCCATCTGTACTCAATCCAAATTTTATGTTCCTCATCTCGGCACCAAACTCCTCATGTTGCCAATCAATGTTTCTCCATTGAGTTGAATCAGCGGGGTGTCTCAACTTGCCATCTTCCTTTCGAGATTCATAATGCCAACGCAACAATTTTGCCTCTTTGGGATTTGCAAACAACCTCTCTAAACGAGGAATGATGGGCAAATACCATAATACCTTGGCTGGTGCCCCTTCGTTCACATCTTCACAGTCGTCGGTTCGGCTCTTACGCTTCTTGTCATTACGCTTCTCCTTTTGTTTGTACCGGGGTACACCACAAACTGGACAAATGCACAGTTCCTTATGCACGTTGCGGTATAATATGCAATCATTTGGACATGCATGTATCCTTTCTATTTCCATTCCCATGGGACATAGTAGCTTCTTCGCTTCATAAATACTTGTTGGCAACTCGTTTTCCTCTGGAAGCATATCCGATAGAAGAACTAAAAGTGCATTGAAACTTGTATCTGTCCAACGGTGTTTTGCCTTCAGTTCAAACAATGCAAGGACCGAACCCAACTTGCTGTATTCTGCTTTGCAACCCGAAAACAACGGTTTGGCATCATCTTCCATCAAGCTTTTAAATTTTTCGAACTCTCTTTTTGTGTAATTTCCCTCCACATCTCGTAACATTTGATCTAAATTATCCTCATCAAACATATCACGCTCCAACTCGTGATCGGCTTGAAGCATGTCTTCATTGCGTAATGGAGGGGTACTACCTATCTCCCCATGATGGATCCAACACGTGTAATTCCTCACGAAGTCACGTCGAATCAAGTGGCCTTCAATTTGAGCTGAGTTGTTAAATCTCCTGAGATTGGTGCAATTAATGCAAGGACAATATATGAACTTTACACCCCTCATAACCATATCTACTTCTGCAATTCTTATGAACTCCTTAACTCCCCTCTGAAATTCGGCACTCACACGGCTTTTTTGATACATCCATTCTTCACGGTCCATCTACAATTAAACCATAAACAACAAATTAATAATGCCAACGAGCGACAACTAGCATGTAGGTCAAATACCAATATATTATTTATTGACCTTCGCACAATAGAGAGACATGCACTAATCAATGAAAGAAAAGAAGGGTTGAAGAATTAACAAAGTCGAGGAATTGAGTACGTACCAACTATGATTCCTAATTTCAATTAGGTCAGGTCCTAATCCCATTCGAGGATATATGGTTCGAGCAAGTTCCTAAGTTGTTGTACAACTCCAAAGAAAATTTCGGCAGCATCTCCCTGCTGTTCTCCAAATACATGTCTCGACAACAGGTCAAGAGGGTGTGTATCTGGAGAACACCAGGGAGATGCATACTACCGAAACTCTCTAGAGTTGTACAATAGCTCAAGAACTTGCCCGAACCACATATCCTCGAATTGTCCAAAAAAAACGTGGACAATTCGAGACTGCATATCTATAAATATGCCATTTTAGCATAATTATAAACAAGCACCCTCGAACGGGAGACGCATAGGTTACGCAACCTAAACTCTACCATTGATCACATTATAGCAACAATAATGACATGTAACCCATTCACATGCTCTCCTTTTGGAGAAAATTAACCACAAATGAGGGGAAATATACTCAAGCAAGGGTTTCAACTTTAGCCCCAAACCACCATCTCTCCTTCAGGATTTTATAATTTCTTGTCGATATTGTTTCAACCATAATAGAATTAATGACATATAACACATTCACCAAATCAAATCGAATTTCTTAATGCAAAATCGAAGGAATTTGAAGGAATGCTCACCTTTTGAAGAAAACCTCAAATGAGGGCAAATAGAGGGGAAATAAATCTCCTCAAGCTAGGGCTTTAACTTACCCTCTCAACACACATCCTTAAGGATTTCAGATTTTCTCCCCCAAGCCTAAGTCTCAATAAGAGTATGTTCTGTTTTTTGAGATGGCGACAGGTTTTTTTGGCTCTAGAACACCAACAGAGGAGAGTTCATCCCGAGAGGATATAAAACCTAACGAGGCTCATCACAATCGGTTCTTACAAAGAAGCGATTGTGATAAGTATATTATCACAATCGGTTCTTATAAAGAACCGATTGTGATGATGGCCCACTTATCACAATCGGTTCTTTCTAAGAACCGATTGTGATAAGTGGGCCATCATCACAATCGGTTCTTATAAAGAACCGATTGTGATGACCCATTTCCTTATCACAATCGGTTCTTTGTAAGAACCGATTGTGATGAGTGAGCCTTATCACAATCGGTTCTTTCTAAGAACCGATTGTGATGACCCTTTTCCTTATCACAATCGGTTCTTTGTAAGAACCGATTGTAATGAGGACCCTTATCACAATCGGTTATTTCTAAGCACCGATTGTGATAACCTGTTTCCAAAATTTACAAATGAGATACACGTATCACAATCAGTTTTTTAGTCGAAAGTTTGGAACCGACACAAATGAAGCGATAGTGATGTATCATTCTGTAGTAGTGGGTCCAACGGTCCTTAATTTACATATACAATTTTATTTTTGCAGGTTTAGGTTCTTGCACTGTTGTTGATGACAATATGTTTTGACTCGCATGCACCAAACCTTCATCGGTTAGGTATTAATTTTTATACTGTTCCATTACGTTATGTTGTTTTTGACATATTTTTATCTATTTTGTTGTACCATTAAGCATGAAGTTCAAATTTATTTTTAATTGTGTGTTTGTGTAGTGTTTTTGTTGTACCTCGGTGTGGGTAGTATTTGACGTTAGTTATTGCCGCTTAGTTTTCAGCCCGAGGCTTGACAGAACCCTAGCTTCGTCACTGTGCCCTTATATCACATCCATGATCCATCCATATAGTCTTGGCACACTGGCATGCCTAAATCAGATCGTCCATGCATGCAGCCATGCTTACTCTTGGCACACTGGCTGCAGCCTACAGTGCCCGCAGTGGAATGCATTCATACAGTCTTGATGCTGTTGTTTGGTGACTTGTCCTGTGCACAATGTGTCATGACTCATGCTAATTGGCATGGAACTCAAGGGAGATTAGCATGGCAGTAGATGTGATGGCAATGCACAGTTCACACTTGTCTCCTACTTGGAGTTTGATTAGTCTTCTCCTTTTTGTTTCTATGACGTATTCGCGTCATAACAACAATATGATAGTGACTTTTTTGTAAAGGAAAAAAAAAAGGAAAAGGGGATAAAAGAGTGTAAGAGGAGGGTTTCTTTTGTTGTCAAGAAACTGCAAGGTCTTTGGAGAACAAAAACAAAGAAGCAGAAAGTGAGCTTGCTCTTGATCTGGATGGCATGTATACTTCGTATATTAAGCTCCGGAGGAAAGGAGGCTGCACCTGCAGAGCTCGTATTGAGATCCTCTGCAGTCACTTTCTTTAACTTTGGGTCACTGCACGTGAGACCAAGGTGATTGCACGTTGTTAATTGGGCAGATTTGAACTAACCACCATCTTATCCTTGATAAGCAGGTTAATGTTTCCCTTGGCAGGGATATATGGAGATGCCAAAATATATATATGGAGTGCTCCTGTGGTGGATTGTGAAACACAGTAGTTCAAATTAATTTACAGCTAATAAAGAGGTAAGGCTGGTTTGGTACATGGCCTGCTAATACTGTAGCGTACGCTGTACCTTTGCTAATAGGAAAGGAATAGTAAGGATGAGAATTAATAAGCAACGGGCGACTGCATGGGAGGAGAAAATGCGTCTCGACTGCCTCTCCCCGGGAGCGCGGGAGCCCACGAGCGTGGCACGGCGCGGCCGAGCGCAGGAGCGTGCCCGCCCGCAATAGGCGCGCATGGGAGGCAAGCCGGCGCCCGGCGCGGGCTCAGGAGGCCGGTGGGCGTGGGAGGCAGGCCAGCGCGGGTGTGCACGGCCGGCGAGTATAGGGGAGGCGGCTTGCCGCCGACGAGCGCGAGAGGCCACCTTCCGCGGTAGGGAAGCATGGTATCACCGTCTGAAGCTAAATTTATAATTATGGTGAAAAAATATTAGATTCAAAAAAGATGATGTAAAGGGCTAGAAAAGTGATTTATTTGTCTCAGGTGGCAGAGCATCCGGTGATGTTCTTAATTTAGGCCCCGTTTGGCAAATTGGAACTGGACCGTTTCTAATAGAATATAGGAAAAAACCCAGCCAAACTGGCTAAAGCTCGGAACGATTCTCCTCGGATCGTTTTTTCTTTTTTTCATGGCAGAGCCAAATCACCCTGAACCCCATTCCACCGCGATTCATAGAATCCAGCTAGCTAACCAAACAGGTTTCGGACAGTGATTCTGATTCTACCTAAAACGTTACTACAAAAAATCTAAAACCGTTTCCATTTCTACTAGAATATAAAACCATATCAAATAGGACATTATTGTCTACTGAGTTGTCCTTTCACATTGTGCCTTGCAAACTTTCGTGAAAGCGAAACAGGCAAGCATTATGTGCATGAATGCTCGGAGAGTAGTACTTCGTGCAGGCCTAACAACGAAGGGTATCTTGGGAATTTTAGTTTGCCTTTAATAGTTCCCCCTCTCATCACAAATATTTGCCATTTTGAATATCAATACAGTCTCTAAAATATAGTTTTAACCACTAATTTTATTATAATATATTTATAAAATCTAATAAAATTATATTTTTGTGAAAGTATTTTTGAGAAAAATCTATACATACGATTTTTATGTATACAATTTAAATATTTAAAAAGATATTAACAGTCAAAGTTTTTAAAAATTTAACTGAACCTATATCTAAAACGATAATTATTTGGAACTCATCCATTTTCTAGCCCGCTAATAAATTTTTTTTTTTTTTTTTTGCAAATCTAGCCTCCTTTCGAACGTAATTACAAAATAGCCCTATCCCTAACAGCGGAAAGGTGATGGAGCTATTTTGCAATTACGTTTGAAAATGTGCTAGATTTGTAAAAATAAAAAATATTGCACATAGAGCTAAAAATTGATTATTTTAATTATTTGTAGCTGGAGGGGGTGTATATGTGATCTGTGCACATAAAGGACCCAGCCTAACTATGAAGGGTGTGTTTGGTTGGTGGGATGAGGTTGAATGGGAGAGGATGTTTATGTACCATTTGGTTCCATAGTTTCAGGTGAATGGAATGATTCAATATCTATGGAGAGTATTCCTCAAATTTATATCCCACCATAATAGAATGATTCCATTCAATCAACTAAATGCATGCATGATTGTTTTTAAACCATTTTATATATGTATCATTTAATACAAATAACTAAACACACTCAAGTGTATCATATTTATTGGCTTTGCGGTCTGATGTCATGCATGCAGATCTTAATTAGTTGGAAAACAACCGGCTGGATATGTATGAGCTGCCCATGCATATCTGGAGTAGTAACTGAAATTAAACTTTGAAACTTTTTTTTGTCGATTCATTGAGCACCTCAAAGAAAAGAAAAACCAAAGTTACTTTACACAGCCAAACGAGCACGGAAAGGTCTTGAAACCATCGAATGCTTTAGATGCCCTGGCCTTCATGCAAAATGGACGGCAAAAAGATTCATACATTTATTTCTTCCTAAAAAAGTAATATTACATATCTATATTAGACAGTCCACCGCTATTTATTTATAGGGGGCATATCCAGTGCACTCAAAGTTTTGGTGTAATCACCGTGCAATTCTACTAAAAAAAGTTTCAAAAAATTCTAAAAAAAAATTATGGATGTACATCTCAACTTACCCCATCTACGTATAAAATTTCATGATCAAATTCATCATATGCTAAAAGTTACAAAAAGACAAATTTGGAGTGCATTTGAACTATAAAAGTGTCAGAAATTTATCTTTTTTTGTAACTTTTAGCATAAGACGAATTTGATCACGAAATTTTATACGTAGATAGGGTAAGTTGAGATGTACATCCATAATTTTTTTTAGAATTTTTTGAAACTTTATTTAGTAGGATTGCACGATATTTGCACCAAAACTTTAATTGCACTAGATATACCTCCTTATTTATATTTTGAAAAATAAAATATGTCATCTTCGTTGTCGCCTATGAGATTGAAAAAAAAAAGGGAAATACCAAAAAAAAAAAAAAGAGACCGAAAAGAGATTGAAAAAAAAAGAGGTGAAATTCTAAGATAAGAGAGAGGGATAGAGATGCCAAATAATTTCCCTGCGGATCTTGCAGCGCTTCGACCCGCTTCCCGCTAGCCCGCTATATAAGGTGACACCGCCCCGCCGTTCTACTACTGGCGACGCGCACGGCGCACACACAGAAGCAGAGGAGCCACAACACCAAGAACCCAGAGGCGAGGGAGCGAGCAGAGCAGAGGAGGGAGGGAGGACGCCATGGGCGAGGTAAAGGACGCTCGGTTCCTGCATTTCTCGGTAGGAGAAACGCGGCGGCATCTTGATTGATTTGCCTTGCTGTGGTGTTGTTTTCTTGGTTCGTGCTCGCAGGAGGAGAAGGAGGCGAAGCCCAAGGAGGAGGAGGCGAAGCCTAGGGAAGGGGAGGAGAAGCCCAAGGAAGGGGAAGAGAAGAAGGAGGTGGAGGAGGCGCCTTCGCCGCCGCCGCCGGAGGAGGTGGTGATGCGGGTCTACATGCACTGCGAGGGCTGCGCCAGGAAGGTCAAGAAGATCCTCAAGAGATTCGATGGTAATGCCATGCCTGCTAATCTGTCTTCTTTGCTCCTCGTTTTCTTGGATCAAGCTTCACTGTTCGAGTGGGTTTTATTTTTTTTCCAAGTGAACATTTTAGGGTCTTTTTTTTTCAATTTCTTCGGTCATTTGATTCTGAATATTTGGGTGAATCTATTTAGGATTGTGAACATCTGTGTATAATCAAATTTTCCTTGTGGTTGTTGGAATGAAGCTACAGATGAATCTCTCTGTTCATCTGTGTCAAGAGACATGATGTGACTAAAATCTGAGAATATTCTACTTTTTTTTTTAACTCCAGTGTCTGTGTTCTTCTTTGTGCTGTTCTGAAGTCCAGGTGATATTTTAAGGTTGTTCTTGAAAGAATCCCTGTGATTCACGTCGAGTAGTTGGGCTAAGCTTTAAATAATCAGATTCACCAAATTAATTAGATCTTTCTTTCTCAAGGGTTGCACATGAATCTAGTAGTAGTTCATCAGTGGTAAAGAGAATGACTAGAGATCCGAACGACCTTTAACTCCAAAAAAGTTGGAGTAGATTCCAAGAGAATGACAGCCTTGAGTATTGCTCTCAAAGCACATATATCCTACAAAGCTCAAAAGCGAAGTTGATTCCTCAATCTTCTTAAAATGCTAAGTGTTCTCTCTGCATATTCTCCATGCACTGGTAGTTGCTATCAAGGGAAATTTAAGATTCCTTAGCTCCAAGATTCAATCTTCATGACTGTAGCAGTACTAATGCCACATCTGAAAAACTTTTGTGTGATGCAGGGGTGGAGGACGTGATTGCCGACTCAAAGGCGCACAAGGTGGTGGTGAAGGGGAAGAAGGCGGCCGCCGACCCAATGAAAGTGGTGGAGCGTGTTCAGAAGAAGACCGGCCGGAAGGTGGAGCTCCTCTCGCCGATACCGCCTCCGAAGGAGGAGAAGAAAGAAGAGGAGAAGAAGGTGGAACCGGAGCCGCCGAAACCTGAAGAGAAGAAGGAGGTGAATGATCTTAACAAATGCCGGACAATTCTCATACGAACATTCCTTGGTTCTTCGTTCGTTGCAACCGCAACCACCACCTTGTGCTAATTTACTTGAACAGTTTAGTTCAAAGGCTGACACAAGAGTGTTTCTATTCGTGTTTGGCTTTGAAGCCGCCGGTGATCGCCGTCGTGCTGAAGGTGCACATGCACTGCGAGGGCTGCGCTCAGGGGATCAAGAAGAGGATCCTTAAGATGAAAGGTGCTTCATTGGCAGCAATCAGATTGCTAGTCCTTTTCATTTCTACTCATGCACAAAAATATAGGCCTCTCTCTCTCTCTCTCTCTCTCTCTCTCTCTCTCCCTCTTAAACTAGCTGCTGCTGCCATTAGTTTGCTAAGTTTTATGCTTCATGAATCATAATATCTTTTGTGATTTAGCAAGGTTAAGCCAATGGTTTTCTGATGTGAATAGGATTCCTCTTTTAAGTGAATGAAACAAAGCCAAAATATAGGCCTCTCTCTCTCTCTCTCTTAAACTAGCTGCTGCTGCCATTAGTTTGATAAGTTCTATGCTTGATGAATCATAATATCTTTTGTGATTTAGCAAGGTTAAGCCAATGGTTTTCTGATGTGAATAGGATTCCTCTTTAAGTGAATGAAACAAAGCCAAAATGTGGGCCTTGCATTTGTAGTTCCTTTCTTGCGAAAGTTGCAGCTTTGCTCTCGAGATAAGATTCACTCCTTTACCTACCTGACTGACTAGAATTTATTAAAAAAAAGATCATTTCGATTGCTTAAAAGATTCTCTGCTTAACATCACACTAGAGTAGTCTCGAACTCGACGGAACTTGTTTCTAAACGCTACATAATTTGGCTCAAATTTGTGCAGGAGTGCAATCTGCAGAGCCAGACTTGAAGGCGTCGGAGGTGACAGTGAAGGGTGTGTTTGAGGAGGCCAAGCTGGCCGAGTACGTGCACAAGCGCACCGGCAAGCATGCGGCCATCGTAAAGTCTGAACCGGTCGCCCCGCCGGAGAACGCCGGCGATGGCAATGCCAAGGACGAGAAGAAGGCGGCCGAAGGCGGGGACGAGAAGAAGGACGACAAGGAGGGGGGGAAGAAGGTTGAGAAAGATGGCGGCGGAGACGAGAAGAAGGACAAGGAGAAGGAGGGTGGCGGGGCAGGGGGCGAAGAGAAGGACATGGACAAAGAGAAAGACCCCGCTGCCATGGCCGCCGCCAACCTATACCTGCATCATCCGCGGTTCCCTTTCCCCGTCGGGTACTACTCGCCGGCGCCGGGATACGCCTACCCGCCATCCTACCCGCCGTCCTACTCTACAATGTCTACATACCCGCCGCAGATCTTCAGCGACGAGAACCCGAACGCCTGCTCTGTCATGTAAAAAGCTATAAGCATGGGGTCTAGAGCGCAAAATTATGAGGGGAAAAGGGGCTGCGTAATTTCGGGGGGTGTCATTGCGAAAAATGATCTTGAGCGAAGCAAATGGCAACTTGAAGGGAGTACCAGGCGTTTTTTGGGGTTAGATTTGTTTTTAACTTTCCTCTGTAATTTTAGTATAGTTAGTAATACCGTACCGGCCGGTATGTCTATTATGTACCATTTCGGCACCTAGTCAGCCTTAATACCGGCTATATCGACTTTGATATCGATCAACGGTCATATCAGCTTTAATACCAGTGGAATTGATAATATGATCTATTAAACTATATGTTATATTTAATAGCATTGTCATGTATTTGAAAGAATTATAAGAAAATTTTGTTGTATATATAATTAAATATGTATATACTTACAAATAAATATTATTATACTAAACCTGAAACAATAGTTTGGTACGAATTTGCGCTGTTCTACAAGTAAATTCGGTCTAGCCCTGGTAGATTCTGGACCTCATGTTAGTTTATGGGTGTCAGTGTCACCTTATGTAGAGTAGAATTTTGGCTTGTACTGTTCCACCTTCAAACCTATGTAAAAACTAGATTATTATTATTATATAAGAGATATGGTTCTATGCTTTTCTTTTTTTAAATCGTACAAATATTAAAATATAAATGAAAAGTTAAATAGTGATTATTTATCTTTTCACTTACTTTAAAACTATACGACTTACGCTAAAAGAGAAAATATAAAAACACTGCACATGGTTTCCTTTTGCTTCCTCTAGGAGCAAAAGAACAAATTCAATTTCACTCTCAAAAGCAAAGAGAACAATTTCAGAAACACCAACATTTAGAGACTTCTGAGAAAGAGATCGAATCGCAGAAACTAAATTTGAATCTAACGCCAATGTTTTTCTTTTGAAAAATTTCGTATAAGAATCGAACGGTTTCATGCGAGATCCGTGTGAAGTTGCTGCCGCTCCATTTGGGAGCCTGGGTTGCGGTGAAAAGGAGGATTCACGAGGGGTAAATGGTGTGAAGGTTCTAGAGGCGTCGGTGAAACGCAGAAAAGGCAGGGCGTGAGACAAGTGCTTCTCATGTGCATGGGACATAATGTCATGGGTCCATTTTGCTTGACACGAAATCCTAGGTGGATTGCACACTCAATTTTTGATTGATGCTCGCTTTTTTTTTTCTTACTACCCGGTAGCCCAAATGCCCAATAGCTATGCGAGTTGGCTTTGGAGTTTAGTGCGAACAAGGGAATACATTTCCCACAATGAACATGAAGGAAGCCTGGGCTGACCTGGTTGCCATTTTTTTTTCCTCGCAAATTTGTCGCTCCGAACGTAATCGTAAAAATAGTTCTCTTTCTAAACACTGAAGTATCGATAGGTAATAAGTGTTATACATCGCACTGTGACAAAGGTTTAAACCCGTATCAGCTCCCTAGCCCGGCATCAAGGTGTCGAGCACCCCGACACGGTGGCAGGTCCTACGGCGACAGGACGGCTTGGCAACCAGCTCCTCCACTCGCTCTCTTTCTATCGCGGTATACGGATGTGACAGGTAACATATGCACCCGTCGACACGATTCCTTTGTAGTGCCGCTAATTGCATCCTAAGGAACAAAAGGATTGAATTGGTGCATGGAGCTGGTGAAGATGGAGGTCGCAAGACACTATCAGATCCTCCTCCGGCTTTGGTTCCAAAGCTGTAGGTGCGCCTTTCGTATATGCATGTTTGTCCGTTCAGGAATTCGGCCAGCGTGACAGCGATGTAGAATAGCTTCGATGGTGTAATAAACTTTCCATCCTGGCTCGTCTGATTGCAAGCGTCGATATTGATCCGAATCGACGGCCAAATGTCGACGGAATGCAGCGCATGCATTCCTGATGTGTACGGCACAAGATCCTACCGAACAAAACCCAGTGAGGTGGGTGGTGGGCAGTGCATAGGACCCTCAGGCCAGCTCGGTAAAGCTCAAGCCGAGTTGGAATCCGAGTCTTGATTCAAGCTCGAGTAAGCTCAGTAACAAATTTCAGTAAATTCGATTCAAGAAAATTCGGTTCAAGTTCGAGTGGACTCGTGAGCTCAAGTTCGACTCGTGTGGAATTTGAATCGAGCTCGAGCTTTTTTTTTTTTTAACGTCCTAGCGGTGAACTAATGATTGACGTGGGAGAACGTATCTGGGCCTCCCATCAAGGTTTGAGCTACTGGTGCTCTCGCTCCTTGAAAAATGATGCTAATAGTCATGAAAAATTCTATATAGATTGGGTACAGTGTAACTTTGAATATAAATTCATCCTACACGCTCATATATTTGAATTTTTGAGTAATGTTATAATATATTATGCCCTATCTACGTATGTTTTTTTTAAAAAAAATTCAAAACCATTTAAACCGCTTTTCTAAGAGTGGGAGCCAAGCTTCACAAAACTGCGGTAAATTGGTCAAAAACCACGGTTTTTGACAGTATTAAGCCGGCTCGACAGCTAGAACCGGTCGGTAAACCTGTTAAATTCAAAAAAAATTAAAAAAATTTGAAAAAAAAATTATACTACAAAAACCGCTCGATTTGCGGTTGGTCACTGCATTCGCGTCATCTGACGCTTGCTTCCGATCCTTTTCTTAATTAATGAGCTCACCAACTTGCTTTCTTCTCTGGCGAGCCCTGTCTAATCCCCAATTAGCGCACAATTATCAAAAGCTTTTGCATGCCATGAACTGCCAATCCATGCGTTACAAACACATGCAAACCACTGCATTATGTTGCTGCTCGGCTTTTGGGAGATCCTAAACAAGCGAGCTCACGATTCAATCCTCAAGCACTGTAACTCCCAGGTCAGGACATGCCTAGCCATGTGCAAGTAAGCTGCCATGTCTTTTGTACTGGCCTGGGGAATTGAATGTGGCATCACATGGCGATCGAAGCAAACAAATTAGGGCAGAACAGGGCAAATCATGGCAGGGATATTCTTTCCTGGTATTTTTTGAAAGGATTTTTGCCCGGTTTTGCAGATCAATGGGCACAAGGTTTTTACCTGAGATCATTGCTGCGTACAAAAGATACAAAGATTTCATGAGATTTTTTTTTTCTTTGGGGTGGGGGGGATGTTCCGGGACACATGTGAATTTCAAGTATTGCAAGCTTTATCGGCGCCAAAATTATTTATTTTGGGGGAGAGGAACTAACAAGTGGGAGGTGTGGGTATACTCATCACCTAGATTCTGGTCCTCGTCGGTTCAGATTTGAGTGCCTATTTCTTCTAAATTAAATTGATACTTAGTTCCTACAAGAATCGCACATCTTTTTTTTTTTGTGGTGGTTTGTGTTGCGCAGATGTTGTTAAAGAATCATTTATGGCACTTAAATGAGCAATTGTAACTTTAGTTGTCAATATATTTTTAGTTATTTAGATTGGATACATGAAAATTATTTTTGTAGATTTGTCTCGAAAATCAATTCATAATATTACAATAAAAATTAGTGATCAAAGTCACGTTTTAGAGACTGTATCGATGTTCAAAACGACAATTATTTGTGATCGGAGAGAGCAACTTCTCTTACGAAAACAAGATATATATATAGAGAGAAAAGTAAATTTCGTAAAAATTACAAGAGGCAGATATTTTATGTTTCTTTTTGTTACCTCAAGACCTGAAGATTTTTACCATGGGAGACATGTCTCAGGTTTAAGACATTGCTTGGCCCGTTGCCTCAATTAAATATGCTGCAATCTAGTGAGCGAACTCAGACAAGCGCATTAAGAAGACTAAATGAAGCAAGTGCAACAGTTCTCCCACTTTGGTGTCAACCTCAAGTCTAGGACACCGTAAGGTTTTGTTAATCCAACGGCTTGTATTGTGGGAAAGCCCAACGGTTGGATTAGAGCACATATTAGCACGCACACCAACTAATAAATAGCATGCTGTGCGGTCCAAACAGTAGAAACACATAATTGGTTCGTTGAAGTCAACACGACACTACTAGCCTTATACTCCCTCTATTCTAAAATATAAGGCACAACTGCTTTTTTTCTAAAACTTAGAATACAAGACGTGGTGTCTCTTTAGCTCCTGTTCTAACTTCTCTCATGCGCATGCATGCATGCATTAACCTTCTCTCCCATCTCTCATGCGCATGCATGCATTAACCCTATCAAGCTCCGCGTGACGCAACTGCTTCCTTGATCTCTGCGTTGGTAGGAGTTGTGCCTTATATAAGGATGGAGGGAGTAGTTGCTCGTTGATCGGTCCACAAATTATCGAGTAATACTAATGCTCTGTTTGTTTAGGAATAGGCAATCTTTTGAATTAAATGGTTTAGAAGCAGTTCGATTTTATTTTATATACAGTAGAGGTGAGTTAGCTTAGAAGATGTTGTGCGTGCTGCGTGCATGGACAGCAGTGAAATATTTGGCGGTGTATGATGGGAGTGGATGCATGGGATCAAGGTTCAAAGTCTCAAAAAAAATTCAAATTGCTACAGTAACTTGAAATCTCGGTTAGATTTTGTGTTTTTTGACCAGATTTAGAATGATATATATATATATATATATATATATATATATATATATATATATATATATATATCTCTGTGTGTGTGTGTATTTATCATAAATATGCGCGCGCACGCAAGTCATATGATGCATTTTTTGTTAATAAAGAGTAGGTGTTTGTTCTGTTTCAACTAAAAAACTGATAATTCTATTACTTATGTTATCAAGCTATTCATTCATGATTTCTGGAAACTTTTTCCCATTTTTTAGCTGTGGGAGACCATTTTACAATATTTTGTATTGTCATAATTTTTAAAAATTTCTCAAGCAAGACCATTTTACAGTATTTTGCATTGTCACAATTTAAAAAATTTCTCAAGCTTAATCAACATCTAAAAATTTTATGAGAATATTAGTGATGCATCAAGACCATCCACAAAAATTTTCAAAAATTTCTAATATGGTTTGAACCATTTTTCATACGGTTGAAATTTGCTAGTCAGCCTTTAGAAGCATTGTCTGAATTTTTGAAAATTCTTCAATCTTGATCATCATCTGAAAATTAAATAGGAATATTATGGATGTGTCAAAAGCATCCACAAAACATTTCAAAAGTTTCTAACATGGTTTGCACCATTTTTCATTCGGTTGAAATTTACCGATCAGCCTTTTATCAGAACAGTAGTACTACTAAAATTTTTATAAATTTCTTATGCTTGATCATCATCTCAAATTTTTATAGAAATATTAGGAATGTGTTAGGAACATCCATAAAAAATTTCAAAATGTTTTAATATCGTTTGAACATTTTTTGTTCGGTTGAAATTTATCGATATTTCAGTAATTTCAAATGATATTTGTCGAGATTTCGGTCGATTTTACTGCCAAAATTTCAGAAATCTCAATCTAAAATTGATAAAATCTCATTATTTTGAAAGAAATCTAGACAGAATCCAAAAAATAAAATTTGAAACCTTAAATAAGACGACGAGATCATTATTGAGGTGTGAGGTGGGAAAAAGGATTCAAATCCCGATCGAATTTCAAAAATCTCGGCCGAGATTTCGGATTTCGGACCCCCCTGAGATCCTAATCTCGGCTGGGTAAAAAAAACTTTTGAAAAAAATTCAAATTGCTACAGTAACTATGCAAATCTCGGTGATTTCGACCGAAATCTCGAGATTTTTTGTCGGATTTTCATTTTTGTGTACTGTATTTGATTGGATTTAGGGTCAAGATCATCCACAAAAAATTTTGATGTGTTTTTAACCATTTTTTGTTGGTTCAATTTGTCGGACAGTCTTGAGTAGCACTGTCCAAATTTTTCAAAATTCCTCAAGAGTGGTCATCATTTGAAAATTTTATGTGAATATTATGGATGTGTTAGGACCATCCACAAAATTTTTAAAATTTTCTAACGTGGTTTGAACTATTTTTCATTCAGGTGAAATTTGTGAGTCCCTCTTCAGTAGCACTATTTGAATTTTTGAAAATTCCTCAAGATTGATCATCATCTGAAAATTTTATAAGAATATTATGGATGTGTTAGTACAATAGTACCATCCAAAAAAAATTCAAAAGTTTCTAACGTGGTTTGCACCATTTTCCATTCGGTTGAAATTTGTCGATCAGCCTTTTATTAGGACAGTAGCACTGTTAGATTTTTTTAAATTCCTCAGGCTTGATAATAATCTGAAATTTTTTATGAGAATATTAGTGATGTGTTAGGACCATCCAAAAAAATTTCAAAATTTTTTGACGTTGTTTGAACCATTTTCATTCAGTTGATTTTTACCGAGATATCGGTAATTTTGGACGAACTTTCAGTCTTTTCGGACGAAATTTCAGATTTCCTGATTAAAAAAGCCAAATTTGAATTTTGGTTTCGAATTTCATTCAAATTTTATTCAAAATTTCCAAATCTGAACGAAATTTCAAATTTCTATCCCTTCCGAGATAGAGTCTGAAAATAAATTTTGAAACCTTGGATAGAAAAACTAAAGAGGGAGGGGTAGCAGCCGGGGCATTACGAACAGCACGGGGATCACGAGATTTTGGCGATTTGATGGCCACTTCCCCCTCTCCTCAGTCCTCGCTCCCCTTCATCCGTATATAGTACACGTCATTGCCTCCTGCGTTATGCTGCGGGTATGATGCCTCTCTTTTATTTTTCTCCCCTGCACCTCTCTCTCTCTGGTTCATTCACTTCATCATTGCTTCACTCTCTCTCTCTCTCTCGATCGACGAGCACATTGCTCACTGCGACAGCGCCCATCATCTTTAGGAAGCCCTCCTATGTTTGCCAGTTTTGCACTTTTTTTTTCATTTTTGTTTCTTCCTAAATGAGATTATATACCACCAGACGATAATAACATCTATCATACTCTCCTAACATAATAGGTATATGTCGAACTCGAGTACCGCGATAAGTACTTGTCGAGCTCAAGTACTATGGCAACTCATCTGCTGCGGTGAATGTTGTATCGGCAACTTGCGCTTTCACGACCGAGAAAATAGTTAGATTTACAATTTTCTTTGAAAGGGGCCAAATAAGGCAATGCTTCCATCTTCTCCTTTCCCTTTTGCGGTGAGCTGAGAGAAAGGTGTAACCTTGTGAAAGCCTTGGAGACCCATTGAGAGTTGAAGGAAATTTTTGCTTCTGTAACATTCTTGTTAAAATTTTTTTTTTTGCAAAAATAGTCCCCATAAGGTGGAATTTTTATTTTCAGCCTATGTCAGAGCTTAGCAGGTAACGTATGTCACATGCCGGGGTCTGGTTGCTTAGAAGGCAGGCGAGGGTGCGGCAGACCAACCGTCCGCAATAGGCGGCAGGGCCCACGTCGCTACCGAGCTCCCGTAGCTCGGAAGGAGGTACTGAGCTCGGCGTGCTCCACAGGATGTCGAACCTCCGAGCAACGGCGGCTTCAAAAGGAATATGCCCGCACTGCCCTGCTGCCTCCCACGCTTCACCTGCCGCTTCCGTGCTCGGTCGATGTACCACGTTGTGGCTCTCCTTAGCATCCCTAGCGCGGTAGGGGGTACGTATCGTCTGTTGCGCCTTTCGAACTTACTAAAATAACTATTTCCATAATTTCTATTGGGAGGGAGTCAATTTTATCAAAAATAAAATTTTGTGGGCTGAGAAAATGGATCACTTTCGGTTGACGAAGCGCAGAGCAAGTTGGTATATATTCTTCTCCTATGGGGATAAAGGGTAGATGTGGGTGACTCGTGTTTTTGACCCACGTTGCATTTCATTTTTGTTAAGAGTTGCATTTACTTTTATACCAACTCTTGTAATGTTACGCCCATCTCAACCTTACACACAGGGAACGTACCATGGCACGGCTAAACATGTAGTAAGCTCTGAGCGGTGTTTTGAACCCTGCGACTTGTGTAAAATCCATGTGAAATCCATGAGCTGATATCGAGGCCTCGCGCTTCGCGTGACGCGCGCCGATTGGGCGTCGCGTCGGCAGTCAGCACGTTACGGACGTACTGATTCGCTCGCACAGGCGACACGCGCAACCATCATACGGCCATGAGTGGTTGATGCATGCACCGTCCCTGACTCATGGCCCCACCTGCATGGGGCAAACTTGTCGGTACCGGAATCATACTATTTTGGATTTAGTGTAATAATATATATTTATAAGTGTACATATGTTTAATTATATGTACACTAAAGTTCACATATAATATTACTCTAGATACATAGTTGTACTATCAGATATACTCCCTCCGTTTCTTTTTATAAGGCGTATTTGGTTTCGTTAGGATAAGACTTTGACCAACGATTACTTCATTAATATATCATTTATGCAATACAAAATCATAATTATATATAAGTACTTTTGAATACAAATCTGCTAATATCAATTTTGTTTTTCGTAGCAACGCACGAGCATATAACTAGTAATATATATTTATAAGTGTACATATGTTTAATTATATGTACACTAAAGTTCACATATAATATTACTCTAGATACATAGTTGTACTATCAGATATAGTTCACTACACCATAACATCAATTTTACCAGTATGACTGGTATTGATTTATATTGAAGCCGATATGACTGGTATTTACCGGTATCGATCCAGTATGATTTGTATTGATATGTATCAGACTGATATCAAGGCCGTATGGTACATAGAGTTACTTTGTACCAGATTACCGGTATTGATAACTATGGTTTGGGGTAGCAACAACATGGAGTGAACAAACAAATACATAACGGTGAAGTCGTTGTTTACAGCTGCTACATAAAGCTTCTTTCTCCTTTTCGGGCCGGTGCATTTTACTCGAATATTTTTGAAAAATGACTAGTTCAATACCCGTGCTTTAATATAGAAAAAAATCATATCACCTTATTATTTTGAGTTGGCACCATTGGGCTTGTTTGCTCCATCCCTCGGCTCTACCGCCTTGCTCGGCTGAGCTTTGCCCTGTCCAGCATCACTCATGCACCGTGGTTTTTTGAGGTGCGGAAGGCGATGCAAGAGGGTGAATGAACCATCAAATCAATGAAAACTCTGCCATCACTTCCTGGTCTACATTGGAGAGTGCTTCATACTTTGCAATAGTATCGTAAATCTCGCTAATGGTGATACACTGATAAACTTTTCTTGTCAGATATTTTATATAAGAGGATGGCAAGTTCAAACTTTCAGATGTGATGTGCAACAATTTTAAATGATATGTTTCATGATGCAGCTCTGTTTTACAAGAATTTTCTTGGAAAGATCATAACTTCTTTGTTCGAGGAAAAAACAATGCCCACATGATGATACATATAGATATTTGATTTTTTCAGTATAGTGTAACTCTAGTTTTTTAAACAACAAACAACACTTGGAATGAGAGTTTGTTATTTTTATCCTCCATTCTGGTCTTCGATCAACAATGTACATGTAAATTTTAATGAACTCCTGATATATTGCTCCATACAACTAACATCAACCCACTCATTATGAAGACAGCAAGTTTCGCTCCATGTTCTGTGCACAGTTTGTTAGAAGGTTAGCAAGTTTTGCTCCGTGTTCTCCCCAATTGCTTCATATCATGTAGACCTGTAGGCGGGACCAACATGTTGGGTGAGAGGAGGTGGTGGTGGGATGACAGATGAACCACCACCACTGCCTTCTTTATAATAATAATAAATATCTCTTTCCAATGACTAGTCACGTGTTAAAATGTTGCTCCCATTGAATTTTGAGAATTTGCCAAGACCTAGTACTGAAAGTACAATTGAAGAATAAATGCTTCTTCCGCCCCTGACTAACATAAAACACAACTATAGTCATTTATATTAAAGTTCCTCTTATGAAGAATTTCCTCTATATTCAGTCTATACATTAGAAGTAACCAAGCACAAACTTTAAGCTTCATTACACACTTGCTCTTCCATATTTTTGCAAATAGGGTGAATCCAGTGATGTCACTAAAGTGATGACGATAGAATTTTGTAGAAGCATAATCTGCTCCCCAAATGTAAGTCCAAAGGTCATTTTCGTAGGGTAGGTCATCATGTAATTGAACATCCTATTGCAGATTTTGTAATTCCTCAAAAGCTTGAATTGATAAAGGAAGGTGATATTGATTCTATTGATATGCATATGACAAATAGTCTTGAACAGATATATCTTGCTTCTTTGTATATGAAAACAGTCTTGGGAATTTTTGTGAAATATTCCTATCAGACCAGGTATCATTCCAAAATAAAATTGATCATCGTGTGCCCATTTTAGCATTAACTATACTTCTGAAATCATGTAACAATTCCATGATATCTTTCCACCAAAACGAACCACAAGGATTTTTTTTGCATGTGGACCTCAACCCAAGGCAAATTACCCGAGTTGTAGAATTTATGGAGATGCTTGATTAGAAGGGCTTTATTTTGTAATTCCATGTTCAAAACTCCCAAACCACCCTTCTTTTTTGGTTTGCAAACCATACCCCAATCAGCCAAAGAGTTGCATCTTGCTTGAAGATCTATGCTTCCTCTCCATAAGCAGTGTTTTCTTGCATGATCAATATGATTGATTATTTTTTGGCAACCTTATTGTACTCATGTAATAGGTTGGCAAATGCGAAAGGCAATGATTAATCATTGTGAGTCTTCCTCTATAAGATAAGAATTTTGCACTGCTTGAAAGTCTTCTCTCTATCCTGTCTACTAGAGAAGCAAAGTCTTGAACCTTTGGCTTTGATGTTCCTAGAGGAAGACCCAAATAAGTTATTGGCATTTTTCCAACTTGCGCACCGAAGATTCCTACAAGATTTGGTAGTATACTGGTCATACAAGAGGGAGAATGAATACTTAGATTGCCGAGGAGATGGTGGCCGGCGCGGGTGGTCATCATGCCTCCGTGCATGCGGCCCTATGGGTTTGGGCCCCCACCACCGACCTGGAGAGTCGAAAAGGGGGAAGGACATGAGAATGAGAAGATGAGGAAGAGTGAGAGAGAGAGGAGGGAGTTTCACTTAGCTTGAGATGACTAAGGGTGCCATCAGTGTCACAGAAGATGACCAGATCCCAAGGATCCGGTGGCGGCCTCCTAGGGTTGCATTTAGAGAGAGGGAGTCACCGACGTTGGGAGCACAAGACCCGGCGAAGAACCGTCGGATATGGCGAAGGGAGCCGGCCGAGGGCCAGGGGAGCTGAGAAACGATGGCGTTCAGCCAAGGGACCAAGGGGGGATAGAGGGAGCTCGGGATGGAGAGAAAGAGAGGAAAAGGGGAGGGTTTAGTGGTGTGATGAGGGCCGGAGGCCAAGGGCTGACGACGACACCGGTAGAGAAAGGAGCTAGCGGCGTCGTGAACCAAAAGGGGGGGAAGAGAGGCGGCGCTCGGGGACCAGGAAAGTGAGAAGCACGAGAGAGAGTTGGGGAAAGGGAGAAGGTACAACGGGTGAGGAAAAATGGGAGGAAAGAGAAAGCAGTTAGATTTGATTTAGGGTTAGGGTTAGAAAAAGTGGAGAGAGGGATGGGCCGTTGTGGTGGGCTGGGCAGTAGGCCAGCCGGGTGGGTCAGCCTGGCGTAGAGAAGAAGGTAACTGGCTTGGGCCAAAAATAGAAAAAAAGTTAATCTATTGGGATGAGAACAATAGTAAGCTAATAAAATTCTTATTTGTCCATTTTCTTTTTTCTTGTTTTTATCTTTTCTTTTCTCAAAATGAAATCATGATTTAATTCTTGCTTCACTTGTGGTGTACAGAAATTGGTAATTTGAGAATCATCAAATAAAATTTGTAAGCAGCACTCTAGTAAAATTAATACCCACAACACACGTTTGAAATACATCTTTTATACAAATATTGTATCTAAAACACAATTAGGAAAGAAAATAGTTCATCAAACAAGAATAAATTTTCCCTTCCTTTTTCTATTTTATTTTCTCTTAATCATATTATAAATTGATCTCCTTGTCACGTTTACATATGCTATGTATATAAAATTAACAATTAAAGAATCATCGACTAAATTGTACATAACCTGTCGACGATTGGTGAACGGGCCCCCGCCGAGCTTACTTGTCGAATGAGGGATCAACCAAGGCCCCTTCGCCCGTGAAGGGGTGGCGTTTGAAGGATGCTCGAGCATAGGGAGACACTGTGAATTATCCCGGTTCGGGCCACCGCGGTAGAGATAATAGCCCTACTCCAGTGGTATTGAGTATTGATGTGTATGTAATTGTCTGCTTTTTCTCTCCCCCCTGTCAAGGGCGCCACTAAATACTAGTTATCATTATTTACATATGGTAACTGAGCCCTAGGATTACGCTTGTTACCATTCTTGACGTGTCCTTGATTCTCGTCACGCTTGATTTCTTGGCATAACTTCCCTAGTTCCCCAGCGAACTGATCGCCACTTTCCTATTAGTGGTTTGACCACGTCCTCCGGCCATCGTCGAGCATTCCGTTGGTCCGGTTCGACCAACCGGTGCCTTCCCGAGCAAGGTTGCTCGTACTTGTCTTCGAAGCCCGTAGCCGAACAAGTTTCGTTGAGGGTTGACGAATATGCTCGCAGCCGAGTATGGGGTCATTCGAGGTCCTTTCTTGGGCATCCTGTCCAAAGGTGTCCATGGTCGGTTGGCATCGGCCGTCGGGGCAAAAAGGTCCAATATTCCAATCCCCGACAGCTAGCCCCCGAGGCTCAAGTGGAAAGCTACTTTGGCGGGTCTTCCCCTTGAGCCTCAAAAGACTCACAGGAGGGATTGGTATCTTGTAGCAAAGAACAGCTGCAACATCCAAATAGTACGGCGGAGAAATGCATTTTTACTAACCATTACGGCTGTAACGGACACACGTCGGTTCGTGAAAGGTCACGGTGTCATTAAATGCGGCTTTTCACTGCCTTTTTAAGCCTGAATAGTGCGGCGGAGAAATATTACCGCATTCTTGCTCGGTTTCGCTCAAAAAAAGATCTCCGAACTTCTTGCGCTTCGCACCCTCCATTCCTCTGCATCAATGGCGAGATTCGGAGTCAACCAGATGAGCAGGAGGAGGCTCCAGTTGCTCGTCGATGATGGCCACCTTGATGCGGGCTCGGCGCGAGCGCCCGACGGCGATACGTAGCCGGCACCGCAGGCGGGGGAGATCGTCTCCTGCGAGCTCTATACCATCAATGGGCTTAGGACGCCCGAGAGTGTGTTCCTCGCATCCGTACTTGCCTTCTGCGAGTGCGAGATCACTCACTTGAACCCCAACTCTATCCTTGTTCTGGCGGTCTTCTCGCATTTCTGCGAAGGGTACATGGGCGTCGTGCCCACGTCCAGTTTTTCTTCCACTTCTACTCTTCATTCCGCACCGGCGGGAACACACCCACCGGCTGCATCTACTTCCGGCTTAGGTCCAACCGACCTTACGACTACCTGATCCTTTCGCTGAAGGATTCGGTGTCCAGTTGGGCCGAGCATTGATTCTATTTGAAGAAGTCGGAGGGGAGCGACCTCCGCTATACTGGGGAGTCGGCCCCGGTGGTTGGGACGCCACGTCCGCCTGTGCAACCCGAAGAGGAGCGGACATTGGTGATGATCAGTGAGCTCACCCAGATGGCGCTCACTGGTCGGGACATTGCTCGGGACTTCTTCAGGAACCAGGTGTCCCCGCTGCGAAGGAGGGAGCATCCCTTCTTCGAGATTACCGGGTGGCAAGACCTCACCCGCGAGGCGGACTCAGGTAAGTTCCTTTAACTCCTTTTGGATTCTGTTTTGCTTTGGTCTCCACTTGCTCGGGTTCTCACCTTTTGCTCGTGCTGCAACCCCGCGCGAGGACTAGGTAGAAGAACGGGTCGTCGAGATGTTCGGGACCTCTAACAGCAAGGAGTTGATGCGCGGGTGCCAATTTGCACAGAACATGTTCGACCGTAGCGAAGAGGTGAGTGTTCTTTGCAATTCATGCCCGAGGGGTTCTGCCTCAAGCACCCCTGACATCATCCTTGATCATGAAACAAGAGAGGATCGCCCTCAAGATCACGATGGCCGCGATCCAGCCGCTACCACGAGGGGATCCCCCTGCTGCTTCGGGTACGAGGAGGAAGGTGACGACCAGGCGTCATCGACGGACTCCTCCCCCTTCCCCTACTTGGCGCTCCAAAAGGCAGGTCCTGATTAGGCCACCGACCAAGCAACATCTGGAGTATGCCGATAGGCAGAAGGTAAGAGAGCTAAGGTGATGGTTTGCCAACTTCAAGAACAAGAAACCAGCTTTGACGGCTCGCTTGCAACAGCTGGCCGAAGAGGCCAAGAAGGCTGAAACAGCAGCCATCACCTCTACGAGCAAGGAGCAGCTGGAGAAGCAGATCGCAGCCCTCGAAGCTCTGCTGGTGCAGGCGATCGCGAGCCCATCGAAGGCGGCGGCTGAGGAGGAGGAGGAAGAGGACGATGCGCCCCTCGTCAAGAGGAGCCGAAGGTCACCGGGCGTGAGGTCGGCGCGCCCGACCTTGGCCATCGAGGGTGTCGACATGGAGGCGGACGACCCCACGATGGCGTGGGCCTGCGATGCGGCCAAGGAAAGGGTCAAGGCCATCATCGAGTCCTATGTCGCCGCGAGTAAGCCTACCACGGACGATGGCGAGGACACTGAGGATGAAGCCGCAAGGCTTGCAGAAGGTACAATTATTTTGGCCCGCCTGCACGCATTTGCCTTTCTTTTTTTCTGGATGCTCGAGCTAATCCCACTCTGATGACGTGGGCGTGATAGCTCGTCTTTTGTCTTTAGACTTAGGTCAAATAGCTGAATGGGTCATTGACTCTGCAGCAGAGAAGGCGCTCCAACTCGCCGCCGACCTGGTGATGTCCGAGGAGCTCGAGGAGCTTCCTCACAATGACACATTGAAGGTCACAGAGGCCCATGCAGCGTTGGAGGAGCAAGGCTTCCATGGGAGCGGGCAATCTGGGACCCCAAGTCCCAGAGTCGCCGAGGTCTTGCCCGAGGTCCTGAGCATGGAGGCCGTTTGGGTCGCTACCCCGGAGGTCTTGGAGCAGGAGGTTCCTCAGGAGGAGCTCGCCCCTGAGGAATAGTCTCCGCGCGGAGAGCAAGAGCTGGAGGAATTACATCCCCAACCAGGGCCCGTGGAGCAAGTCTTGGAGGAAGATCGTCCCCAAGAGGAGCAAGGCTTGGAGGAAGACCCTCTCCAGGAGGATAGGGACCAGAAAGCGCTCGCTCTCATTGCCCCGAGCATGTCGGGTGTTCGAGGCGATGACAGCCCCCAACTGAGCGATTCGCCTACTCGGGATCGGGGAGACCCTGCTCAGGCTGGGCTCGAGTTCCGGGCCCCGACCCTTAGCCGTGAGCAGACTCAAAGTAATATGATCTGCCGCGCCCTCCTGGTAAGTCTTGGTCTTTCTTCATGTTCACCCCTTTCTCCTACGTTCGTGCATCTAATGTGTTTTCTCTTGCAGTTTGTTGCTAAGTCCATGGAGGACTTCGACGCGGCGACCATCTCCGAGGGCTAGTTTGCCAAGTATCATGGCGAGCAAGAAGCTCGAATTACCAAGCTCGAGTGGCTGAGCTCCAAGCCTCGGACAACACAGAGCTGTGTCAAGCCAAGGAGTTTGCAGTGGATCTTCGGGAAAGGATTTTCCAAAGTACTCTGGACAAATCAATCCTGGAGTCCAAGCACACCGGCCGGGAGGAGAAGGTGGAGAAACTGAGGTAGGAGGTCTCCGAGCTTCGATGGGCCATGAAAGAGGCTACTGAGTCGGCCGACGCGCACTAGAAAGAGGCGTAGCGTCTTTGCCAAGGTGCCATAGAAGGTCGCACAGCTCGGAAGCGGGTCATCGACCTCGAAGTTGAGCTTGACTCCGTTAGGGAGGAGCTTATCATCCTCTAGGCTGAGCAGCAGGGCAGGGCATAGTCGCCAATGATGTAACTTTTGTAAAACAGTTCTTGAGTAAATTTCGCCCCTTTCTTCTCTTTGCTCTAAATGCCTTCTGAATGATCTGAGATTGTCCTGTACAAAGACAGAGCAAACAAAGGGAACAGAGAAAACAACAGAAAAAACTTTGGAGTAATAAAGGACGAGAGGGAATCTAAAAAATGTTGTATTTTGCTAAAAACACGGTTGTTCATCCCTACTAGCCTCCGCTATGAACGGTGGTTGTGCACCATGATTGCGAGCACGAGCTCATTCATAGGAGAGTTAGAGATTTTGGCACATGCCCTTGCGCACACGACCAAAAACACCAAATTTCCTTATTGCGAGCATGGGTTAAGTCGCGAAAGGTACATGCGCGCGGCTTCATCCCCCCACGCGTCTTGACCCATGCCCCTAGATTGCGATCATAGTCGTTCACGTGTTTGGGATACATGTGCACCATATCGTCAATGGTCGTGGCAACCGTTCACGCGGAAGTCGGGGTTGAGCTCTGGACCGTCCAGAGGGTGTCTGTTTGCGATCGTTTCATGCAGCGAAAGGCTACTGCGGACTATGATCGGCTTATGTAGACTTGGTCCTCTGGTGGTGAGCTTGGTGACGTGGCGTTTGGTGCACGCACATTGTCGTTTTGGGCACGTTTGCCAATCTTGAGAATAGTGAAACTGGATCGAATGTTCCTGCCTGTGTCTGCCCCTTATGTCACCAAGATTCTCGGGAGGGGGTGTGCCCTTTGTGCGAGACTGGGTCGGCTGATCGATGGGCAGGGACATTCTCGAAATCTTGGGAAGGGGGGAAAACACAGAGGCAAAAGAAACGAATTTTACAGAAAAAACCAGTTGAGGACGCGAAATGTATAAATGTATTAAATGTAGAACTTACGCAGTTGATCGATGTTCCAAGTGCTAGTGAGCTCTCGACCATTTTCCATTGCCAGGCGAACAACCCCTGGGCGTGTTGCTGAAACGACCGTGTAAGGACCCTCCCACTTGGGGGTTAGCTTGTTGGCCTTTGACAAGTCCTGAACTCAACATAGGACAAGGTCGCCAACTTGCAGGGTCTTTGGTCGTACCGATTTGGCCGTGTGCCTACGGAGAGCTTGTAGGTAAATCGTGGATCGGAGCAAGGCCCGTTCTCGCGTTGCCTCAGCGAGGTCTATGTGCACGAGACGCTCAATCTCTTGGTCGGTGGAACCGACCAAGTACACCATTGGAGACCTGAGCACAATTTCTGTAGGCAGTATGGCCTCTGCACCGTAGACGAGTTTAAACGGGGTTTCGCCTATGGCTCAGCTTGTCGTGGTGCGAACTGACCAGAGGATGGAAGGAAGCTCGTCTACCCAATCCTGCTTGTGCTGGTTGAGGTTCTTAAAGACCCTCTTTTTTATTCCCTGAATGATTTGCCCATTTGCTCGTTCGGCTACTCCGTTGCTCTATGGATGTGCCACGGAAGCGAAGCAAACCTTTGTCCCGATTTCTTCACAATAGGCTTGGAACAGTTCACTGGTGAACTGGGTTCCGTTATCCGTGATAAGGCGGTTGGGGATCCCAAAGCGCGTCACCATGTTGCTTCAGAAGAACCTCTTAGCCGCTTGGGCCTAGATGGTCAATACGAGTTCGGCTTCGATCCACTTTGTGAAAGTGTCTATGGCCACGAGCAAATACTTGCAGCCTTTCTGTCCTCGAGGGAACGGTCCGAGGATATCGAGTCCCCAAGTTGAGAACGGCCACGAAAGCGGGATGGTCTGGAGTGCGTACGCCGGTTGATGGATCTTACGAGCATGGAACTAGCATGCTCGACAAGTTGTCACGATTAACCGAGCATTGTCTATGGCTGTCGCCCAATAATAACCCAGTCGGAAGGCTTTGCTCACAAGTGTCCTGAACGACGAGTGAGCTCCACACATTCCTTCATGGATATCTCGAAGAAGGTATTGGCCTTATTCTTGAGAGATGCACTTAGAGAGGACTCCAAGTGCTCCCTTGTGGTATAGGGCGTCTTCGATCAGTCTGTACTGAGAAGATCGCCTTCTAAGCCGAGAACGCTCGGCTTCTTCCTCGGGCAGTGTCCCATGCGTGAGATATTGGACGAATGGTGTCATCCAACTCGCGCCCTGCTCAAGGAGAGAGACCTGACCGTAAGTCTTTGATGCCTCCTCTACAGAGGGAATGGAGGGCTTGTATAGGTGCTCGACGAGCACCCCCACCGGAGTGGTAGTTTGGGAGGAACCGACCTTGGACAGTTGGTTGGCTAGGGTACTATCCTTCCTGGGGATGTAAAGTACCTCGAAGTTCTTGAAGTACTTTTCCATCTTCCTTACTTCGACCAGGTAAAGCGCCATTGAGGTATCGGAACACTGATACTCCTTTTTAACCTGGTTCATGACCAACTGTGAATCACCCTTCACAATAAGTCGTTGGACTCCGAGTGCTTTGCACGCGCGTAGCCCCGCCAAGAGGCCCTCGTATTCCGCCGCATTGTTGGTTGCGGCGAAGTGCAAATGAACAGAGTACTGAAGTTGTTCGCCCTGCGGGGATACTAATACAACTCCAACCCCCGAGCGTTCGTATGCACGGGACCCATCGAAGTACATGGTCCAGCGACCTTTCAGATTCGGCGGCTCGAAAACGGGTGGAGCTGGGTTTGTCCACTTCGCCACGAAGTCCGCTAAGATCTGGAACTTGATCGCCGTGCGAGCTGAGAATTGGATCTCGAACTCAGCAAGCTCCATGGCCCATTTGGCTATGCGACCACTGGCGTCTTGATTTCTCAGGATCTGCATAAGCGGAAAATTAGTCGGGACCATGATCTTATGTGCCTGGAAATAGTGTCGCAACTTTCTAGAAGCCATCAATAATGAGTATAAAAGTTTTTGAACCCCCGGGTAACGCTCCTTCGGTCCATGTAGCACCTCGCTGACATAGTAGATAGGTCGTTGTGCCCCATCCCTTTCTACTGTTATCACAGCACTCACCGTTTGCGGGGTTGCTGCTAGGTACAACAGCAAAGTCTCCCCCACTTTGGGCGCAGCCAGGACAGGTGATTTGGACAGATACTGTTTTAACTCTTTGAAAGAGCGGTTGGCTTCTTCCGACCAAGTGAAGACATCGTGCTTGCGTAGGGCCTTGAAGAAAGGTAGCCCACACTCACCTAACCGGGAAATAAAATGGCTCAAGGCGGCCATTCGCCTAGTCAAGGCTTGTACCTCTTTCACGCTGGTAGGAGGCCTCGTATTCTCGATGGCCTCAATCTTTTCTGGATTTGCGGCAACACCTTGTGGACTAACTATGTAGCCAAGCACTTTGCCCGCCCTTACACCGAAAACACATTTTTTTGGATTCAACTTTATTCGATGCTTGTTGAGGTTACAAAATGTTTCCTTAAGGTCGAAGACATGACTGGAGGCGAGCTTGCTCTTGATGACTATGTCGTCCACGTAAACTTCCAAATTTGACCTATCTGATCTGGGAAAGTTTTCTGCATGAGGCTCTGGAAGGTTGCTCCGGCGTTCCTCAGACTGAAAGACATGGTCGTGTAGCAAAAAGTCCCGAACGGGGTAATGAAGGAAGTCTTCTCTTCATCTTCAGGTGATATGCTAATCTGGTGATACCCTGAGTAATCATCCAAGAAGCTCATCACCTGGGACTCTGCAGTTGCATCGACCAACTGGTCTATGCGAGGCAGCGAGAAATTGTCCTTTGGACACGCAGTGTTCAAGCCCGTGTGATCGATGCACATGCGCCATTTGCCCCCCTTCTTCTTAACGATGACCGGATTGGCTAGCCACTCCGAATGCTCGACTTCCCGAATGAAGCCGGCCTTGAGGAGCTTGTCGAGTCCCTCTCGGATAATCTGTTGATTCTCCGGGGAGAAACACCTGAGCTTTTGCTGCACTGGTTTTTTGTCAAGCTGAACCGCTAGCCTGTGCTCGACCATTTCCCTTGGGACCCCGGGCATGTCAGATGGCTTCTAGGCGAACACATCTGCGTTTGTCTGGAGGAAAGTGATGAGCTCGAGTTCCTATTTAGGATCCAAAGAGGATCCTAAATGCACAACCATGGTTGGTTCCGCTTCGTTTAGTGGAACAGCCTTGGTCTTCCCCCCAGACTAGAGGGTTACTTTTGGCCGGGAATGCTTCAGCTCGTGATCAGGGCCACGCATTGGTAGTTGCCTGACCATATCCAATGCTCTTTCATCATAGTTCAACGCCGACTTATGGTTCCCCCTTACGATTATCACCCCGTTCGGGCCAGGAACCTTTAAGCACTGGTAAGCATGGTGTGTGGTGGCCATGAATTTGGCCAGAGCCAGCCTACCGAGAATGGCATTGTAGGCTAACTCGAAGTTGACTACCTCGAAGCTGATTAGCTCCGTTCGGAAGTTGCTCGAAGTTGACTACCTCGAAGCTGATTAGCTCCGTTCGGAAGTTGCTCGGACTTCCAAAAGTTATGGGCAAAACGATCTGGCCAAGGGGTTTAACCGAAGTGCCCGGAACGATCCCGTAGAAGGGAGTTGTTATGCTTTTGATCTTGGATCGAGGAATCTGCATCTTGTCCAGGACCTTCACCGAGATTAAATCCAGAGAGCTCCCGCTGTCAATGAGCACCTTGCCCACCGTGGTGTTGCTGATGGTCGGGCTTACAACCATTGGGAGCTTTTGTGGTTTGGTCATTCCAAGGGGACAATTGTAACACCCCAAAATTTTGCTTCCCTTGAATTCATGTGTGATTTGCCACTTTGATGAACTTTTGGAATTTTCTGGAATTTATTTGGATTTATTTGGAATTTATTTGAATTTATTCCATTTTGAAATAATTAAAGAATTTAATTTTGCAAATAAAATTTTTTTTGGAAATATTTTATTTGAGTCCAAAATGATCCAAATATTTTCAATTTTTCCGAAATTTTAAGTCATTTGCTATTTTAATGAATTAAATGAATTATCGGGAATTGTTTTAAATATTAAATCATGGAAAATCAACTCGGGTCAAGATCTTTGTTCATCCGGCCGGGCGAGTCGGACTCGAGTTCGAGTCCGACCGAGCCACGTGACTCGGCCGAACCCACTCCTAAACCTAATCAATCCAGCCGTTGGATCAAGATCCAACGGTGAGATCCGCCGCACGGGTTGAGCCGTGTCCACCCGAACCGTTCGCGCCCGTCCGATCGGGCGCTGATCTGGAACACGTGGACGGTTCTCGTGCCGTCTTCCTCGCGAGTCCGAGCCGGACTCCGCCGAAAGTCTTGTGCAAATGGCAGAATGGAGCTCATACTCGAGCACGCATCCGAGGGCTATTTAATGCCCGCTGATCGCACCAGGACCATAGTGACCCACGCATTCTTGCCTAACCGGCCGAGCTCTAGCCGTAGGTTCGCGAATCGCCGCCAGTAGTTGCGTGAAGCGCCACGCCTTGCCCTCGCTCGCCTGCCGCGTCAATCCTCCGCGCCATTGACCCGATTCGAAACCCGGCAGCGCGCTGAAGACACCATCCATCTCGCCGAACGCGCCCCTAACTGCTATTTGGGTGGTCGCGAATCCTCGGCCGGCCGGCGCAACTCCGCCAGTAAACCATCGGGCCCGACCCGAGAGCTCCACGGCCGTCCGATCAAGATCAAAGGCCCAGATCGTGCCACGCGTCACTCGGTGAGTTTCCCGGTGAAAATCCTAGATCTAATCCCAGCCGTTGGATCTAGATCCAACGCAGGATTCTTGCGCCGCGTATCAAGAAAGCGCATAGGTTGGGTGGATGCGGGCGTTGGATCAAGATCCAACCCGCCTGATCGATCCACGTCGCCCCAAGCACATGAGGCCAAACTCAATCAGTCGGATTTCAAACCAACTACTGTGCAGCGTCCAGAAGCCGCCGCGCCCACGCGCCCAGCAGCGCGTGGTCACCGGCACGCCAGAGGCCGCGTGTCGGCGGCGACTGTGACGCGTCACCCATGGCGTCATCGGTGGACCCTTTGTCGCCAAGACCGTGGTGAGCCCGTGACGTCGGCGATGAGCGTCACCCGAGTGGTCCCATGTCACCACCCGAAGCGTGGGCCGGGTCCACCGATGAATGGACGAGCCGAGCAGTAAGTGAGCCATGACGCGTGACGTCGACGGTAATCGAGGCGACACGTGTCCATGTTGGCCTTAATAATTAATTTCAGAAAAAGAAAATGATTTATTAATTCGAATAATGATTTGATTTTGTTTCAAACTTCAAAGCGCTATAACTTTTGCGTTTCAACTCCGATTTGAGTGATTCAAATTTCTAAATTTGTATAAAATCAAGATCTACTTAAATATAAATTTTATTTAATTTTTGGACTAAAGTTTTCTCTGTAATATTATTTAATTGATTATTTAAACTTTAATAAATCATAACTTTTTGCGTTTTAACTCCGAATTTGTGATTCCAGTTTCTAAAAATCCAGAAAATTATGTTCTCTCTGTTTATGGATTTTATTTGGAGTTTGGGATGTTTTGCCTAGTGTTTATTTGTGTATTTGCTATTTGCACGCTTTACGAGCAGACGTTGAAGTCTTGGGAAGGATTCGAAGGAGAAGTATTAACTCAGGATCCAACTCAAGACCAAGAGCAAAGTACTTTTTGAAGGCAAGTTGTGCTTTGACCATGTTGATCCTATTTGAAATCTATTTTGATTTAAACTATTGTATGCTAGTTCAATTAGAAAAATACTTTGTTTAAACACAGGGTTAGATAAATACCAATTTGCTATATGACACCTTGATTACTTAAGTATGTGCCATGACCCTTTGTCACCCTAGTTGTGGTTTACTAGTTGGACATTATTAAATTACCAACATGGGT
Source organism: Rhipidocladum racemiflorum (assembly GCA_036346355.1). Lineage (NCBI taxonomy): Eukaryota > Viridiplantae > Streptophyta > Magnoliopsida > Poales > Poaceae > Rhipidocladum > Rhipidocladum racemiflorum. Next base: position 28,338,830 of record CM070575.1, on the reverse strand, counting down.
TTGAAGCGGATTTGTAGTATCGCTTAGACACACTCGTGCTCATGACATGATTTTGGACTGATCAAATGTTAATATTGACTTAATGATATATTAGACACTGTTTTGGGAAAAGTATTATGTGATGTTGATGGCACGTGGTGCATGGTAATCAGCTGGGGTTTGATAGCGCGATTTCGGCCAGGGGCATGTGGCAAGAGTCGGGTGGGCCGGTATGGCCTTTGGGGATGTTGATTTGGTTCTTCGGGTAGTCTTGCCTGGTCACTCTAAGGACTTAACCTTGCAAGCCTTTGAACCTGGTCATACTTGCAACCACATGGCTGGAATGGGGCGGCCCTAGTTGACTAAGTCAGCCAAGAGACTCACTTGTGGAGCCTCGGGGTGTCAATTACACCGTTTGTGTGATTGTGCGGGAGCGTATCGTGTCGTGGCGTGGCCGTGATACCCATCTAACGATGTGTTGGTCCCATCGCCTTGGCTAAGGGAAGGGATGGTGTAGAGCCTGAACCGGAGAGGACCACCTTTGTGTTGTTTGAGGCTTAGAAAGGCTTTATTCTGGGGAACTTCGCCTTTGTGGTGTTTGATTGTATCTTGTGGGTAAAGTGCATAACCTCTGCGAGTTTAGAATCTATTTAAATAGCCGAGTCACGATCTTGGACAATGTAACAAAATTCTGATCAAGGGTTAGATTTTCTCAAAAATAACTTTGGTTTGAAAGTTGGGTTGGCTTAATAATGAAGATGATGGAAATATGGTTTAGGATGGGGAAAATGTTTATTAAACTTCTTGAAAAGTTATTTATGCTTTACTTATTTCCTCCGCTTTGAATCTACTTATATTACTTTTCAAATCATATTTCTTGCCAAAAATACCTTGTGCTATTCCTTTGTACCAAGCCATGCATGTAGTATATTAGCACACGTGCATGACTTGCTTTGAGTACCAAGTACTCACCTTGCCTCAACACAATATCGAGTTGAAGAGGAGATTCGCCGGCTTTGGAGGAGGAACTCCAAGAAGATCCGATCTACTTAGGGAAGCGATCGGTTCGTGGTATCTTTGGATGGCGCCATGAAGTTTATTTGATTTTCCGCTATTATTTCTCTTTTAATAAGTTTCGCCTTAGGGCATATATTTGTAACTTGACCATAAGGTCAAGTAACAATTCAGGTTATTTAAATAAAGTACTTTGATAATATCGAATGGTATGATTGTGATATTTACCGATGTTAAGACTGTGCACTAGCGCGTTCTGGACTAGTCTGAATACCTGAGAGGGTCCGGATTTACAAATTCGGGGTCCCGGCTGACAGGTGGTATCGAGCCATACTTGATTTGTAAACTCAACCACTAGCTAGAGCAGTCGTTGTGAGGATAAAACCTATTTTCTAAAAGCTAAAAGTTTGTCAAGATATGAAATTACATCTCGAGTTATCCGCTTATCTCTTTTCTTGTCTCTTGCTGAAATTTTCCCTTACCTTGTTACAATTCTAAAAAAAATTCCGAGTTCTTAGGTAAAGCACTCTTGTGAGAGATGGAGGATGTGTTCAACTTCGTTGATCTGGGAGTTGGTCACGCTGAACTTTGGCATATGCTCTGGACTCTCGGAGATTTTGAGAAGTAAGCGTACCAAGTGGTGATCGCATGCCGGGATTGATCAAGGCTTGTGACGTGAGGATTGAGTACTGCTAGGAAAAAGGGCCTGAGCAATCGCTTAGATACAGCTACCTTTGCCAGGAGATCTACAATGCGTGATGGGTATCCAAGAAGTATCACGACCGGCGCAATGGCGACACATTACCCGTGATCTATCGCCAGAGAGGTGGAATGCAGTGTTCATACCATCCAGCGCAGCGATAACCTTCTTGACGAAGGAGATTCGGGATACGAGGATGCCACGATTTACCACGGTTGGCACGATTTATTGTCGCCAGGGAGGATGTACTAGATAATACAAGCAAGACTCTGAAGGCCCGCGGAGATCACGGCCAGAGAAGAACGGTGGCGGGAAGCTCAAGAGTATAGGCACACCTTGCGAAGGATTGACGAGTTGGAGATGACTTTGCGGACGGACCCGAGCTAGTACTTTCGAGCTACGAGCGATCCTGAGGAGGTCGATCTCGATGAGGACATCGCTTCTTCAACTACCACGAGAGGACACAATTCTGGACATGGCGTCGTTTGGCGCCTATGCCCACGACACCGTGCCCAAAGCCGTGGAGGTTTTCTCGATGAGTGAGCATAGGTTCTATAGTGAGACTCCTTCGGCAGAGTCGAGTCATAGAATAAAGAAGTCACCCTTTAGGCGTTAGACTCGAGTTAGTTCGATTTGGATTTGCTTTGTTTGCTGAGTAATGCGGTATGTGTTGCAAGCGCCTTAGGCATTGTAAGCAACCATACCAAGTTATTAATAATAAAGTTGGACCTTAAGGTTACACCTTCGCCCATAAAGTTCCATATTACTTGTCTATTCTGTTTCCCTCTCATCTCTAAACCTAGAGCGAATCAGCAGATGGTGAATACCCGTGGAAACTTTGGAAGCAATGGGAGTGGATCTCGTACAGAAAACCCACAATGATGGAGCACCGGCACCGAATCATGGATATGCTGAATTTTGGAGCATTTCTTGCTGCCGATTCGATTGATGCATGCTATGATGCAACAAATGCAGCACGTCACGCTTCAGGCCACTTTGCTAATCAAGTTAATCGGGGGCCACGCTTGAGAATACAAAGTGTCGAGTTCATGAGAACTCACCCACCCACTTTCTCTGGGAATGCCAATCCATTGGAGGCCGATGATTGGTTAAGATCAATTGAGAGGAAGCTACACATAGCTCAATGCATAGGAAATGAAGGTACTCTACGCTTCTCATCGGAAGGAAGAATGCGCCGAATGGTGGGAAAACCACGTGCCACGCAAGAGAACCCTCAAGATATCACTTGGGAAGAGTTCTGTTTGCATTAAAGCCGGTATCACGTGCAAGGAATCATGGACCTTAAGAAGGAGGAGTTCAGAAGCAAGGTAATGTTGGCCGAGCTACGAACAAGTTCACACAGCTACGCTACGCTACGAGGATGTAGCGGCAGATAAATCGAGCGATCTCGTTTTATGAAGGGACTCAACTCGGATTGCAAGTAAGTTGATCACCCACACCTTTCGGATTTCCAAGAGTTGGTGAATAAGGCGCTTATTCTTGAGGACAAGCGCAAGGAGCTGGATGAGAAGCGAAGCGCGGGAGGCAAGCTTGACAAGGATCACGCGAACGCATAGCAGCGCTGAGAGTTGCACCAAATCAATTCTTGATTCCAACCAGAATGCAACAAGGACACCATCTCAAAGACTAAGACTGTCTAATCAAAACTACAAACCCCAGCCCCCGCTAAGGCGCTTCTCAGTCGATGAAGACGTTGAGGCCATTGCTACAAGCTCGCAACAAGCAGGACCTTGCCATTGTCCCAAGAAGGCGGGGAGTGATTCGGGCTTCAACCTAGGAACCACCCACTAGGGCGCCCGGCAGAGCCACACCCTGCATCAGTGGTGAGAGGCCGAGTCAACCATGTCACCGCGGATACGCTGCGATACTCACCAGACGTGTAAATCGGGTAAATTGTTAACTCGATACTGCAACATGATTTTGTTTGACTCTGGAACTTCGCATTCGTTTGTTTCGCAAGAGCTTTGCTACTAGAAATGATTGGAGGATTGCAAGGCTTAAGTGCATGCTTTTAGTTCAAACCCTGGTTCGAACTCCGAGCGAAAGTAGGATGTTCCGGTGAGAATCTTGATAGGTGGAATAGAGTTCCTAGCAAACCTTATAGTTTTGGAGACCCGGACCTTAGGCGTCATATTGGGAATGGATTGGTTATCCAAGCACAAGGCGTGTTGGATTGTGGACGAAGGACTATCTCAGTTGAGAGCCGTGTGGGAAGAAAGTGGAATTTCAAGCCACTTCTGATTAGAGATGGACAGTTGATGGTTAGCAGTACCAAGGCAATCAGCATAGAGGATGTCCCAAGAGTGAATGAGTACCGATGTTTTTCCCGAAGATCTACGGTATGCCGCTTGAGGCAGGAGGACATAGAGTTTGTGATAGAGCTTGTATGCAATGCACCGATAGCAAAGAGACCCTACCGGATGTCCACCGAGGAGTTGGTAGAGATGAAGAAGCATTAGAGGAGTTAATGGAGAAAGGATTTATCCAGACCAAGTTAAATGGCAGTGGAGCACCAGTTTTGTTTGTCAAGAAAAAGGGCGGGAGTTTCGGGATGTGCATTGACTACCAGTGCACTCAATGAAATCACCGTGAAGAATAAGTATCGCTACCCAGATTGATGATTTGTTTGATCGATTAAGAGGAGCCGAGTTTTCTCCAAGATTGATCCTGCGAGATCGGATACCACGATTGAAGATCCGATCGAGAAGATATTCAAACCTGCATTCTCGTCAAGATATGGACATTCTGAGTTCTGATTATGTCCTTTGGGTGACGAATGCGACTTATTTCATGAATATGATGAATAAGGTGTTCATGGAATATTTGGACAAGTTTGTCGTCGTGTTCATAGAGCGATATCCTAGTCTACTCCAAGACAGAGGATGAACATCTAGAACACTTAAGGCGAGTTTTGGAAAAGTGAGGACAACTTTTAGCCAAGTTCGTAAGTGTGATTTTTGGAAGGACAAGGTGGAGTTTCTTGGACATGTAATGACCAGAAGGAGTCGCCGTAGATCCAAGCAAAGTAAGCTGTATGTTACATTGGGAGTAGAAAGCGTGACCCGATTCGGAGTTTCCTTGGAATGGCGGGATACTCATCGCCGCTTCATCGAAGGCTTCTGACAATTATGAAACCTCTTTACGCAATTGCTGAAGAAGGAAAGAAGTTTGCATGGGCGCCAGAATGTGAGAAAGGATTTCAGGGAGCTGAAGAAGCGATTGACATCGCATGCAGTGTTAGTTCTCCGGATGTTGCTCAACCCCGATATTTATTGTGACGCATCGCGCCAAGGACTTGAGATGTGTCTTTGTCACGAGAATGGAAAGTCGCCGCTTATGCATCAAAGCGATTGAGGCGCATGAGGAGAATTATCCGACACATGACTTAGAGTTAGCTAGTAGTGCATGCTTTGAAGATATGGCGTCACTATCGATTGGAAGCAGATGTAAGTATATCACGATCATAAGAGCCTTAAGTACATATTCACCCGTCGGATTTGAATGAGGCGGAGATGGCTAGAGTTGATCAAGGACTACAATGTTGGAATCCATTACCATCCGGGAAGGCCAACGTAGTAGCCGATGCTCTGCTCTGAAAAGCCATACAGTGAGTGCGTTACTAGCCACAAGTCGTGATGAGTTATGGGAGGATTTTCAAAAGATGAAGATTGAGGTTGTACCTAAGCGGATTCTTGGCCGCATTGGAAGTAAAGCCTACTTTAGAGGACAGATCCAGAGAAGGGCAGAAGGATGATGACAAGATCCGCAGGATTAAGTCCAAAGAAGGAAGGCAAAGCGGAAGGACTTCAAGTTGGATGAGCAAGGCCACGTTGTGGATGAAGGATCGCATTTGTGTGCCTAACAAGAAGGAGTTAAAACAGCGATTACGGAAGAAGCCCATGACTCCAAATACTCAATTCATCTGGACAGCGCCAAGATGTATCAGGATCTGAAGGAGAGATGCAGTGGCGAGTATGAAAGCGTGAAGTTGCGAGGCATGTTGCATTGTGCGGCGTATGCGAGAAGTCAAGGCAATGCATCGAGAGACCAGCAGGATTGCTCGTGCATGACCAAAATACACGAGTGGAAGTGGAGGAAATCGGAATGGATTTCATTACCGGTTACCGAAGACTCAAGAGAGTTATGACTCCATATGGGTTATAGTGGATCGCTTGACTAAAGTAGCCATTTTATCCCGTGAAGACCACACTCGGAGATAAATTAGCGAATTATACATGACCGGATTATGCTGTTTGCACGGAGTGCCAGAGAGATTGTATCAGACAGAGGAACCCAATTTACCTCAAGGTTAGAATAAGTTGCATGAAGCCATGGGAACCCAAGTTTGAACTTCAAGACTTATCATCCACGAGGCGGATGGATGACCAGAAAAGTCAACTGGTCTGGAGGATATGTTGAGAGCTTGTGCATTGGCTTATGCTACCTCTTGGGATAAGAGTTTAGTATCTTTGAGTTCGATTACAACAATAGTTATCGAGGCTAGTTTTCAGATGTCACCTTTTGAGGCCTTTGTATGAGTGACCTTGGACGCCATTGAATTAATGAGATCGGGCGGAGCCAGTGTCTTGTGTCCTAAAATATTCTTCAAGAGTGAAGAAAGATCGCTATGATTAGGGAGAGAGAGGTTGAAGATAGCCCAATCTCGACAGAAGAGTTATGCGACAATCGTCACGAGATTTGAGTTTTGAACGAGAAGACTTTGTTTACCTCGAGTTACGCCTCTCGGGGGAGTTAAGAGGTTCCATGCCAAGAAACTTGCACCCGTTATGTTGGACCATTTAAGATTTTGAGTCGCGAAGTTGCTTATCACCGAGTTACCCATGATCGTTAGTGAGGAGTACATGATGTATTCCATGTGTCCTAGCTTAAAGAAGTGTCTGAGTTCTGAGGAAATGCAGGAACAGCTAGAGTCAATTGAGTTGCAAGAGGATTTGACTTATAAGGAGTATCGTAAGGATTCTAGACACAATGGATCAGAAACTAGAAACAAGTCAACCGTTTGCAGAGTTCGGTGGGCAACCATGAAGAAAGCGAAGCGACTGGGGCCAAGAGGATTTGAAGAAAGAGTTTTCGAACCTATTCCTTTAGTAAGCCCCAGATCTCAAGGGTGACGATTCTATTAAGGGGGGAGGTTTGTAACACCCCAAAATTTTGCTTCCCTTGAATTCATGTGTGATTTGCCACTTTGATGAACTTTTGGAATTTTCTGGAATTTATTTGGATTTATTTGGAATTTATTTGAATTTATTCCATTTTGAAATAATTAAAGAATTTAATTTTGCAAATAAAATTTTTGGAAATATTTTATTTGAGTCCAAAATGATCCAAAATATTTTCGAATTTTTACGGAATTTCTACGAGTCATTTGCTATTTTTAATGAATTAAATGAATTCTTGGGAATTGTTTTAAATATTAAATGTTTGGAAAAATCAACTCGGTCAGAAATCTTGTTCATCAGGCCAGAGTCAGGACTCGAGTTCGAGTCAGGCAGCCACGTGACTCGGCCAGAACCCATCCTAAACCTAATCAATCCCAACCGTTGGATCAAGATCCGTGAGATCCTCTGCAGGTTGAGTAGTGTCAGGCCCGAACCGTCGCGCCCGGTCCGATCGGGGGCCGCTGATCTGAACACGTGGGCGGTTCTTCCGTCGTCTTCCCCGCAAGTCGGCCGGACTCCCGGCAAAGTCTTGCCAGTATCGACTAGGGGCTCGCCTGAGCCGCATCCGAGGGCTATTTAATGCCGGATCGCACCGAGACCTCCGTGACTGCCAGACTTCTTGCCCTAACTCGTAGAGCTCTAGCCGCCGTAGGTTCGCGGAATCGCTCGCCAGTAGGTTGCGTGAAGCGCCCGCGCGATCCTTGCCTCGCCTACGCGCCGTCCGCGTCCTCCGCCGCCATTGACCCCAGATTCGAAACCCCGGGCGCGCTCGAAGACACCATCCATCTGCCGTAGCACGCCCCATTGCCCGTTTGGGTGGTCGTCCTCGGCCGGCAGCTGCCAACTCGGCCGTGAAGCCATCGCCGACCCGAGCTCCACTCAACCGTCCGATCAAGATCCAAGGCCCGGATCGTGCCCGTCACCTCGGTGAGTTTCCGTTGAAAATCCTAGATCTAATCCCAACCGTTGGATCTAGATCCAACGGCTTAGGTTCTTGCGCGTATCAAGAATCGCACGGAGTTAGGTGGATACGACCGTTGGATCAAGATCCAGCCCCGATCGATCACGCGCCCCAAGCACATGAGGCCAAACTCAATCCCGGCCGGATTTCAAACCAACGGCCACGGTGTGCCACGCGTCGGCGAAGCCGGCAGCCGCTACCAGGCGTCGTGGCGTGAGCGACACGCAGAGGCGGCGTGTCGGCCACATACCGTGGCGTCACCCATGGCGTCGCCGGTGAGAACCCACCAGCACCGTGGTGAGCCCAGACGTCGGCGATAGACGTCACGGTAGTCCCACATATCGGCCCTGGCGAAATGTGGGCCGGTCCACTGTGGAACGAACGCGCGTGGCCATGAGCCCATGAGCCGACGGCGTCAGCTACCAATCGAGGCTGACACGTGTCCATGTTGGCGCCAATAATTAATTTCAAAAAAGAAAATGATTTATTAATTGAATAATGATTTGATTTTGTTTCAAACTTCAAAGCGCTTATAACTTTTGCGTTTCAACTTTCCCGATTTGAGTGATTCAAATTTCTAAATTTGTATAAAATCAAGATCTACTTAAATATAAATTTTATTTAATTTTTGGACTAAAGTTTTCTCTGTAATATTATTTAATTGATTATTTAAACTTTAATAAATCATAACTTTTGCGTTTTAACTCGAATTTGATTCCAGTTTCTAAAAATCCAGAAAATTATGTTCTCTCTGTTTATGGATTTTATTTGGAGTTTTGGGATGTTTTTGCCTAGTGTTTATTTGTGTATTTGCTATTTGCACGCTTTACGAGTAGAGCGTTGAAGTGGAAGGATTCGAAGGAGAAGTATTAACTCAGGATCCAACTCAAGACCAGAGCAAGTACTTTTGAAGGCAAGTTGTGCTTTGACCATGTTGATCCTATTTGAAATCTATTTTGATTTAAACTATTGCATGCTAGTTCAATTAGAAAAATACTTTGTTTAAACACGGGGTTAGATAAATACCAATTTGCTATATGACACCTTGATTACTTAAGTATGTGCCATGACCCTTTGTCACCTAGTTGTGGTTTACTAGTTGGACATTATTAAATTGCCAACATGGGTTTGAGACCGTTGTAGTATCTCGCTTAGACTGCACGTGCTCATGACATGATTTTGGACAATCAAATGTTAATATTGACTTAATGATATATTGAACCTGTTTTTGGGAAAAGTATTATGTGATGTTGATGGCACGTGGTGCATGGTAATCAGCGGGGTTTGATAAAGCGATTTTCGGCCGGGCATGTGCAAAGAGTAATCAGATGGGCGATATGTGCTGAGGATGTTGATTTGGTTCTTGGGTAGTCTTGCCCTGGTCACTCTAAGGACTTAACCTTGCAAGCCTTTGAACCGGTCATACTTGCAACCACATGGTCGAATGGGGCGGCCCTAGTTGACTAAGTCGCTAAGGACTCACTTGGAGCCTCGAGGGTGTCAATTACAGTTTGTGTGATTATGCGGGGGGCGTATATGGTCGTGGCCGGAATGCCCATCTAACGGTGTGTTGGTCCCATACTTCGCCTTGGCTAAGGGAAGGATGGTGTAGAGCCTGAAGCAGGAGAGGACCACTGTGTTGTTTGAGGCTTAGAAAGGCTTTATTCTGGAACTCGCCTTTGTGGTGTTTGTGTATCTTGTGGGTAAAGTGCATAACCTCCAAGTAGAGTTTAGAATCTATTTAAATAAGCAGGAGTCCAGTCTTTGGACAATGCTCGGGAATTACAGTCCAAGGGTTAGATTTTCTCAAAAATAACTTTGGTTTGAAAGTTGGGTTGGCTTAATAATGAAGATGATGGAAATATGGTTTTAGGATGGGGAAAATGTTTATTAAACTTCTTGAAAAGTTATTTATGCTTTACTTATTTCTCTTGCTTTGAATCTACTTATATTACTTTTCAAATCTTGTTTCACATCGCAAAAATACCTTGTGCTATTCCTTTGTACCAAGCCATGCATGTAGTATATTAGCTTTGCGGCGTGCATGACTTCTTTGAGTACCAAGTACTCACCCTTGCCTCAACACAATATCAGTTGAAGAGGAGATTACGCCGACTTTGGAGGAGGAACTCCAAGAAGATCAGATCTACTTAGGAAGCCAGCCCGGTCGGTTACTGTGTAGTATCTTGGATGGCGCGCAAAGTTTATTTGATTTTCATTGCTATTATTTTCTCTTTTAATAAGTTTCGCCTTATAGGCATATATTTGTAACTTGACCATAAGGTCAAGTAAATCGATTGGTTATTTAAATAAAGTACTTTGATAATATCGAATGGTATGATTGTGATATTACCCGATGTTAAGGTATTATTACTAGCGCGTTCCTGGACTAGTGCTGAATACACAGAGGGTCCGGATTTGCAAATTCGGGGTCCCGACAACAATCATCCTTGGAGAAAGTGAGGGACAGCTCGGACCACTTGAGCTGTTACACGGGAGGTTTACCCTGAGTGACGTGATGAACTTCTCATGCGGCCTCCTTCAAGTCCCGACGGGACTTGTAGGCGAAGAAGCCCCCGAATATCACTACGATGTGGTTTTGGGGCTCCTGATACTCCATGTCGTCATCCTCATCAGCGTGTTGCTTGCCCTTGCTGTTCTCGCCCTGCTCCGGGAGTGTTGGCATGGGGCCTTTGCCATTGTAGAACTGTTCCAGGCGGATGGCCCATGTTCGGCAGTTTCGCAGGTCGTGCCCGTGCGCCTGATGGAGCGGGCAGAACTGGTTGTTCGACGGGTTTACTTGGTCGTCGCGAGCTTGGTCGTTGCGATGCTGAAATGGTCACCCCTGCCTCGAGCATTGAACCCTCGACGCTGTGGAAGGGATGCACGAGGTTGCTGCTGCTCGACGGCAGCAACTATATTTGGCGTAGGCTGTTTCTTCTTCTTCTTTTTGGTCTTTTTCTCCACAGAGTTTGAGCCTTTTTTGCTCGTGGAGGCCTCCAACCCAGGTTGAGGTGGTAGCTTGCCCTCGTCCAGCATCTTCTTCCACTGGACGGCTTTGTCAGCGTTCACATACCGATCGGCGATGCGGAACAGTTCATTGGCCGTCAGATCCGGGTGTATCTCCAAGTCTTGTGTGAAACGAACATCTCGCACCCCAAACTTGAAAGCTCGGACGACAGCCTCGTCCGAGATGTTTGGGATCGAATTTCGAACCTAGATAAATCTCTGAACGAACTGACTCAAAGTCTCGCCCTCTGTCTGAATCAAGCGCTCAAGGTCGTGCTCTTTCCCCGGACGGATATAGCAACTTTGAAAGTTTGCTCAGAGCGCAGCGCTGAGCTGCCTCCAGGAGCGGATTGACCCTTCTTTTTGATTGAAAAGCCAGGTCTGAGTGGCCCGTTGAGGACCGTTGGGAGGAAGTTCGCCATGACTCCCTCATCACCTCCTGCTGCCAAGATTGCCGTGGTGTAAATCGAGAGAAATTTGTCCAGGTTTTGGGTCCCATTGAATCTCTCGATGTGCCCGGGCTTGAACTTGTTGGGCCACAAGACGTTTCGAAGGGAGCTTGTGAATGCTCGGCATCCAAAGACTGGAGCGTCGTAGCGATTCCTCTAGCTGCGATGATCATCCTGACCATCACTATTTCGTGGGCTAACGTGTGGGCCAAGCCTAGAGAAAACTTCCCTAGGCCAGCGTGTTGAGGAGCGTTCCGTCGCGGAACGCTCGAGGTCAGGGCGAGCATTCCCACGATATCGCGAGGTCGCTCGGGAATTACTCCGAGAGTTCTCATGACGTAGGTTGATTGTCCCATGTTCCTTCCGATCAAGACTTCGAGACTCCTCTCGGTGGGAGCGGATCGGAGTACGCTCCTGGTGTCCCTGGGGAACTCTCCGGGTGCCCTCGTCGCAGGGCGGATTCGAGATCTTCAGGTCCGCGGCAAGTCTTTCCACATATTCGGCCATGACTGCACGCATTGCCTCCAAGTCTACCTGCTCGGGGAAGTTTTGGAGGTCGCACACGACCACCGCTAAGGCCTGCAGTCATTCCCGGTTTCGAAGGATGAGTGGAGGCGAGCTTGGGCGACGTGCTGGTGCATGTTCCGGGGTGCGACTTCCATGGGAATTCTCGCGAGCAGTCACACCCTGCTTAGAAACCTGTTTCTCACGAGCTTAGTGTCGGAGGCTCGCCAAGGTCTTGTCTAGGGATGCTTCCAAGTGGTGCCTGGCCACCTCATAACGGTCCTGATGAGCAGCCCCCGAGGATTCCATCTCGGGGCCGACGTCGCTTCCCGCCATGTTAACATTGCGGGAGTAAGATTATCGTGAGGGGGACATCATGGTATCTCCCCGCGATGCTGTCTCTTGATCGAGCTTGATATGGTCTGGGATATCTAGACCATCGTGGAGCCCATCGTAATCATCATCTTCATCTTCTTCGAGGGCATCGAGCTGAGAGCGAAGAAATGATTCTCGCGCTGCAGCTACCGGGGAAAGGCTCCCAGCTTCGGTGTGTCCATCTGGGTTGGTCACACCGGCCATGCCATCATTGGAGTAGTACATATCATCGTCTTCGACATCGTCGAAGGTACTAAAGTCGCGGGTGTCTCCGGAATTCGACATCTTCGGGGACTCTTCACGGACGGAGTTTGACAAAGTCAATCCCCACGGACGTCCCCAGCTGTCGACGATTGGGGAACGGGCCCCCGCCGAGCTTACTTGTTGAATGAGGGATCAACCAAGTCTCCTTCACCCGTGAAGGGGTGGCGTCCGAAGGATGCTTGAGCACAGGGAGACACTGTGAATTATCCTGGTTTAGGCCTCCCGCGGTGGAGATAATAGCCCTACTCCAGTGGTATTGAGTATTGATGTGTATGTAATTGTCTGCTTGTTCTCTCCCCCCTGCCGGGGGCGCCACTAAATACTAGTTATCATTATTTACATATGGTAACTGATCCCCAGGATTACGCTTATTACCATTCTTGACGTGTCCTTGATTCTCGCCATGCTTGATTTCTTGGCATAACTTCCCTGGATCTCCGTCAAACTGATTGCCACTTTCTTGTTAGTGGTTTGACCACGTCTTTGGCCATCGTCGAACATTCCCTTGGTCCGGTTCAACCAACCGGTGCCTTCCCGAGCAAGGTTGCTCGTACTTGTCTTCGAAGCCCGTAGCCGAACAAGTTTCGTTGAGGCTTGACGAGTATGCTCGCGGCCGAGCATGGGGTCATTCGAGGTCCTTTCTTGGGCATCCCGTCCAAGGGTGTCCATGGTCGGTTGGCATTGGCCGTCGGGGCAAAAAGGTCCAATATTCCAATCCCTGACATAACCCCTTGAGTAAAATAATGTACACCACACATGATCAAAACTCTACATTCTATATAGGAAATAATGAGGAAAAATGCACATCTTACATAAATAAGATTTTGCACCATACTTAGGAGCATTCATAATCAAGACTGTGCATCATGAGTAAGAGGTAACAAAGAAATACCTTAAAACTTAAATTCGAATTATTGCACCCAGTCATCTTAAGAGCTGTCTAGGACACGTAGGAGCATTTCTCAACGCTGACAAGCTAGACAGGGCTCACTCAGGCAAGTCGCCCTTCGATCATGTCTTATGAACTGTTTTTGTGGGTTATGAATTGTTTTGAAATCTTTGCATGTGAACCAAAAGGTTTATTTCCAAATAAAGTAAAATATGTCAAGTGGATTAGGTAGATCCAGTGTGTGATTTTGATGAGATTGGACCAGAGAGGTCTAGTAGTAAAACCATAACCCAGGTAGGGTTGTGGAGATATTTGGTAGGTAGAAGAGTTCAGGGAAGAACAACCTAGGTAGGGTTGATGTGAGAGTCAAGACTCCTCTACATAGGATATCACTTAATGACATAACCAAACTGACGCCTACTTCAAAAGCGGCGCAAACCGTGCTGACCATAGTCTTGGAATGGGACGGGCTAAACCAAGTAACCGACAAGTAACTGACTCTGCCACGGTTGAGAAGGTGACTACTACTAGGGGATGAGCAGTCACCATAGGGCGAGACGTCAAGGGAGGAGTCTCGACCCGTGAGCCATTGGTGAGGCAAGGTGGAACTAGGCAGAGATCAAAGTACGGTTGGCCAAAGGTTCTGTTTCCTTGGCTTAGTCGTGTGCCAAAGGTAGCGCATACTTTGGCCAGATGTTACAAGCCAAGTGATGCTATGGGCAAAGCAATACACCTCTGATTAGAGTTAAAAATGTGATATCACTCCTACCTTTCGGGTTTGGAAGTGCGTCGTGTGGGTTTTCCTCTAACACAGGTTGTAATATCCCACGTTGCTCTGTCGTCATTAGATTTCTAAATTAAAACTTGACATTTTCCATCAAATGGGTAAAGAATGGATATTTTGTTTAAAGAGTTACTTTAGAATCACGGTTTGGTGGTCGGAGGTACCTGGCTTGGTAGCCAGGATGACATACATATTAGTATATAAATTCATGCATCAACTTTTTGTGGCTTGATAAGTATTAGAGTACTCAGCCTTGTTTTGTTGTTTTTTTCAGATGGGTCATCCATGCTAATTATAATGGAGTAGAGGACGAAGTTCATTATTAAGTGAATGTTGTTGATGCTGCTAATGATGTTCTACAATGTACGGGAAAATTTGAGACCATGACTGGTGGAGTCAAAGACCATTAGGAGGGAGGCACTAGAGTTCTATATTTGGATAAGTAGGCGGTGTAGTCTACACTGCAGTCAGACCTAAGGAAACACTATATGTGCTATATGAATAAGATACCATCTACTAAACGGTGAAAAGTTATATTGGTGCATGCCGCTGTTTTTCTTAGCTGATCCTGACGCAGCTCTGTTCTGTGGTGGTCTCGCAGTGTCTGGCTGATTGGGCAAAGCGGGGGTGTCACACCAAAGGCGGCCCCGCAAGTTGCAGGGGTTGGTGGGTTGACAATGGAAGGGGACTCAACTTCCTATCTATATGAGGAAGAAACCCCAAGATGAGGATACTGCACCAACAGTATCATCATACCAAATACCAGAAGTACTCTGAGCTTATCTGCACTATGCTAGAAGCAAAGAAATATGATAAACTCCTGATGAAGAATCATCATATTATTCCCAATGGGATATACAAGAAATGCCTGAAGCACATGCAAATGCTCAACAAACTAGCAATAGCCATGGCTGCGGAAAGGGTCAAAGGCGTCAAAGGGGGAAATAGACGAATGCCAGAATATAGAAAGGAAGAGGCAAACCCCAGTGGAGAGGTAAAGGTAAAGGCTAAGGGAGGTTCCAGAAGAAAGACTTAGCCAACAAAGCTACTAAACCTCCACAACCATGCTTTAGGTATGGATGCATTGACCATTGGTCTCGCAATTGCTGCATCCCGAAGCATTTGGTGGACCTGGTCTCGCAACTGCTGCATTCCGAAGCATTTGGTGGACCTTTACATGTAATCTATTAAGAAAATCTAGAAGACCCAAGGGAACAAAATTGAAACACCCTTCACCACTCAACCTGTCATTGAGAAGGAAACCAGGAAGAATGATGACATAGACTACAAAGAAGTTCAAAGAGGACCTCTTCGGCTATAGAAACTCTCCCATGGATGAAGATGACCATCTTGTGACGGAACTAAATGAGTTCCAGAAGAATACCTATGGTTCCCAGGAGGACATCTATGATTATGGAAATATACAGTAGTCTTCTAATAACTCCTTTTTCTAGTCGATGTCACATTTTTCTTATAACTCTCCTTTAGAGTCTACGTTATCAGTTTAGTTTTTAAGTTTTTGAATAAACATTAGTCTACGCTCCTATTGAGTGATTATTATTTAAAGTTATGTAAATTTTTATTTCCCAGATGTTGATTCTTTTATTAGGCTATTCTTTGCTCTATATTTTCAATATGTTCCTGATACAACAATGTATTGATTGTTAATCATTCCATTAATATATAATAATGTACTATCCAATGGCGGGGAAAGAAATATGTCTTGTAGATAATTGCACCACAAATTCAATTCTTAGGGAAAATAAATATTTCCATACTTTGACTAAGAAAAGTAAAAATATTATGACTATCGTCGGAAGTGTTGCCCTTATTGTTGGCACTAGAATAGCTATCATAGTTCTCACAATGGGTACTCGTGTAATAATAGAAGATGTCCTCTTCTATCTTGAGTCTAGTCGTACTCTATTGAGTTTCAAGGAGATTCATCTGAATGGTCTACACATGGAGACAAAAAATAAGAATGGTACATAATACCTACTCATGACTAAGTTTGACGGTGCCATAAACGCGTGGCTGAAAAACTTCCTTCGTTCTCGTCGACATTATACTATACATATATAAAACATAAAGTTTATGTTGAGATGAAAACATACTTAAAAACCTAGAAATATTTAAGATATGCTATAATTGACTAGGTCATCCTGGGGTGAATATGATGAGAAAAATCATCAATAATTCTGCTGGCCATAATATAAAAACTACAAACTTTTCTAGACCTGAAGACTTCTTATGCTCTGCTTGTCCTAAATGGAAGCTCATAATTAGACCCTCTTAGCTAAAGGTTACGAAAGAATCAATGAATTTCCTGGAGAGAATTGAAGGTGATATCTGTGGAACTATCCAGCTCCTGTCAGGCCCCTTTAGACATTTTATGGTCCTAGTAGATGCCTCTACAAGATGGTCCCATATATGTTTCTTATCTACTCGGAACCATGCTTTTGTCAAATTATTAAATTAAGAGTCTCATTTTCAGATGAAAGGATCAAGTCCATATGAATGGACAATGCTGGCAGTTTACCTCAAAGACATTTAATGATTATCGTATAGCTCTAGGCACAAACATAGAGCATTTAGTACCTTCTATCCGCATAGAAAATATCATTGCAAAGCCATCAATTAAAAGAATAAAACTTGTTGCTAGGCCACTCTTGTAGAATTGTAGGTTACCCTCCGATGATTGGGGCTACATAGTGTTGCATGTTACTGTATTAATTCAACACAAACCAACTATATACCACAAAATTTCCTCTTTGCATATAGTGCGTGGAAAAGAACCGAGTATTTTCCATCTGCGAATATTTTGTTGTGTTATATACATGCCAATTTTACCACCACAGCGTACATCCATGGGCCCTCACCGGAAGTTTGGGATCTATGTATGTTATCAAGCTCTATGAATTATTAAATACCTTGAGCCTGTGATAGGGGATATGTATATGGCTCGGTACGCTAATTGTATCTTTGATGAGGATAATTTTCCAGCATTAGAGGGAGAAAATTACCATACTAAAGAATGCTAGAAAATAGATTGGATTGTCATGGGTGTTCAATCCTTAGACCCACGCACTAAAGGATTCAAACTTGATGTTCAAAGGATAATAAATCGGCAACAAATACCTAATAACCCTCCAGATGCCTTCATTGATCAAAAGGGAGTAGTAAAATCTTATATACCTAAAGTAAACGCATAAATAGTAAAAATAGCCCCAGAAGGACATTGGATCCACTTTTACCCCTCTTGATAAGAAGAGGGGGAGACTTCTGGGCACACGTGACTCAATTCCGCAGAAACGTCCGTAGAAATAGAGAACTGAACAAGCGAGAACACTACCTAAGACAATAGAAGAAGCTCAACCTGACATTGAGTAAATCTCTTAAGTGAGCCATCATGAAGATTGTAACCCCAACGAATATTTATGCGCACAATTTGATGCTAGGAAGTTAGAGTAGCCAGACTATCGTTGTGGAAAATCACAAGGAGCTGGAAGATATTAATGAGGAAATCTCTACTAATTATGTGGATTCAGAAGAGTTGTACGAAAGGAAGGCTACATTTGTTGAAATATATTTTGCCTCAAAGATTGTTGAATCTCTTGATCGGGATCAGGACCCAAAGTGCATGGCAGAGTGCTAGAACAGCTCAGATTAGGTCAAATGAAAAGAAACAATTGAGGAATAATTGCACTTGCTTAATAAAAAGAAAGTGTTTAGTCCTATTGCCTAAACTCCTCCTAAAGTGTTCCCTGTAGGATCAAAATAGGGTTTCATTCAGAAAAGAAATGAAAACAACCAGGTGGTGAGATATAAAGTGAGGCTTGTAACACAGGGGTTCACGCAGAGACTCAGCATTGATTACGATGTAACTTACTCCTGTATTGAGTGGAATAACATTTTGATATTTAATATCAATGGCAGCTAGCTTGAGCTAAACAATGCAGTTGATGGACGTAGTGACCACATATTTATTTGGATCACTGGATACTGATGTTTGTATGAGAGTTACTGAAGGAGTTAAAATTCTGCATCCTAATAAAAGTAATCGCAACATCTATAGCGTCAAACTGCAAAGCTCACTATGCAAATTAAAATAGTCGGGAGAGAATGTGGTACAACCGACTTAGTGAGTTTCTCCTAAATAAGGGTTACTCTAATGATGATGATTATCCCTATGTATTGATAAAGAAAACCCAGAATGGATTATGTATCATCTCATTCCGTGTTGATGATTTGAATATCATCAGAACTACGGAGGATATAAAAGAAGCAAGTTCTTACCTTATAACGGAGTTTGAGATGAAAGATTTAGGTAAAACCAAATATTGCTTAGGCATACAGCTAGAGCATTTCCCAGAAGGAATCTTTCATACACCGGTTTACCTATACCAAGATGTTATTAGAAAAAATCAATCTAGATAAATCTGATCCTTTAAAGACCCCCATGGTAGTAAAATCCCTTGAAGTAGATAAAGACATACTAAGACCGAGGATGAAAAATGAGGAAGTCTTAGAACTTGAAGTTCCATAAGTAAGCGCTATAGGAGCACTTATGTATCTTGTGAATTGCACCAAATCTGATATTGTATTCACAATAAATTTGCTAGCTAGACACAGTGCAATGCCAACCAGAAGGCATTGGGCTGGTGTCAAGACTTTACTCAGATACCTCCAAGATACACAAATTCTTAACTGATTTTATGCCAAGGACTTAGACTCAACCTTGGGATATACGAATGCCAGCTATCTGTGTGAACCAAATTGCCAAATCATAGTCTATGTTTGTGTTTCTCTGCGGTGGTACAACCATTTCTTGGTGGCCTTTTAAGAAGACTTTGATAGCTACCTATGCCCACCACTCAGAGATAATAGCATTATATCAAGCATCACGTTAATGTGTTTGGCTAAGACGTGTGATTAGCCATATCCAAAAGTTATATAGCATTAACATCATTGATACCCCCACAATTATCTATACAGATAATGCTGCTCGTGTTGAACAAATGCAAATGAATTATGTTAAGAGAAATATTATGAAATATATGACCCCTAAACTTTTCTATCCTTATGAACTCCAGTTGAAAGGTGAGGTAAAGAACCTGCAAACTAAGTCAAGTGAAAATATGACTGATTTATTCACTAAATCTTTGCCAGCATCCAGTTTCCAAAGTTGTGTTCGTGGCATTGGACTAAGATGACTTAGAGATATGCATAGTTTAGAGTGAGTAAATCGCTGAACCATAACCCTTGTTGTGATCTTGAAGATACTACCCTAATCTAGAATATTATATGTTATACTCGTTTTACCTTAGTGAGTTTTCCTCAAGTTTTATCACATGAAGGTTTTTAATAAAGCAATAAGTGTAACACAATATACGGGTGCAATGTACTCTTTTCTCTATCCTTTTTTCTCACTGGTTTTTTAGGATGAGTTTTTTATCAGGCATGTCAATTACGCAGTATTCACCCAAAGAGGAGTGTTGAGGTATAACCGGACTCTTGGTCTTGGTTATTGAGATATATCCGTACTCTCGGTATTCATGGGTAAATTCCGAAACTACCCCTGAGAGGTTATAGATATAATATAGCACATATTGTACAAGAGAACCAATCTACGATCACTAAAGAAAAAAAGAATTGATATCCCTATATCATATATTCATCTATTATAATTATTTTCCATCTATCCTTCATTATCATTGGAACTGATCTGGACAATCTTCGTCGTTTTTCAACAGCAACAACTACCGAGCGGGTCCACAATTTTCCTCTCTTGTTTTTTAATCTGTGTTTGATAATCAGATACTCCTGCACTTGTCTCTGCAGGCTTGGAATCAATCAACTTCCTTTTTCTTGTGTCTGCGTGTCGGAAGCTGCCGCACATGACGTGATGGCCGGGAAAGCAAGCGAAATCCTGTTTGGCCCATTTCTCTTGCCATGCCGGAATGGGTCCAGCACACAAATTTTGTTTTCGGATTAAAACTCGCAACCTATTAAAATTCAAAATTTTACCGAGATCTCGTTATTTCGGAAGAAATCCGAACGAAATACAAAAACCAAAATTTAAATCCGGTCAAGTTTTAGTCAAATCTTGGTCAAATTCACCGAGATTTCGGTGAGATGCACCGAGATCTCGGCGAGATTTTACGCACCGTCACACTTTGAATTTTTTAGGGTTTTTTCAATTTCGCTGGAATTATGATCTACCGACTGTTCCACATGGAAAACGACGCGAAGAATCCAATCCAGTCAAATACGGTCAAGTTTTAGTCAAATCTCGGTCAAATTTGCCAAGATTTCGGTCAAATTCCCCAAAATCTCGGCGAGATTATAGGGTATTGAAGCACTTTGAATTTTTTTAGGGTTTTTTTTAATTTCGTCGGGGTTATAAAACTCGAGGGTTCCGAGATCCGATATTTTGCCGAATTTCACCGAGATTTTGAACCCTGAGCATAGGAGGACCGGACGGTCAAAAGCTCGCTCTGTTTCAAGCTCTATATGTTTGGCCGGCCGAGCTGTTACCACATCCGATGCATGCATTACGATACCATGTACTACGTACCTTGTTGTGCGAGATAATAAGACAATACAGAGCGGAGGAATGCTTAATTCTATGTTTTTCCTTTCAATACAAATTGCATAAATCTTGAAGCAAGCAAAAGCAGGGTCGGATCCAGGCCCCGGGCAGAGTAGGCTGTAGCCTGGGGCCTGGTACCGAAAGCCCACTAAAATTCTACGAAAAATTATTGAAAAATAATTCAAAACAGATATTTAATCTAAGATCAGCTGGCTCAGCCCGGGACTTAAGTCTGGGCTAGCTCCGCCCCTGAGCGAAAGGTAATTCTCATCTACCCTTTATTCATGCTTTAATATTTGTGCAACTTTAAAAAAGAAGAGCATAGAAGCACCTCTCGACAGGGCGATATTTGAATTGGCTTGCAGTACTGGGGATATATACACATGGGATGATCAGACATGCTCCAAGATCGCGATGTTGTTTTGAATGGATCGAAACCTGGTGCAGCTTGTCTCTGGAGTTATTTTGAATTTACAAGATGAAACCGGGTCGCCTATTGAGTATTGACCTTCTCGCAAGCCTACAGGCCTGATCTAACAATTTTATACCATATGGCATGGCGACGGCAGTTCCAGTAACTTCTTGATGGTTTTTATACGATATATATCCTGATATGTACTGGCTTCGGCTAGGCTAATTTCGGTTAAGCTTATAGAAATTTGATACTCGCACACCTAGGGTTGCAAATGCAATCGCGAAATAGCAGAGCTGTACATTTGTTTCTTTCTTTCTTCTTTTTTTTTTGCCTTTTTTTTAAAAAAAAGAGAGACGCATGTTGGACTACGCAGATGGGGTAGTACTACGAGCATGTATAATGATGCATACCAGTTGTCTATAAGAGTACGTCACAGAGGATTTTAGATGATATCGAGAAGAAAGTAGTAAAAGAGAGAAAGATGCTATCTACTATTTAACGCAGCCTTACAGATAGCTTTATAATGCGTATATCATTGTACATACAGCACTACGTACCAGTATATACTGTATATATATGGAGATACCCGGTATAGACTAGATATATATGACGGAGACCATACCTTGCCATATTGGGAAATCCGTCCCTGGATACACAATTTATTGTATAAGTTGTGTTTATTTCTATCTACAGATGATATAGAAGTGTATCTCTCCCAGTGGTGGGGTCGGCAGTGGCGGTGGGCCCAGGTCCGGCCCTGGAAGCAGGGCGAGCGGGGCGACCGCTTCGAGCCCCCAAATTTTCAGGACCTCTTTGTTAGATAAATTTGTTTGTTTTGCAGTTTGGTCAATTAGTCAGTTTTGTTTTGCTTCTAAAGTCTCAAAGTCTGTTGAATATTGTATTCATAGAAGTATAAATTTTTTTAATGTTTATATTAAAGAAGCCTCCGGGTAAAAAAAAAGCCAATATGTGACGGCTAAATAGACTGGTGGCTATCCTCACGTGGGAAGCGTACCCGTCTGCTCGATACGTCCGCCAGAGGCTGACTAGGACGGGGCCCACCTACCCTCTCCATTTACTCCGTAACTGCTTTATGGTGTGCGCATTATTCCAACTTTTTTATCCACGTACCCACGCACACAGTCACAGACCTTACCAACTTTTCGTCAGCTTTTCCTTCCCCTACCTCTGAATCATTTTAGTGCGAGTATACCGGCTCGTTCACTAGCTTCAGATCTAGTATTACATATTCAGCAAATAAGAGAAATTTTGTTGGGTATTCAGATTCAGCTATAAATCTATCTATAAATACTAATTAATTTGATCCATTGAATCGAAATATATAAATGATTTATATTGAATTTAATATACCTAAAAGAGCTTGCGAATAATTCAGTAGCAGACCTATAAGGCTGGCCACAGCTAATGGTGACCATATTGACCAGTATTTCCTACGGCCCAGCCCCAATGTTCGTCGCGGCATTGCTAAATTCTAGGAGAATTTAAAACCTTGTTTGAATCACGAAACTTTGAATAAAAGGTCCCACGGTAATCGATTATTAAAAAGCCGCACCACAACTACGCTCATCTGGGTACCACCTTGCATGTATATTCCAACACACGTGTTAAAAACATGGGATTGCGGAATTTCTACTGTTTTAGCCCCTTGCGTTCATTTTTTTTTTCCGGAACTAGTCATGCATGCTTCATTTTTACGGATGTGGCCTCCTGGCAAGGTGCTCCAGCTAACGTACTCCGCTGCAGGGGACTGCTGACGCTGGCTGCGCCGCAGTCGCTCAGCCTCTCGCGGCGCCGCAGTGGTTGCGACTCATTGCCCGATCGCAGTCCCCTCCACGTCGCCTGGCCCACCTGCAGCGACCGCACTACAAGCACATTTTCGTATTTTTTTGTTTTTGCATTTCTTTATTTGCTGTTTAATTTTTTAAACATGATCTATTTAACGGATAATAACTTTCGATGTACAACTTCAAATTAAAGGAAAAAATCGTATTTAAGGGCACTGAGTTTGCCGGTTTTGGACAGTTACAATATGATATAATAGTTTTGGATATTTACAAAAAAAACCAGTGTTGGTCGGTAAATTGTACCCATGCGATAACCCTAAGTGTTATAGTGGGAAACAAACCATAACCGTAAGTATTATTTTTTAAGAATGGATGAGATTTGTCATTTGATATATGAACTACCATATTAAGGTAGGCCATACTCTTTATTACGGCTTAAAACTAAAAGCGGTACCACGTACAAGGAAAATAACAGTTACAACATAACAGTCCAACGCAGAAAAAACAACGTAGACGTCTACTGAGTGCATCGAGGCCACTTCCCCTTCGCCCATACCTCCGGTGGGGCTTCTCTGGCACGACATGCCCTCTCTCGCTTCCTCTCTCTCGGCCTCCTTCTCCTCCGCTTCTTTCTTACGTGCCTCCTCGGATGCGGCATCACGATCCTGCTGTAGCCGCCGCCTGAGCTCCTCATTCCGGTTGGCTTGATCTAAGAGCCTTTGGTCTTCGGGATTGATCTTCATGTCAAACCACTCCTCAAATTCACACAGTGGCGGAGGCAACTGCATAGTACATAAATTAGCAATCTGTTACATGAAAATATTACGAAAGACGTATGATTATTACCAACTGGCGATTCTTCAAGCTCTTCTCCGGCGGGTCGAAGGCGTAGTTGTGGCACTTCCATTGCCTCCTCTTCCAAGTTGGAACTTCCCAAGAGCGGAAAAGTCTGCATGGATCTCCGCACAGACACATGGGTTCGACAACCCCAGGAGGTAGGAAGAGCTCTTGGTACGCTAAATTGCGTGGAAAGCCCGAAGCGCCTCCCTCTTCCTTCGCTTTCCCCTTTTCCTTTCCACTTACATGTCTCGGCATTTTTTCCTCCCTCGTATTTTCCCTCTTCTCCTTCCCTTGTCTTACTTTTCGTTTGGTGAGAATGACAGCAGGAGGGCATGGCCCTTATATAGGGCGATCGACCCATATTGGCCAAGCTGCATGGCCTGTCACGCATTGACAAAGCTGCACTGCCTGTCACGCTTTGTGAAAGCTGCATGCCCTGTCACGCTTTGGCAAAGCAGCACGCCCTGTCACTATTTGGCAAAGCTACACGACTTGTCACTGCAAAAGGTGATGGATGCTGTTTTCGATAAGTGTCATCGATGGTCTGAATTCACATCAAGGTTCTTGATCGCATTACTCCACTATGGTGGAGTTAAAGTAGAGTACTTTACAGAGCTTGTACAGAATAGAAGTGAAAGGACTGACAACGCTCATTGTGATTATGAAGATGTTGTAAAACGTTAGCTTTAAATGTTGTGGCACGTATGATTAAGTCGGCCCGAAAAGGCAGGCTGCAGCGTGTTGCAACGTTATGTCGACAACATCTGAAAAAGCGATATTGTGTTGGGATATCTGGTGTTGTGTTGTCTCGGATGGCTTGTAACGACAAATCATATTCAAGGCAGAAAATACAACGTTGAAATGTATAAGTTACAACATAACATTACAACGCAGAAAAAACAACGTTCGAATACAAAGCCTTATCAACGTACATGACAGGTACATCACTAATACATATTATTTTAACAACTCTAGCGATACAGGATTAGAACGATCCAGAATCATCACTGTCTATATCAATACCCTCTTCTTCGAAATACTGCATGCGGTCACGTTTGCTCTCCTCATCGCTCTGGTAGTCACATGGAAGAAACAAGTCAGGGTCTACAGCTTCGATGTCCTCTTCTGTGGCAACCTGCTCTTTGCGAGCTACAGCTTGAAGGTCCTCTTGTTCTGGCTGTGGGGGGGTCTGACTGCAGTAATTTATTAGACTGTATGGCAACCTGTTCGAGGCTACTAGCTATAGCTTTGATGTCAGTCACAAAGCTGTTGAATTCGTTGGCACATGAACATGTGCCAAGACTAAAGTTGTCTTTTGCAATTTTATTAAGGTCAGATGCGATGCCATCTATTTCTTTGATTGTCTAGGCCAAGCCTTTACTGAGTCGCTCTGGATCCTTGTCCATCTATACATTGGAAGCAATTATATTTCAGCCTAAAAGAGTAGGATTCAAGCATAACTAAAATATACTTTGAACAAAAACATAAAAGAGAAATAGATGACCTCAAAGCCCCCAAAAACCCATCAATATCCATCAGTATATCAATGACCCAACAACACAACAATGTGACTCACCGTACAAAATAACTTTCGTAAATAATACCTGTGAAACACGAAGCCGGAATCAAATATTGGAAAAAGGGAAAGCTAAACTACCTGTTCTCCTCTTCGCGCTCTAGGTTTTCTCAACTCGCTCCCAACTTTGTGAACTCGGAACAATGTCTCGCGATTGCCAGGTAGAAATGCATGCGGCCTTGTAATTTATAGAGGGAGAAACGAGGCAGCTAGCGGCACATCAGCGTGTGGGGCGAGGGGCCAAGACAGGAACGCAGCACGTGGCAGCGTTTGCAGCGCGCGGTGGGGGGCCTGGCTATAGCTTCACTAAAGCTGGCAGTGGCCAGCAGCTGGCGGCACATTAGCGTGCGAGGCGAGGGGCTGGGACAGGAAAGCGGCACGTGGTAGCCTTTGCAGCGCGCGGTGGGGGCCTAGCAGAAGCGAAGCTGCAGATGGTAGTGGTCTGGCAGTGGCCAGCCAACAGTTGGCAGCACATTAGCGCGCGAGGCGAGGGGCCGGGACAGGAAAGCAACACGTGGTAGCGTTTGCAGCGCGCGGTGGGGGCCTGGCTGAAGCGAAGCTGCAGATGGCAGTGGCCTGGCAGTGGTAGGAATGCATGGCGAGGGGCCGAGATCGGAAAGCAGCACATGGCAGCTTGTTGTTTGTTTTTGTTGTTCATAATAATCACTGTTGTTGTCCCCTCTAGTTAGGAGCAACCCCTATGGTTGAACGTCCCATTGCATTGTTGCTTGAACAGGATGTGATTGAACGTCCAGGTGGTTGTGACACGAAAAACGTTAAAAAATGAGAAAACATAGATGATGCATATGGAACCGTTGCATTGAACGACATAGAAAAAGAAGTAAACCTACAATAGCATGGCTTGTGAACAATAGCTACCATACGAAAGGACGAAAGGTTGGACGGGCTGTTGTGAAAGTGCATCAACGCCGAGGCGGTGGTGAGATGAAATCATCGTCATCATCATTCATCGTGATTTGTATGAATAGGAGCTAGCCCTCTGCTTGAACATTGACTTGCATTGTTGCTTGAACGGGACGTGCTTGAACGTCGAGGTGGTGGTGACACGAAATCATCGTCATATCTAAAGTTAGGAGCTAGCCCTCTGTTTGAATGTACTATTGCATTGTTGCTTGAGCGGGACATGGTTGAACGTCGAGGCGGTGGTGCCTCCTGTCATATCATCTTTTTCAGCCATCTGTCATATCATCTTTTTCATCCTCCTGCCGCGACTATGATAACGAGGGGTATTGCGCGAGTACATATTAGATGCAACGAAAGGTGTGAATGAAATATTTTTACAGGATATGGTAGTCTGTATAACAACGAGCAAATCCACTCCGTTCGACCCAAAAAATAGCTTCGAATATGACTTTTTACGGGCCGCCGAAAAGCCTTCATCGTCATGGTTTGGCCGCGACTATGATAATTAGGGGTATTTCGCGAGTACATATTAGATGCAATGAAAGGTGTGAATGAAATATTTTTACAGGATATGGTAGTCCGTATAACAATGAGCAAATCCGCTTCGTCCGACCCAAAAAATAGCTTCAAACATGATTTTTACGGGCCGCCGAAAAGCCTTCATCGTCATGGTTTGGCTGCGACTACGATAATTAGGGGTATTGCGCGAGTACATATTATATGCAACGAAAGGTGTGAATGAAATATTTTTACAGGATATGGTAGTCCGTATAACAATGAGCAAATCCGCTCCATCCGACACAAAAAATAGCTTCGAACAAGATTTTTTACGGGCCGCCGAAAAGCCTTCATCGTCATGGTTTGGCCGCGACTATGATGACGGGGGGTATTGCGCGAGTACATATTAGATGCAACGAAAGGTGTGAATAAAATATTTTTACAGGATATGGTAGTCCGTATAACAATGAGCAAATTCGCTCCGTCCGACCCAAAAAAATAGCTTCGAACATGATTTTTTACGGGCCACCGAAAAGCCTTCATCGTCATGGTTTGGCCGCGACTATGATAACTAGGGGTATTATGCAAGTCCATATTAGATGCAACGCAAGGTGTAAATAAAATATTTTTACAGGATATGGTAGTCCGTATAACAATGAGCAAATCTGCTCCATCCGACCCAAAAAATAGCTTCGAACATTATTTTGTACGTGCCGCCGAAAAGCCTTCATCGTCATGGTTTGGCTGCGACTATGATAATTAGGGGTATTGCGCGAGTACATATTAGATGCAATGAAAGGTGTAAATGAAATATTTTTACAGGATATGGTAGTTCGTATAACAATGAGCAAATCCGCTCCGTTCGACCCAAAAAATAGCTTCGAACATGATTTTTTATGGGCCACCGAAAAACCTTCATCGTCATGGTTTGGCCACGACTATGATAATGAGGGGTATTGCGCGAGTACATATTAGATGCAATGAAAGGTGTAAATGAAATATTTTTACAGGATATGGTAGTTCGTATAACAATGAGCAAATCCGCTCCGTTCGACCCAAAAAATAGCTTCGAACATGATTTTTTATGGGCCACCGAAAAACCTTCATCGTCATGGTTTGGCCACGACTATGATAATGAGGGGTATTGCGCGAGTACATATTAGATGCAACGAAAGATGTCAATGAAATTTTGGCAGCACCTCCTCTAAAACTAGGATATCCACTCAGCAGACAAAAGACAGCATTTAATGCGACAACAACATAACGCAACTTAAAGGTACCAACTAATCACAAACATTATGATGAGATGTCCACGAAGTACGTACAACATTACTAAATGAGACAACTTCATAATGATCAACAAGAAATCAACACCCTATCATCATACTAGTAGCATTCAACCTGGTGGACGTGCTTGCCTCTAACCCGGTGGCCGCCTCCGTTGACGCTGGAGTTGTCTTTCTGAGAATGTAAACCGGTCAAGTGAGTGTCTGTCAGTGCGCAAGTCTTAGTGCGTCTCCTGCGTGCGGAACATATCATCCACCCACCGCTGCGGTTGCATTCGAATGCACCATTTGTGTGTTCGATAAAACAAGTTGCAACAAGTAATTAAAATTTCAGGTAGTTACCGATTCCTGTTGTTGGGTTGAGGAGTATTCTCCAGGCATGATCAATTCTTCCCTAAAAACCTGCAAGCACATAGAGTTAGCTCATTTTTATCTTCCCAATCAGTTTGACTGCATAGAACATACCTATCGTGGTGCATGCGGCTGCTGCTGTGGTAAGCTTCCTGACGCCCAGCCAGATCATCGTGCACTTTTTGATCGCAGGGGGGGTGTCATCGTGGCAGACTCCCGGACCATCACGCATGGATAAAGACCGTGGAATAGGGGTGTAGGGCTGTCCAAACCCGAAATCCTGCGGGAAACGTGTAGACGCAAACATCGTCCGGACGGGTGGCCCGGACTCCTCTATGTCAACCTCGGGACATGCTGCCGAGGTCGCATGTCGTGTGGACCAGGATGGAAGGAGAGAATGATCTGTGCGCGCATGTTGTAATACGACATGTCACTATCAACAAGGTCAGATTGCCTAAATAATACAAAGATTGAGAACTAAAAGTACGTGGCATACCGATGTATCCTCAAGAGGAGTCTGAGTTGATGACGAGCAGGCGAAACTCGATCGTTTACCGACCATGCTCAGGCGCGATGACCTGGGAGAGGGAGGATGGTGCCTCCCTCAGCACGTGGGTCGCAACGTCGCTATGACGGCCACAGGTATTGTTTTGCATTATGCCCTTCAGACCATCTGCTACTTTACGAAGAATTTGTACCACGCTGGGCGAAGTGTTGCGGCTCCGTTCTTGTAATGCAGCAGTAACCTCCTCATACATACTGCTGGCACGATCATACTGCAAACACAACACAAGACATTAGTTACTCATAGCAAAATAAAGGAATCATAGTGTGTGGTGGTACCGTCTCATCCTGCCGTGATGCGCGGTGTGTACGGTGGCCGATGCCCAATTGCTCGGCGTGTGTGATCTGCTCGGGCCTTGTAGGAGCAACTCTAGTAAGACGAGCACACGTACGTGGCACGTACCACTCCAGGTACGCGACGTACGAGTCAAGCTTGTATGGTTGATCCTCGTGCACTACCTGCTCTGTGGCAGAGTCCTCCCACGCAGTGGTCCACAGCAATTGCTTTGGTCACCACTCATCCGTGTGCTGCCCCTTCCAAGATTGCCTGCGGGAAATAAAGTTACAAGTTTAAAATTATAAATAAATGATGTAGGCTGTAAGGAAGATAGATAATTCAAATATACGAATTACACTTACATATGCGCTTTTCGTGGTAGAGGTGGGCCAACAGGAGGGGGATCTGCTGGTGAAGTCCAAACTGGCGCATTACCCGTGCGGGGGAATACTACTCCACCATGTAGTAGAACACTAGGTGACACGTGGTGAACCAGTACTGATGGTCTTGGCTGCACTGAATTGACAAGCCATGCAGCGTAGTATCGGTGATGAACTGCAGAAACCATGGCTGCCATATGATCTCATCCTCGTGCAGGGTCTCGAAGTAGTCGTGAAATTCGGTGTAGACTTTGCGAGGCCTCTCCCTGGCCCATCCCAGCTGGCTGTCTGTCCATTGCGTACCCATGGTGGGCCCATCGATCGGGTACCCACCATCACCGTAAAATGGCTCATGTAGTGGATAGGGGTGAACAGCATGCCTAAAGTATGGCCGACCGACGGGAAAGTGCTCCCAGGACCAAATCTGGAGCACCGAGTAGCACAAGGCAAGCACGGGCTCTTCTCCCGTTGTCTTCATGCAACCGGCGCACAATCCCTGATATATACCGCAAAGCGTGGCCGATCCAAAACCGTACTGCGGCACATCGCCAAGGTCGGCGTCAGCCAAATCCTGTGCGATGTGTATGTAGCTCGGGTATACGCAATCTCCCTGCGTACTAGGGAACAACACCCATCCTAACAGGTAGAATAGGTATGCTACAAGGTGGCTCCTGACCACATACTCTGGTGCATCTGGTGGGCAAATCATGTAGTTTCGAAGCCATGAGTGAGGAACCCCCCCCCCCGAGAGTTCTGCGGGACGGGGACACCAAACCTATGCTCTAACCTCGTCCTCCAGTCAAACCACCGCGGTGGCGGAACAATCGGCCTGCCCATGATAGGCAAACCAGTGATATACGAAACATCTTGCAAGGTGACGGTCATCTCCCCCCATCGGAGATGGAACGTGTGGGTCTCTGGCCTCCAAAGATCGACCAGCGCGGAAAGAAGACATGCATCCAAAGAGAAACAATGGCCAGGGTCCATCATCAAGACCCAGCGGCGTGAACGCTGCTGTAGAATCAACACGTATCGCGGGTCCAACGGCCAGTGCTCAGTGGGGCTCCTCAGAACAAACGGCTGAGGACCGTCGCCCGTAATCCATGCGGTGCAACGATGCTTGCCATCATAAGATGGGTCAAGCAAAGTGTCAAGGTGTGCAGCCATAACCTGCAAGAATATACTTAACCGTAAGGTTTAATATTAAATGACCTAGCGAAAAATAACATGGCATAGCAATAAATAACATGACATAACAATAAAAGATGCAGGATAGATATTACAAAAGTCCGATGTCCCATAGTTTACATTGACAAAAGGAAGATGAAATTACATTAACGTACTACCATAACACTTGCAAGTAGATTGTCCAGGGTAGCTATGGACGAGTCGATGAGCCTACCCTATTAGGACAGTTCTTCGTTGTATGCCCCACTGTTCTGCATAACCAGCACTTCCGTGGAGCTGGCCCGTCTCCCCGCTGCCTTGCGTCCATGTCGTTACGGATTCGCCGTGACTGCCAACGTCCACGGCCGCTCCTCTTCAAAGCATCATTCTGACACCATGTCACTTGGCCCGGCCACAGCTCTCTATAATGCATGTCCAACCCATAGGAGTTGAACTCCGAGCTCCATGTCCGGAATAGGTTGTCGGCGCTGAAGTACTCAGAGATGTACGCTGCAGATGACTGACGTAGAGCCGCACACGCCGCATACACATGAGAGCATGGCTTGTGCAACAGTTGCGGCTTGTTACATGTGCAAGTCGCGACATCACGTATTATGCACACTTGTTTACGGCAGCCCCTGGAATGGCCACCGATAAACTTCTCTCGTAGACGAATTTCGAACTTTCGCCTAACTCCATCCATTGTGCGGGCAGCATGCGAGCGAGCCTTCTCAATTTTCTTCTCCATGTATGCATGCATACGTTCGTAGAACTGCTTCCCCTCATCCAAGTGCCTCTTCCCGTTCATCCCCCTATTGACAAAGTACCCTACGGTTCTATTCCAGGTCTCCTCCACGATGGCACTGATTGGGAGGGACCGAATGCCTTTCAGAACCCTATTGTAAACCTCCGACATGTTAGTAGTCATTATACCGTACCTAGCTCCATCCCTGTAGTGCAGAAGGGACCACTTCTCTAGGTCTGGAGCATGCAACTGTACCCATTGCGAGAAGTTTTTGACTTGGCCCTCCCCAGACGTTGTCGCATTCTTCGTGGTCTCCTCGTCCAGTACCCTCCATATTGCCTCGAACTTCTGCCTTTGGTTTTGCATGCACAGCCTCTTGAATGTCTTCATGACTTCCTTGCTGTGGAACCTTCTGTGCAAGTTCGCGGCGAGATGCCTCATGCACCATCGATTGACGACGTCATTCCATTGGTATGGTGGCTGCGTCCCTCCTTGCATGGTGCTGATGGCGA
Source organism: Rhipidocladum racemiflorum (assembly GCA_036346355.1). Taxonomy (NCBI): domain Eukaryota; kingdom Viridiplantae; phylum Streptophyta; class Magnoliopsida; order Poales; family Poaceae; genus Rhipidocladum; species Rhipidocladum racemiflorum. The sequence goes on along the minus strand of CM070575.1, from coordinate 28,306,769 downwards.
ACATTAACCCAGCATGCCTGTCTGTGATGAGGCATACATTCAAGCGGTCTTGGACAACAGCTACCTTCACATTTGCTAGAAACCACAACCAGCTCTCTGTGTTCTCGCTTTCCACGATTGCATAAGCCACTGGGAGCAGCTGGTCATTTGCGTCCGCCGCTACCGCCATCAATACGGTGCCCTTGTACTTGCCAAACATGAAGGTGCCATCCATGGTCAGCACAGGCCGACAGTACTTGAACCCTTGTATGGCTGGTCCGAACACCCAGAACACACAGTCCAGGTCCTCCAGGATGTAACAGTTCGGTCCCTTCACGGAATGCGGCCTATCCATCTTGTTGATGTACGTCCCAGGGTTGGCTTAAGCAATCTGGTGAAGCATGCGAGGGACAAGGTTGTACCCCTCTTCGTACGTGTCGTACATCATCTCTATAACTTTCTTCTTCGCTCGCCACACCTTGCCGTAGCTAACAGGATATCCCACCATGTTAACCACGTCGGCCATCAGTATCTTCGGTGAAACGGTCACGTCTGCCATGACCAAGTGAGAAATCAGGCTGGCCACATATGAGGACGTGACATTTCTGTGCTTCTGCAGTGGCTCAGCAAGCACACAGGTGTGGTCCGTCAGGACGGTTATCCTGAAGCCCGAACTCGTGCCCTTGAACTTCTGTGCACGTATCTTGCCGGGACACTCAGGATCCAAGCACTTCATGATGTAGGTCTCCTAGTTTGATCTATACACCCGGTATGTGCGGCTGATGCTCACCGCATATCTGGCAATCGCCTACTGGGCGGCACTCTTCGTAGGGAAGCGTTGCCCTAACAACAGAATGTCTTGATCAAAGGCCCAACCATTGCCGGTTTCCTCCGGCAGCACGAGCGAAGACATCGCCATAGCATCGAGGCGCGAAGACACATACTCCACCTCCATGGACACAATGCCACCGGCGGGAGTTGCATCATCACCATCTTCTTCACTGCTTTCGGTGTTGATGTCATCATCATCATCGGATATTTCTTTATCCACCAAGGCTTCCAGGTGCTCATGGCAGTCAATGCGAGCAGACCACCAACGCCCGACATCTTCATTCCTCTCAAAATCATCCACAACACTGTCCTCACGGATGCCCTGGGAGGCTGCTTCAACAGCGATGCTAGTGCCCCTAGAAGGACTTGAGGTTTCTCCTATGTCCAGGAAGCGCGCATACACCATCGGCTGACAGTGTATCATCGCCTGAGGGTTCATTACAATTTGCTTGTATTCCCCCCACATTATGTCTCCCACGATCTTGTGCAGCTCCCATCTATAGTCCGCCGAGCCTTCCACGGTGTTGGCATATAGAGCCTCGAGTCTAAGCTTCTTTCGAGCGGTCTCCTCATCGAATGCGCTCCTCACGCATCTACGGAGCTCGGTTAGACCCATCTCCATCAGACCCCCAGTCCGGATCACCTTCCTTCTGCAGTTCGAAACGTCCACCCCACATGGACCATCGCTAACAACGCCATCACCGTAAAACACGAACAAATCTAGAGTATCCGCCATGTAGTACCTACCATACGGAATTGGTATCGGTTAGATAAATGTGTCAGTGGCTTCAAATATATATTGCTGCAAAAGTGGTTTCATGTTCTTTACTGCCTAATGAGAATAACAAAAGTGGTTTCATAATTTTTAAGCATTGAATAATGAGGTCATTGTAAGATCAGCGATCCGAATACAATTAAACCCTGAAATTACGTAAATACCTATTTAGTGACAATTATGTTTTTGCATGTTTTAAAGTGCTCAACGCGCTAACCGTATTATTTTAGGATTTCTAAATTTTACTTTGTGATTTTTAAGGCTCACCTCGATTTTATATGGTCGCACTTTATTAAATTGATCGACCGGCTGCACTTTGTATCTTTAACCTATTTGAATTATTCTGACTGATTCTGGAATTTTCGCAGAGACTACAATTTTTAGTTTCCAATAACGTGCCAAATCAAATGTTTTTCTTGTTTTTCTCCTTTCTTTTATCTTCTTTTCTTTCTTCTATTCTTTCTCATGAATCAATGAATTACGGTCTAGTGTACCTGTATCAGCGTTTTGAATAGAACAAAGTTAAATGGTACACTATAAGTATTTTTACAGCATCATGTTCTTTACTGCCTAATGAAAATAACAAAAGTGGTTTCATAATTTTTAAGCATTGAATAATGACATTATTGCTTTTTGATTGTAGATCAACAATCCGATTAGAATTAAATCCTTAAATTACCTACATACCTATTAAGTGACAATTAAGTTTTTGCCTATTTTAAAGTGCCAAACGCGTTTATCGTATTATGAACTACTAATTATGTCAAATCATAATAGAACTACGCTACTTATAATATCCGCACTAACATTGCTTTAACCTTACGCCATTATTTATTCATGCATTTGGTCCTTATTTCACCATTTACTGTTATTTTCTGTATTACTAATCATATCAATATTGTCATTGCATTCCCTAATACCATTATTTTATGTCCTATTAACTGCAATACAATCACATTACCTACACACCATGAGTTACTTAGGCATTTGGTCCTCATATTATTTTCACCTACTACTAGTCCAACTACTCATGATGCCACTATAGTAAGTTCACATACTGCTACTTTTACAAACATCACGTCACTCATACACTGTTTTTATGTACTACTCAATATATCACAGCTGTATTCTCATATAATACATGGAACACAATTACCGACATATCATCTCCAACTTCTTCTACTAATTCTGAGTTCTATGTACTATTAGTTATACTAATATTCTAGTTATTATACTAATTGAACAACAATATTATACTACTAGTCCAGAAGATTTCGAACTAACCTCTCTGGAGATGTACTGAAAATCGGTAAATCTCTAGCCTTGAATAAATCCGTGGCACCGTGGAAAATAACCTTCGTAAAGAACACCTGAAAAAATACAAATCACGAATCAAATACTCGAAAAAAGGTTACCTCTAACTAAATTATACGAATTATACAAATCAGCTTCTTGGATCTCCTCTTCGCGCTCTCGGTTTTCTCAGGTCACTCGCTTGCTCAGTTCACTTGCTTCCTCACTTTGCGAATGGCTGAAGCGGCGTTGTGATTTATAGCGAGACCGCGCGAGACGATTTCATTATTTAGCCACCGCGTGCAAATGCTCGTCCCTGCTTTCGGTGGTTCGATGGGACGTAGCATGCAGATGATTTCATTAATTATTAGCAAATGCAGCCAACAGATGGCGGTAGCGCAGCGCGTAGCGGGGGGGGGCTGGGCTAAACATGCAGCAGCTACCAAGATTTTGTGCATGGGGGCCGGTCTCTGGCGTCGCCGAGTGCCACAGTGAGGAGGGGGGCCCGCCTGGGCGAGCACGAGCTGCAGGCCAACTACGATCATGAGGGGCTGGCACAGGCGAGCTGCAGCGACATGACATGCGCGCAGGCGCTACCAGCCTGCAGCGACCTCCGCCAGACCGCACTGCAGCGCATAGGCTCAGCTGTAGCTCAGCTTCAGCGCACTGCCATCGCTGCACGTCCGCGCCTGGGGGGCCTTCCCGGAAATAGAAACTTACACCGGCTAAATTCGTGAAAAGGAAACACAATGGGGCTAAAACAGTAGAAAATTATGGGATTGCATTCGCATTTGAAATTTGGCACCACACACATATATGGTGGCTCTTAATTTTGCAAAAGTGGACAAAAAGTAATGCTACGACAACTGCAATACGATCTCATCCCCAATTAAAATTTGTTAGTTTTGCAGCTTTTTCTTCATGTAGATTTATAATCTTTTGGAGCTTTCTCTGAATCCATCTCATGTCAAGGAAGGGAAGCTACTGGGAGAAAAGGTTGAAGGGCTGCTCGAGTTTACTTTGGGTTCGGGGGCTCGCGCGTGGGTGGCAGTTGGGCCCATATGGGTCGCAGGGACGAGGGCCCTCGTACGTGTTCTTTGCTTCGGTTGGATCTTCTATGGTTAAAGAGCCTGTTAATTTCTGGGTTCAGGAAGATGTTAAAGATTCGTGGTGCCCTCCACCCGCAGCTGTGTTGTATATCTAGGAGAACGAAAAAGTCCAGGGTAGATCAAACATAACATATGGATCGAATAGTAAGAATAATTATAGGGAGCACACACGATATAGACCCTGTTTGGCAGAGCTCCAGATCCCAACTCCACCTCAGAGCTGAAACTTGTAGACTGAAATAAAGTGCCTTAAATTTATAATTTCATTCTAAAATGTAAACAAGATTACCCACCTAAACACTCTTAATATACCCACAACTCCAGCTTCATGAATTTGGTGAAGCTAGGAATACCTAGCTCCACCAACTCCAAGAATTTGATGGAGTTGGAGCTTTGCCAAACACCCCCATAGAGAGGTAAAAACTGTTCTCTTTACTAGATTGATTCTCTTGTACAAGAGGTGCCATATTTTTAGTGGAAGCACACAAGAGATTGATTCGGATTTGCCCAATAATTAGATAGAGTGTAACATCGTGTAACTTGTTCCAAGTTTTAGAAATTTCAGTCGGGTGAGCGCGGGTCTCTCTTGCAGGCAGTCTCGGAGGTTGTAGACCTATCTGAGAGTGGCAGGGAGTAAAATTATAGTGTGTTGGAGAAATCTCTAGATTTTTTTCCCTCCCCCACCTAATTTCCCCACCAACTCCCTCATCCTTCTCTCTTTTTTTTCCCAACCGGCTCCTACCTTGTCCACCCGACAGCTCACCCCTCCACTTCGGTTTTTCCTCCCCCAACAGCAGCCACTCCTCCCTCCTCCAGCCATGGAGCTCCTCCCCATCCTTCTCAAGATCTAAAGCTTCCTCCTCTAATTCTGCTCTTCCAAGGCTGACACCTCCTCTTCCCTCCTTAGCCGCAGCAGCAGCTCAGCAGCTCTTTCCCCTCTTCCTTCTCCTTGTAGGTGAGTGGATTTATGCCTTGGTTTGTTCTTGATGTTCTAGGGGAGGTACTAGCTGGTTAGTGTGGTTCTAGGGTTTCTACACTTGGGGTTTTGGGTGGGAAAATAGCTCTAGGTTGGAGGGAAACTTGTGCTGTTTTCAAGCGGATGCAATAGCTGTTCTTGTAGCGGTGATTTAAGGCAGTTAGATTCATCTCATGAATCCTTGGATGTAGAAGAAGTTGTAGATTATCTTTTTCCCTTTATTTAAAGCACAAGAACACTAAATTTCATTCAGCCAAACAAAAGTTATGCTTTTTTTAGTGCGGGCTGTCCAGATTGTGTTTGTGATGGTACCCAAAATGTTCAACTGTTGTTTAGGGCTAGATGCAAGTCGATTTAGACTTTCTATTTGCTTAGATAAAGTTAAAAAATTTCCTGTATATTAAAAAAAATGTTCTTGTTTAATTGATTTGGATTCAATAATCAAAAGTTATGATATTTTGAAGTTGCTGTCCCGAAAACTGATTCTGCTAGAAGTTCAGAAAATTTGGCTGAGATTTAGGTTGCAGTTTGAGGACTTTAGAGTTATCTCCTGGATTTTTGGCTGTAGAATAAATTGTGGGTTATCCTCTTGTGGTCATTTGGAGCATGAGAACTCAAAATTTGGTTTAGCCAATTGAAAGTTATGCCCATTTTAGTAAATTCTGTCCATATTTTCTTTAGTTAGGATTTTGGGGCTACTTTGGATTAGGGCGTAGATGCGCATTGTGGTGTTGTAATTTATATAGTTTTTGTGTGTGAGTATGCAAATCTTTTTTTTCCAGGTGGGCTAGCTTCGGGAGTAGCTTCATCCTCACACCACCCCACTACTCGCGGGTAGAGGCAAGTGTATTGTGATGAATGCGGCTTGGTGACCATATGATTGCTTATTATTGTGATTTAATCGTATAATATGATGTGTTACCATGTCTTATTCTTAAATTTGATTAGACTAGTATGAATGGTAACATATGAATGCGAGAATTGGCTATGTTTATGCATTTGGCTATGACTATGCAATAATGTTAGAAATGAATGTAGTTTGCAATTTATTTATGTCAATTGCAGTTGTGCATTCATAATGGAAGAGGCGGCCCATTCTAATACGGGCCTCTGTGCTCACACGCAGTGAGAACAAAAGTCCTACCTCACAGTCCCATACGCAAGGGTGTATGGGAGCGAGACAGTAAGAGTAGGCCCCTCCACGGGATGGAAGGGGTTGAGAGGGTGCACACCGATGGGTGTGCACTCGGTAATACCGGTATGTGCTAAGAAAGGTGCATTCATGAACATGCATGTTTGTGAATCATGTGATGAAAAATTGGTTTGATCTTGTGCTGAAATTGGTGAAGATTAGGATTAATCTGTATTGGACCAAACATCCGAACATTAAAAAAGAAACCTTGCTTTTGCGCAGAACCAAATAACTAAAAATCGCATTTTTCCCATGTATGACAGACCAAAGTTTTTGGTCTGCCATACCTGAGTTTTTAAGCGAACTCGATTTTCTCATGTATGACAGACCAAACTTTTGGTCATCGCCATACATGTGCTTTTGGTGACTTCGTTTTCAATGTATGACAGACCAAAGATTTTGGTGCATCATACACATGCTTTGGGCGATTTCATTTTACCCATGTATGAGACCAAACTCTTTGGTCTGTCATACACATGTTTTCGATGAACTCATTTTGCCCATGTATGATGACCAAACTCTTTGGTCTGTCATACACACATGTTGATAGCGAACTCAATTTTCCCATGTATGACCGACCAAAGACTTTGGTCTGTCATACACATGCTTTTGGCGGTTTTGAGCAAAATTGAAATAGTTTGAATTTGAAATTATGAAATTTGTGATGATTTCATGATGCGTGTTTTGAAGTGGACTTTATGCAATGCTCATGTGAGTAGTTGCATGGATTGACCTTGAGTCAAGTCGTGGACTTGTGCTCGGATTTGTTTTGTGGTTTGTTCATGTGCAGGTATTGCTCGAAGATGAATGTGGTCGATGACGGGACTGGAACTAGGTTCATGGAGGAACTAAGGTTCGGGACTAGGTTCAGGAGGAACTGAGGTCTTGGTGGTCAAGGATGTCATGCGGGACGTTCGGGCTAAGGGAATGGTGCACATGAAGAATGGTTAGTCACGTGAGAATGGCAGGAGGTCATTCGCGTGCAAAGTGTTAGTCACGTGAGAATGGCAGGAGGTCATTCGCGTGCAAAGTGTTAGTCACGTGAGTATGGTAGGGTTACCATACGCGTGCAAGAGTTGTACTCGGCCAGGTTGGGCCAAGTAGAGTTGTGTTGGATACGGATTCCTTCTAGGGAATAGGAATCGTATTCTGGGTTGGTCCTTTAAATAGGAGGGGTTGTCTCCTGTTGAAAGTGCACCAAGGAGAGCTGAGCGCATCAAGAGTTTTAGAGTTTGTACTCTTTTGATGAGAGTATTTTAGACAAAAGAAATAAAGATCAATTCTTCCAAGATTTTTGCGTGCTACAGTAACCACGTCGCTACAGTGTTTTCTGTTTTGGTTCTTGTTTGCATGCTTGTTCTAATTCTAGATTGTTTTTTTTTTATCGTTGAGTTTCATCTTGATTTGATCCATCAAAAACCGTTCTAGGGTATTGATTTAGAGTTCCTCAAAGTCTAGTTGATTAAACTTTTGTCGGTTCTATTAAAACTTTCAAGTATACGTTAGATCAATTCTCGTCAAGTTCTGGATCAGCAAGCTTGTGAAGCTCATAACTTTTGATTCATAAGTCCGATCGAGCTGATTCTTTTTGGGTTTGCTTCGTATTGGAATCTAGTTTCTTGTGTCCAAATTTCAGATCGTTTCGACGGTTGGATCTCCGAGAATTCTCATTTTATCAAGCCTCTGTCAATCTGTTTTTGTCAAATCCGAGGCAATCTTTTGGTTTCTTTTGGGGTGAAGTTTTTAATAGATCAAAATTTTGGTTTTAGCTTCCGCTCAATCATTCACCCCCCCTCTGATTGCTATATTCGTAAACTTCGATCCTACAAGTGGTATCAGAGCGAGGTTTTTCTAATCTATCTTACCCGGTGATTAGATTAATGGATCGTTATTCGACAAAACCTTGTGTGTTCGATGGTGTTGATTTTCAGTTTTGGAAGGCCAAGATGGAGGCATTCATCCAAGCACAAGGCTTCACAATTTGGGAGAAGGTATACAAGCCATACGAAGTTCCTGCAAACGACAACGTCAATGACGCATGTCGCGCACATGTTGAAGCAAACAGCAAGGCACGCAACTTGATCATCCAAGGATTGGGAAGGAGTGACTTCGACCGCGTGGTTCATCTTCGATCCGCATATGAGGTATGGAAATCTCTTTGTGATTACCATGAGGGTTCTAACACTGTCAAAGAGATTCGCCAAGATATTTACAAAAAAAAAATACATGCGTTTTGAGATGAAACCTAGTGAATCTGTAGATGACTTCTTTGCACGTTTCAATAAAATTCTTAGCAATCTACGTCTTGTTGGAGTTAGCTACACCGATCTCGCTAATGCTAGACAATTACTTAGTGCTTTGGACATGTCGGTGTGGGAGATGAAAGTAACATCTATACAAGAATCTACTACCATGAGTACACTTACTTTAGATGTTCTTTATTCTAAGTTGAAAACTCATGAGTTGGATGTTCTTGCTAGGAAGGGTAACATTAAATCAATTGCTTTGATCTCTAACCCTAACATGTCAAATGCAAATTCTTCTTCTAGCTTTGCCTTGTCTTCCATGTCTTCTTTAACAGATGAGCAACTTGAAGAGTTTCTGAAGAAGATCTGGCACTACTCTCTTCTCGCTTTAACAAAGCTTTGCAGAATGTGAGAATGAGAAAGAGAGGTGGTCCTCCAAGATGCTATGAGTGTGGTGACCTCAACCATATTCGCACAAATTGTCCTAAGCTTGCAGGAAAAACATCAAAGGAGGAGAAGGACAACGGCAGGAAGGAATGAGAAGAAAAGGTTCTCGTCAAATGATAGGAAGAAGAAGAGCTTCATCAACCGCAAGGTGGTTCACCGAGTTCTTTCCGCTCTTGAACAAGTCAATTTGAGCGATGTGGACTCGGAGAGCAGCGAAGATGATGCAACTCCAAGCAAGCATGATTTGATGGGATTGTGTCTCATGGCAAGCAGCAAGGATAGCTTCACTGAGGCGACCACGACAAATGACTTCAATGAGGTAGATCCCTCTTATGATGAATTAGCTATTGCTTTGTTGCTCGTCTTGGAAAATTGCTTGACAAACGTGATAAGAAAATTAAGAAACATGATTTCATTATTAAATCATTGAATGCTGAAATTGCTAGACTTAAGACTTTGATTCCTAGTGATGATACTTGCAAATCATGTGACTTAATTTACAATGAGCTCACCTTGCTTAGGAAAGAACATGCTCTTTTGTTGCATCTAAATGAGAAAAATGATAAACATGTTGTACATGCTAGCTGTTCCAATGATGATTTTCATAGTTCAACTTATTGTTCTAAATGCTCAACTCTTGAATTAAAATTGAAAGATGCAAATGCTAGGTTTTCTCAATTTACTTATAATTTTCTTTCACATTATATTCTCTCATGCTCAACTTGTCGCAAGCAAAAAGGAAAAATAGATGTTCCTGCAATAATTGTTTAATTCTTGCTAAGAAAGTTGATTACCGCAAAACTCTTTGGAACGATTCACTAATGGCAAGAAAAATTGAACATGATTTTGGATCAATATTATGTTATCTCAAACAAGAGATTTTTAGGATTTTATCTTCATGATTCATTTTATACTAAACATCGCACTATTTTTAATGCTCCTTGCAATGACAAAATTGAGATTCTTAATGAGCCTAAAAGATTGCTTTTAAATCTGTGGTTTTCTTTCTTCTACTATGATGAATGCAAAATGTGCTTCTCTTGTTAAAGCCAAACTTCATGCTAAGTACACTTGCACTCATTGTGGTAGAGATGGACATCTAGTAGATTTTTGCTTTAGACTAGCCAGACAAAGAAAGGAAAGAAATGACTAAGGCTAGGTCTAACTTGAGAAGAGCACACTATGCTTCTCACTATGCGCCTAGAGTGTTGAAAACGCATATACATTCCTATAAACATGGGAAAAGGAAAAGCTGATTTTGTGCATAAAAATTCTCGTGTTGTGCCCTCTTGTTGTGCGTCGTGTGTCTACGATCTTTGGATTCCCAAAAATCTCATTCCTAACCCCGATCTGAGACCTCGACATGTTTTGTTGCTATGTAGGCTTCTCGCGCAAGGAAGGAGAACATATGGTTAGTGGATTAGGATGCTCACGCCACATGTCCGGTAATAAGAATTGGTTCTCCTCCCTCACTCGTGCATCTCGTCTTTGAAAGTGTTACTTTTGGAGATGCCTCTTCCTCTTCTGTTGTGGCAAAAGGTACAAAGAAAGGTAAGTGACAAGTTTATGTTCAAGGATGTGGCTCTTGTTGAAAACTTGAAATATAACTTGCTTTCTGTCTCACAAATGCTTGATGAAGATCTTGAGATAAGCTTTAAGAAAAATGAATGCAAAGTGCTAGATGCTTCAGGTGATCTTGTGTTCAAGATTTCTCGTTTTGGAAGAGTTTTTAAAGTGATTTTGATGCATCACCTTCTTCTAAACATAGGTGTCTAATTGCCAATGTTTCTAAAGATTTATTCTTTTGGCATCGTAGACTTGGTCATGTTGGTTTTGATCATCTTACTCGTGTAAGCAGTTTAGATCTCATACGTGGCTTGCCTAAGCTTAAGGGTGATAGCAATTTAGTATGTTCCTCTTGTAGACATGGTAAGATGATTGCAGGTTCACATCCACCTCTTACCATGGTGATGACAAACGCTCCAGGACAGCTTCTACATCTTGATACAATTGGACCATCTCGAGTTCAATCCTTTGGAGGCAAATGGTATGTGCTTGTGATTGTTGATGATTTTTCTAGATACTCTTGGGTATACTTTATGGCATCTAAGGATGAGGTTTTTAGTCATTTTAGAAGTCTTGTTCTTAGGCTTTCTGTTGATCATCCAGGAGCTCTCAAAGCTGTTAGAAGTGATAATGGAACTGAATTCAAAAATGCTTCTTTTAATCACTTTTGTACTGAAAAAGGAATTGATCATCAATTTTCATCACCTAGAGTGCCTCAACAGAATGGTGTAGTTGAAAGGAAAAACAGAACATTGGTTGAGATGGCTAGAACCATGTTAGATGAACATCATACTCCTAGAAACTTTTGGGCTGAAGCGATTTCAACTGCATGTTATGTTTCAAACCGTGTGTTTTTGAGATCAAAATTGGGTAAGACTCCATATGAGCTTCGGTTTGGACACAGGCCTACTGTTTCTCACTTTAGGGTTTTTGGATGCAAATGTTTTGTCTTGAAATCTGGAAATCTTGATAAATTTGAAGCTAGATCAACTGATGGCATTTTTCTTGGATATCCTGCTCATACTCGTGGCTATCGTGTGCTTGTTTTGGAGACTAACAAAATTGTGGAAACTTGTGAAGTTACTTTTGATGAGGCTAGTCCAGGCACTAGTCCAAGTGATGCAGTCTGACGCATATGTTCAGGGGGAGAAAATTTTTGAAGATAATGATAATGATGAAGATGAGGTCTTGACTCTTCCTAATGCACAACAAGCTGTAGCACCTCTGGCACCTACTACTACATCACCTACATTAACCATCCTCAAGCTACAACATCATCTGTACATGCTGAAAATGAAGAAGGAGAAGGAGAAGTCTCAAAAGTCAATGCTCCCTTGCACATTCAAAAAATGCATCCATCTGAACAAATGATTGGAGACCTAAATGAGAGAGTCACTCGATCCAGGTTTATTCATTCTGACACTCATACTCATTCTGCTTTAGTTGCTTCCTTTGAACCCAAAGATATATCTCATGCATTATCTGACGAATCTTGGATCAATGCCATGCATGAAGAATTAGAGAATTTTGAACGAAATAAAGTTTGGAAACTTGTCTCACCACCTCCTGATTTTAATGTTATTGGAATTAGATGGGTTTTCAAAAATAAACAAAGTGAGGATGGTGTTGTTATTAGAAACAAGGCTAGATTGGTTGCTCAAGGTTACACTCAAATTGAAGGCTTAGATTTTGATGAAACCTTTGCTCCTGTTGCTAGAATTGAAGCCATTAGAATCCTTTTAGCTTTTGCTTTATCCAAAGGTTTCAAATTGTATCAAATGGATGTGAAAAGTGCTTTTCTTAATGGCTACATAAATGAGGAGGTTTTTGTCAAGCAACCACCTGGTTTTGAAAATCCAAAGTTTCCAAATCATGTGTTCAAACTATCAAAAGCTTTGTATGGTTTGAAACAAGCCCCTAGAGCATGGTATGATAGGCTAAAAACCTTTTTACTTGAAAAAGGCTTTTTAATGGGAAAGGTTGACAAAACTCTCTTTTTACTCAAGCAAGGCAATGATCAACTATTCGTTCAGATTTATGTTGATGATATTATCTTTGGTGGTTCATCTCATGTTTTAGTGTCTGAGTTTTCAGAAACAATGAGGAAGGAGTTTGAGATGAGTATGATGGGTGAGTTGACATACTTTTTGGGATTTCAAATCAAACAAACGAAGGATGGTACTTTTGTACATCAAAGCAAATACACAAAAGACTTGTTGCATAGATTTGGGATGGAAAGCGACAAACCGATCATGACACCCATGGAGAGCGCTTGCACACTTGATCCGGATGAAGATGGTGAGCGGTTGATCAAAAGGAATATAGAAGCATGATAGGTTCACTTTTGTACCTCAACGCATCAAGGCCGGATATACAATTTGTTGTGTGCTTGTGTGCTCGTTTTCAAGCTTCCCCACGTGCTTCACATCGACAAGCTGTCAAAAGGATTTTCAGGTATCTTCATGGAACTCAAGATTTTGGCATTTGGCTTTCTGCTTCCTCATGCATTAGTTTGAGATCTTTTACGATGCTGATTTTGGAGGATGTAGAATTGATAGGAAAAGCACTTCTGGTTCATGTCACTTCTTGGGAAATTCTCTCATTGCATGGTCATCTAGAAAGCAATCTTACATTTGCACAATCAAGCTGCTTGAATCTGAATATATGGCTGCTGCTAGTTGTTGTTCTCAAATTCTTTGGATAGTAGCTACACTTAAAGATTATGGGTTTTTCTGGATAGTGTTCCTCTTTTGTGTGATAACACTAGTGCAATTTGCATTGCTAAGAACCTGTGCAACATTCAAGAACAAAACATATTGACATCGATTTCACTTTCTTAGAGATCATGTTGAAAAAGGCAACATTGTGCTTCATCATGTGGATCTTGAACATCAATTGGCAGACATGTTCACAAAACCTTCGTCGTCTTCTCGTTTTGCCTTTATTCGGGGAGAACGTGGACTTGTTCATCCAATGGGATTGTTTTCAGGGGGAGTTTCTTTGCCAAATTCTTTCACTTGATGAGCTCACTTTATCATATTTCTTTATATACTATGTAATTGAGCTAATATATGATAATCTAAATTGTCTCACTTGAACTAAAAATGACATTGCGGAATTCACGATCGATTGCCTATAGCTAAATACTTTGTGATATCTCATTCTTCTAGGCTTGATATTGAATCCTCTTGACAAATTTGGGCTATGAAGCAAGTGTGTTTTCAGCTTTACTCTTTCATAAGACCTTTTAATCACTTTTTACATGTTTACAATCAAAGAAAAAGAAAAGAAAAAGGGAATCAATAAAAGGATTGTTAAAAGCAAAAGCTTCAAGTTGTATGCTTGAGCATGCTTTCCTTAAAAGATATGATGTATGCTTCAAGCATGCCATTCCCTCAAATGACAAGATGTATGCTTCAAGCATGCCACTCCAAGGAAATAAAAGAAGTATGCTTCAAGCATGCCACATGCGATTTATTGTTTAAAAGATTAAACTTGGTCTACTAGATTGAAGTTGAAACCACTTGCTCGCCTACGATTTGTTAGTTGCTTCAATTTTTGAGTCCTTGTTTTTCTACTAAAGGTCTTACTTAGTACTTGGCTATAGTTGACAGATTTGAGGTTGAGATGCATGTCATTTCTTAACTTGTTAACATCACATTAAGATCATATATTTTGCATATTATGTGATATATAAGGTTATATGATCAAATGAGCTCATCCTTTGTATCTTGGTCGTCCTTTGCTTACATTTTGAAACCATTGATACAAGAAAAAGTTTGAACATGTTTTCTTGTTGTTTTGATGAATCCATTGTCAAAGGGGGAGAAGTTTTTGAGAAGTTTGGGAAGAGTTGAAAAAGAGGGAGTAGTATCTTTCGGTTGTTGAGTAATCTGGGAGAAGTTTTGTTTTTGGCACATTGCACAAACCACACACATTTTTGTCAAAAGGGGAGTTTTTATGTTCTCTGTTCTTTTTAAAAAAAATTGACAAATGTTCATGTCTAAATGGTGTTGCCAATGTTTTCATCAAGGGGGAGATTGTGAATCATGTGATGAAAAATTGGTTTGATCTTGTGCTGAAATTGGTGAAGATTAGGATTAATCTGTATTGGACCAAACATCCGAACATTAAAAAGAAACCTTGCTTTTGCGCAGAACCAAATAACTAAAAATCGCATTTTTCCCATGTATGACAGACCAAAGTTTTTGGTCTGCCATACTGAGTTTTAAGCGAACTCGATTTTCTCATGTATAATGAGACCAAACTTTTTGGTCTGTCATACCTGACTTTGGTGACTTCGTTTTTCAATGTATGGAGACCAAAGATTTTGGTACATCATACACATGCTTTGGGCGATTTCATTTTACCCATGTATGATGAGACCAAACTCTTTGGTACATCATACACATGTTTTCAGTGAACTCATTTTGCCCATGTATGTGAGACCAAACTCTTTGGTACATCATACACATGTTGATAGCGAACTCAATTTTCCCATGTATGACAGACCAAAGACTTTGGTCTCATCATACACATGCTTTTGGCGGTTTTGAGCAAAATTGAAATAGTTTGAATTTGAAATTATGAAATTTGTGATGATTTCATGATGCGTGTTTTGAAGTGGACTTTATGCAATGCTCATGTGAGTAGTTGCATGGATTGACCTTGAGTCAAGTCGTGGACTTGTGCTCGGATTTGTTTTGTGGTTTGTTCATGTGCGGTATTGCTCGAAGACGAATGTGGTCGATGACGGACTGGAACTAGGTTCATGGAGGAACCGAGGTTCGGGACTAGGTTCAGGAGGAACCGAGGTCTTGGTGGTCAAGGATGTCATGCGGGACGTTCGGGCTAAGGGAATGGTGCACATGAAGAATGGTTAGTCACGTGAGAATGGCGGAGGTCATTCGCGTGCAAAGTGTTAGTCACGTGAGAATGGCAGGAGGTCATTCGGCGTGCAAAGTGTTAGTCACGTGAGTATGGTAGGGTTACCATACGGCGTGCAAGAGTTGTACTCGGCCAGGTTGGGCCAAGTAGAATTGTGTTGAATCACAGATTCCTTCTAGGGAATAGGAATCGATGCAGGTTGGTCCTTTAAATAGGAGGGGTTGTCCCCTGTTGAAAGTGCACCAAGGAGAGCTGAGCGCATCAAGAGTTTTAGAGTTTGTACTCTTTTGATGAGAGTATTTTAGACAAAAGAAATAAAGATCAATTCTTCCAAGATTTTTGCGTGCTACAGTAACCACGTCGCTACAGTGCTTTCTGTTTTGGTTTTTGTTTGCATGCTTGTTCTAATTCTAGATTGTTTTTTTTTTATCGTTGAGTTTCATCTTGATTTGATCCATCAAAAACCGTTCTAGGGTATTGATTTAGAGTTCCTCAAAGTCTAGTTGATTAAACTTTTGTCGGTTCTATTAAAACTTTCAAGTATACGTTAGATCAATTCTCGTCAAGTTCTGGATTAGCAAGCTTGTGAAGCTCATAACTTTTGATTCATAAGTCCGATCGAGCTGATTCTTTTTGGGTTTGCTTCGTATTGGAATCTAGTTTCTTGTGTCCAAATTTCAGATCGTTTCGACGGTTGGATCTCCGGGAATTCTCATTTTATCAAGCCTCTGTCAATCTGTTTTTGTCAAATCCAAGGCAATCTTTTGGTTTCTTTTGGGGTGAAGTTTTTAATAGATCAAAATTTTGGTTTTAGCTTCCGCTCAATCATTCACCCCCCCCTCTGATTGCTATATTCGTAAACTTCGATCCTACAATGTTGCATCATATGGAGAAAGAAATGCAATGAGGATTTAATGTGTTCTTTTCCTTGTATTGTTAAAATACTTGTGTATGTATGCATAATACATGTGTATGTCTTATCTTCTTGTTGCAATATACTTTGCTGAGTGATGAACTCACGCTGTGCTTTGATGTTTTATTCTAGGTACCTCCAGGGCGGCATTTTGGGAGTCGGGCTAGCGCTAATCATTCACAATGACTTCATGTAGTTAGAATAGTGGCAACATCTCTCTTTTGGAAGTGGTGCTAAGTTTAAAGTACTTGATTTTGAATAGTTAGTTTGTAAGTAGATTGATGGCATGTTGTTTTAAATTCCTTAACCCTTAGTTATGTTGTGTCTATATTTGTAGTTCCTCTTATTGTACATCGTGGTTGTATTTTGGGTACTTGGTCTTCCATGTTATATGCTTAGTTGATTATGCTTACTAGTTGGTTATCATGATTGGCTATTGTATGTTGTTCTTGTTGTATATTGTCTTTTGTCTGCTGAGTGGATGTCTGAGTTTTAGGGAAGGTGCTGTCGAAATTTTTTTTAGTTAAGTTCGGCGACCTACTAATATGTAAGTTTGTTTTGCCATAATTTTCTAGTATCTTTTGCTGGTTTATGCTTGAGGTTGTAACATTCAGGGCATGTGAGGTGCTGGGGTGCTACATAGAGTCCAAACATATTTGAACAACTAGGACTAGTAGTCCTACTATATCTCAACACTCCTGCTTGGGCGAATACCGCTAATGCATATGTCATCAAAAAGTCCTCCTAAAAACCTAGTGAAAAAAGAGAGAGAAAATGTGTAACACCCCGGCATCTAATACGCCTGAATGCTACCAAACATGGATTATGTAACATCTAAATACTACAAATAAAAGAAAATTACAGCAAAGGAACAATTGCTAGAACCGAAAATTTCGGCAGCATCTCCTTTGTTTAATCATGATCTCGAGCAATCATAATAGCATAGCAGAATATGACATAATATGAAACATCTAAAACAGCAATAATAAGCGACACGGAAGCAATATAAGTCCACTTTAAGCATCCCAAAGTCATCACTAGCCAAATGAAACGAATAAGGAAATCCTAACACACATCTAAACCATAAACATCAATTGTATCACATTAAGTTTATTGTCATGACTCCAAATGATTCCATTGTGGAATCAATTGCGTGAACTACGTGGAGATGTGTGACTATTCCCCTTTTCCCTCATGCCGATCTCAAAGTACCTAAAAACAATATAAAACACAAGCGTGAGTTCAAAACTCATAAAAGTGTATTGTAATGGAAAAACAAAGATCAAGTCAACAAACCATCATCACCAATCTCCAAAAGCACATCATAACACAACATGGTTAGCATTCCAAACATCTTTTAAGCATCCATGTATTCATCTCGTGAGCAACTCATAACATAAACATCATCATATACATATTTCATTAATGCAATGCAATGCACATGTCTCCTTGGAAACTTATACCGGTATGGTTGAGTGCACACCCGTCGGCATGCACCCTTTTCCCCCTTCCATCCCGAAGATGGAGGGTGCCTATCACTCGCTTCCATTCACCACGGTGGATGGAATCACGATGTAGGTCTTACTCAAGAATAGCCCCGGACTAGTCATAACGGTTCTCACCGACCCTCCCGGAATAGTTATGACTTATCTCACCGGCCGGCCATGAAAATATGCCCTGTATGCAAAATGGACAACAACGTACACATGTATAGGAGTATTGCATATCATCACATGGCGTGTAATCCGCTTATCAACAATAAGTACATTTAAATCATGGCATAATGGCTTCATATCAAGCAATACATGTAACAAGGAATGAAGCAGTGCAATGATGATGGCTGGCAGTGTAAGCCTCCCATGCGCCCCCGTCAGCCCGAGTATAAAAGGGAGCCGGGGTGCATGGGAGAGGGGGTTCGAGAGACTGTAAGGTTTTCATCCTCTCTAGCAAGAGCACAAGCAATACCAAGAAAGGCAGGACTAGGGCTATTACTCTCCGGAGGGCCTGAACCTGGGTAAAAAACTCCGCATCCCCCCCCCCCGTTAGCTTGAGCCTCCCGGTGTCCCGATCGTCACCGTCTTCCCTTCCGAGGCGATTGCCCCGAAAGCCCCCCGTCGGAACCTCATAAGCACCCGTCTCGGAGGTGCCTGTTGGCTAGTACGCCGACAGTGGCGCGCCCGGAAACGGCGGGACGGGGCCGGATAGGCCCAGTTGCAGCATCCACCGGTCGATCACGTCATCAGCCAAATTCCCGGCGGCTGTCGGCACGAGAAGGAAAAGAAATCACAGGAGGAAAGAAACGCTGTAAGAATCAGGTTTTGCCAGAAGAGAAATAGAAGTAACAAGGAATGACGCAGAGCGGAGCAGGTTACCTCCGGGGATACTCCGGGTCCCATCGCCCACGCCCATGTCTTGCCAGGTGGCGACGCGGCCAGTGGCGCGAGGCACGACCTCCGTAATAAAATCCCGGATTACCATGGCCCCGCCAGGCCCGCCGTCCGCAACTAGTCGACGCTGGCCAAGATCGCTCGAGCTTCGGCGCATCGCTCACCGGAGCCCCAGGTTGGGGTTCTTGACCGCCGGGCGGCGGAAGATCCGACACTTCAATGCCGCTGTCATCCTCGACGACCAGCCACTGGCGCGCTAATCCCTCCAGCTTGGACCGGGCAGTCCAATGGGATATAGCGTAACGCTCCGTCCACGGAGCCGCAGGTGACAGCTCCGGAACCGGCGAGTACCGCCATGGCGGCGAAGGGTGTAGAAGAAGCGAAAAAAGAAGAAGGTTGGGCAGCACTCCCACGAACATCTCGCAGTGAGCAAAGGCGAAAGGAGGATAACAGAGTTGGGAGGAAGGTGAATGTGGTGAATGGCGTAGAAGTTGAGAACAGAAAGATAAAAGTCGAGAGACCGGCGGTAGTAGGCCGGCAAGGAGCTGCCACCGAAGAAAACCACTTCCCAGCCGACAAATGGGGCTCGGCAGTCCAGTAGCGGAGGCGAAGGGCGCCCCCGGTGATGTTCTGGGAGAACCTAGCGGCCCTCTCCTCCTCAATGATCGAAGAGGGAAGCACCGGAGCCATCGGGAGGATAAGGATTTGAGCGCAACCGCAAAGGGGATGAAGCAAGGAAGCTCAAACGTCGAGAAAGAGGTGGAATGCGGAGAGTTCAAAGGGAAGAACTACTCCCCTTCGATCGGCCTTTTATAAGGCCGCGGAAGGCGAACCGGCGGGAAAACCGAAAAGGCACGGCGATTCGAAAAAGAGGAAGTTTAAGAGCCTCATAAATGGGGCGCATCCCAAGGAACGTGCGGCGGTTACAAGGAGGAAGTAACCGCGCAAACCGCTCGGGAATCGGAGAAGCCGGAAGATCTTTTTTTGCAAGGCGCGCGGACCTTTGAAGGGTCCCACCCAGGAGCCGGAGCAGTTCACAAGCCGCCAATTAAAGAAGAAGAAGAGCAGAAGACCAAAAAGCGCTCCTAGGTGGGCCCGGGGGCTACTGTCGGCGTATTCTACACCAAGGTACCCGCTCCCCCGCGCTAAAAAAGGAATCAAGTGGCAGCCAGGGCGTGCTTGGGCCCACTGCCACGGCAAGAGAAAAACCCATACGGTGGTCGCCCCAGCGGACACGTGGCGTCTGAGCCAGGCGGGGCGAAAGCAAGGTGATCGCCCAGCGGACACGTGGCGTACTGTAATATCCCGAGTATTTTTATACTCGAAGCACTGTACCATTGTACACAAACGTTGTTCAGCAATACATCAAGTTTGTGTATTTCTGTATTTTGAGCTGAGTAGACTCGACTGGGATCCAAAAGAACCCTTTAACTTAATTAAACTCACTCAAAATCAAATCGAGTTCAATTGCGATTCGTAATTGTCCTTTTTGAACAAATTGGAAATTGAGGAAATTAAATGTCTAAAAGTCCTCAAAAACTATCCAAAATATCTTAGAAGTATTCAAAATCAGCTTTGGAAGTTTGAATCTTCAAGTTTTGTCACTTGACCAAAATACCCCTCATAAGTGCATAGTGCATATATATGTGTTAGCCATCCCCAACCAACAGCCAAGTTCATTTCCTCCACATCCCTCACGTCCCAAGCAAGGGAGAAGGAGAAAGAGAAGAAGAAGGCCACCCAAATTCGCGGATTCCGGGCGATTCAACCGACGAAAATCGAATCGGAGGCTGGATTTGGCGTCCTCATCGCGTTCCCCATCTTCTCAACCCCTTCAAGTGAGTATTCCATCGAGATTCATCGATGTCTCTTGGAGTTCCCGTGGTGCTTTTGCGATCTGACCTGATTTCTTGACTCTCGGGTCGATCCTCTTGCCGTAGCTACGACTCTTTTCTCCTGTAGCTTCGCATTTCATCAAGTTTTCCCAAACCCTAGCCTAGGCCATGTCTAGGTGCCATGTGTTAGGAACATCACATGGCAATTGTGCTTCAGAAACAAGACTCAGGTCATCGTTAGGTCCATTTAACTCTACTATCGACCTAGCATTTGACCACCTTCGAAATCTAGCAACCTAATGCTAGGTTTTCGATTTGTCGGAGTTCTAGTGGAGCAAAGCATGGATAGTAATTTTTGTGGGCACTACGGTAGCTAGAGCCGCTATCGGAAGAATCGGAATTCAATTACGATAAGCCGGATTTTATTTTATTTAATTAGGTGTTAAGTGTTTTCACAAAATACTAGGAGTCCGTAGCTTGAATCGAGCGATTCTATTAGCTCTTCGATAGCCGTAGTCGCGATCGGAAGAGTCGAATTCAATTTGTCGCATTCTACACAAAGTTGTCGACTCTAGGTCACTCTATTTGCGAAAAATCGTAGAGGTCCGATGACCAATGGATAGCCCCTATAGCTTTCTAGCTAGTAGAAACCCCGATAAAAATACGGAGTTTAGTTTTGACCATTTTGCGGCATACTTTGCTTGCTCTAGGTCTCAATTGGTTGAATAAAATCCTAGAGCTCAGGAGCACGAATCAACATCACCATTAGTATTCTTAGAGGCTAAAACAGTGGCTAAAAATTCTAGATTTGCATATTAGCAATTCGAATTTTATATTAATACTTAGAGGGACCAAAGCCGTTCTTGGCTTTTCGCTTGATTCGCCTCGTTTAAGGTCCCTAAGGTTGAAAGCATGCTTCACGTGTGCTTTAGATCCCATTTGGCCCTTTTAGGACTTTTGTCGTGCCGGGTAAATCTGGGAGTTACGCGGACGTTTGATCAAAAGTCCGAGTAGGTTAAGTCAATTTTGGCGGTGATTGGCTCCGATAAGTCATTATTACCTCCAAGTGTCTAGCTGCGGGTCGAGCGAAGTTTCACGACATTCTTGATCAAAAGCGACCTTTTGGCGGTTTTGATGCGTTTTGGTCGATTAACGGTCGTTTTGATCGTTTTGGCGTTTTGCGAATTCGATGCAAATTACTAATCTTGGCGTTTTAGTTAGGTGTTGAGTGTTCGAACGTTATCGGGAACCCACACGCGGATTCGATCGCGTTTGGACTCAATACGGACTCAAAGCGGTTTTGTCGGAAATTACTCTGCGGTTTTCATTTTGATTCAATTTTGGTCAATTTCATTAGGAATTGCTTTGCAACCGATCCAACTAAGTCCTAAATATCTTGCTTTAGCTTGTTGCGTTGTCGGAAACCTGTTTTGGCGCAAAATTCGCAAAATTGGCGTTTAACGGATTTCCGACAAAACGATCGTTTTACCGCTTCGGCAAATTTGTCGCTTTTAGGGCGAAAGGTTTTTCTTCGATCTTCGAGCGTTTTAGCACCTAGTTATGTACCTGAGGCCATATTGAGGCTCCACATGCAAATTTAATTGCATTTGTCTTCAATTTACGTATTTTTATTCACGTAGGTAAAGAATACGCCTTTTAGTCGTTTTAGCTCCGGTTGATCATTTCAACTTCAAACAAGTTCCAATAAGTCCCATTAGGTATGTTATACCTATTTTTAGGTATTTCACTAAGTTTAGTTGGGTTTTACTTTATTTTGCACGTTTTAATCCATTTTGGCACTTGTTCGGCGAAATGGACATAATAGGTCATAGTTTCACATTTTCTTCGTTTTCTTCATTTCTTTCTCCTTTAAATATTTAAGTGGGTCTTATTTGATGTTTAGTTGGCATTTGTGCATTTAAATCTTGCTTTTGCTAAGTTGTATTTCTTTTGTCGCTTTTGTTGCTTTGACCGATTAGAGGCTAGCGAGTCGGGCCGCCTCGAACGACCGAACATCATCCGGACATCACCGAAGTGCAACAACAAGGCAAGCACCTCCTTTGACCATCTTGAAACCTATATTTCACGATGTTTACTTTGATTTCTCAAACTATATGCATTGTTTATATTCGATAAAGTGCTAGTTTGTGGGAATGGTAGATATACCACTGATTTGGTGGTTTTTCCTCAATTAAATTCCCGAGTTCATTGATAGCCTTAGTAGGGTTGGACAATTAATAAAATGTCACTTGGGTATAAACGACTTAGTAAATGCATATGCTTAGACACTGCAATAGAGATGAGCAAAGTCAGTCATTTACCAAATGCTCAAAACTTATGATAATTGTAACTGGTTTTGGAAATGTTTTGGAAATGTGACTTGTAAAGGTAATTTGATAAAAATGTGCAGTGTCTAGTTGGTAATTAGACTTGGCGGGAGGTATAATATGTGCTAGTTAAACATGGTGGCGATTGGTTGGCGAGTTAAGTGGAGTTCCCCGCTTGAGTCACTAGGCAAAAATATAAGGACCGAACTTGTGACGGTTTTTGAATGAACACCGCGCAACCGCGCAATGCTGGGATGGGGCAGCCTGTTTTAGTACCTGAAGTGTGAGGGGATAGCCATGCCTGTTGGTAGGCGAAGTGTGGACCTTTTCCCGTGTTGAAGCGATCGAGCACGGTGTGTGTGTCCTCACGACCCGCCGTATGCACCTTCGTGAGTGCGCTTGTACTTATGCAGCGAGGAATCGCTCGATTCATGTTTGATTGATACAACGGTGTACGCCTTGCTATGGGATAATGCCGCGGCAAAACTTCGCCGTCGTCACGATGGATATTCCGTGGCGCCGAGTGGTGGTTGGCCTCTTATCGCCATAGTAGTTGGTTTATCGTCGCCGGTCTTTGAGGTGTGGCTATAGCCTCAACGATGGGAAAGAATAGATCATTCTTGTATATCGGATACCTCGTGTATCGCGTGTACCCTGGATAGCGAGGGATGCAAGTCCGAGTTGTGTTTGGGTAAAGTGCGCAAACTCTGCAGAGTATCAAATAATTCTAATCGATTAGCCGTGCTCACGGTTATGAGCAAATCTTCTTTAATCATATCAAGTATAGAAATTTGGTTTGGTTTTGAAAATGAAAAATTATCTCGGAGTCGATATAAAGTATGTGGTTGAATACGGTACTTGATGGATTTGTGGATATGTGGATATGATACTTGGAGGATTTATGAATATGTATGGATGTCAATTCGTATCCCAGCTGCGACCATGGATGGTGGCAGCTGTGGAGCTCGGTTGTTATTTATCTTTGTAAATATGTTTTATTCAAGCTACTGTCTTTCAAATTATGTATTACATTTCGATGAAGCGCTTCAAATCCTGCTTTCAATAGACTTAGTGTAGTAGCCATTTCAATCGTATCACTGCATATTAATTATAATTGCATACACTAAAGTCTTGCGAGTACATACGTGTACTCACCGTTCGCTAACCCTTTTTCCACAGAGGAAGGTAATGATGATGTCGGATGATGGCGAGCCCCTTTTCGCGAGTGTTGCGGCCGTAGTCCCTCCCTCGATCGATGCTTTGTGGGGTGGTCGGGCCAGTTACTTGTTGGTTGTCTTTCTTTTGTTTCGCTGCCGCTTTACTTCTTTTGGTTTTACGTAATACACTTGTACAAGATTTATACCTAGTTATGTAAATTAAATTAGTTTATCTTTCGTGCATTGATACTCGGGTTGTGGAGTACGCGATCTTGGGCTCTTGATCCAGGGATCGATGATCGATGCGTCTGAGCACCGGTCCGGCTAAGTGTTCGATCCGTCGATCGAATTTTTAGATTCGGATTTTCGGTGTCGAGGCTTCCTGTTGCTATACGGTGCTATACGCTACAGTAGACGGCGTACAGTACGGTATAGGAAGAGGGGGTGCTCACACGTATAGGCCAGGCCGCTGGGCGACCAGCAAGGTGATCGCCCAGCGGACACGTGGCGTCTGAGCGGCATTTGGCGACGATAAGGTGGTCGCCCAGCGGTTCACGTGCGTCTGAGCGAGCGGCTGGGCGACCAGCAAGGAGATCGCCCCAGCGGACCGCGTGGCGTCTGAGCCAGGCCGCGAGGCGCCAGCGGTGGTCGCCCGATGGGCGCGTGGCGTCTGATCCTGGCCACTGGCGCACCATCCCCGGGATAGTCCTGTCGAGATCAGGGACATTAAATGCGAATCGTGCGCATTAAATGTGGAAGCATGAAAGCTGCAGCGTGGCGGCGCGCCTTCCCCAGGCGCATCATGGCTATGGGAGACGTCACGACTACACCTCACCCCGTGACGGAACGGGCGGCGTTGGTGGACATGGGGCCCGAGGCAGGATTGTGACGGATGCGACAGACATTAATGTGACATAAGAATAGTGACGGGCGCATTAAATACGCCCGTAGCAGTGCAATGATGATGGCTGGCAGTGTAAGCCTCCCATGCGCCCCCGTCAGCCCGAGTATAAAAGGGAGCCGGGGTGCATGGGAGAGGGGGTTCGAGAGACTGTAAGGTTTTCATCCTCTCTAGCAAGAGCACAAGCAATACCAAGAAAGGCAGGACTAGGGCTATTACTCTCCGGAGGGCCTGAACCTGGGTAAAAAACTCCGTATCCCCCCCCGCTAGCTTGAGCCTCCCGGTGTCCCGATCATCACCGTCTTCCCTTCCGAGGCGATTGCCCCGAAAGCTCCCCGTCGGAACCTCATAAGCACCCGTCTCGGAGGTGCCTGTTGGCTAGTACGCCGACACATCCCACTACCCCGACTTCGCTTACAACTCCTAAAATCAGAAAACAGCAAATCTGTCCCTTCGGGACAGCAGCCTTCCAAAGGGCATAACTTCTGTTCTAAGACTCCAAATTGATTAAACGAGTACACCATCGCGAAGCTTAGGAAATTTCCCAACTTTTTCTAGTTATAGGGAAAGACTAATTCGGACTCTAATGTTGTTTAATCTAACGTTGAACACGAACTGTCCCAATCTCGTCACAGATTTGACAGTGCTCGGTAAAACGGCCATATCTCCCAAACGGCTGGGCGGATTTTAACGTTCTTTATATGCACGGAAAGATAAGGAAATTATCTACAACTTCCTAAAAGTCCGTACGGTCAGATTCAAACTCGAAATTGGCGAAAACGCCTGCCCTAGTTCGGGTTCCCAATCTGCCCGAACCAAAACGCGAATACAACTCTAGTTTTCAACAAATCTACCCCATGGCAGCACCTCCCATGATCCAAAAACATGATAATCCACCACTACACAGCATCTAATCAATCCCCAAAGGTTTCCCCCATTACCTTCTTGAAGAACCACGAATCGATCGCTCTCCTTCGCGTACTCCACCGATCTCTCCCCACGCGACGTGGCCACCGGTTCTCCTCGTCGCGGATCCTCCTACCGGCGAGGGCAGCACCATGGCGTGGCATGGCAGCGAGGGGGACGCAGCAAGGGCACGTGGTGGTGGGGGAGGAGGCGCAAGGAGGAGGGGTGGTGCGGCTTGGGTGTGGAGGAAGAGGAGGAGGGGCTAGAGGGAGGAGGAGATGGGAGATGAGGGGATGGGGGCTGCGCAATGGAGGGGTGGGGGCTAGGGCAGCAGGGTGTGCTGCCCCCCACTACTCCCACATGGGCCCAAGTGCCCCACCTTCGGCCCACGAATTCCCCCCAAGGCCCAAATCGACCTCGGAGAGGCCCGGAAACCCGGAAACAACCCGAAACGCGTTAAAACGTGAAATCTCAGGGTTTTAGTTGCAAAATCCCCAACTTAACCCATTTTACCACATTTTATAACCTAATATCACAAATTATAAAGTCTCGACATTCCGTAGTATCACAAAATGGTACATTGCACTTACACTAGTTGCTTGATTTAAAAACTTTCATGTGAGGAAACTTTAGAAAAAACTCAATAAGGGAAAAGGGTTGCAACTTATCATTTTCTGGATTTAAATCAATATATTCAAGATCATGCTAAGTATCATAGATCAGGGATTCGCTCCCCGTGAACTTTGTATATCTCTAAGTCATCTAATTCTAATGCCACGAATACATCTTTGGAAACCAGATATGTTCACAGACTTTAGTGAATAAATCTGCTAGATTTTCAAACGACTTAGTTTGCAGTATCTTTACCTCACTATTATTCTGCAGGTCATGAGGATAAAAGAGTTTAGGAGCAGTATGTTTTGTGATATTGCTTTTAACATAACTTATTTGCAATTGTGCAACACAAGCAACATTATCTTCATAGATAACCATAGGGTATCGACGGTGTTAATGCTATATGACTTTTGGATATGGCTAATCACATGTCTCAGCCAAACACACACAAGTGAGGCTTCATATAATACTATAATCTCTGAGTGATTAGTAGAAGTAGACATCAAGGTCTGCTTATACGATCGCCAAGAAACGGCTGTACCATCACAGAGAAATACAAACCCAGTCTGAAATTTGGCACTGTAAGGATCAGACATATATCCAGCAGCCGTATATCCTACCATTGTCAAGTCTTGGTCATTCCGGTAAAATAAGCTAAGATCTTGTGTACTTTGGAGGTATCTGAGTAAAGTTTTGACACTAGCCCAATGTCTTCTGGTTGGAGCTACACTGTTCTAGCTAGCAAATTTACTGCGAATGCAATACTAGGCATGTGTAATTTGCAAGAAATATACATGTTCCGATGGCGCATAAGTATGGGACTTCAAATCCTAACACTCCCTCATTTTCCATCCTCTATTTGAAAGGGTCTTTACCCACTTGAAGGGATCTTACTACCATGGGGCCTTCAAATGATGAGATTTATCCATATCAAATCATTTCAATACCTTCTTGGTATAGATAGACTGGTGTATAAAAATTACATGTGAAAAATATTCTAACTACAGGCCTAAGCAATATTTTGTTTTACTTAAATATTTCATCTCAAATTCCGTCATAAGGTAAGAACTCGCTTCCTTTATTTTCTCTGTGGTTTCGATGATACATAATATATTATGGGATTTCTTTATGAAAACATAGGGACAATCATCATTATTAGAGTATCCCTTATTCAGGAAGAACTCACTAAGTTAGTTGTACCATATTATCCCTGACTGTTTTAATCCGTATAACAATCTTTGCAATTTGACATTATAAATATTGTGGTTTCCTTTATTAGGATTTAGAATTTTCACTCCTTTAGGAACTCTCATATAAATATCCGTATCCAATGACCCATATAAATATGTGGCAACTACATCCATCAACATCATTAACAAGTTTAGTCTAGCTGCCATTGATATCAAATATCGGAACATTATTTCACACATCACAGGTGACTAAATTTCATCGTAATTGATTCCGGTCTCTGCGTGAACCCTTGTGCTACAATCCTCATTTTATATTTTACCACGTGGCTATTTTCATTTCTCTTCTAGATGAAAATCCATTTTGATCCAACAGGGAATACTTTGGGAGGTGTTCAATCAATTATGCCTCAACTGTTTCTTTTTATTTGACCCAATGTGAGCACTTCTGGCCAGTGGCGGAGCTAGGATTTTAGACAAGGTTGATCCAACTTTTAAAAAAAATATGTAACAGACCAACATATAAATATAGAATGTATCAAAAACATAATACGAAGATGATAATAATAAAGTTTTACAATAGTTCAGATAATATTACCTTACTACTACTTTTGTCGGGCTTATGCCTTCTAATGGCCATGAAAGTCTCGATTATATTATCTTCATCCACTTTGAAGAACATAGCTCGTTCAATGAAGGTAACTAGACAATCATCCAAAAGACTATCACACATCATATTTCTCAACTTATTATTGACAAACTTTATTGCCAAAAATGCCCTTTCATACAGCTATACCTATGGCTAATTTGATCAAAAAAACCACAAATCAAGGGCACTAGCCAGTAGCCACTAGGGCAGAAGGGCAAGGACTGTATGTCTCACTAGGGAGTAGGGGTGCCTGAGTGATGATCGCGTGCACCTGAGGAGATGGACGGCCGGCCGAACGCTTGACTGAATCACTAAATGGTTGAGTCGGACCACTGGCTCTGCCTATGCTTCTGGCACTCTATCGTGGACTTTGGTTCTTGAATTAACTTAAGAATTTTAGCAATTTTTTAAGAGAAATATATGTTGATAATTGTAGTATCTTTTTTATACAACTCCTGAATCCACAAAATTAGTTGATATCTCCTCATTAATTTCTTCCAGCTCTTCGTGATTTCTCACAACGACGGAGTCTGCGTGTTCTGACTTCCCAACGTCAGATTGTGTACGCAAATATTTGTCTGAGCTATCATATTCAGGATGGATCATTTCAGAGATGCGGTTACCATCTCCAGGATGGCTCACTTCACAGATGTTCTTAACATTAGGTTTAGCTTCTTCCACTATCTTGGATAGTGTTCTCACTCGCCCGATTATCTATATCTACAGATGTCTCCGCAGAATTGGATCCTGTGCACCTAAAGACCTCTCCCTTTTATTATCATAAGGGGTAATATGACAATCTCTATTATTATACAACTACCTATAGGGAAAACTATGATGGTTCTTCCAGTTCCATCTATGAGAGCATCACTTCCAGGACTCATCGAAAGGGGTGGGCTGTTTATTTGATTTTAAAAAAAATTCAGTTTTTAGGAACTAAAAACCAAAACCGAACCGAACTACTCCAGAAACTGAACCGAATTAACCAAACTAATTCGATTTGGTTAATTCGGTCTTTCGATTAACCGAATTTCAATGTTCAACAATTAACACAAAGTAAGCAGTCAGCACAACCAACAGTCCAACACATGAACACAACTACACAAAGCAGTCTGTAGTCACAAAGTAAGCAAATTTTAATGTTCAACAATTAACACAACAACACAAAGCACTCAACAACTTTAAAGTTCAACAATTAAAGAACCAAGTGAAGCAACACACAATAATGAGCAGCACACACATAGCAATCAACCAACAGTCCAACACACAGCAGCACAGAATGAGCAGCAGCCAGCCAGCACTGAAGCACGACATGCAGCAGCATCAGAAGTGCAGAACACACAGCCAGCCATGCTCCATTGCTCCAGCACACCGCAGCAGCACCACTCGGTCCACTCCTATCCCCTCCAGCAGGCAGCGGCAGAACTGCTCACCAGACAGCAGCAGAACTGCTCGATCCACTCCTATCCCCTCCAGCAGGCAGCGGCAGAACTGCTCACCAGACAGCAGCAGAACTGCTCGATCCACTCCTATCCCCTCCAGTAGGTAGCAGCAGAAGTGTAAAGTTTGACAACTGACATGGGAAAAAAGTAAAAAAAAACAATTTATTAGATCATAAAAGACAAACAATAATTTAGCTAAGCGTCAAAAGAAAATGCAATAAGCAGCATAACTAGTATTTTCATAGTTCATAACATTTCAAAAATCCAACTAACTTAATGATAACATTTCCTCATTGCAGTTCAATTCATCCATAATCTCAGAAAGAGAGAGGTGTTAAGCCTCGTACAAAGCAATGCTTCTAAGCAATACAAAGAGCAACTTCACTCATACACCATATATTACACAGACTTTGCATAGCGTTTTTCTCGCATATCTTACTATTTACTCCACGGTCCAACAATTTCCGTTAGAAAGAAGAATAATCACAGCCAAACATACAGAAAGAAGTCGAGAACACTATTTTTCTTGACAAATGACAAGGATGACTTCATTGTACATATCAACATTATCTTCAAGAAACTTTACATGGATATTCATTACCATATATTCCTCCAACAAACCAAGATTTGCAAAACAGTCAACAGAAATAACTAAAGAAAAAGAACAAGAACTACAAGAAAAAACAGTCAACAGAAATAACTAAAGAAAAAGAATTTTTCTTCCAAAATCGAACCATAAACCGAATAGTACTAGAATAAAAACCAAACCGCATATCATAAACCGAATTTTTCGGCTAATTCAGATCAGTTTTTCGGTTTCAGTTCAAAATTGCCCACCCCTACTACCTATAGGTAAAACTATGATGGTTCTTCCAGTTCCATCTATGAGGGCATCACTTCCAGGGACTCCTCGAACTCAATAAGATCAAGAACCATATCAAAACACTTCTCAACGTTCGTGTCAACAACAAGTCGAACGGTGAAATGTGCATCAACATTCCCTGGGTCTTATTAACTTTTTCAGCGGATTACATGTAAAGATCAATCAAATGCATCGAGGTGCAACAGTTACGCGAGCAATGGCCAATGCATCACACCTAAAGCAGGGTTATGTAGAGCTTGTAGCCTTATTAACCGAATCATGCTTCTGGAAGCACCCAGCCTTTTACCTTTACTTTTCCACTGTAGCATGTATTCTAAATCTATTCAAAATCTTTAAATTTAATAATATTTTTTCAAAGATATACATTTTATTTGAATTATTAACGATATATATGTAACATAAAACTGCTTTTTAAAAAAATTATATCCAAATTTAGCCTACATTCCCGCATTTGAAATTAATGATCGGGCCGAGCCCCGAGGCAAAGCGGCGGGAGGACGCGATCGATGCATACTTTTCATGGCCCCGGCCATGGTGGCCTTCGTACTACGCCCACCCCATCACGACTGCATCATCTCCAGCCAGTAGCTTTTCCGTGCATCCGTGTCGCACGCACGACTTGTTCTATTGACAGGAGGGAGTATATATCCTTGTGTATGATGGGTTGTAATGGCAAAGTTGAATCCTAACTGCTTGAGGTTAAAAAATAAAAGAAAACTCTGAAAAGTTCAGATTCGTTGCTACAGTGTTGCTAAAGTACCAAGAACAGGCTGTTCTGAACAGCCACAACATTTGACTTAAAAAAAAGGTACCATTTTGATGGAGTGCTACCTCCTCCTGTAGTCCCGTGTCTATTTTGATTCGCACTGTTCCTTCATATCTGCAGGTCGGTGGAGCTGATTCCTAGTCGTGGAGGAGCATGCAGGTGAACTCATCAGACGGCGAGACCCCGATTTGTGCTGTGAGCTTGTGACCCTACGAAGCTGTTTCGGCGGCAGCTGATGGATGATGTTCTGTCAAATCATCCCTGTGGTTGACTTGGCGCTGTTTTTCTCGAGCATCTATCTGTCGGGAAAGCTAGATTTGAACCACGAACCACCAAGCCTGGGCTTCTTCCTTTTCACCGTACACATTTTTTTTTAAATCAAACTTCCGTCAAAATAAATTTACAAAACTAGCCTAGTATGAAAGCAGTGGCATTCGATAAGTATCATTGCCGCACTTGTAGGAGCTCGATAGGTAACCTGCCGAGCATGCCTACCTTGATAGGTAGGCTTGTTGATTAATAAGGTGACTTAATTAAGTAATATCCCATAATTTTGTTCCTAAAACTAAAGGTTAAAAAAAATAATTGGCTTATGTGCATTTTCAGGGGATAATTCAATTTTTTGGGTTTTCAAATATTTATTTTAATTTTCTAGAATTTTATCGAAGTATATTGGATTTTAAAAGGGATTTTCTAGTGTTCAAAAAATAAAAAGTAATTATGTATAAAAATAAATGTCAACTTTAAGTTGAAAATAATTTTATGAAGTTCAAAATGTCTGGGGCATTTTCGTGTATTTTCCCAAATTTTTGAACTTTAGTTGTTATTTTCTAATGACCATTCAAATTTATGAAATTATTTTAGATTGAAAATAAAGTTAAAAACCTATGGAAAATGAAAGTGCATCTAGGCCCCTCAAATTGTTTTGGTGATTAATGATGACACAATTAAAGAGTTCTAATGTTTTATCCAAGAATACTGCAGATATCGAGATTATGTGGAGCTTGAAAAGACATTGGACACCCCCACGACTACTTAAACTCAAAAAGACGGCATCAAGACCATAATTGTAATCTTATATTTATTTGCGTCTTAAGGATAGCCGTACTATTAAGAAGTACGACGAGAAATCGAATTTAGGATGTGCATGTGCTCAACATCATTTCTTGCATCTCAAATTAGCACTACTTCACTTGGTTTTGAAAAGTTTAAAGTTGAAACCGAACTGGTAACCGGAGTATCAGGACATTTAGTCCGAGTCTCGGATTCAATCCGAGTATCCGGACATTATGTCCGAGTCTCGGGTTGAGCCCTCGGTTGCCTCTCGGTTTGATGGGTCCGAGTATCCGGACATTTGGTCGAGTCTCGGATAACCCGGAGTCTCGGGTTGTTTATCCGGACACTCCTACTGCATAAAACGGAGTAACGGCTAGTTTTCAAAAGAGTATTTAAAGCCTCCACTCCACTCCAACGGCTAGGATCTCTATTGAGCTCATTCATAGCAGCATTCAAGCCATTCCTAACCATCTCTAAGCATTCAATAGAGCCCCCATCTTCCTCCCACCAATTAATTTGGTTGTTGATCTTTTTGGTGAGGAGAGGAAGAAGAAAAGTGCTAAGTGCATTCATTTCATCTTGTTGAGCACTAGTTCATCCTCCAAGCGATTCTTCGTGGTGCTATTACTCTTGGAGGTTGAAGGTCTCCTAGACGGCTAGGAGTCACCGGAGCTACCAACGCGTGTGGTGAGCCCGGTCGTTTGTGAAGGCGAGTCTCGCCTCCGAAAGGGAAGAGACAAGAAGTGAAGCCGGCGAGTGCATTTGTGCAACACCGGGAGGAAAGCGGGTTGAAAGAGACCCCGGCTCAAGTGTGACCGAGCCACCTCAACGGAGACGTAGGGTTCCCTTCAAGAACCTGAACTTCGGTGAAAAATCTCGTCTCTCGCATTCTTTTTTTCTTCCTAGATTTGCTTGGTTAGATTTGAATTTGTAAAGTTAGTTCTAGCTCTTTGCTTTGAGTAAATTCAAATCTTGTCTTGCAATTGTTCTAGGTTGTTCTTGCTATTTACTTCTAGTAGTTTGTTGCGCTTGCTAGAGTAGTTTTCTTGTGTTCGAGCCAGCTAACCGGAGACTCGGTATTACATCTAGGACACTCGGACAAGCCGAGTATCAGGACCAAAACCCGGAGACTCGGATTGACCAGCTTCGGACCTTTTTATTCATTGCGTAATTTTTAATCCGCCTATTCACCCCCTCTAGGCGACATCGTTGGTCCTTTCAATTGGTATCGAGCCAAATCTCCTTTACTTTGGCTTAACCGCTTGGAGAATCAAAGATGTCGATATAGAGAAGGTTACGAAACCCATGGCCAAGAGAAAGCCTCGGGTTCGGTATCGGGGTTGCTATTCCTTTAGATTATTCCTCCTTTGGAGTCTCAAACTCCTCATCCTATGTTTCCGTCTCGTCTGGCCGAGCGCCTCGCCGATGGCACTCGATATGCGGCATGGAAACATAAGATGAAGATGCATTTGAGATCACTTCATCCGTGTATTTGGAAGATTGTTGAAACAGGTTTCAAGCCCGCAAACCCAAACAATCTCACCTCCGAAGAAGACAAAGCTCAACACTTCAACGACTTGGCCACAATGCCTTGTTCAATGCTTTGAGCGACTCCGAGTTCAACCGGGTCGATGGCCTTGACAATGCCAAGGACATTTGGGAAAGATTGATGGTGTCTCACGAAGGTGTATCAAGTGTCCGTGAGTCGAAGATCGAACTCATCATTGGGGAGCTAAGCCGATTCACTTTGGAAGAAGGTGAATCGTACACAAATATGTTTGATCGCTTGATGGTGCTAGTAAATCAAGCAAAGGGACTTGGAAGCACCGAGCTCACCGACAAGGCCGTAGTGAAGATCATCCTCCGAGTGATCACCCCACCAACCGCAATCTTGTGCAACTCATCCGCGACCGGCCAAATTTCGACACCCTCACTCCTCATGATGTGATTGGCCGGTTGATGACGGATGAGATGATGGTGAAGGAAGCGGAAGTGGTGGAGGAGCTCAAGTCCGGCAAGAAGAAAGGCATCGCCTTGAAGGCCGTCAAGGTGGTGCAAGAAATCGAAGAGAGCACAAGCGATGAAGAAGAGTCGAGCGGCCCCTTGACAAATGAAGATATGGCCTTGCTCGTCAGAAGATTCAACAAATTCTTGAAGAAGAAGGGCTACAAACCGGGTAGTCACTCCAAGAGCTATGGCAACAAGTCAAGAGGGCGTCACTCCTCAAGAAAGTGCTATGAGTGTGGGGAACCCGGCCACTTCATTGCCGAGTGCCCACACAAAGAAAAGAAGGAAGAGAAGCCGTACAAGAAAGACAAGTACCGCAAGAAGGACAAGGATAAGAGCAAGAAGTACAAGGGCAAGGGTCATGCATACATTGGCAAGGAATGGAACTCTGACTCCGACTCCGAGTCCGAGTCCGAGTCCAACTCCGATAATGAGGAGGACTTGCCACTGTCGCCATTGCCACTCCGACAAAGTCAAAGAGTCTCTTTGACGACTTAAGCGACAATGAAGGAAATACTCCAATGTGCCTTATGGCAAAAGGGCACAAGGTATCATCTAAGAGCTCCACTCTTTCTATTGTTGATTATGGCTTAGATGATTGTGATGATGCTAGTGATGATGAGGAAGTAGCATTTAAATCTATGAATGATTTTGATATTGAAAAATTAGACTTGCTACTTAAAGATATTGAAAAATTGGAGGAAGTAGTTGAACAAAAGGAGGCTATTCTTGAGGCTCAAGAGGATCTCCTCATTTTTGAAAAGGAGAAGAACATTGAGCTAGAGAAGAGCCTAGCTTTTGAAAGAAAGAGAAATGAGGATTTGGTCAAAAGTTCAAATTTGACCAAAAATGAAGCAATTAGTCTTGAGATCACCAATGCTTCACTCTTAGAGCAACTTGCAAAAGCGAAGGATGCTTGCAAGGCTCTTGAAGTGAAGCTTGTTGATCTCTCGAATAAAGCTTCTACCTCAATCAACAACTCCAATATTTCATTACCTTCAACGAGCAACGGTTGCGCTAGATGCTTTAATGTTGATGTTGCTACTTGTGCTACTAACCGTGAGACTTTGAAAGTCTTAGCTCATGAAAA
Source organism: Rhipidocladum racemiflorum (assembly GCA_036346355.1). Taxonomy (NCBI): domain Eukaryota; kingdom Viridiplantae; phylum Streptophyta; class Magnoliopsida; order Poales; family Poaceae; genus Rhipidocladum; species Rhipidocladum racemiflorum. The sequence goes on along the minus strand of CM070575.1, from coordinate 28,271,347 downwards.
TGAGAAGCTTAAGGTGATGCTTGAAGATGGACTTCAAAAGTCCTACAAGGCAAGCAAGGGTTTAGAGGAGTATCTCGGTAAGCGCCAAGGTAATCCTAAGAGGCAAGGGCTTGGGTCTGTTCGCCAAAGGGCAAAGAGCAACATTGTTGTTGCTCCTTTAAGCAAGCCCATTCACTTTGTAAAAGGCGAAGGAACATCCAAGCACAAAGCTCACTCCGAGTTCTTTGCTTCTTATGTGCTTAAAAAGACTAACCTCGGTCGTGTAGTTGCTTATCATGTTGGGCGTAAGCCGAAGAATGCTCCTTGTGTTCGTTCTATTTGGGTCCCTAAATCTCTTGTTACTAATGTGCGTGGACCTAACCAAGTTTGGGTACCAAAGAGCAAAAACTAAATGTCATTTTGTAGGCCTATATCTCCGGTGGAACAAGTTGGATTTTGGATAGCGGATGTACGCACCACATGACCGGAGAAAAGGCAATGTTTGCTCAATTAGACGCGAATGGATCAAATAGTGAAAGCATTGTCTTTGGAGACAATGGAAAAGGAGAAGTAATTGGATTGGGTAAAATTCCTATCTCAAGCAATTTCCAATTAAATAATGTTTTGCTTGTTGAGTCATTAAGCTACAATTTATTGTCCGTTGCACAATTATGTGAAGCGGGCTATAATTGTTTGTTTAATGAAAAGGGTGTGGATGTCATTAAGAGGCTTGACGGTTCAATAGCCTTTAAAGGGCGTTTGAAGGGGAAGCTCTATCTCGTAGACTTCAATACGGATAGACTTAATCTTGAAACGTGCTTAATGGCTAAATCTAGCATGGGTTGGCTTTGGCATCGCCGGTTGGCCCATGTTGGTATGAGGAATCTTCACAAACTCATTAAAGGCAACCACATTCTCGGACTAACCAATGTTGTCTTTGAGAAAGATAGGATTTGTAGCGCTTGTCAAGCGGGCAAGCAAGCTGGCGCCTCCCATCCCGCCAAGAACGTGATGACGACCTCAAGACCATTGGAAATGCTCCACATGGATTTATTTGGTCCCGTAGCTTATATAAGCATCGGGGGAAGTAAGTATGGTTTGGTTATTGTTGATGATTTTTCTCGATTCACTTGGGTGTTCTTTTTGCATGACAAAGGTGAAGTCCAAGTGACATTAAAGAAATTCATGAGAAGAGCTCAAAGCGAGTTTGAAGTAAAGATTAAGAGAATTCGGGCGACAAGCGGCACCGAGTTCAAGAATATTGGCGTGGAGGAGTTTCTTGATGAGGAAGGAATCAAGCACGAGTTCTCGGCTCCCTATTCTCCTCAACAAAATGGGGTGGCCGAGAGGAAGAATCGAACCCTCATCGAGATGGCGCGGACGATGCTTGACGAGTACAAGGTTTCCGATAGTTTTTGGGCGGAAGCCATCAATACCGCATGCCACAGCTCCAACCGCCTCTACCTTCACAAGATCTTAAAGAAGACGGCGTACGAGTTGCTCACCGGGAAGAAACCAAATGTCTCCTACTTTCGAGTCTTTGGGAGCAAATGCTATATCCTTAACAAAAAGGCTAAGTCTTCTAAATTCGCTCCTAAAGTAGATGAAGGTTTCTTACTTGGTTATGGAACTCATGCTTACAGCGTCTTAGAGTTTTCAACAATACCACCGGTGTTGTTGAAATCTCGCGTGACGTGACTTTTGATGAAACTAACGGTTCTCAAGTAGAACAAGTCGATCGTGTTGTGATTGACAGGGAAGAACCTCCTTGTGAAGCTATAAAGAAAATGGCAATTGGGGAGGTAAAACCTCAAAATTTGGAATCTCACCCGAGCTCCCCAACCCGGAGTCTCCGGCCGGAAACCCGGAGTGTCCGGATTAGTCCGGAGTCTCCGGGTCCTATCTGAGTCTCGGATGGAGTCGAGCTCGGGCGACTTTCCCTCCTCGTCCAATCAAGCCCAAGATGGTTCCAATGCCACCCAAGATGATGAAGGCCCTATTCAAGCCTTGGACTCATCTGTACCTCATCCTAGAGTTCATCAAAGTATTCAAAGAGATCATCCGGTCGACAACATTCTTGGAGACATCAACAAGGGAGTATCCACTCGATCTCGAGTTGCAAATTTTTGTGAATTTTACTCGTTTGTTTCCTCTCTTGAACCTCTTAAGGTAGATGAAGCGCTTGAAGACCCAGATTGGGTGATGGCCATGCAAGAGGAACTGAACAACTTCAAGCGCAATCAAGTGCAGGAGCTTGTTCAAAGACCAAATCAAAATGTGATCGGCACAAAATGGGTCTTTCGGAACAAGCAAGATGAAAACGGGATCGTGACAAGGAACAAAGCCCGTTTGGTTGCTCAAGGGTACACTCAAATAGAAGGTTTGGATTTCGATGAAACATATGCTCCGGTAGCTAGGCTTGAATCTATTAGAATATTACTTGCCTTTGCTACTCACCATGATTTCAAGTTGTATCAAATGGGCGTGAAGGCGCCTTCTTAAATGGACCACTTTAGAGATGGTCTCGTTGAGCAACCACCGGTTGAAGATCCAAGACATCAGGACCATGTCTACTACCTTCATAAGGCACTCTATGGACTTAAGCAAGCTCCAAGGGCATGGTTTGAATGTCTTGAGACTTCCTTCTCGGACAAGGTTTTGTAGTCGGAAAGGCCGACCCTACTCTCTTTACTAAGCATATTGATAATGATTTATTTGTGTGTCAAATATATGTCGATGACATTATATTTGGATCTACTAATGAACATTTGTGTAAAGAGTTTAGCAAGATAATGACCAAAGGTTTGAGATGTCCATGATGGGTGAGTTGAAGTTCTTCCTCGGATTCCAAGTTAAACAACTCAAGGAAGGAACTTTCATTTGTCAAGCGAAGTACATCAAGGACATGCTCAAGAAGTTCGAATGGAGGGCGCCAAGCCCATAAAGGCGCCAATGCAAGCCAGCGGGCACCTAGACCTCGACAAAGAAGGTAAACCAGGTCATCCAAAAGGTATATCGTTCGATGATCGGTTCTCTCCTTTACCTTTGTGCATCTAGGCCCGATATCATGCTTAAGCGTTTGTATGTGTGCACGTTTTCAATCCGCTCCAAAGAGTGCCACATGGTGGCCGTTAAGAGAATCTTGAGATATTTAGTGCACACTCCTCATTTCGGACTTTGGTATCAGAAAGGATCTTCCTTTGAGCTTGTTGGCTATTAGATCACGGATTATGCAGGTTGCAAAGTGGATAGGAAGAGCACCTCGGGGAACTTGCCAATTCTTGGGTAGGTCCCTAGTCTCGTGGTCTTCCAAGAAACAAAATTCCGTAGCCTATCCTTTGCCGAAGCCGAATACATAGCGGCGGGAGTTGTTGTGCCCAATTACTTTGGATGAGACAAACTTTGAGTGATTATGGCCTATCCTACAAAAGCGTTCCACTTTTGTGTGACAATGAGAGTGCCATAAAATTGCCAACAATCTGTCCAACACTCCCGAACAAAACACATTGATATTCGCCATCATTTCCTAAGAGACCACGCAACCAAAGGCGAAATTGATATCCAACATGTGAGTACAAACGATCAATTAGCTGATATCTTTACCAAGCCCCTTGACGAGAAAAGGTTCTGTGAATTGAGAAGTGGTCTAAATATTCTAGATTCTCGTAACGTGGCTTGATAAGTGCTCATATATTGGTTGGTGAATGAAAAATGAAGTTCAAAACTTTATTTATCTTTTTCTCTGAATTTACCATGTGTTATTGGCTCTTGATCTTAGGATCGCATCATTACTATGTGACTATAGTCTGATTGCTTGATTGTTAGCTAGTCACATAGTGGATGGATGCCCTAGGACTCCTTTCTCTCTCTCTCCGCGGGTCTCCGAAGCTTTCCTTGAAAAATTCCTTTTCTTCCCGAGCTGGGGAACCCGGAGTATCCGGATTTCTATCCGGACTCTCCGGTTAAGACCGGAGTCTCCGGACATTTCGTCCGGAGTGTCCGGGTTGGTCCGGAGTATCCGGACTGAAATCCGGAGTCTCCGGGTTGGGGCGGTCGGTTAAACCCCAAGTATCCCGCGCGGTTTAGCTTCTTTCTATTCCTACGTGCGGCTCATCCTCTCCCGTGCTCCTCTCTTGGCTAGGGCGTGTTCCTCACCTTCATCTTCTTCTCCAAGGCTCTTGGATCCCCTTCCTCTCCTTGGCATTGAAGATCTTGGTGAGACTCCTTTGCCCTAATCCTTCTCGTTTCGGGTTTGGACTCTTTCCTCCGCCTCTAAGGGGATCGTGTGTGCTTCATCTCGTCTAGGGTGCGGCGCATCATCCTCTAGCTCTTATATCTTCGGAGGAATCTCTCAATCACCCGTATTCTTCCTTTTCAATCCCTTGAGGTGAGTACTCTCTTTCGTGCCCTAATCATGAAACCTCTTTGCTAGAGTTTGCCCTACTTGGTTTTGAACATTCATTAGAGGCACTCTAGATTTGTTTTTGATCGCGATTAGGGTTGGATTCGTGAAATCTTTGGCCGCCGTCGCTCCCTCGGCACATCCGGAGTGTCAGGACTACGAGTCGGAGTCTCGGGTCCATCCGAGTATCCGGACATTTTGTCCGAGTCTCGGATGAAATCGAGTATCCGGACATTTTGTCCGGACTCTCGGGTTGGGTGCCTCGGCGATTCGATTAAATCGCATTTGTTTAGCGTCGTCTCTTGGCTAATTCCTCTCGTTCGCTGCATGCAGTCGAGATGGATCCTTCCCGAGGAACTTAGGAGGCGGCGCTCCTCCTCCATGAGCGGCGGTGGTAGCGATCCTCCTCCGCCAGCGGTGAGGTAGCGATCCCCCTCATGAGCGGTGGTGGTAGTACTCCCGCTCGGCGCGTCTCCCACCAATTCTCCTCCGCATCCTCGGCTGACCTCATGAAAAAGCGGAAGAGGTGGGGTGGCCAAAGGCCCATTTCGGACCTCGAGGCCAGCTAGGTTCAGCATCGGCTTTGTCAATCTCCTCCTCCTCGGCAAGTTCTGATCGAGATGAGCATCCGGTGATACCCATGCCAGGCCGTGATCGAGAAAGAAGCGATTCCGTACCTCTGGGCATTTCATTGGTCCTCTGATCAAGGCCAAGCAGTGTGGAACTATCCTTTGTCCGTGAATCCAATGAGAGTAATTGACTAGGACGAGGACACAGTAAAGGAAAGCCATAGTGGAACAAAGGAAGAAAGATCGCTTTGGAGCTCCACCAGGATGAGTATGTGGACCGCGGTTTTGGAACCGGTTTGATCTGATTTCTATGAGGCGGTCCTATACCCTCTTGAGCACCAGTGGTTCGCATGAAGACCATTATTTGGGAGTACATGGCGCGGCGAGCAATCCAGTCTTCACTCGAGATCATAGAGATTTGCGAGTGCATCGGATCAAGAACATCTTGGCATACAAGTATGGCTGGAACAATGAGATCATCATGCGGTTCTATGCCACCTTGTATTTTGACAAGAATGATGAGGCCATTTGGTGGATGGTAGCGAGAATGCGGTATGTGGCTAGCAAGAAGAGATTTGCGAGTGCTCAACCTCGAGATACAATGCCAGTCCAAAGCTTCATGAGAAGAAAGTGTTGACTCTGGCAGATTGAGGCCTTGTATGACACTTCCGAGGAGCTTCACAGTTGGGACCATCAAGGGTCTAAAGGACATTCGGCTGTCCTCAACGGGATGTTGAGAGTCACCCTTTCTCCCAAGGAGGAGATGCTTACGCTATCGGTTCCTATGGTAGGAACCTCTTTGTTTCACCTCGTTGAGAGCTTGAGCCTTTTGACATTGTCGATTTCTTGTGGGAAACAATGAGGCGAGCCTTGAGCAACATGGCGATTGCAGCTATGCACCTTCGTGATGACCTTGATCTCTTCGGTGAGTGGGCTGAAGTTTGTCGAGAGATGAGGAGCATCTTTCTTACAAGGTCCGCCCTCGGTCTACTCCGGCCCCTCCAGTGCTCCTGGTCTCTTTGCTAGGCTTGGCAGGAGGTCGTGCCCGGCCTCTACCTCTGCTCTGCTCGGTGTGTCTCGATCACTCATACGAGCGGTCAGAGGTCCCAAGCGGCACTCTTGAGAGGATGCTCAAGCATGTCTTTCTTCTTTGCCGCGACATCTCCACGAGCGAGAAGGTGATGAGTCGACAGATCAAGAAGAATGGTCAAGACATTCGCGACATCCGCCGCCACAATGGCAGGCGATCTCTCAGCGACTCCTCGGGTCTTAGAGGAGAGTAGCGGCGACACTTCTGCAAATGCCTTGTTTGGGATTGCTTCCTCCTCTGCTCCTCCGGCGCTGGTAGCGGCGACAGCGAGGGCTCTGAGTATGAGGCCTCCGACGACGGAGATGACGAGTGATTTCCTGTATCTTCCTTTTTGGTGTCTTGATGCCAAAGGGGGAGTGATAGCGTTGTCTTTGTCGTGGACTTCTTTAGCGTTCCGTCTGTCGCGTGTGGGTGGACTTGTGTGTTGCTTCAGTTATATTTTGTTTATTTTGTGTTGTGAACTCTGTCTGTTCGTTGTGATGTCGTTAATGCTTATTTAATGCATGGATTGCTTTCAGTTATTTGTGATGAGATGCTTGTGTTTTTGAGGGGGAGCTCTCGGTTATTTCTAGTTAAATATGTGCATTTGGTTCCTCTCAATTCCTCTAATGCACACATTTAGGGGGAGCTCCTCTTATTTATCTTTTGCCTAAATCTTGTTCTCGTTATTTTATTTGTTAATTAATTGTGTTGTCATCAATACACCAAAAAGGGGGAGATTGAAAGTGCATCTAGGCCCCTCAATTTGTTTTGGTGATTAATGATGACACAATTAAAGAGATCTAATGTTTTATCCGAGAATACTGCAGATATCGAGATTATATGGAGCTTGGAATGACATTGGACAACCCCACGACTACTTAAAATCAAAAAAACGGCATCAAGACCATAATTGTAATTTTATATTTATTTGCGTCTTAAGGATAGCCGTACTATTAAGGGGGTACGACGAGAAATCGACTTTAGGATGTGCATGTGCTCAACATCATTTCTTGCATCTCAAATTAGCACTACTTGACTTGGTTTTGAAAAGTTTAAAGTTAAAACCGAACTGGGTAGCCCGGAGTATCCGGACATTTAGTCCGGAGTCTCCGGATTCAATCCGGAGTATCCGGACATTAAGTCCGGAGTCTCCGGGTTGAGTCCCTCGGTTGCTTCTGGTTTGATTAGTCGGAGTATCCGGACATTTGGTCGAGTCTCCGGATAACCGGAGTCTCGGGTTGTTTATCCGGACACTCCGGCTGTTCAAAAGCAGGAGTAACGGCTAGTTTTCAAAGAGTATTTAAAGCCTCCACTCCTCCAAGCGGCTAGGATCTCTATTGAGCTCATTCATAGCAGCATTCAAGCCATTCCTAACCATCTCTAAGCATTCAATAGAGCCCCCATCTTCCTCCCACCAATTAATTTGGTTGTTGATCCTTTTGGTGAGGAGAGGAAGAAGAAAAGTGCTAAGTGCATTCATTTCATCTTGTTGAGCACTAGTTCATCCTCCAAGCGATTCTTCGTGGTGCTATTACTCTTGGAGGTTGAAGGTCTCCTAGACGGCTAGGAGTCACCGGGAGCTACCAGCAGCGTGTGGTGAGCCCGGTCGTTTGTGGCGAGTCTCGCCTCAGAAAGGAAGAGACAAGAAGTGAAGCCGGCGAGTGCATTTGTGCAACAGGGAGGAAAGCGGGTTGAAAGAGACCCGGCTCAAGTGTGGCCGAGCCACCTCAGCGGAGGCGTAGGGTTCCCTTCAAGAACACGAACTTCGGTGAAAAATCTCGTCTCTCGCATTCTCTTGTTCTTCCTAGATTTGCTTGGTTAGATTTGAATTTGTAAAGTTAGATCTAGCTCTTTGCTTTGCGTAAATTCAAATCTTGTCTAGCATTTGTTCTAGGTAGTTCTTGCTATTTACTTCTAGTAGCTCATTGCGCTTGATAGAGTAGTTTTTGTTGTGTTCAGAGCCAGCTAACCGGAGACTCGGTATTATATCTGGACACTCGGACAAGCGAAATATCGGACCAAAACCGGAGACTCGGATTGTCGGCTTCGGACCTTTTATTCATTGCGTAATTTTTAATCCGCCTATTCACCCCCTCTAGGCGACATCGTTGGTCCTTTCAATTGGTATCGAGCCAAATCTCCTTTACTTTGGCTTAACCGCTTGGAGAATCAAAGATGTCGATATAGAGAAGGTTACCAAAACCCATGGCCAAGAGAAAGCCTCGGGTTCGGTATCGGGGTTGCTATTCCTTTAGATTATTCCTCCTTTGGAGTCTCAAACTCCTCATCCTATGTTTCCGTCTCGTCGGTCGGCGCCTCGCCGATGGCACTTTCGATATGCGGCATGGAAACATAAGATGAAGATGCATTTGAGATCACTTCATCCGTGTATTTGGAAGATTGTTGAAAGCAGGTTTCAAGCCATGAACCCAAACAATCTCACCTCGAAGAAGACAAAGCTCAACACTTCAACGACTTGGCCGTCAATGCCTTGTTCAATGCTTTGGCGACTCAGAGTTCAGCAGGGTCGATGGCCTTGACAATGCCAAGGACATTTGGGAAAGATTGATGGTGTCTCACGAAGGTGTATCAAGTGTCAGTGAGTCGAAGATCGAACTCATCATTGGGAGCTAAGCCGATTCACTTTGGAAGAAGGTGAATCGTACACAAATATGTTTGATCGCTTGATGGTGCTAGTAAATCAAGCAAAGGGACTTGGAAGCACCGAGCTCACCGACAAGGCCGTAGTGAAGATCATCCTCAGAGTGATCACCCCACCAACCGCAATCTTGTGCAACTCATCCGCGGCCAGGCCAAATTCGACACCCTCACTCCTCATGATGTGATTGGCCGGTTGATGACGGATGAGATGATGGTGAAGGAAGCGGAAGTGGTGGAGGAGCTCAAGTCAGCAAGAAGAAAGGCATCGCCTTGAAGGCCGTCAAGGTGGTGCAAGAAATCGAAGAGAGCACAAGCGATGAAGAAGAGTCGGCGGCCCCTTGACAAATGAAGATATGGCCTTGCTCGTCGGAAGATTCAACAAATTCTTGAAGAAGAAGGGCTACAAACCGGGTAGTCACTCCAAGAGCTATGGCAACAAGTCAAGAGGCGTCACTCCTCAAGAAAGTGCTATGAGTGTGGGGAACCCGGCCACTTCATTGCCGAGTGCCCACACAAAGAAAAGAAGGAAGAGAAGCCGTACAAGAAAGACAAGTACATAAGAAGGACAAGGATAAGAGCAAGAAGTACAAGGGCAAGGGTCATGCATACATTGGCAAGGAATGGAACTCGACTCGACTCAGTCAGAGTCAGAGTCCAACTCCGATAATGAGGAGGACTTGCCACCGTCGCCATTGCCACTCCAGACAAAGTCAAAGAGTCTCTTTGGCGACTTAAGCGGCAATGAAGGAAATACTCCAATGTGCCTTATGGCAAAAGGGCACAAGGTATCATCTAAGAGCTCCACTCTTTCTATTGTTGATTATGGCTTAGATGATTGTGATGATGCTAGTGATGATGAGGAAGTAGCATTTAAATCTATGAATGATTTTGATATTGAAAAATTAGACTTGCTACTTAAAGATATTGAAAAATTGGAGGAAGTAGTTGAACAAAGGAGGCTATTCTTGAGGCTCAAGAGGATCTCCTCATTTTTGAAAAGGAGAAGAACATTGAGCTAGAGAAGAGCCTAGCTTTTGAAAGAAAGAGAAATGAGGATTTGGTCAAAAGTTCAAATTTGACCAAAAATGAAGCAATTAGTCTTGAGATCACCAATGCTTCACTCTTAGAGCAACTTGCAAAAGCGAAGGATGCTTGCAAGGCTCTTGAAGTGAAGCTTGTTGATCTCTCGAATAAAGCTTCTACCTCAATCAACAACTCCAATATTTCATTACCTTCAACGAGCAACGGTTGCGCTAGATGCTTTAATGTTGATGTTGCTACTTGTGCTACTAACCGTGAGACTTTGAAAGTCTTAGCTCATGAAAATGAGAAGCTTAAGGTGATGCTTGAAGATGGACTTCAAAAGTCCTACAAGGCAAGCAAGGGTTTAGAGGAGTATCTCGGTAGCGCCAAGGTAATCCTAAGAGGCAAGGGCTTGGGTATGTTCGCCAAAGGGCAAAAGAGCAACATTGTTGTTGCTCCTTTAAGCAAGCCCATTCACTTTGTAAAGCGAAGGAACATCCAAGCACAAAGCTCACTCAGAGTTCTTTGCTTCTTATGTGCTTAAAAGACTAACCTCGATCGTGTAGTTGCTTATCATGTTGGGCGTAAGCCGAAGAATGCTCCTTGTGTTCGTTCTATTTGGGTCCCTAAGTCTCTTGTCACTAATGTGCGTGGACCTAACCAAGTTTGGGTACCAAAGAGCAAAAACTAAATGTCATTTTGTAGGCCTATATCTCCGGTGGAACAAGTTGGATTTTGGATAGCGGATGTACGCACCACATGGCCAGGAGAAAAGGCAATGTTTGCTCAATTGGGCGAAATGGATCAAATAGTGAAAGCATTGTCTTTGGAGACAATGGAAAAGGAGAAGTAATTGGATTGGGTAAAATTCCTATCTCAAGCAATTTCCAATTAAATAATGTTTTGCTTGTTGAGTCATTAAGCTACAATTTATTGTCCGTTGCACAATTATGTGAAGCGGGCTATAATTGTTTGTTTAATGAAAAGGGTGTGGATGTCATGAAGAGGGTTGGCGGTTCAATAGCCTTTAAAGAGGCGTTTGAAGGGTAAGCTCTATCTCGTAGACTTCAATACGGATAGACTTAATCTTGAAGCGTGCTTAATGGCTAAATCTAGCATGGGTTGGCTTTGGCATCGCCGGTTGGCCCATGTTGGTATGAGAATCTTCACAAACTCATTAAAAGCAACCACATTCTCGGACTAACCAATGTTGTCTTTGAGAAAGATAGGATTTGTAGCGCTTGTCAAGCGGGCAAGCAAGTCGGTGCCTCCCATCCGCCAAGAATGTGATGGCGACCACAAGACCTTTGGAAATGCTTCATTTGGATTTATTTGGTCCGTCGCCTACATAAGCATCGGAGGAAGTAAGTATGGTTTGGTTATTGTTGATGATTTTTCTCGATTCACTTGGGTATTCTTTTTGCATGACAAAGGAGAAGTCAAGTGACATTAAAGAAATTCATGAGAAGAGCTCAAAGCGAGTTTGAAGTAAAGATTAAGAGAATTCGGGCGACAAGCGGCACGAGTTCAAGAATATTGGCGTGGAGGAGTTTCTTGATGAGGAAGGAATCAAGCACGAGTTCTCGGCTCCTATTCTCCTCAACAAAATGGGGTGGCGAGAGGAAGAATCGAACCCTCATTGAGATGGCGCGGACAATGCTTGGCGAGTACAAGGTTTCCGATAGTTTTTGGGCGGAAGCAATCAACACCGCATGCCACAGCTCAACCGCCTCTACCTCCACAAGATCTTAAAGAAGGCAGCGTATGAGTTGCTCAGGGAAGAAACCAAATGTCTCCTACTTTGAGTCTTTGGGAGCAAATGCTATATCCTTAATAAAAGGCTAAGTCTTCTAAATTCGCTCCTAAAGTAGATGAAGGTTTCTTACTTGGTTATGGAACTAATGCTTACAGCGTGCAGAGTTTTCAACAATACCACGGTGTTGTTGAAATCTCGCGTGGCGTGACTTTTGATGAAACTAAAGGTTCTCAAGTAGAACAAGTTGATCGTGTTGTGATTGACAGGGAAGAACCTCCTTGTGAAGCTATAAAGAAAATGGCAATTGGGGAGGTAAGACCTCAAAATTTGGAATCTCAGAGCTCCCCAACCGGAGTCTCGGCTGAAACCCGAGTGTCAGGATTAGTCAGAGTCTCGGGTCCAATCCGAGTCTCGGATGGAGTCGAGCTCAGGCGACTTTCCCTCCTCGTCCAATCAAGCCCAAGATGGTTCAAATGCCACCCAAGATGATGAAGGCCCTATTCAAGCCTTGGACTCATCCGTACCTCATCCTAGAGTTCATCAAAGCATTCAAAGAGATCATCAGGTGGACAACATTCTTGGAGACATCAACAAGGGAGTATCCACTCGATCTCGAGTTGCAAATTTTTGTGAATTTTACTCGTTTGTTTCCTCTCTTGAACCTCTTAAGGTAGATGAAGCGCTTGAAGACCCAGTTGGGTGATGGCTATGCAAGAGGCCCGAACAACTTCAAGCGCAATCAAGTGCAGGAGCTTGTTCAAAGACCAAATCAAAATGTGATCGGCACAAAATGGGTATTTGAAACAAGCAAGATGAAAGCGGGATCGTGACAAGGAACAAAGCCCGTTTGGTTGCTCAAGGGTACACTCAAATAGAAGGTTTGGATTTCGATGAAACATATGCTCAGTAGCTAGGCTTGAATCTATTAGAATATTACTTGCCTTTGCTACTCACCATGATTTCAAGTTGTATCAAATGGGCGTGAAGAGCGCCTTCTTAAATGGACCACTTTAGAAATGGTCTCGTTGAGCAACCACCGGTTGAAGATCCAAGACATCAGGACCATGTCTACTACCTTCACAAGGCACTCTATGGACTTAAGCAAGCTCCAAGGGCATGGTTTGAATGTCTTGAGACTTCCTTCTCGGACAAGGTTTTGTAGTCGGAAAGGCCGACCCTACTCTCTTTACTAAGCATATTGACAATGATTTATTTGTGTGTCAAATATATGTCGATGACATTATATTTGGATCTACTAATGAACATTTGTGTAAAGAGTTTAGCAAGATAATGACCAAAGGTTTGAGATGTCCATGATGGGTGAGTTGAAGTTCTTCCTCAGTTCCAAGTTAAACAACTCAAGGAAGGAACTTTCATTTGTCAAGCGAAGTACATCAAGGACATGCTCAAGAAGTTCGGAATGGAGGGCGCCAAGCCCATAAAGGCGCCAATGCAAGCCAGCGGGCACCTAGACCTCGACAAAGAAGGTAAACCGGTCATCCAAAAGGTATATCGTTCGATGATCGGTTCTCTCCTTTATCTTTGTGCATCTAGGCCCGATATCATGCTTAAGCGTTTGTATGTGTGCACGTTTTCAAGCCGCTCCAAAGAGTGCCACATGGTGGCCGTTAAGAAGAATCTTGAGATATTTAGTGCACACTCCTCATTTCGGACTTTGGTATCCGAAAGGATCCTCCTTTGAGCTTATTGGCTATTAGTCACGGATTATGCAGGTTGCAAAGTGGATAGGAAGAGCACCTCGGGAACTTGCCAATTCTTGGGTAGGTCCCTAGTCTCGTGGTCTTCAAGAAACAAAATTCGTAGCCCTATCCTTTGCGAAGCCGAATACATAGCCGCCGGGAGTTGTTGTGCCCAATTACTTTGGATGAGACAAACTTTGAGTGATTATGGCCTATCCTACAAAAGCGTTCCACTTTTGTGTGACAATGAGAGTGCCATAAAAATTGCCAACAATCCTGTCCAACACTCCCGAACAAAACACATTGATATTCGCCATCATTTCCTAAGAGACCACGCAACCAAAGGCGAAATTGATATCCAACATGTGAGTACAAACGATCAATTAGCTGATATCTTTACCAAGCCCCTTGACGAGAAAGGTTACGTGAATTGAGAAGTGGTCTAAATATTCTAGATTCTCGTAGCATTGGCTTGATAAGTGCTCATATATTGGTTGGTGAATGAAAAATGAAGTTCAAAACTTTACTTATCTTTTTCTCTGAATTTACCATGTGTTATTGGCTCTTGATCTTAGGATCGCATCATTACCATGTGACTATAGTCGATTGCTTGATTGTTAGCTAGTCACATGGTGGATGGATGCCCTAGGACTCCTTTCTCTCTCTCTCGCGGGTCTCAGAAGCTTTCCTTGAAAAATTCCTTTTCTTCGGTGGGAACCGGAGTATCCGGATTTCTATCAGGACTCTCGAGTAGGCGGAGTCTCGGACATTTCGTCCGGAGTGTCGGGTTGTTCGGAGTATCGGACTAAAGTCCGAGTCTCGGGTTAGGGCGGTCAGTTAAACCCCAAGTATCCGTAGCGGTTTAGTTTCTTTCTATTCCTTCGTGCGCCTCTTCCTCTCCGTGCTCCTCTCTTGGCTAGGGCGTGTTTCTCACCTTCATATTCTTCTCCAAGGCTCTTGGATCCCTTCCTCTCCTTGGCTTTGAAGATCTTGGTAAGACTCCTTGGCCCTAACCCCTCCTCTTCGGGATTGGATTAGTGTCTTCGTTTCTTAAGGCCTCTCCTCTGTGCTTCATCTCTTCTAGGGTGAGGCTTGACTCTTCGTAGCCCTCAAGATCGGAGGACTCTTTAACCCCAACTCACCCGTATTCTTCAACTTTCAAATCTTCTTGAAGTGAGTACTCTTTTTGTGCCCTATTCATGAAATTCATTGCTAGAGTTTGCCCTAATCTTGGTTCTTGAACATTCTTGTGGCACTCTAGATTTGTTTTTGATCGCGATTAGGGTTGGATTCCGTGAAATCCTTGGCGCCCGTCGTTCCCTCGGCACATCCGGAGTGTCAGGACTCTGAGTCGAGTCTCGAGTCCATCGAGTATCCGGACATTTGGTCCGAGTCTCGGATGCAATCGAGTATCCGGACATTTTGTCCGGACTCTCGGGTTGGAGTGCCTCGGCGATTTGATTAAATCGCTGTTTTTAGCGTCGTCTCTTGGCTAATTCCTCTCGTTCGCTCTGTGCAGTCGGATGGATCCTTCCCGAGGAACTTCGGAGCGGCGCTCCTCCTCATGACGGTGAGGCAGCGCTCCTCCTCATGACGGTGGGAGTAGCGATCCTCCTCATGACGGTGGGAGTAGCGATCCCCCTCGCGAGGCGGTGGTGGTAGTGCTCCCGCTCGGCGCGTCTCCCACCAATTCTCCTCCGCATCCTCATGACCTCGCGAGAAAAGCGGAGAGGTGGGGTGGCCAAAGGCCCATTTCGGACCTCGAGGCCGGCTAACCGGGATCGGCTTTGTCGATCTCCTCCTCCTCGGCAAGTTCTGATCCAGATGAGCATCGGTGATACCCATGCCAGGCCGTGATCGGAAAAGAAGTCGATTCCGTACCTCTGGGCACTTCATTGGTCCTCTGATCAAGGCCAAGCGGTATGGAACTATCCCTTGTCCGTGAATCCAATGAGAGTAATTGACTACGGACGGGACACAGTAAAGGAAAGCCATAGTAGAGCAAAGGAAGAAAGATCCTTTGGAGCTCTACCAGGATGAGTATGTGGACCGCCGGTTTTGGAACCGGTTTGATCGATTACTATGAGGCGGTCCTATACCCTCTTGAGCACCAGTGGTTCGCATGAAGACCATTGATTGGGAGTACATGGCGCGGCGAGGCAATCCGATTTTCACTCGGATCATAGAGATTTGCGGTGCATCGGATCAAGAACATCATGGCATACAAGTATGGTGGAACAATGAGGTCATCATGCGGTTCTATGCCACCTTGTATTTTGACAAGAATGATGAGGCCATTTGGTGGATGGTGACGAGAATCTGGTATGTGGCTAGCAAGAAGAGATTTGCGAGTGCTCAATCTCGAGATACAATGCCAGTCCAAAGCTTCATGAGAAGAAAGTGTTGACTCTGGCCAGATTGAGGCTTTGTATGACACTTCCAGGAGCTTCACGGTTGGGACCATCAAGGGTCTAAAGGACATTCGGTTGTCCTCAGCGGGATGTTGAGAGTCACTCTTTCTCCCAAGGAGGAGATGCTTACGCTATCGGTTCCTATGGTAGGAACCTGCTTTGTTTCACCTCGTTGAAACCTTGAGCCTTTTGACATTGTCGATTTCTTGTGGGAAACAATGAGGCGAGCAGCAGAGCAACATGGCGATTGCAGCTATGCACCTTCGTGATGACCTTGATCTCTTCGGTGAGTGGGCTGAAGTTTGTCGAGATGAGGAGCATCTTTCTTACAAGGTCCGCCCTCAGTCTACTCCGGCCCCTCCGGTGCTCCTGGTCCTGCTGCTAGGCTTCGGCAGAGGTCGTGCCCGGCCTCTACCTCTGCTCTGCTCCGGTGTGTCTCGATCCTCATACGAGCGATCAGAGGTCCCAAGCGGCACTCTTGAGAGGATGCTTAAGCACGTCTTTCTTCTTTGCCGCGACATCTCCACGAGGCGAGAAGGTGATGAGTCGACAGATCAAGAAGAATGGTCAAGACATTCGCGGCATCCGCCGCCACAATGGCGGCGATCTCTCCAGCGACTCCTCGGGTCTTCCGAGGAGAGTAGCGGCGACACTTCTGCAAATGTTTTGTTTGGGATTGCTTCCTCCTCTGCTCCTCCAGCGCTGGTAGCGGCGGCAGCGAGGGCTGCGAGTATGAGGCCTCCGGCAGCGGAGATGACGAGTGATTCCTGTGACTTCCTTTTTGGTGTCTTGATGCCAAAGGGGAGTGTTCTTCAGCGTTGTCTTTGTCGTGGACTTCTTTAGCGTTCCGTCGCATCGCGTGTGGGTGGAGTGGACTTGTGTGTTGCTTGATTATTTTGTTTATTTTATGTTGTGAACTCATGCATTCGTTGTGATGTCGTTATTGCTCATTTAATGCATGGATTGCTTTCAGTTATTTGTGATGAGATGCTTGTGCATTTGAGGAGCTCTCGGTTATTTCTCGTTAAAAATGTGCATTTGATTCCACTCAATTTCTTCTAATGCACACATTTAGGGGGAGCTTCTCTTTTTTATCTTATGCCTAAGTATTGTTCTCGTTATTTTATTTGCTAATTAATTGTGTTGTCATCAATTCACCAAAAAGGGGGAGATTGAAAGTGCATCTAGGCCCCTCAAATTGTTTTGGTGATTAATGATGACACAATTAAAGAGTTCTAATGTTTTATCCAAGAATCTGCAGATATCGAGATTATATGGAGCTTGGAATGACATTGGACAACCCCACGACTACTTAAAATCAAAAAAACGGCATCAAGACCATAATTGTAATTTTATATTTATTTGCGTCTTAAGGATAGCCGTACTATTAAGAAGTCTGACGAGAAATCGAATTTAGGATGTGCATGTGCTCAACATCATTTCTTGCATCTCAAATTAGCACTACTTCACTTGGTTTTGAAAAGTTTAAAGTTGAAACCGAACTGGGTAACCCGGAGTATCCGGACATTTAGTCCGGAGTCTCCGGATTCAATCCGGAGTATCCGGACATTATGTCCGGAGTCTCCGGGTTGAGCCCCTCGGTTGCCTCTGGTTTCAGTGGGTCCGGAGTATCCGGACATTTGGTCCGGAGTCTCCGGATAACCGAGTCTCGGGTTGTTTATCCGGACACTCGGCTGTACAAAAGCAGGAGTAACGGCTAGTTTTCAAAAAGAGTATTTAAAGCCTCCACTCCACTCCAACGGCTAGGATCTCTATTGAGCTCATTCATAGCAGCATTCAAGCCATTCCTAACCATCTCTAAGCATTCAATAGAGCCCCCATCTTCCTCCCACCAATTAATTTGGTTGTTGATCTCTTTGGTGAGGAGAGGAAGAAGAAAAGTGCTAAGTGCATTCATTTCGTCTTGTTGAGCACTAGTTCATCCTCCAAGCGATTCTTCGTGGTGCTTTTACTCTTGGAGGTTGAAGGTCTCCTAGACGGCTAGGAGTCACCGGAGCTACCAACGCGTGTGGTGAGCCCGGTCGTTTGTGAAGGCGAGTCTCGCCTCAGAAAGGAAGAGACAAGAAGTGAAGCCGCGAGTGCATTTGTGCAACACCGGAGGAAAGCGGGTTGAAAGAGACCCGGCTCAAGTGTGGCCGAGCCACCTCAGCGGAGGCGTAGGGTTCCCTTCAAGAACACGAACCGGTGAAAAATCTCGTCTCTCGCATTCTTTTTTTCTTCCTAGATTTGCTTGGTTAGATTTGAATTTGTAAAGTTAGTTCTAGCTCTTTGCTTTGAGTAAATTCAAATCTTGTCTTGCAATTGTTCTAGGTTGTTCTTGCTATTTACTTCTAGTAGTTTGTTGCGCTTGCTAGAGTAGTTTTCTTTGCGTTCGAGCCAGCTAACCGGAGACTCGGTATTACATATCTGGACACTCCGGACAAGCCGGAGTATCCGGACCAAAACCCGGAGACTCCGGATTGACCAGCTCGGACCTTTTTATTCCGCTGCGTAATTTTTAATCCGCCTATTCACCCCCCCTCTAGGCGACATCGTTGGTCCTTTCAGAAAATCTCTCAGACTGGAGCCCATTTTTTATCGGCCTTTTTCCTTTTTTTTCCACGCCTATTTCTCCGTCCTGCTTGGCCCATTTACCCGATGGGCCTACCCCGTGCTGGCCGGGCATGCCCACCTCCACCCCTCTCCCTCTCTCACCGCCAGGCGAGCCCTCGACCCCATTGCCAGCGTTGTCTTCCTCCTCCCACGCCCGATTCTTTTCACTCTCCTCCTACCATGGCCGTTTCGCGAGAGCTCCACCCACCGCCATTATTCCTCCCCGCAAGTGCGCATTCAATGCCCTAAGTGACCCACCACTCATTGCTCAACTCCCCGCCCATTACACCCATTTTTGTCCACTTTAAATTCAAAAAACTATTGCCAGCCACCGCAATCCTCGCGCTCGTTGCCGTCACTTCAGTACCTCATTACCTGATAAAATGGACTCCTTGGCCTCTCCCCCCTCCCCTTCCATTTTTTCCGAAGTCACATTCTCTTTCTTCCATTTTGCTCGGAACACCGACATGCATCGTTCTCTTCCCAACGTCGACACCACACCCATGTGTCACCACCACCACCACCACCTCTGAGCCCTTCCCTGGCGACATCCACGTCAAGAGGTGAGCATCCCTCTCCTCTTCAACACCCCTCTCTTAATTTGAAGTTTCATCCCTCCAGGTCGCCGAATTTTGGGATTTTTCTTCATCCACTATCGAGCCTTTCTTCACTTTTTGCGTCGCCAGTCGTGCCCCTACTGCCACCGCCGACCATGATGACGTGCGCTCTGTATCGCACCCCCGAGTCGTGCCGCCGTGCATCGAGTCCATGATGCACTAACGGGAGTCATGGAATCAGCCGATGAGCCCTAGGCCCACATGCCAGTAGGTGATTCTTTTCCAGTGAAAAGAAAAAATTCGTTCAAAATTCAAATTTATATGATGACGTCATCAAGAAGCAATGATGATGTCATAATTTGGTTTATTAATTTAGGAGAATAATTCCTAAATTCAAAATCATCCACTAAATTCAAAATCATCAAGAAGTAATGATCTTGTTGATAACATGATGACGTCATCAAGAAAGAGGCTTCGCCCCGAAGCCTCCTCCCCCTAACACGCTATGTCAAGGCTATTAATTGCAAATACAGCTCGTCCCTCTGACACCCCACACCTACCCGGGATGGACCGGGCGGGGACCGGCGGCCGCACGAAGAATAAGGTTGGAAGACAAGACTGAAGCGACGGGTGTAATGATGGTTCGTAGTTCAGCATGGTGTTACCCTCTCACCTGCCGGACCAACCCCGTCTATATAAGGGAACTCGGGTGCACGGAGACTGGACTGAGCTCTTCTTCTTCTTGCCAGAGACTGGACTGAGCTCCAAGCCGGCTCGGCAGGAAAACACCTTGTAACCACTTCCGCACATATCAACAACGACCTAGCAGGACGTAAGGCTATTACCCTCATCGGGGGCCCGAACCTGGGTACATCGGGGCATTGCTCGTTCTTCTCCTCGCCCGCGCTGCTCGCTCCTTCTCCTCCACGTCCTCCGGCGCAGCGAGCGCGTTCCTTGGTCCGCGATCGCCAGGATCTCCCGAGAGGGTCTCCCGGGAGTTCCACCCGCAAAAGCACCCCCTCTCGAACTAACTTTCTCCCTCAGGGAGATATCCTGCCGGCCGAAAACACCGACACCTAGCTAACTAATCTACAACATTCCATTGTCAGTTGTGGCATTAGGTTGTATTTCGGCGCAAAAAGAGGGCTTCTGACTAGGGCGGTTCAACACTTCCAGTGGTAAAACCTTAGCGAGGCACAACTGCTAATCACTTATGATGTATTGTAAAGACCTTATGATAATCACTTGGTTGCATGCCTAAGGAAGTGTGTCATGGTCGACATATTAAGTTGATTATCTCTTGTGCATAAAGTTGCGCAACTTCTGCAGAGTGCAAAACTAATCGATTAGCCACGCCAGCGGTCATGGGTATGCCACACAAGCCACACTCAGATTTGACTTTTGTTTTCCAAAGGTAATTTCGCATTCATAGATGGAAGGGGGTTCCATCCGGAAAATTGGCATAAAGGCTCCAAGTTGGATTTCGTGTTAAAATTTTGTTTAAACTCAATTTTACTATAGTAACTATGCCTTAAAAACTATTTATTGTATTTAAAATATTGTTTATAACTCAAATTAACACTAATATGCCTTCCTTTTTTATTCTTAGATTAATAATGTATTTAATGTGTAGCTTGCAAGTACTTCTAGTACTCATCTTGCATTGTTTGTTTTTAAAGAGGAGCTTTGCTTCATCGGTGAGGATCTCAACGATTAGGTTGTTGCCTCAGTTGATTTCCGGTGTCAACTTTATTGGGCCCTACTACTTTTTAATTCTTCTTCCGCTGTATTAATTTGTTTGGCTTACATTCCATTTTTATTGTAAACTATGATTATTAATAAAATACGTTGGATATATTGTAATATCATCTTTACTGCGTGTACTAGCCCCTCCCTGGGCTAGTACATGATACATAGAGGATTTGATGGTGTTTTTTCCGAGTCTGACATTAAGCTATTAAGGTGGTTTGATCGGACACAATTCTACCGAGGATGAGGAGCTCGATATGAAACCTTGCCACGGTACAGAAGCTTTCTTTCGTAGTCGAAGAGAAAACTATTTTTATAAATTTATTATAAAAAGATTATATTTGGAAAAAAATTTGTCAGAGGCTAAAAGGCGACAGCTTTTTAGACATGCCTAGTTACCGGCCCCCTCAAACAGTTACAGTGATGCCCTCGGGAGGTACCATCCGTGAAGGTGATTGATTTCTATCTTCTATCTCACAAAAAAAAAAAAATACAAGAAAGAAAACTACACGCCTCACTTTTTTTAAATTTTCAGCTGGATTTATATTGGTCCGTATGTTTGATCGATGCTGTTGGGTGTTCATGTGATTGAGCTGGCCTCTGTACTGCGTCGGCTTGCCCTTTTGGCTTCTGTAATCAGTTTCGGTTGAGTGGCAGACGCAACAGCGCGCGGACATAGGGATGGATCATGGACTAAAGTGGTACGAGTAAAATTTAAGATATTAGAAAGGACAAGATTTGATCGCTTGAATGGACGCCATATACGTATGTGGCCCTCCGTGTCATTTGGTCGGCGCTGGACTGATGGGTTACCAGGACGAAAAACAGATCAGTAGTATTGTAAAACCACTGTGACCGCACTAGATCAAAAAATAATACACCGAATCGAATAGCCAAAGTAATTATAAATAACACATATGATATATGAAGGTAAAACCCTCTTCTCTTTATTATATATATTTCCTTGTAGAATAGGGTGTCACATCTATCGTAAAAACCCTATTAGAGAAAGATTTAGATTCGCCCACTTGGATGTATACCACGTAAAGCATATGTCTTATCAGAAACTCCTCCCAAAAATACAGTGAGAAAAAAATGATTGAGAAAAGAGTACATTACACTCGTATATTGTGTTACACTTATCGTTTCATTAAAAACCTTCTTGTGAGAAAACTTTAGGAAAACCCATTAAAGAAAAAAGAGTGCAACCTAAAATTTTCTAGATTATAGTAGTATCTTCACGATAATGCTAAGGGTCATGGTTTAGAGATTTACTTCTCCTGAACTCTACATATCTCTAAGTTATCTCATTCAATGACACAAACACATCTTTAGAAACAAGATGTTAGCAAATACTTAGTGTATAAGTTTGCTAGATTTTTATATGACTTTGTTCGCAGTATTTTTACCTTACCATTCTTCTAGAGGTCATGCAGATAGAAAAGTTTAGAGGCAATATGTTTCGTGATATTGCATTCACACAATACACTTGCCTCTTTACCACGCTGAGGTTGCGGCCACGCCCGAGATCTTATTTCCTGCAATAGACATATTCATCCATCTCAATCTCATGCAAACCATGGTTCAAGCAACAAATAACAGCAACACTTTCGTTGATAGCTTAACCTCGATTTAAGCTTCCCCAAATAAACCAAGCAAAAAGAAAAGCACATTCTCTCTCCTAAACATAATTATGCAACGCTTCAGTAACAAACACCGCTCTCTGACTAAACATGATTTATCATAGTATAGTCACAGCTAATAAGAGATCCAAGGCATCAACTTCACCATTTACCAAATAAATTAACTGAAACCACTGTCAGTATGTTATAACTAAGCTATCAAGATCAACAAAGCACTGCCTAGTACCAAATCAGCTATCATCTACTAAGCTTCTTTTCTTTGTTCTAATATCAGTGTAATCAATCCCCCTTAAACTATTTTAGCTCATCACAGGTAGCAACCACAAATTTAATGTCGGCACATTCATCGCACATTGCAACGCATCAATAGACAAATATGAAGCAATCTTAAGGTTGCATCACTTTGGATGCAAACACCTCTACGAATGCAAAATATTCATGGCACCAATACAACATAAGCCCTTCAAGGTTGCTTTCTTTTATCCAATCCTGACAACAGACACTGAGGAAATGCACTCCTAAAGAAACCATGCGTCTGGATACTGAACATACCGCCATAACTCATAAAATTTTAGCAGCTTGACACAGAAAGATCTCCTGGCTATACTTGTAGTGTCTTTTAACCTCGTGTATCATCTTAATTGAGATACAAGCTACAGAATTCCATCTATTGATTTGAGAACCGAACATTGGAATTAAATCCTGAACAAGCTACCCATCTCTATCTCATCGCGAGATCGACTTTACCAGGAATTCGCACGATTTCCCAAACATTTGCCAAGACAAGCCACCTCGCCTAAACCACCTAAAATCTCATCTCTGCACTCGATTCACCCAAAAGGAGGAGGAGCCATTCTGTTTGCTTACTCTCTCTCTCTCTCTGAACATAATGCACAAAGGCCAAATGTCTAGCCCACAACTCACAGTCATTTCATCAAACACATGGTGAGCAAGCTATACCTTCACAAATCCAAGGAGGAAGAAGGAGGGCATCTCGGCTTGGGGAAGAGAAGCGCCGGCGGGGAGGAGGGACGGTGTCAAAGCCCAATTTTTGTGTCATGTGAGTGCCATGGTG
Organism: Rhipidocladum racemiflorum; assembly: GCA_036346355.1. NCBI lineage: Eukaryota > Viridiplantae > Streptophyta > Magnoliopsida > Poales > Poaceae > Rhipidocladum > Rhipidocladum racemiflorum. The sequence continues at coordinate 28,248,137 of CM070575.1, read as the reverse complement.
GGCAAAGAGGTAATTTCCCATCCTATTTTTCCCCCACTCCTCCTTTTCTCTCTCTCCCTCCCCACTCATCTCTCCCTCCCTCCACCCGGTTCCCCATCCACCCGACGCCTCCACCTGGGGCGATGCCGCCGGCGCCTCCCCTTGCTCTCGGCCGGCGCTTGCGCCCGGCGCCCGCCACCGACGCCACACTGCGCCCTCGACCCTCGGCAGCCGTGGCGACCCTCCTCGGCTTCCCGGTAAACGCCGCCCCTCTCCACTAACGCGGCGACCCCCTCTCAAGGCGTGCCCCTCTCTCTCTCTCTCTCTCCCTCTACCTCTCCATGGCAATGGCTCCATCTAGGGTTTGAGTGAAATTTGGGGATTTTGCCCAATAGATGTTTGTATGTTCTTGATTGTGCATGCTTGGGTGTGCATGGATGTGTGGGTAATAGTGGTCCTTCTAGGATTGTTGTCATGTTAGATGATGAACCGATGCTTGTGAGGGCTCGTACAAACTCAATAGAGGTGGTTGTTGCAAGGTGTATGCTAGGTGTTTGATAAAATGCCAACTAGGATCAATGTACATCCAGTTGCTATGTGCTAAATTCTTGTGCCCTTCTCAATCCTCTGAATAGAAGGGGGGGCACATTGGAGATGTCACGGTATGGCATAGCATGGGTGTAAGGACACTTTATGCTTGAGTTGTAGTCTTCTTGTACTGCCGTTAAAGTGTTTGCATCGAAGGATATGTTGAAACCATGGGTCAAGCTTTTAGCCTTTGGATAGCAAACTCCACTGGTATTGTTAAATAGGGATTCTTTTTCGTTATTATTTTGTTGCTGTTCTCTCCCTAATAACCGGCTGTTAATTGGAGCTGCTAATTGAAAATCTCATCTTCCTAACAATTTGGTTGGCCTCTAGCTTAGTCAAATGGATTGGAGTTTTGAGTTGTATTTCATTTCTTCTTTGTTGAATGCTTGCATATTGTCTTCAATTCTCATTCCATGTTCATATGCACGGCATACATCTCATTCCATATGCATTTGTGAACGTGTAGAGAACGATCCCGCAGAGGGTGAAGTAGCTGCGATCGAGGGTGATCACGGTGAGCAGGTTGTCACTGAGACTCCAGCAGAAGCATCAGGCAAGCACCTATGCATCTTGAACCCGTATTAATTGTATTTTTGTGAATAAACTGCTTAATTGGTGAAATAAGTCTGCATTAGGAATTGAATTGGGTTAGGGTTAGATCCTATTTGCTGCACATTCGTCCCTTGGATTTGTGAATACTTCCGTTGGAACTAGTATGGGTATTAAATGAGTCACTGCTTAGAATTGCTTAGAGGTCGGGATTTGGGCCAAGTAGCGGAAGGTTCCGTCGCTTGAGGTCGTTACCTTACCCATGATAAAAAGAGTGGACATGGATGGGTGGTTGGAAAAGAAAAGATGAATTGGAGACCGGGCGGGAAGGTTGGGACATTGGGTAAGGAGACCCGATGTGGTAGTTCCTGGCCTGAGTCGATTAAGGACCGATTCGATGGTTGCCCTTTGATTGAGCACACCCCGGTTGGTCGCATGCCCGATTATGGTACGGTAAGCCGCTCTTTCTCTCATACGGAATCGATGGACCGTAACTTCCTGTGGTTGGACGTGGTTGAGGGCGAGGCTTAGGCCGACTCTCGAGCGCCAAGCCGGGCTTGGGGCTTCTCGAGGGGGTGCTAGGTTTTCGAGCCACAGGAGGACGCTTCAGCGATTGGGTATGATTGGGAGGGGGTTGACACTAGGCCCTTGTGGTAAGTGTCGTGCGATCAATGCTTCCCTGCAGGGTTAATTAAGCGATTCGAATTGCCGCGCTCTCGGATATGAGCAAACTCTTTCATCGCACAGTCACGTAGTAAGAACTTGAACCGAGGTTCGCCGTCGAGCTTGAGCCCAAATGAATTGATGATGAGATTAATTGTTGTGAATTAATGATTGCAACTTCATTTTAGGAGTAGGCGCTGTTACAACTGCTTAACTTGTGAATTGAGTAGTTAGGTAATTAATATAACAAATGTTAAGCTTTATTCACTTTTAAATTCAGCCTGGTTCTTTGCTACATCCAAATGCATAACCTTTGGAGTCGGTCATATATGGACCCCGGGTAAGTCTTGCGAGTACCTTTCGTACTCATGCTTCTGCTTTGTGGTTTTCAGGTGAGGATCAGGTGGGTGGATGTGAGTTCTGCCCTTCATCGCCTCTCGGTGGCCAGGCGGGGCACCGAGTAGAGGCTTTAGCGACATCGCACACGCCCGGAAGTGTTCAGGGGCAGAACACTTCCGGAGAAGTTTTATTTTGCTAATGTGTTGCGATTTGATTCACTTTTGTTGTATAGATAGCCTTTTAAATTGGGTTTCGTCGTTGTTTAAGTCTCTGTCGATGTCTCGTGGATGGTTTCTAATTGTGATCGTACTGCTGTTGTGGTTGTTGCATTACTTTTGGATATATATATACTGCAATTGTGTTTTCTTGTCTGCTGAGTGGATGTCCATAGGTTCTAGGTGGGTCATGCCGAAATTTTCCAGATTTTGGAGTCTTGGTCAAATTCTTAGTTCTGGTATGGTTTAGAGTCTTGGAGTTGTTGCTAAGTGTGGTTTGGTGGTTGTTGGGTTTGTCTTTGTGCCGTTGTTTTCCGCTTGCGTGTGGGTTCGAAAGTTTCGAGTTCGTTGCCCCCTTTATGCAAATTGAGTTGATATCGTGTTGGAACCGGTATGCGGGGCGATCCTGGGCGAGTTCGGGTCGCATACCGGGGGAATACCGGGACGGTTGTCGAGTTCATCGAATGGAGATGACGCTGTCTCGATTGGACTTGGGTGTTAGCACTGCGAGCGCCACCGGCGATCCGTTGCTAACATCCAAATCCGATGTGGACGACGGGACATTCGATAACCCGAGGGCCCGATACCTCGACAGACGGAGGCAAAGACGGCTTGGGGCTCGCCGCCGTGGCGAGCCTCGCGGCCGCCATTGCCGTGGAGTTGCCGTGGCCGAGGAGAAGGGGCCAACCGCCATGGGGCCTGTGGCCGGCAGGGGCGGCGCTGAGCTGGGTCGCGCTGAGCCTGGAGCGCCGAGCGCAGGGGTGACGGCCGTGCTTTCGAGGATAGCGGCATGGGGCCTCAGCCCAGCGGGAGAGGCGGCGACGCCGCCGCTGGGGAGCCAGGGGGAGCGACGGCTCCGGCCGGCGAGGGAGAGCGGCGTCGCGCTGTGGGGGAGCAAGAAGGGGATCAACGACGCGCTGGCTAGGAGGGAGGAGGTCCAGCCGATCGGGATTGAGGGGGTGAAATCGGCTAAGAGGTGGGAGTGAAGAGAGAGAGGGATTAGGCGGGAAAGGGAGAGAAAAAAATAAAAAGAGAATAAAAGACTCCACTCCACACCTACTCCTTGACTCCCTCAGATCACAAGCAGGACGACCAGACGCCCAGACCAGGAAGCCTCTAGATTTGGAATACCACTCGCGATATTACACTTTAATGGTTTTTTTTTTCATATTTTATAAAAAAATTTACAATTTCCCCTAATTTTTCTATATTTTCCTCCATTTTTTCAACTACCATCGGTTTTTCGAGCTTTTCAAGCGAACTTCGAGCCTTTTCGAGCGAATTTTGAGCCCTTTAGAGTGAATTTCGCTTGAAGGTTTCGAGATTTTTTTATTAGATTTCAAATTTATTTGACTTTTGAACCAAGCGGTTTTAAGCGAAATTTGAATACCGTCGAGACGTCAAAATTTGAATTCGATACGAAGAGTGAAAGCCTTATCAGAATTCACAAGCACTATAAAAGAATTCAATTATTTGGGATCGTAAAGATGACACGCGAGAAAAGGAGGTCAATCAGAGGGCCCAGGGGAGATGGCAGAATAATCTTTCCTAGAGACACGACAGGAGCAGCAGAATTTGGGACCAACCGAACGAGAGGGGTGGGGGCTTTCATCCATTCAGCCATCCACTCGATGGCATCGTTGACTCTTGCATCGACGCTTGTGACTGAGCCACCGGTGAGTGGAAGGCACGAAACTTCAGTAGCTAGCTAACCAGCTAGGGTCGTGCCCTAATAATTAAGGACACTGAGAACATTTTCAAATTTGGAGGCACATTCCATCCGACAATTTTTTCTTTTAAATTTTGCCCAGAAACTCTGGCATTTATTATAGAAAAAAAAATAATATATGAGCTATATACACGCACACACACGCACGCGCGCACACACCCGCGTATGCACTCACCTCTACGCACGCCTGCATCGAGTCACGCTCGAACGCGGGCGAGCTGGGTGAGTGCCACTCGCCCTAACCAAGCGAGCTATCGCTCATCCGCCATACGACAATTTATTTTGGCTCGGATGTTTTGAGTGTAAAATGTAAAGTGGTTATCTAGTACACCTTCGCTCCAAATGTTCTTCATACCTCTATTTAATTGATAATAATTTAAGAACTAATTAACAACTTTCACTTATGAAATACACTTTTATTTGCGTAACAACAGTTAATATACAGGGAGTATATAATTCTGGTAGTATGCTTTCATTATCATATATCTATATGTATATATGAAGCTTTTTTCGTACTCCTGAGAGTACGTACTCCCACCTCCGGTATACTACTTAAACTAATATGTTATACTCCTTTATCACTTTTAGTATACTCCAATAATAATTGTGAGATATTATAATGCGGTATTGTTGAAAAAATTCATCAAAGCCCTTTATTTTTTTTACTATATACCCTTTTCCATATGTAAAAAGAGTATATAAATAAATTATGCTATAAATGGTGGACTTTGATGAAATTTTTCATGAAACTCACTTTGGAGTATCTTATAATCAGTATTAGAGTATAAGATACTCCAAAGTGAGTTTTATAAAAAATTTCATCAAAATCCACCATGTATAGCATAATTTGTTTATATACTCTTTTTACATATAGAAAAGGGTATAGTAAAAAAAATAAAAGGCTCCGATGAATTTTTTTCAACATTGTCGCATTGTAGTATCTTAAAATTATTATTGGAGTATACTGAAAATAATAAAGAAGTATAACATATTCGTTTATATGGTATATTGGAGGTGGGAGTATGTACTCCCAAGAGTACGAAAAATGCTTCATATATATAAAATCCATTTTGTACTCCCAGGTGTATGTACTCCCTACCTCTATTTGGTTAATAACAACTTCCTAATTAAGCGGAACCGGTTATATATATAAAGCCTTTTTAGTGCTTATATTCCTTTATTAGTTTCGGTATATTCTAATAATAATTCTAAGATACTACAATGCAACATTGTTAAAAAAAATTCATCGGAGCCATTAGTTTTTTTTTTGTATATACCCTTTTCCATAGGTAAAATGAGTATATAAACACATTATGCTATAAATGGTGGATTTTGACGAAATTTTTTATGGAACTCACTTTAGAGTATTTTTATAATTAGTATTAGAGTATACTCAAAAGGATAAAGAGGTATAACAACACCATTTAAGCGGTATATTAAAAGTAAGAATACGTACCCCAAGGGTATAAAATCATTTTCACACACACACACATATATAAATGGGGCGTAAAAGTAATTCAAATTTTGTTGAGAGAGAGTGGATGTAAGGGCAAGTATAATAAGGCTATCTTAGCTTATTCTTAGTCTGTACATGTTAGTTTTGTCCTATGTGAAAGAGTAAGAAAAGAGGAGAAAAGAGAGCTAGCTCTTATTTAGTAACCAGGTTTGCATGAGAGGATAAGTAGATTATTTATTTACAAGAGCAATGAGATAATTATTGCACAACATTTATAAACAATATTTAGAGACAGTTATTGTATAAAGTGACTTTTTGCCTACTCTAGTGATATAGATGAGGGATAATGGGCTTTGCTATTGTACTTGCTCTAATGCAAGATAGTAGGCCTCTTTAGCCCATTTGCAATGCAAAATAGGCCTAAATACTACATGAGAGGTGCTTCTATGCTCTTCCTTTTAAAAGTTGCACAACTATTAAAGCATGAATGAAGGGTAGATGGTGATTACTTACCCCTTCGTTTGCTTCAAGATTTGTGCAACTTGTACTAGAAGGAAAAGCATAGAAGCACTGCTCATACTACATATATTAAGCTTGGAGGAAAGGAGGCTGGAGAACCCCCAACGTGTCACCAGCCCATTTTGCGAAAAAGTCTCTCCGTTTCTTCAAATTACGTATAGGTCCCAACGAATTTATGAAAAGATCCTTTGCGACTTTTTGTGAGGGCGTTTAGGTCCCCCGTTCGTTACTTTACGGAAAGAGGCTCCCGTTAAATACAAATCGTGAACGTGCCCTTTTCTACTTTTTTGGAATAGCGGTGTGGTCCAAAAATATAGAAATCAGGTCCTAGGTTTTTACATTTAGGTCCTTTCTCTATTTTCCCCGAAAAAGATATTTTCATCAACAGAAATATGTGTACTTTTTCCCCGGCTCGGTCTCTAAGATTTCTCGAGCCTCAAAAAATTTTAAAAATACATCCAGGTCTATTTTTTCTCCAAAAAATAGCAAAATCATTTTTCGTTCACGCGCGCGGCATGCGCCGTGCTTATGGGCCTAGTTTTCCTTGCACTTGAGCCCATCAGAGCGATGTAATAATGTTTGTGACCTTAGCAATGAGCAAGAAGCTAGGGAATACCGATAGATTTTGGTTTCGGGGATTGATTCCTGATATTACGATGGGGTTTGCAAGTTTTTTCATGGATTCCAATGGCCAAATTATTTGTATTCCATGTTGACAAAAAAAATGGTCTTTGATTTACATGCACAGCTCTATTGATTTCGTGTACGGGCAAAGGATGTATAAAGAGTATAACAACAGAAGGGGGGGGGAGAGAAAGCCCACTTCAATTCACTGACTAGGCTGCCGCAGAAAGATTGAGCCCATGCGTGGCGGCCCGCAGCGAGCCCCCGGGCACTCTGGCCCGTGGGATGCCAACTGAACAGCTCTGTTTCCTAGCACGCGCCGCGGGCCAGGGGAAGCCTTATTTAGTACCACATCGCTCGCGCATGTATAACAAGGCTTCTTTATAATCCGACGCGCGGTGCTCAGGCTGCTATTGGAGGCATCCCCCGTCGTTGTTTGGGGAAATATCCTGTATATTAAGAATTATAAAAAAAAGAGAATTTTTTCAAAATTTTTCACAATATTTGTTAGTTCAGTTGCACAATGACAATGATTTTACCGAAAACTTGATTACACATGGTATGTTTCCTTGTTGTTTACTCTTTTTCTATCTTACGGATATGCCCCTGCCGCTGTCCCTCACGCCCTTCCATCTTATATTTCCTTACAAACTGACCCACAAGGCATCCTTTCATGCTCCTCTTTTACCCTAGAATATTTTCTTATATTGCAGACAGATCCTTCGAGGATGCAAGTAGTTCAGTTAGATCCCAGGATTTCTTATATCTGATATTTGCAGATGCTTTTGGTTTTTGTCAGGCCTTGCTTCTTACAATTTCTCTTCACGAATATGTCTAATCTGATAATCGTCCTTTCGAGTTAATTTTTCTTGGCTAGCACCAGTTTTTTTTTTTTCCAAATTGTATCTTTTTTAACCTTTTCGCCATTGAACATCATGTATATCAGCAATCTGGTGGAGTATTTTATATATATATATTTTCCCGTCAAATTTATTGTGCTCTTTCGTGGAGGATTATACTTTTGATCAAAGGGTGGTATGAGCTTTTTTGTGCATAATCTTTATTTAGAGATCATGTTTTTGTTTTATCCTCCTATATTACTTTTTTTAAAAATACCAGACACTGCCAATTCGTTACAGAAGAAGGCCGATACCCGGATAGACCGGTCTAGGACCCAGACCCGGTTGGACTCGTACATACTTACTCTGCATTTTTACTTGATGTTTTTTTATTGTTTACGGGATCTCTGAGATGCGATCTTGACGTTACTTTTCATTACTTTAAAGTAAGATGCACTAATAAAATTATAATATTATGAAAGTATTTTTGAAGACAAATATATTGATATAATCTTCGTATAGCTAATCTAAGTAATTTTAAACTTATTGGCAGTCAAACGGCACAGATTCTAAGATGTTAAGTAAAAAAAGAATGGAGATACCACTATGGTGAAGTTTATTGTATTCAAAGGTTTGTCCTTTCATTTTTTTTTAAATAAAAATTTTCTAATAAAAATTTACAGAAATAATACGTTAGTTAAAAAAAAAACAAAAATACCCCTTTGCTGCCAATTAAAATAGCGACAGAGACAGAGAGGTATATAGCCCCTCGGCCGCCATAGCGCTCTTGTCAGAACCGATCCAAACCAGCGAGCAAAGAAAGAAAGAAAGAAGAGGGAGAGGGGAAGGAGGAGGGGAAGAAGAAGAAGAAGAGGGGGAGGGGAAGAAGAGAAAGAAGAAGGGGGAGAGGTGGAGGAGGGGAAGAAGAAGAGGGAGAGGGAGAGGGAGAGGAGGAGGAGGAGGATGAGGAAAGCGTTGTGATTTTGTGGGTAATTTTATTTGTTTATTTGAATTAAAATTTAAAAATATGATCTAGTATCCGATAAATATGAGATGAGATCCGGGTATTTGGATTTTTTCTATTCGGATATGAGCAAGGCTCAGCCCATTTCCATCGTATTTTTTTTTCTATAGCATTCCATTTATATTAATAATTTGTTGGTTATATTGGTCCTTAAGCAGCATATTCTTTCTACGACGTCTATTGAGTTTTATTGATATATTACTTGTTACTATAGTTATGTACTCGCATGGTTTTAATTCAACATACACACACGTGCATTATTCGTATATCTTTATCAATTTTCGACCCGAATTCATCACATATTCATCATATATTCGTATCTTAAATAACTCGGATCTGTATCCGTATTCGGCTAGCCCGTATTCGATTTCGAATCCAAAAAAATATGGATTAGATACAGAAAAACAATATTCGTTCATATCTGATTTGTTTTTACCTTAGATGAAGGGGTCTCAAAAGATTTCTTGGTGAGGCTGTGAGGAGTATACGGAGACGAATCTAATACGCAGGTTTTGATGAACTAAGCAAGTAAGAAATCACTCGGTAGTTGTACAAGAATGGCAGAAAACAGATGCCTATGGTTGAGTACTTGCACTAGTAACAGACACGTACATGGATATTCCTGATCTGGACCCACTTGACAGCGAGAGGCCGGATATCCCAAGCCGTCGCTGCTCAAAATAGCGGGGGAGAGAATATTTGCGTTTCACGGCAACTTGAAGAAAAGAGAGGCGTGTACGCTTTCGGAAGTCGCTATCGTCACGCTACCACCGAATCACCGATACCCCTGCGCGGCAGGCAGGGGCGGAGGCGGAGCCAGTCCAGGCCCAAGTCCCGGGCTGGGCTAATTGATCTTAAATTAAATATCTGTTTTTAATCATTTTTCAATAGTTTTCTAAAAAATTTTAATAGAACTTTCGATCTTAAGCAGAAATTTATGGCCGCAGGCGGCACTGTATCATCTCTGGCGGCAGGGTTGGAAATATCGTCCATAATCCACCGATTATAATCATCCGTATCAAGTCGATTTGAAATTAAAAAATCAGTCCATAAACCAATTAAATTAAAAAAGATTTAAAAAATTTATGCGATATAAACCGATCAAAAATCGCTCAAAAAAGTAGTCGCAAAATTTTTTTCAATTGGTCGATCGATTTTTTTTTATGAAAACCGGTTTATTTTTTATTTCATTTTTTACTACAGCGTTTAAATAATTTGATTTTGAAACCCTTCTGTTTTTGATGATTTTCGAGCTATAATCGATGAAAACCGATACAATTTTCGCTGACGTAACGGTATTGTCAACTCTGCCGTGCCCACCTACAACGCCACATGAAACCTTCTCTACCTTTTCTCCTGCTGATAAAGGGCCCCACATGCCCATCATTCAATGCGAACTCGCACAACAAATCCTACTTGTATCCGTGGAATAAAATCTCAGATGAAATTTCATGAGATCTCAGTCGCGGACGAGATTCTAAGTCCCAGATAAATGAAAAAATTCAAAATTTTCAAAATGCTACAGTAATTTTAAAAACCTTGGTAAGATTTCGATTAATTTCACCTAATTTTGTGTTTTTTTGTCGAGATTGCTATGTTTTTATGTTTGATTTGGGACTAATTTTTTTTGTAGAGAATTAGAATGCCATTTATAAGAAATACATGTAAAATTTTTGCAATATATATATATATATATATTATATATAAATGTATGCAATGTGATGCATCTTTTGTCAATTAAGAGCATGTGTATGCTTTGTTTCAACTAAAAAAAATGAGAATTATATGAATTATGTTATCAAATTATGCTTGAGATACATTCGTCAATATGATTGGACCTTAGAACTAAAAGTATTTTACTTAAGTGAAAAATGTGCACCTTGATTTCATGAAAACCCTTGAAGGCCCCAATTCAATTCCTTTTGTGCTAGATAGGGAATGTATATAAATTCTTTCATGATTTTAAAATTTTTTCTCCATGTTTTCTAGTCGTTGGAGACCATTTTATAATATTTTGGGCTGTCATAATTTTTAAAAATTCTTCAAACTTGATCATTATCTAATTTTATGGGAACATTAGTGATGCGTTAGGACCATCTAATTTCTTCTTCAAAATTTTATAACGTATTTTGAACCAATTTTCGTTCAGTTAAAATCACTGAGATTTCGTCAAATCTCGTTAAGATCTTGGAAATCTCAATAAAAATATATGTAAATTTTATTTATTGAACTTTGTTCGGATTTTATCTAAAATTTTTAAATTTCATTAAAATTTTAGATTTTGGTAACTCCAAGATATAAAGGAAATTTGGAACGTTGCTGGTACCACACCGCAGGAGATCCTCGCCGGCTCTGTGGGCCTGGAAACTTTACTGCCATGGGCCCCACCGGTATATTCAGCCACGCACGTTGCTATCCGGGTAAACTAATTGCAGACGCACAGGCTTAACCACCAACCCACACCACAAGCAAACCCAACTCTGAAGTCTGAAGATGACACGTGGGTCCTCCAAGTCATATCCCTGCAAGATGGGCCCACGGAGTACGTCCACCGGAAAACCTACCCGCACTCGCGAGTCATAGACCCGTGTAGAGGGTTACAGATTCCGGGCCCCGCTCGTCATACTATTTCGTCGGAACTATCTGGATTCTGGAACCGCCTCAGTAAAAGATGGTACTGCTGTTACTGCGACTAGCCGAATGATATATTATGGATACTAGTTACATTCACGTGCATTGCTACGAAAAACAAAATTGATAACAAAAAATAAAGATTAAAAAATAAAAAAATTATTTCACAAGATCAAACATCTATCTTTAACGCTTCGTTTCTTGCGAAAGCTGGCTAATTAAAGCAACGCTTCGTTTTTTGCGTAGAGCAATTAAGTAGGGCAATTAAGCAGGACAATTAATGACGTGGGTAGAATTCACCACTGCCACCAACTGTTGCTTTATAATAGTAGAAAAAATAATATTACTCGGTACGGTAAGTTGTCGTTATTAGCTTAGTTTATGTCATGCTTTTGGTTCAGCTGCCATCCAGGGTTGAGATCCATTTTGACCCATATTGTAGCACTACTGTCAGTTTGACTTAGACTATATTTTTAACTTAGCCGCCCTTATTTGTATTGTATCTCTATTGCACATCGTAAAAAGGAGGGAAGATAGGTTATTGAGATTTACTTCATCCGTTTATTTTTTTAAGATTTATCTTTTTAATGATATTGTTCATAAATATAAAACTTGTATGTAAATTTAATAAAATCTTTCCTTCTATACCCCTATTTATTCATTTATTTATTACCATCCACATAAAATATATTTTTCATCTTCTAAGACAATTAAGTGAGGGCATCTAAGAGCAAGTACAATAAAGCTACATCAACTTACTATTAGCATGTACACGTCAGATTTATCCTATGTGGAAGAGTGAGAAAAGAGGAGAGAAGAGAGCTGACTCTTATTTAGACCCCGTTTGGTACAGTCCCAGATTCTAGTAGAAACAGAAACAGTTCCAGATTCTTGGTAGAAACGTTTCATGTAGAATCAGAATCACTTTCTGCAAACCGTTTGGTACGGTTCCAGATTCTAGTAGAAACTAGTGAAACGGGGTTGAGGGTGATTCAGCCAAAGCGTGGAAAAAGAAGAAACGTTCCGAGAAGAATCGTTCCGAGTTTAACCCGTTTGGTTGGGTTTCTCCCAGATTCTAATAGAAACAGCTCGGTTCCAAGTTGCCAAACGGGGCCTTAGTAGCCACGTCGCAATAGCACATGAATAACACGCCTTAGCACATTGCCGTTGGGCCGTCGGATTTAGATCGAACGGCTTAGATCTGACGTTGAGTTCGGACCGCTCCGAACTCGGTGAAACCGTAGCCATTGGACCTAGATTGAACGCTGTAGATTGAGCCACGTATGCTTGATTAAGTTCGGACCGGTCCGATCTCGATTAGATCTGGATCGTCGGATTTTGAATCAACGGACGGGATTGAATAGCACGTCCCGTGCAAGAAAATAGCATGTCCCGTGCGAGGAAATAGCACGCCGCACCCGGTGACATCAGTGATGACGTCATTGGGGCGGGTGTCCACTTGTCAGTGACACGTTATTTTCCGAAAAATATATTTTTATTTTTATTAATTTATTGCTGACGTCATATTTTAGATTTTTCAATAGAAAAATAAATGAATTAATTCGGCTTATTCTTTTAATTATTATTTTTTCAAACTTCAAATGGCTATAACTTTTGCGTTTTAACTTCGATTTGAGTGATTCCAATTTCTAAAATTTTGTAAAATCAAGCTCTATTTGATTCTGAATTTTATTTGTTTTTTGGACTTGAGGTACTCTCTGTTTTATTTATTTATTGCTATTTTCATCCGTTACGAGTAGACGTTGAAGTGCCTGAAGGTTTCGAAGGTGAAGTTTTGACCCAAGAGTCAGTTCAAGACCAAGAACAAGTACTTTTTGAAGGCAAGTTATGCTTTAACCATGTTGATCCCAGTTTTGAAACTATGTTTATTTAAATTATTGCATGCTAGTTTATTTAAAATGCTTTTGAATAATTCCGGGAATAGTTATGTAACCTACTTGATTATGCGACCTTGTCTGTGATAATTGTATGCCATGAATCATTTGTCACCCTAGGATGTGGAATAATAGTTGGACATTAATACTATGCCAACATGGGTTAATTAGACCGTAAGTAGACAGCTTAGCCATGCAATCATGTTATTGATATAATTTTGAATGTCGGAAATTAATCTTGATTTAATGAGAGATGGAACATGATTTTGGAAATTGCTACATGTGTCGTTGATGATGTTGAGGGCACGTGGTGCATGGTAATCAACTGGGTGATAAAATGATTTAGACTGGGGCAAGTGGCAAGATTGTTCTGGTGGGCCAGGGTGTGGCATCGAGAACGTCGATTTGGTTTTGATAATTGGGTAGTCTTGCCATAGTCATCCTAAGGACTTAACCTTGCAAGCCTTTGAACTGAGTTCATCATGCAACCACATGTCTGGAATGGGATAGACCTAGTTGAGTAGGTTGTTAATAACTTGTATGTGGTACCTCAGGGTGTCAACTATACTTAAGTGTAGTTGTACGGGGGAGCGTACCTGTGCTGCGGCTAGGTACCCATTCAATGGTTCGTTGTCCTAAACTTCGCCTTTGCTAAGGGAAGGGTTAGTGTTTGACAACCGGGGAGGTTCACTTGTGGAGTTAGAAGCTTCCAAAAGGCTTTGTTATGATCGCTCATTCGCATACTCTTGTATGGCGATTCACGGCTGACGTGGTGAGTTGATTGTATCTTGTGGGTAAAGTGTATAACCTCTGCAGAGTGTAAAATCTATTCGAATAGTCGTGTCCGCGGTACTGGACAATGCTCGGGGATTATAGTCAAGGGTTAGCTTTTCATAAAATTGAACTTGGGCTTGGAGGTATTTTGCCTGTGGAAAAGTGATAATTGGTTAAGGATGTGGAATGGTTTACTTGTGAGATAACTGTGAAATCTATTACTGTTATTACTTGTTTTAGTGCTTTACAATCTATTATGTTTATTTGTGATTGTTGCTTTACCGCAAAATAACCATGCAGCCTGTTACTTGGAATAAGCCATGCATATAATTATTAGACTTGCATTCTGTGCATGACTTGCTGAGTGCTTTATGTACTCACTCCTCGCAACAATCAAATCACCAGTGAGCAGAAGTTTACATCTTCAAAGGAGGAGTTCTGTGAGAAGGCGAATATCTAGGGGTCGAACCCTGTCAGTTGCCTGTGGTATATTGAGGGGATTCACCGACGTTTTTCGTTCCGCTGTTGCTTATTTAATTGGAGTTAAAGCCATCAAGGCCTCACAAGTGTAAGGTTGACCTTAAGGTCGCTCAATAGTTTTATATTCTATAATTGAGTTATTTTATTATTCCGCTGTGTATGATTGTGATATTTCATCTATATTGAGACTGTGTGCACTAGCGTGATCCTGGACTAGTGCTGAATACACAGAGGGTCCGGATTTGCATATTCGGGTCTCGACACAGGCATTGGCGATGATTGACTGAGGTCAATTCCCAACTCATAGTTACTCTGATTTCCAAAGTCATCTTCACCAAAGCTCTGGGTCAGTAAAGAGGTAAAAGGACCATTCATTGAGTACTCCAAATTGCTGCAACGCATATTGCAAACAGTAAATAATATTGGCATTCAGATAAAAGCTCTGAGAAATTTGGAAATCAATTTGAAAATAATATGCAGAAAAGGTAAAATATTTGTACACATATGTGATATATTCAATTTAAAATGCAAATGGCAATACATGGTCTAACTTCTTCTACATCCAATCCCAGGCTCCCAAATGAAGTACAAGCCGAGGATGTATGAGGTTATCTCCTTATTCAAAAAATGGAAAACATGTCTGTGGTATTTATTATTTTATTTGCTTCTAGTTCCTTTCCTTTATGTGGTTTCCTTCATTATCAGTTCTTCTGATTCTGTTGGAGTGCTCTAAGTTGATCATGTGAAGATCCAAGGTCAAAATTTGTTTATTCTGTATTTCATTGTCACAATGACTTTCTTTTCCATTGGTTGTTTTGGGCAAACATATAATCCTTAACACTGCATATTATTTATTTATTTACAAATTATAACTCACTTGTTTTCTACATTTTGTTTCCAAGTTACTTTCTATAGCAAGTTTTTCTTTTTCGTCTCTCTCTTAACTTGTTTTCAATTTAAACTTCACATTTTAAAAGGTAATGCAATCTGGAGCAAGTTTTCCTTCTCTTAACTTGTTTTCAGTTTGAAATTGAAATTTTAAAAGGTGATGCAATACTACACGTACTATCTCTTGAAATTTTGCTGAGATGTAGAGCATGCCCATTTGGTACATTATTTTAGAATGAAAACTTCCATGCCTGGTTTTCATAGTTTTTCAAAAGTCAGTCGGATTTCAGTAGATGTTTGGCCATAACATAACGGTAGACGCATGCATATATTGCGTAAATTGTATATTCCGTGCACACATGCAAATTATGTTTGGTCTAAGTATAGCTATCAACATAGAATCTATAGAAATGACTTGCTTTCCTGTGTTCTGGAGGAAGAAAAATTCCAAAAGCCAAATTGCGCAGCATGACACAGGTAGACCTGCATATTTCATCAACTTTTGTTCTTCTGAAACACCCTGAAACTTTCTTCTGATTCATCCTGAATCTCATAACCTTACTGACAATGATATGAATTGTACTAGTCCCCATCTAGACTTGCAAAGACCATATACTTCTTGTCTCAACCAAACATCTTCTCAAATCATTTTGAATTGGTCCCAAGAATCTGAACCCTATTCGGTATTATTCAGAGAACTCAGAATCTCTGATGAATCATGTTATTTTTCAGGAAATGCCCACAATGCATCAGAGATTCATCAGAGACTCATTGTCTAATTGGATCGACAGTGTGATAATACCTGAAGCCCGATGGCGAATGCGACGAAGATGCTGCTACGTGGTCGACGACGGGGTCCAAGTTGACGGGGAGGGCGCTGGATCTGCCGGCCGCGACGGAGGAGGTGGAGAGTGCGCTGGGTCCGCCAGCCACGACGGAGGAGGTGGGGAGGGTGCTGGGTTCCAAGTTGATGCGGCCGGGTGCGACGCCGGCGAGAGCGGCTGAGAGGGGGAAGATCCGAGCACGAGACGGCCGGGATGGCCTACGCGACGGCGACGGCGGGAGCGACGCCATCCAAAGCGATGGTGGCGAGGGGGCGATGGCGTCCCAAAGCCCTTCCTCTGGAGGTAGTTGATGGAAAGGTCCGAGCGACGTGGGAACAAGATAGGGCCGAATAAAATCGTTGCTAAATATAGCTACTCTCAAGAGAATCCTAAAACAATTTGTTAAATTTTACCAGTTTAGGTTCCTTGCTGGAGTTGATCTTTTTCTTAAAAGCCTTATAATTTAAATTAGCATCATATTTAGATCCCTTTTGGAGATGCTCTATTGCATTTGCTGTGGGATAACTATTTGTTAGAGATTTTGTAGAGGCGAAGGAAGGATTCGATGGTACAACTGCTACTAGTAAGCTTAGGCTTAATTAAATACCCAGCCCCCCGCCGCCTCCTCACCTCCTCGTCGTCTGCCTCTCACCAGTCACCACACACGAAACCCAAAAGAAAAGATAGAGATAAATTAGAGGCATTGCCCTAACCCTAGCGCCTGCGACCGATGGGCTCGCCGGCGGATGCGGCGGAGATAACTGGGCCTCTCCTCGCCGGCGACGGCACGCGGCCGCCGGCGGTTGCGGAGGTCGTGCCACCGTGGCAGGAGCAGGTGACGGCGCGGGGGCTGACGGTGAGCGCGATCCTGGGCGTGCTCTTCTGCCTCATCACGCACAAGCTCAACCTCACGGTGGGGATCATCCCGTCGCTCAACGTCGCCGCGGGCCTGCTCGGCTACTTCCTCGTGCGGACGTGGACGGCGGCGCTCGAGAAGCTCGGCGTCGTATCCAAGCCTTTCACCAAGCAGGAGAACACCGTCATCCAGACCTGCGTCGTCGCGTGCTACGGCCTCGCATTCAGCGGTATGTGGGGGGCGGGGGGGCGCTTGAACTTTGCTTGATTAGGTGGAGATGCGATTCTGGCGTGTAATTTCGAGTTACTTTTTGACCGTTGAAAGCCGTCTTGTTGTGTGGAGTTCAGATGCTCTCGTGGGAAAAATTCGATTCTTGTGTTTACTTAAATTTAGGTGAAGAGTACTAGGGATTTGAGAGATCGGATTTTGTTTCACAACTTTTGGGTATTAACAAATTCGTTTGTAGGGTGAATGCATGATTGATAACCTTGAGAGGATACTTACATTTAATGGAGCAAAGGTTGAATTTTGTAGAATAAATATGTTATTTTGGTGTTGCATTGGGAGGGTTGGTGATGATAGTTTGCTCCTTTTGCATTGAGTTCACATTATCAACTACTATTTCTGTTGATTCAGGGGGCTTCGGATCATATATGCTTGCGATGGATCAGAAAACTTATGAGCTTATCGGAACCGATTATCCTGGTAACAGGGCGGTGGATGTTAAGAATCCTTCGCTGAGTTGGATGATCGGGTTCATGTTTGTCGTTAGCTTCCTCGGACTATTTAGTCTTGTTGCACTTCGCAAGGTACTCGTTCATATCTTGAAAGCATGCATCTGTTATGCTTATGTGATTACATTCTCATTTCTCATTGGAGTTGAGTAACTTGGACAGCCCTGTGTCTAATTAATTTATTAAACTGTGATATGTCTTGGTGTATGTTAGGTAATGGTAATTGATTACAAGCTGACCTATCCCAGCGGTACTGCCACGGCTATGTTGATAAATAGCTTCCACACTACTACTGGAGCTGAGCTTGCAGAGTAAGACATGGGTCAGCATTGCTTCTTAATTCTGCACATAAGAAATTAACTGCATGTTGCAGGGACACTCATTTGTTCAATTTGCATTATTCTTCTTGTAGAGTACTTTGTCATTGAGATTCCTTTCTTACCTTTTCATAATCATATCCATGACAACCATTAAATGAAAGATAGTCTGATGATGGCACGAGTATGGCTTTTGCATGACAAAATGTTGTAAACAGTTGCACAAACTAGTAATCTCAAATAATAAAAAGAATGATTGCTATGGCCCTTTTACTGTTTGCATCAGGTGATGCAAGTTCACCATAGACTATCTATGGCTTACCTATTTGTAATAGCATCTCCCAACCATCAATGAATCCAATCGGCCTTGTTCTATGTGTAAAACGTAATTAATTGCCAGAGTAGTCCAGTGAGTTGCCAATGAGTCTTCTGCCCATTAAATACCTTTTCCATTTGCTGACCATTTAGGCTTGTATATGTTAGCCTAGTTGGACTGAACTTTAGCGAGGAATCAATGTTTGATAGGCGATTCCTTCTATTTTGTCCTTGTAATCCAATTATGTCAATCATAAGTTTTTATTCATCTACTTAAATGGCATTTAGTTTCTACAAAGTCTAGGTTAAGAATTCTGCTATCAGCTCTAAATATCTAATAGTTTGTCCTTCTTCCTAGGGAGTGCACAGTGTAATGTGTAAACTATGCACACATTATGGATCTGAAGATGCTTAGAAAATACAGAAAATTATCCAAAAGTTGTGTGCTGTTTGTACAGCACATTATGCACCACCATAACTTGTGAAATTGCAATGACCTTTGATGCCTTTGCAGTGATTTTCTCGGTTGGCGACCGGATTTTTCAGTGACTGCAATTCTTAACTATTGACGATACTAACTTTTGTTCTATGGTTGCAGAAAGCAAGTTAGCTGTCTTGGAAAGTATTTGAGCATCAGTTTTCTTTGGAACTGCTTTAAGTGGTTCTTCAGTGGTGTTGGGGATTCTTGTGGCTTTGATAATTTCCCTTCTCTGGGGCTTGCAGCATTTAAGAATACGTAAGTTTGCTGTTAGCCTGTTACTGTGTTTGTGTGTGTGTGTGTGTGTGTGTGTGTGTGTGTGGCCTATTCCTTCAAAGTTCACAACTGAAGGCTGGAGTGACTGCTGTAGTTTATCTTCTCACATGAAACTGCTCATCCTTTTAAGTTGGAATATCCTACGTGAGGCTTCCAAGAAACTTAACCGTTCCATTTTTTGTAGGTTTTATTTTGATTTCAGTCCAACATATATTGGGTGTGGCCTTATATGTCCACATATTGTTAACTGCTCTACACTTCTCGGAGCCATCATATCTTGGGGTTTCCTTTGGCCATATATATCCACAAAAGCTGGGGACTGGTATCCAGCTAACCTTGGAAGCAATGACTTCAAAGGACTGTATGGATACAAGGTATGGTAATTGAAGCTTTTATTTGTTCATTCCATGGCTTAATAGTCAATTTCATACCACATCTTAACAATCCACTAATTACGTTCTTTATTCAATAGCTCTAGAATGAGATTGTGAATCACAAGGCATGATAAAAGAAAATTGCTTGTTTCCTCCATAGTAAATAAACCCAGTAAATCTGAACCAAATGTAAGATGTTGATGTAGACAAGGGAGTAATATCAATAATTCTCTTTATCATTATGCATTTCATCACTGGACATAGTGATGGTGAGAACTGTGAAATCAGGTTCAAGATTGGAATTGTTGGAAATTTTATTATGTCCGTAGCAAGGAACATACAGACGGCACATCTAGCTCATTTAGTTCTGAAAGTATTCTGTGTTCACAGACTGATTGGTCTTTGCAACTTTATGTTAAGCAAAACCTAAGTTGTCCCTGTCCTCCCACCTTCCAGGTTTTTATATCGGTATCTGTGATACTTGGAGATGGTCTTTACAACCTCATCAAGATCATTTATGCTACTATCAAGGAAATATTGAATGCAAGTTCAAAGCAAGGAAGACTTCCCCTTGTCCAGGTTCAGGATGGTAATGCCATGTTCTTATTGTACGCTGCTCACATACCAATAAATGATATAATTGACATCTGATTTTGTTTCTCTTATATTCTTGCAGATGATGAAGGTTCTAAATTATCAGCTGAGGAAAAGCTTTGGAATGAGACATTTATAAAAGACAGTATTCCTCCCTGGTTGGCAGGATCTGGTTATGTTGGCCTTGCAGCAATATCAACTGCAACTGTACCTATGATCTTCCCACAGCTCAAGTGGTACCATGTCCTCTCTGCATACGTTGTTGCTCCCTTACTTGCCTTCTGCAACTCGTACGGAACTGGCCTAACGGACTGGAACCTTGCATCCACGTATGGGAAGATTGGCCTTTTTATTTTTGCCTCATGGGTTGGCCAGAATGGTGGTGTGATTGCCGGTTTAGCAGCTTGTGGTGTTATGATGTCCATCGTTTCGACCGCTGCTGATCTCATGCAGGACTTCAAGACTGGGTACTTGACCCTCTCTTCACCAAGGTCCATGTTTGTGTCACAGTTGATTGGGACCGCCCTTGGCTGCGTCATTGCTCCTCTCACCTTTTGGCTTTACTGGACGGCTTTCGATATTGGGAATCCTGACGGCATGTTCAAAGCTCCATACGCTGTCATCTTCCGTGAGATGTCGATTCTGGGTGTCGAAGGATTCTCAGCGCTTCCCCAACACTGCCTAGCGATCTGCTATTTTTTCTTTGTTGCATCCGTACTGATCAACCTCCTGCGGGATGTCACTCCAAATAGTGTGTCCAAGTTCATCCCACTCCCGATGGCCATGGCCATTCCCTTCTACATTGGAGCCTACTTCGCTATCGACATGTTTGTTGGGACGGTTATCCTGTTCGTCTGGGAGAGGGTGAACCGCAAGGAGTCTGAGGACTTTGCCGGTGCAGTCGCATCTGGTTTGATCTGCGGTGATGGGATCTGGAGCGTTCCTTCTGCGATATTATCCATCATGAGGATCGACCCGCCTATTTGCATGTACTTCAAGCCGTCCCTTACCAGCTGAAAATAGAGTGATATTGTTGTTTTATTTGGATGTTACAATAGAACAGAATCACGTTGTTTTATATAGTTTACCCGTGTAAATTAGAAACAGCAGCAGCTTTGTTCATTCTGTTGATATCTAATTCTGCTCTTATTTCGTGCCTAATTTGCTTTGTTGCTGATACCGCAATTTTCTACTTCATCTTGTTTCGCTTGTCTGAACTTTGGGTTTGCACAGCTCGATCGAAACGATAGCTGCGCCTGCGACATCGCCCGCAGTTGCGTAGTCCGCCTTGCCAAGCTGGCAGGGAATCTAGTATGGGCCGGCTGCGTTGTGTTTAACTTGTATAAACCTTAAAATAGGGAGTGCAGTAAAAAAAACAGATTCAGCAGGGTCTCAACTCAAGCCCCTAAAAGTAGGGGCTTCTAAATTTGCCTCCTCAGCCCCAATTCCCAGGGGCCTCCAACTCAAGAGCATCTCCAGCAGAGCCTTTAAACCAGCCCTTAAACCTTAAAATAGGGAGTGTAGTAAAGAAAACAGATCCAGCAGGGTCCCAACTCAAGCCCCTAAAAGTAGGAGCCCCTAAATTTGCCTCCTCAGCCCCAATTCCCAGGGCCCCCCAACTCAAACCCCTAAAATTAGGAGGCCCCTAAATTTGCCTCCTCAGCCCCAATTCCCAGGGACACGAGTACAACCCCTATTATTGAAGATAGGGAAATACATGAGAGGCTTCGAAAATTTTATCATGTTTTGAAAATTTTAAATTTAAATTTGAAATATCATGTTTTTAAATTGTAAATGTTAATATGCTTATGTTTTATGTATTACAAATATTTTTGATTGAATTTTAGTGGTGTCAAATGAAGATTATACATAGCGGATATGTCAAAATAGGAGAAAAAGTAAAATAGGGGCTGAGATTTAGGGGCCGTTGCTGGACTTGTGCTCTGAAAACAGGACCCCAAAAAATAGAGGGAGCCCCTAAATCCAAAATAGGGACCCTGTTTTAGGGGCCCTTGCTGGAGATGTTCCAAGTGTTGTAAGTGTTAAGAAGTGAAGTGGATGATTTAGGCCATGTTTGGTACGGTTCTAGATTTTTGGTAGAAACGTTTTATGTAGGATTATGTGAATCGGGTGGAACGGGACGGAGACTGATTCAGTCACAGAGTGGAAAAAGAAGAAACATTTCGAGTTTTAGCCCGTTTGGTTGGGTTTCTTCTTGAATCTAGTAGAAACGATCCGGTTCCAAGCTACCAAATAAGGCCTTAACTGTTAACTTTTAGAATGGGTATTTTTTGGACAATAGATGTCTTTTGAACACCATCAACTTTCACCCATTGGCTTGTGTAAATATGTAAACACATGTACAATAAGAAGATCGATCACTCTTTATTCTATTCTCGAATTCAATTTTTACTCTACTTTTAACACGTTATCGGTACTGTTCTAATCCACGAGCACGGCGGCTACTGAGCACAAGCAAATAGAGGCTAGCTGCAGATGAGAGGGTCATCGATCACATCCTGGACACGGTAAGTCCAATGGCGCAGAACAAGAATGATGTCTTAAATATACTTACCTCATCATGAACTTGGAAATGGCGATCTTTCGCATCTTACATCTACAACATCGCCAGCCGAGATGTCGCCATTAGCGCGCGTGATATGATCGACGCTGGTGAGGTCATGCTCAGCCTTATCGTGACATGGTCAACGGACCACTATTGGTCGCAGCAACCGAAGGGGTCATGGTACTCCTCGATACAGCGCAGGCCGTAAGAGTTGAGATGCCTCCACAGCATGGTAAGCGCGACAGAGACTACGGTGGCGGCCACCTTAGTCCGCACGCAAGATGCGCATGGCGAGGCCGGTGCGACGGTGGCACATGGGTTAAGGCTAGGGAGGGCCTCCGCCCAATGGCGTTGGCCACCCAGCTGCGGTCGTGCCCCCATGACCCCTCCTAGCGCAGTGTCGACGCCTGGCGAGGTGGCGGCTCACCAGACACGCTTAAGGCAGTGTGCGATGGTGTGCCGGCGGCGCTCGACACCATGGCGACAAAGGCGCCAAGTGCACTCGAGGGAGTGGAGGCGCTTCCCAACACGCCCCAAGCGGTCGAATCCGGTGGTGGATCCGGTGACACGACAGGACCGCCCCTCAGGCGACGTCGAGGATTTTGGTTCCCTCGCATGGAGGTAAATGGAGAGAGCACTATGGCCGACGAGCCTCTCGGCGGTGGCCTACCCCAACCGCCCAAGGTGGCAGCCATGGTGCTAGGGTTGGAAACCTTAGCGCTGGGTCTAAATGGGCCTGTTATATAAAATTTGCAATTTAGCCCTTTAAATTTAGGGAAATCGCAAATTTTGCTGTCGTAGTTAAATAAAAATTGCAATTTTGTCCCTAATTTTTGGGAAAATGCAATTATTATACATTGACCCTAGTGTACTGATTTACAACAATTCATGCCATAATTTTACTTTGAGAAAGTAAATTAATTACAATTGCATGAAAAACAAATTGTAAGGATATGGCAGACATTTCTAAAAAGGAGTTTGCAGAGCTAGCTTTGGATGACAGTAATTATCTGACTTGGGTGATGGATCTAAAGATAAATTTGATGAGTAGAGGTTTTGGTGCAGCCATCATTGAACCTCAATAAAATGACGCACAAATTTCACAAGCCTCAAATATGCATCCCTGCATTTTATTCGGCATCATCTCCACTTAGACCTAAACACTGAGTACTTGATGGAAGAAGATCACTTCAATTGCGAAACTCCTTAAAAGAGGGGTATGACCAATAGAGGTCGGTTATGTTACCATAAGCTCAACGAGAATGGTTACTTATATGTTCCAAGACTTCAAGTCCATGGTAGCGTATAATTCAGCAATACATAAAATAAATTCCAAGATGAAATTTTGTGACCACAGAGTTGGTGATGCCGAACTAATAGAAAAAAATATTGTGCACTTTCCATCCTTCTATGTGTATACTTCAACAACAATATCGCTAAAAGATGTATACAACGTACTCTGAGTTGATTTATACTTTACTTCAAGCAGAGAAACATGATGAAATTCTTATAAAAAAATCATCATACTCGCCCTACGGGGGCAATGGTAGTGCCTGAAGTACATGTCAATACTCAGGGGGCTAGTAGTAGCCATGGGCGTAAGAGGCGCCATAAGAAAAGGGGAAAGTGGCAATCCAATGATATGCAGAAATTCAAAGGCAAATGATATGGCAAGGAAAAATTCAAAAAGAATTTTTCTGAGAAAAAATTAGCCTTTTGCCATAAATATGGTTGCAAAGGACATTATGCAAAAGAATATCGCACTGCTCCATATTTGATTAAGCCATATCAACAATCTGTGGACAAAGGCAAGAGGCCTAAAGGGAACAATGTTGAAGTTCACTTCACTTCACCAACAGACACAGATATGAAAATGGGATCAGATGATATTGCTCTGAATGTTGAGCACCATCAGATGGTCCAACTGAAGGAATATGACTTCATGAAAATGAATGATATGTTGGTTGAATACACTTCTCAAGATCAGTTTGGAGACACCGTATAGTCTCCTAGTTATCCCCTTATGTTAATAGTCATCATAATTGTTCTACATAATATTATTGTATATTTTTAGTTAACTAAGTTTTGTAGGAACATGAGTATTGTAATTGTATTGTATAAGCACATATTGTATTTGCAGACATACAATATATATATATATATTGATGTACTTGTTCTATATTTGAGTTAATAATCATGTTCTTTATTATAGAATTTGGTGGCACAATCCAATGGAGGACGAAATCTGTCTTGTTGACAGTGGTACCACAAATACAATATTAAGGGAAACAAAATATTTTCAGACTTTGACAAAGAAAAGTGAAAATATAATGACTATCACCTAGAAGTAATAATTTGATTGTTAGCATTGGAAGAGCCATCATAGTTCTCCCTATAGGAACACAAATGACAATTAAAGATGCTCTGTTATATCCTCAATTAAATCGTATCCTACTAAGTTTTAAAGATATCTGTCTTAATGGTTTCCATGTGAAAACTACTAGTGAGGGAGACGGTGAATATATTCTCCTCACTAAGGTTGATGGATACGGAAAACAAGTGGTTGAAAAACTTCCTTCATATTCATCTGGTTTGTACTACATGTACATCAAACATGAACAACATATTGCATTCAAAACAATTTTTTCAAAATCTTGACAAATTCAAGATTTGGCATAATCGCCTATGTTATCCTGGTATGGGGATGATGAGAAAAATTATAAACTGTTCTATTGGCCATAATATTAAAACTTTAAATTTTCTGAAATCAAAAGATTTTATGTGCACTCCTTCTGCTAAAGGGAAATTGATTTTGAAACCATCATACCTCAAAGTAAAAAATGAGTCGCTGAATTTTCTGGATAGAATTCAGGGCGACATCTGTGGACCTATTCAACCATTATGTGGGCCGTTTAGATACTTTATTATTTTAATAGATGCTTCTACAAGATGATCCCACGTGTGTTTATTGAGCACACGGTATCATGCCTTTGGTAGATTAATAGCTCAAATAATTAAGTTAAGAGCAAATTTTTCTGAAAACAGGATTAAATCCATTAGATTAGATAATGCCACCGAGTTCTCCTCAAGGGCTTTTAATGACTATTGTAAAGCTCTGGGCATTAATGTAGAGCATTATGTGCCATATGTACACACAAAATAGCATAACAGAATATTTGATAAAGATGGTCAAACTGATGGCTATACATCTTTTAAAAAATTGTAGGTTGCCAATAAGTTGTTGGGGTCATGCGGTCTTGCACGTTGCATAACTAATCCAAATAAGACCAACTGTATATCATATGGTCCCCTCGTTGCAATTAGTACGTGGAAATGAATCAAGTATTTCCTATATTCAAACATTCAGTTGCCAATATACATACCGATTTCACCACCATAGCATACATCAATGGGTCCTCACAGGAAGTTGGGGACCTATGTGGGGTATAATTCTTCATTAATAATACAATATCTTGAGCCATTAATAGGGGATATGTTTACAGCTCGATACGCTGATTGTATTTTTGATGAGGATAATTTTCCAGCATTAGGGGATGATAAGTACCATGAAGAATGCCGATAAATAGATCAGAATGCCACTGACATTTAGTTCTTAGATTCACGTACTAAAGAATCCGAACTGGAGGTTTAGATAATAATAAATTTGCAACAAATTGCAAATAATCTGCGAGATGCATTTACTGATTACAAGGGTATTACAAAATCATATATACCTGCAGTCAATGTACCAGAAAGAGTGGATGTACATCAGAAAGCTACTCTTGCATATAATGAGTAGAAGAGGGGGAGTATTTCGGATAAAAAAGACTTAGTTCTACGTAGACGTCCGCAAAAACAGAATTCTTCTAAAAGTAAAGGTACAATACTTGAATCAGTAAAAGAAACTCAACATGATGTTTGTAACATCCCAATTTTTAAGCTTTTGCAAAGATTCAAAGTAAAAAAGAACCAATCGGATTTTTCCCGAATTAATTCCAGCTTAATTTGAATTTTCTAAAAACGAAAATATTTTATTTAATTATTCTATGCATCAAATTAAAGATTTTTAGTTTTTGATGGGTTCCTTGTGCTTCAAGGAATTGTTCTGTATTTTTTGGGATTTTCTGAATTTATTTGCTATTTATTTGAATTTATTTGCTTTTATTTGAATTTCTGGAATTTTCTTAAATCGGAAAATGTTTTTAAACTTCAACTCGGCCGTGGGCCGGATCCTTCCACTGTTCGGCCCGGTCCACGCAACCCGCCACGCGTCGCCGCCCCAGCGCTTCCCTTGGCCCGCTCAGCCCACAAGCCGGCCCGCACGGCCCAGCCTCCGCTGGGCAACGCCCGAACCCTAGCCGCTGCACTTCTCGGCATCCGCGCCGCCACCAACGCCCCACTTCACGCACGCCGAGACGCCTCTGTCGTCTCGCAATTCCTCACCAAAGAGCCACTGACGCGGAAGTATCTTCCTCACCGTTGATCTCCTCCTCCGGTCCATCTCCATCGCAGCCGTGTGTTCCCCCGAGTGCGCCGGGTTGTCCTCTTCCGGATCCCCAAGGTTTAGTGCTTGATCCGGCCACTAATCGCCGGTTGCTATGTCGTCTTCTCCGCAGCCGGAGAAACGCCGCCGGAGGTCCCGCCCGAGCCTGAGCCGACGTGGCCGCGGCGTGGAAATCCATGTCAGCCGCCACGTCCACAACCTCGCCTGCGTGTCCGCCGTGTCAGCGCCACGCCGTGCCACCTCACTGCCGAGTCAACCGCTTGCCACCTCGGCCCTGGCACTGTTCATGTGCACCGGGTGCACCGTAGACCCGCCATAGTCGTAGATCCAGTCCACCAAAACCCTAGCTGACGTCATCAGTGACGCAATAAATCCCTTTTTCCTTTAGAAAAATAATTATCAAAATTAGCCTTTTTCTTCTTCTGATTTTTGAACTTTCGGAAGCCCGTCCTCCCTCATACAAACTCCATTTGAGCCCGTTCAAATTTCTAAAAATTTATAAAATCGAGCTCTACGTTCTAGAGCCAGTTATTTTTACTTTTGGTACTGTTTGCTCTCTGTTTTGGTTTTTATTTGTGTTTATTGTAATGTCTATATTTAAGTAATGTTGTGGTTGTGTGTGTTCCGGGATCGACGGGTAGACTCACATGGCGCAAGAGGGGGCCCTGAGGGGTGAAACCTTAGCGGGCAGTACTGGGTTTAGATAAAGCATTGTAAAGGCCTTGTCGTGATATCTCTGCCGCACACCAAATGAAGTGTGTTATTTGCGCAAGGCACTAAAGAGATGATCATGTCTTGTGGGTAAAGCTGTACAACCTCTACAGAGTGTATGTTAAACTATTCGAATAGCCGTATCCGCGGTCATGGACGTGCCTGGAGATTTCACACGGGGTATAGAGTTTTCAGAAATATTTGAAGGATGGTATTGTTGGAAGTGAACGGGGAGTTCACTATTGTTTTCGATGTCAAATTAATAATACTATTGAGTCTAGTGGTTGATGATGATTTAGTTGGTGAAGGGTGATGCCTCACTAAACTTGTGTTGTTGTTTACCATTGATTTACCAGTTACATATTATCTTTTGCCAACTATGCTTTGAATCTATTTATGGTATATACTTCAAGTTATTGCTTTCTGCAAAATAACCATATGACTATCCTTTGTCAAGCCGTACATTATTTGCATCAATCTCTACGGCTTGCCGAGTACTTCTTTACTCACGGCTTTTTGCCTTTGTTGATCAATTGCTGAAGAAGAACAGGAAAATACTGAATTCTATGAGTACTATGAAGACTATGTGAACTAGGATTACGCTCCTCAGACGATTGCCTATGGCATGTCGTATGGCCCAAGTTATTTTATTTTCCGCTACAAGAGTTTTATTTGTTTCTTAAGCCCTTAAAGCACAGTTATGTAAACTTGACCATAAGGTTCATTGTTACTATTTGCTACTTTCTTAGTTAATTCGATGAATGGAATGATATGTCAATTTTGTTGCCACTGTGTGCACTAGCGTAATCCTGGACTAGTGCAGTATACACAGAGGGTTTCCGATTCGCAAATCCGGGTCCCGACAATGTTGAGAACCATCAAAGAAATGGTAAATTCGGCATCAAAGTGCGCACAAATTTAGATGCTGGGACATCGGAACCGCTAAGCTCCGTTGTTATGGTAAATCACAAGGAGTTAGAGGATGTAAATGAAGAAATTTCTAGGAATTATGTTAATTCAGGAGAATTATATAAAAGAGATACTACAATTATCGACATACATTTTGCCTCAAAGATTGTTGAGAGCCTTCAGATGGATCCAGAACCAAGGACCATGGCAGAGGGCATGAAGCGCTCAGATTGGGTCAAATGCAAGGATGGAGTTGAAGCAGAATTACTCTCGCTTAATGAAAGAGAAGTATTTGGTCCAGTAACACCAACTCCTCCTAAAGTGTTTCCTGTGGGAAACAAATGGGTTTTCATTCAGAAAAGGAATGAAAACAATGAAGTGGTGAGATACAAAGCGAGGATTTTAGCCCAAGGTTTCACGCAGAGGCCCGGCATCGATTACGATGAGACACACTCTCCTGTTGTCAGTGGAATAACATTCCGATATCTAATATCTCTAACAGTTAATATGAAAGTATCAATACAGTTAATAGATGTAGTGACCGCATATTTGTATGGGTCATTATATTTGGATATTT
Source organism: Rhipidocladum racemiflorum (assembly GCA_036346355.1). Lineage (NCBI taxonomy): Eukaryota > Viridiplantae > Streptophyta > Magnoliopsida > Poales > Poaceae > Rhipidocladum > Rhipidocladum racemiflorum. The sequence continues at coordinate 28,218,907 of CM070575.1, read as the reverse complement.
AGATGAAAGTTCCTAAAGGGGTTAAAATTCTGAATCCTAATGCAAATCGCAATTTGTATAGCATCAAGTTAAAAAAGTTGCTATATGGATTAAAACAGTCTAGATGTGGCATAACCGACTAAGTGAGTTTCTTTTGAAGAAAGGATACTCCAATAATAATGATTATCCATGTGTGTTTATAAAGAAATCCCAAAGTGAATTCTGTATCATCTCAGTATATGTTGATGATTTAAATATCATCGGAACCACAAGGGACATAGAAGAGGCAAGTAACCATCTTGTGACGGAGTTTGAGATGAAAGATTTGGGTAAGGCCAAATTTTGCTTAGGCTTATAGCTTAAGCATGTTCCTGAAGGAACATTTGTGCACCAGTCAGTATATATCCAAAAGATATTGAAGAAATTCAATATGGATAAATCGTATCCAACGAAAACACCTATGGTGGTAAGATCCCTTGATGTGGATAAAGTCCCATTCAGACCTATGGAAGAAGATGAAGAGATATTGGGATCGAAAGTTTCATATCTTAGTGCCATCGAAGCACTAATGTATCTTGCAAATTGCACCTTGCTTGACGTTGCATTTGCAGTCAATCTATTGGCTAGATACAGCGCATCACCAATAAAAAGGCATTTGACTGGTGTTAAACAAGTCCTCAGGTACCTTAATGGTACAAAAGATCTTGGTTTGATGTTTCAAAGAAATCAAGATATTACTTTAGTTGGATACACAGATGCTGACTATCTATCTGATCCCTACAATGCCAAGTCAAAGACTTATTTATTTTCCTTTATGATGGTACGGCTATTTCATGGAAATCTTGTAAACAGACTTTAGTAGCCACTTCCACTAATCATTCTGAAATAATTGCATTATATGAAGCATCACATGAATGTGTATGGCAACGCAAAATGATTAACCATATACAAAATTCATGTGATATTAATCCATTGGAATGTCCTACTATTATCTACGACGATAATGCCGCCTATGTTGCTCAGATGCAAACAGGTTATATAAAGAGTAATATAACAAATATATTGTTCATAAGCTATTTTATCCTCACGAACTTCAAAAGAGTGGTGAGATAAATGTTTGCAAATGAAGTCATGTGAAAATCTAGCCAATTTGTTCACTAAGTCTTTACCGACATACTCATTTCAAAAATGTGTACAGGGGATCAGTATGAGACGGTTTCGTGAGTTGCAAGGTTCAAAGGGAGTTAACCCTTGAACTAGAACATATTACACTCTTTTCTTTTATGAGTTTTACATAAATTATTTTTCATAGAAGGTTTTTAATGAGGTAATATTGAATGTGAACTTATACCATAAAATTTCTTCTTATATTTTTTTCCATTGGATTTTAAAAGAGTTTTAAATTGCATATAATTATAAGAATGAATTTCTCATATTTTTTCCAGTGTTTTTGGAGGAGTTTATCAAACACATAAAAACTGTGTTATTTATCCAATAGAAAGTGTTAAGAAGTTAAAATAGATAATTAACTGTCAACTCTTGGAACGTGTGTCTGGCAAATCTTTTAGAAGGCCATTCCTAGTGGAGGGTTTCATTTCACGGTTTCCAAGATTGCCATATCATCTAAAGAGATTTGTGTAGATGAATGAAACAAGAGTCACAATGCACAGTTTCATTTCACAGCTTCATATGCTAACCATCGCATTTAATTGCAAAGCACAAGATTGGGCGAAGTTGGATGAAATGAAACTCTATAGCCCACAGTGCTAGTTTCAACATGTTTCATGGTCTTGGAAATAGTGCGCGCCCAGTTTCATCCTAATGAAACTCATTTCCTCTCTCTCTTCATAATTATCATGCCATGTCATCTTAATTGCTGATGTGTCACATTATTTAATGGGAATGAAACCCCCACTATGAATGGCCGAACTCGGAACTTGCAGGCCGGTAGGCCACTGCATTGATGTCGTTCACAGCCCGATGACTCGATTCTGGATGCAGATTCTCTGCATTTTTTTCTTCTCAAAAAAGGTTATCGATATAAATTAGAAGTTTTTTACGAAAAAGAAAAGAAAAGTGTAATGGCAGAGGTCAACAATGTTTTACCATTCATTTGATTGCCAGCCGCCCGATCGGAAAATCAATGCACGAGATCGAAAGGCACACTACATATGCTACAGTGCTTGCTAGGTGCTACGGTGCCGGGTGGATCTTGGCCCTTGCCGATCCAAGGGCTGGTATTAGTAATGGCATGGTGCCATTACACTTGGATGGTAGTGGACATTAGGGATGGAACTGGTACGGATATTTTTCGACCGACCGGCCGACCGAATTGATTTGGATGATGATTTGGATAGTTTCACAGATATCCAGTTGATTTCTCGGATAAGGATATGGATATAGATAATTTACATGGATACGGATACGGATATGGAACACTGATTATCCGATAGATACGGAATATCCGAGTTTTTGTTCGGATAATATCCGAATATGACATACGGATATTATCCGAATAACACATTTCAGAATAACACATTAACAATTTAACATGTTTCACTGTTTCAGAGACTAGGGTCTGCATTGGATGACAAGATATAATGTGTTAATGTGTGTTAGATGCTAATTTGGAGATATTTGGGTAAAGGTGATACAGAAATTGGCAAGTAGCGTTTCAAGAGGGCTACTTAGGATTCAGCAGCATATGCCAGCTGCAAATCATTTGGTTCAATTATTGCAATGAGGTACATTGTTACTCGCAGAGTCACATGTATGACAAGCTAGGGATAAAAATGCAAAAAAAAAAGACATACAAATATATTTCTTTTGGAATTTTGAATTTAAATTTGGACCGATTTTAGAAAAAAACTGAAATTGGATTTTAAAATATCCGACTAATATTATTCGTATCCATGTTGATTCCGATTCGTATTCGATCTATATTCGTAACCGATATTATCCTGTATAATTCGTATTCGATTCTGTATTCGAAACTATTCGTATTCGATTCTGTATTCGATAAAAAATACGGATAGTATCCGATCCGATCACATCCCTAGTGGACATGCATCCGATGACTCGCATGTACGTCTCCTCCTGTCACTATCCTTGTAGAGGTTGCTTCAACGAATAATGCGTACTTATGACAAGCTAGCTATTCTATGCCTCCAACAGTTTGCACGCAATTGATAAGGTTAGCAATTCTATTCTTTACTATATTGAAAGAAGTTACCCAGGGGCAGAAGTAGGTTTAGTTTCCCGGTATCACAGGACACCAGGTAAAAAAAAAAAATTAGTGTATATTAGTCTATATATAGTATATGTGAACCTTCTTGATCTAAATCTCGTGACACCGGAAAACAAATAACAAGCAAATGGTAAGAATAATTGAAGTGATGAACCCCAGTGATTTTTTTCTCTAGTTCCGCCCCTGAAGCTACCAGCAGTGAATAATGCGTTCTTGGCACCCCTCCTCCCTCACAAACATGTGCGACATGTAACGGACCTCCTTTTCAGGTAGTTCATTTAAATACCTCGATAGCTACCCATAAAGATTAGCTGTTGGGAACCAAGTACTCATTGCCAGACAATCAAGAAATATCAGCTGTTTTTTATAGAATATAAGACCTAACGGCCAATTTTCTTACAAAAAAAGGCACAGCGGGCCCAAATAGCTTACATCCAAAACACCGTACAGGCAGGCCTGAGCAAAAGACTAAGACCTTAAAACCAAACCAATTCGCCATCTACGATTTCTTGGTAAACTCCAGCTTCTTGGAACTCTGAAAGGGTTAGGTTAAGGGTGAGTACACAACCGTACTCAATAAGTTGCATGAAAAAATATTGAATACTATATGCAAAGGATTAACAATGGGTTGATAAAAGGTTTAAGTATCGTGGATGCAATTTTATTTGTAAGATCATTTTACATTTGAAATACAAACCATAAATAACAGTAAAGGGGCTTCACAAAGTTATCACAATTAAGCCATATTCTCAAAACTTCCAAAGTCTACTTAAGCTCGGTTATAGGAGTCACCCCAGTTCAAACTTAGCTTCGTTAACCGGAAACACGTCGTATTCGAATACCATTTATTAAACTCTGCAGAGCTGCTCAGCTTTACCCACAAGATATCTATGACCGTTAATGCCACGTACGAAATTACATACAACTTAAATGTATGTGGCCGGGTCGAGACCATCACAGCCTTTTGATTGAACATTCCTGGGTAGTCCCTAACCGGTAGGTCCAAGACCACTCCGCTCAGGACCCACTGCCCCGAGCGAGTACCTACCGTTGTGAGAACCGGCGAATGGCGTTACACGCCCATTCCCGTTCCACCCCATCAGCCATTCCCCTGCTGGGAATGCTGCCCCCCCTTCTCTTTCCGAGAATGGTACCACCATGTAAGTATTTTCCAGGAAATAAACAATGTATTGAGCTATGTTGAAAAATGGTTCAACTGAACTGTCCGGTTCCCAACTAGTGGTTGAGCGGAAACTTAAGTTATTTACTTTGCTCAAGGGGGTTTAACCTTATATTGCCAAAAACCAAGCCATACAGCCATCCACAAACCCATCTGGTACCTGCACATACCAGCCACCAAGCCAACCACGACTCTAATTATCAGCCAGGGATCAGACTCACATCCACATCGTAGCTAGTCCAATACTGTCCCCTGACCGTAGCACAGTTTAAAATTCATCGAGCCAACTGCTCGTCATAACTTTATTTATCTTTTAAAGATTTTAAGTGGAGTTAATAAGAACGATAACTAATTAATTAACTAGAGTGTGCACGATCATTAACTAGGGTTATCCAAGGTTTAAAAAGGTCCAACAATGTCAAGGAGGCTAATTGCGAAACTGGGTACAAGTAAGTTGCATGTCATTCTAAATTATCGATTTTCAGTATTTCAACATACAATTAAAGTAATGCAATAGAAATTAAATACTACAATATTATAAATAATTGGGTTCAACATGATCAAGGGCATGCGTCTTGTCTTGCAGGGCTGAGGGGTCGTCTAGGGCGAAGTCGACGTAGTCGTACTCGGCTCTTGTCTGGTCCAGCTCCGATTTCAGAAATTGCTCCTGCTCAGAGTACTGTGTGAACGTCGGGTCTAGCGCGAAAGAATGAAAACAATAAACAAACGAACGAAATAAAATAATTAAAAAGAAAAACTGGAAATAAATTCGAAAAAGGGCCAAAGAGAGAGGTTAGAGGGTAAATTGGTCATTTTGAGAAGTTTGGAGGTTTCAAATGGCGGAGCGGATGCCGTTTTTGAACTCGGTGACTCGAAACCGACAAGATGGTATATCTTGGAATTTTGGAGAATTTTTGGAATTTCTGGGGGTTTTCGAGATTTTCTTGGAATTTTTGGATTATTTAAATCCGACATGAAAAAGGAAAAAAAAAAAACAATCAAACAATATTGGGCCTGCTTTGGGCGTGGCTTAGTCTGGCCGACGGCCCATGGGCGAGCGCGCACACGCAAGACGAGCTCGGGCCCTGGCCCATCGCCGGGGGGGGGGGGGGAGGGCTTGACCGGTGGGGCCAGTCAGCAGAGAGATAGAGGGGCAGGGCGAGGGCTAGGGTTCGGTGAGATGAGTGGGGTGGCGGCAGCTCCGGAGCGGGCGGCATACATCCCCAAAAGATAGGATGGATGTTCTACTTCTAGCCCACACACCGGAAGATGGAGATCACACCAACCGGATCATACCGTCGAGCCCTGCGGACCACTCCTGCAACTCATTGGCTTAGTGAGATATATGGACGACTAGCCAGATACGCGCGCTACGCTGCGCCGTAGAGAAATTTGTTCGATGGAAATAAGGTAAAAGAATGGTTTGGCACAAAATAGATAGCACTTAGCACGGCGCAACATTCACCAAGCACAAGATGGGGGGTTAGGCTAAAAATACAGGCTACTAAAAGAGGTGAGATGCTGAAAGGAAGCAACTACCAGTCTACCATCGAATGATATCTTCCCTTTCTTTTTCTTCTGGAGCAGGCTGAAGTCGGGAGGGTCAAAAATGACACTGGCAGCTTCATGCGTCGCGGTTAATGTCGACATGGTTCTGTTACGGTGTAGTATGTGTCCTATGAACAAAACAACCTCTTCTGCATAACCAAAGGGGTAAGCATTTGTTCAGTTCACAAGACAACTTCAGTATGATAATAGTTCAGTAAACTCCCACTAATAAATGTAAAACACATTCAGATCAGTGAGTCTATGGTTGTATATGGCTTACCCTAACTCTAGATGATTCCTGTACAGCTTCCAGAGTCTCCACCAATGTCTTCTGCTTCACCACTGTCGCATGCAGTACCTGATATGAAATGCGCAAGGCTTTACTAAAGCTGAATGCGTCCATGAAGAGCCATGTGGGTGGGGTGTCGCAAGTTAATGGGAAGAGGTTGAGAACAGCAAGGCGCCACTGTTGCAATGCCCCAAACAGTTTAATGAGGTTGAGAACAGGGATGGCACAAAGTAGAGTTGGTGAAAGGGCTGAAAGGAACGACGTTCAGAGATTGAACGATCAATTTACATATTTGTTTCTAGGAAATGTCAATTAAGCGATATGCATAACTTAGAAGCTTGCATGATCAATTAAAATAGTATGGTGTAAGAACTTACACTTTTGGTCCTCTCCAGGTCAGCCTCAATGGATTTGATGCGCTCAAATGAGTACAGTAATATACGCTCCTTCTACTCGAGAATCTCTGGTGGTTTGCTGGCTAGATGGTTGCATAACGACTAAAGATTAATCAAGTCAAAGAACATTCCGTATTTCATCCACTGGGAAAAGAGCATCACATGTATGCAAAAAGAGAATACAGTTCAAGAGCAGTCAAATATCCAATAATATTATAGAGTTTTACTAAGATAATATATAGAATACTACAGTAATACAGCAACCCATAATAAGCAAGAGCCACCACAAAGGCATACAGCAGCAGCTTCATAAGAATACTTAGATATAACAAGAAACATAGCAGGCGTAAGGTGAGTGAACCAAATTAAAATCTAGTTTATGTGCAGGAGGAGCAGAGGTATCGAACAAATCGAGACCAAAGGAGCATAGAACTGAAAAGCGTGATATACTTAGATATAACAAGAAGTAAACTAAAGTGAGGCTATAATAGAACGACAGGGAGATAAATGGAGGAAATAGCATTATGGTTAACTCGTAACGTAAATAATCACACAAAATAAGACAACATAGATGTGCAGCATCAATCTTGCATAATTAATAGGCAAGCGAACGGCACAACGACAGGGTAAGGCTCCGGACAAGCAGGCCATATCAACGACAAAGAAAAGCATAGTCTAGAACCAATCAAACCGACTGTTTCACCATCGAGCTTCAGATCACAACGAATGATACCAGCACCTCTCAGCATAATCATGGCATCCAATATCTAAAAACATAAACAACAAGCTCAGTTAACAAGTATTAACTTGAGATTCAATGGGAAATACAGATAGACACCTCACCTGTTTTGAGAAGGCCCGTACGTATTTCACTTTGAGAGTATAATTTACCAGCTGAGATCTGGAAGAGATAGAGTAAGAATCAGCAAGCAAAAGGGTTAAAAAAAAATGACAACCGAGAGTTTGCCGGTGCGGGCAAGTGGCGGCGAAGAAACCGGTGATGGCGCGGGGAGCAGCTGGGAGGTGAGCCCGTCGACACGGTGGAGGAGGCGAGACCAACAAACCATTCTCTGTGAAACATAATCCTTCGTAGCATTAGAATAACAAGAAATCAAGCAGGACCTGGTAATCCTAGATCCAATCGAAGCGCACAGTGATTAAGGGCAGGAGGATTACCTGCGAGTAAGCCTAGCCGGAGGAGGCACGGAAGAAGAGCTCACCGTCGCGGACGAACCCCATCACGTCGACCAGCACGGGGAGCTGCAAGAAGAAGGCTGGGAGGGGAGAACAGTGCTAAGCGAGCGGAGGAGGCGAGGAGAGGGTCCAGAGAGGCGGGCGGAGGGCAGGAGAGCAGCTTGAGGGTGTAGGTGAGGGCGACGGCGCCGATGCGCGACCGCGCGAGGCCTGGAGGTGAGGGCGACTGCACCGAGGGGCGAGAGCGCAGGTAGGCGCGACCGCGCTAGGCCTGGAGGTGAGGGCGACTGCACCGAGGGGCGAGAGCGCAGGTAGGCGCGACCGCGCTAGGCCTGCTTGACTCGGGCGACGGCGCCGAGGCGCGAGAGCGCAGGTGAGGGCGACGGTGCCGAGGCGCGAGGCCTCGAAGGCTCCCCGAGGGCCGATTTGATGGCGCTTGACTGGCCATCAACTGGGACACGACGTCAGGACGATGGGCATCGAACCGAGGAGGCCGAGGGGCTCATGACCGAGGACCCGCACGCAAAAACGAGAAAAAAACAGGTCCTCCACGCACAGTCCGCCGACGTGGCATAGCTGCGAGCTCCGCATTTTCTTCCCCTATAGGGAGAGTTAATATTACCTCCGCCATCTATTCCATGAAAGATTGGAAACCCGTCGCAGGACCGCGACTCTGGAGAATGCCATCGCCCCCTCCGAATTTGAGATTGTTAGTGTTATGCCCTTGAGGCAATCATATGGATGATTGTAACATGACTATGTTTATGAATAATAATATGATTATTGGTCCAATGAATGTATATCATTGTTTTGATCAATAAGTGTGTGACTTGTTTGTGAAGCTCTTTACTTATTGATATAATTCGATAAATATCTCTGATCGGATATCATCGTATAGGACAACGATGAATAGATCAGCATATGTATTGTTCGATGATCATGTTTCATAGATCATGGGATATGGAGATATCATCAATACATTGTGGACGCATGTTGAAGAACATGGGTTAGATAGACCCACAATGGGACACTGCGAGAATATTACGTTCTTATGTGTCATCAGTGTATCTCATACATAGTAGATGTATGATCCTTAGACCTGAGATTGTCATATTCCCTACATGTGTAATAGTTTACCTTGGGGTTACCAAACACTATTTCCTAACTGGATAGTTATAAAGGTAGCTTTCATGTTTACTATGAAACATGCAGAGGGAAGTGAGCAGTCGAGATGGAATTTGCCACTCCAATGTAACGGAGATATATGTCTAGGCCACTCGTGTGATATGATTAAGGAAGTGCATGGGCATGCCGTGATTGAGAAGTCAATCACAACTTATTAATATATCACGGATACGAGAGATGGATTGAACTGTCAAAGGATGACATGCTTCTCGCCTTGAGTTCGATCTTTATATATTTTGGCAAAGGGATTATTACATCGGTACTTTAATCATATGCGTTTGGCAGTTGGCATGCTCTGCAAGGAGCCGCTACCGACTATTGGATTAGAAAAGGGTTTTCCGAATCCATGTCCAAATGCGCATGAACCTACAGGGTCACACACTTAATCTGGCCGACGCATCAATTCGGATTGGATCCGTAATTAATGGACCTCGTGGGCTTAACGCGTAGATGGACCTCGATCGCCTAGGGTTTCACCTCATGGCTATATAAGGAGGAGGAGGGTGGACGCGATCTGAGACTTTTCTTGATTTAGAGGTGTTTCGCCATAAACCCTAGCCACCTCCTCTCGTTGCCCCGATTTGGCGACCGGTGCTTGCACACCGACGCACGGCGTTCCATCCGGACGCGTGTGGATCGCCGCGCGATGCCGCTTATCGCTGCGGCGTGGAGAGGACGATCCGCAGCGAGGACGATCCGTGGCGAGGACGATCCGCGGCGACGATCCGCACCGAGGAGGATCCACGGCGAGGACGATCCACGCTGAGAACGATCCACTACAACGACGTGCGAAGGATTCCGCAACTGCGCGTTTAGTGGTAATAGATCTATGATCCCCTTCTTGTGAGTAGCTTTTCTGGTTTGCGGTAGAAATTTTAATTTGTGCTAGAGTAGCATACCACGTTCCCCAACAACTCCAACGTCGCCATCACCTTTGAGGAGGGTGAAGTCGCGATGCTTTCGGACCTGAATCTTCCATGAAGGATCGGTACCCTTAGGTTAACTAAGTGTGCTGTAGGCAAGATTAGTAGGAAGAAAGACCTTAGCACCCTTGAGAACTAATCTAGGTTTATGGTCGATTTGTACCTGTTGAACTTTGTTGTAATTACCTATGTACTACTTGTCGAGTTGCACTCATGGATGCTTAATCCTTAGGTTTAAGTTTCACACAATGACACAACCCTTTATTTATGAAAATTTCTCTATTTAAGAACTTTCATTGCTGAGAAGATTTTTCTATTGATGCCGTTGCCACTGGAAGGATCAATATAAGCTCAATGAGACGATAAACCAATGGAAAAGTTCTATTGTTTCTAGTTTCAACCTTCTTTTCAACAAACTTTGCAAGATCACGACAGTCATTACACTTGACACTCCTAATATTGAGAATGAAGATTTGAAGTTGAATTCTTAACAACAAACAGTCAGCTATGGTGAAATCAGCAGCATAAATCTCAGCAAGTCGAACAAGTTTATCCACATAAAACTTAGAGGAGTTGCTTGGGTTAAGACAAGACATGCATACCAATAACTCTGGAGAAATTTCATTAAAACGATGATCCATCTCCCCAATAATAGCATCAAGAGCAATAGTGAAAATGTCAACACAATAATAGTGAAGGTAAGTCACCTTATGTTTCCGACGTGCAGATTTGCCCTTAACTCCAATGAAATCATCCATATCTGTCACACCAATCTCATTTGCCTCACAAAAGTATTTGATTTGGTTAAACAATGGCTTCGACCCATTGTCCCTCATGCCTTGTAGGCGCACTTTCACATCCATAATCAAACCTATGGCTTCTACAATTTATTGATGTGTTTTTTGCAAAGCAAGTGATAGCACATTTGTAATGCCCAAAAAGCCTATGAAAAAATGCATGATGAATACAAATTCAAATCTTTCCATTTGTTGTAACAAACCTACTGCTCCACCATGACCTAAAGGATATGATGCATCTTCAGATATCATCTCTAAAACCTCAAGCACCGACTCCCACATTTGGTATATACGAAGTAAAGTTTTAAGATGAGAGCACCATCTAGTATCTACAGGTCTAGTTAAGCTAGTTTCCTGATTCATGCCTATTGCACTTAAAAGCATGCTATTCTCCAATTTCTCCAATACTCTCTCGATGTTTTTTCATCAAAACATCCTCTCTTGCAAGATGCACTCACAGTAATCACTATCAAGGGAACATAGTTGAAGAAATCAGTAATAACTTTACTACAACTTGCGACAATGACAACCACTAACTGTAACTAACGGACAAAGCAATAGATATAGAAAGCATATGGACTCACATCCTGTATTAATCTTTGCAAGCCATTAAATTCCCCTCTCATATTTGAAGCTTCATCATAACCTTGCCCGCGTATTCTAGAAATAGGTAGATCATAGTCAGCAAGCAAACCAACCATAGCTTCCTTCAATACAACCGATGTACAGTAAGTGATATGCTTAATGCCACGAAACCTTTCTACGATCTTCCCTTATTTGTTTACAAACCTACATTCCAACCAAATTAATGGTGCAAGGTTAGAACTTAACACAAATCATAAATGGTACAACTAACAAACATAATATGTACTACTAACCTCACAATCATGGCCATTTGCTCCTTTATTGATGAATTGCGTGACTCATCAATAAGCACCGTGAAATTCCTATCTCCAATCTCATCCTTAATCACTTTTGTTACCTCTTGTGTACAACATTTCGTAAGGTCCTTCTGTATCTCCGGACTAATCATCAAACTATTCTCTCCACCATCAAATTCAAATGCCGCATTCACATCTTGCATCTTATCTTTATATCACTCCAATAGCTTTAAAATTGCCTTTGTTCATGGAGGTAGAAGTTTTTCATTATGTCCACGAAAAGCATTGCCTTGCATTATGATATATCCTGCACAATCTAAAGCAGTTAAACGAATCTTGTATGCAATTTTAGAGACCTTGATATAAATATTTAATTTATGTTCTATGTTTTCTCTTTGATTGCGAAAATCTTCACAAACATCCCTCCCAAAGTGAGTAGGTTGTCCTGGTTTCTTAAAAACAAAGCAATGAAAACAAAAGGTGGCATCTTTTCCACACTATATTCTAACCAATCGAACTTCTTATACCATGATTCTTGAAATGATCTTGATTCTCCATGTTGAATCTTCTTTGGAAAAAGCATGCCCGATTGGTTGAGTTGGACCCTTCAATATATACACCCTCCTCATTTGATCTCTAAACTCTCTAGGATAATCTTCAATTTGTTTGCGATGCGTTGGATCGGCAACAATTTCGTTGAGATCAAAAACATGCTAAGTCATGTTGCTCTCGTTGGTTTGTGGGTTACTAATACTTGCACTTCATCGGAAAAAATTGTGCAATGTTCGGTTATCCATTCTTGCAACTTAGTTTGTTACAATCAAATAAATTGAAGTAGAGAGAGAGAAAAAAAAATCAGACAACCAGTCAATATATTATCACTTTATCGGAAAGAGGGAGCATTTGGGGCAATTTATACCGAGCCGATCGAGCAATCAGTCCGAGGGCAAGGCTCCTCCTCTGGCAATCAGTCCGAGGGCAAGGCTCCTCCTCTGGCGATCAGTCCGAAGCTCCGATGGTCCGACCCGAGCAGGTGAGGAGTTGCTGGCTGCCGGCGTTCCCCTGCCCACGCCACGCGTCGACGCTGCGTCCTCCCTAGCCCACAGCCCCCTGGACGGCGCTTGCCATCGTTGCCGACGCCGTCACCCGCCCCGCCGCCCTCGACTTCGACTCCAGGTCCCTGGCTACGCTGTGGCGACTCAATTAGGCGCTCAATTAGGCGGCACCACGGCGACTCAATCAGACGCTTGCCTTCTCGACTATCTGCCTACACTTATAAAGTGCACATGGAGTATCTAATCCTATTCTATCACAGCTCTACAATTCTAGGTGTGGAGTTCATGTTACAGTCGAGATGGTAAGTGTTGAGTAAAGTTTAGCAGTGCCCAGCAGGGTAACAGACAGCATTAGGGGTGCAATTAATAGCCCAATAAGATGGTTATTGCGGATCAATGCACGTATTGTCTATCTTGGTGATAGAGGAAATAAAAAAGGAGTGATCAATGTATTCAACTACTTATCCATATGAATATAATATAAAAAAAGCACAACAGTCAAAATGGTACGCAAGGAGTAGGTACCATCATAGTAGAAAAATATATCACAATATGTGATAAGTATATTTTTATGCTAAATGCAACCGAACACATTTAAGTGCATCTTGTGGAAAAGCATCACTAAGCTAAGAAAAAGAACATAAAACCCAAGGGTAAACAACCTTCTCAAAAAAAAGGGAACAGATCAAAAGATGACCTTAAAACCAGCAGGAGTAAGAACTTCCAGGTCTTTGATGGGCCTGTATTCCATTCCATATGTGAATTGGGTGCCATTTGTCATTGACAACTTTAAACACCTTCTGGGTCCCGCACGCACATCATGATATCTTTCCCTTAAAGGAGCTGACATGTTGACAATTTCATCAACCTACAAAACCCAGAGCTAGTTAGATGATTTCCTTAGGGGAAAAAAGAAAGAACAAAAAGAAAACACTTGAACACATCGCCGAATAAACAGGCAAAACTAAAACGATGTACAGTTAGCATATGTTACAAAGGGCACAAAATGTGGAATTAGCTAGTGTATGGAAGTTGGAACATCAACAACATGTAAATTGCATCAGTGCAATGTAAGAAACTTACAATGAGTCAATGCAACTGACAACCGTCTTTCCTAAAACAATGCACAATTAGCAAATTAGCATATATCAAAACCCTAAAGCTAAAGGGTTAGTGAGATATGGAGTGACCAAAATTGTAAACAACAACAGTGCTTTGAATTCCATAAATTTGAAGACAAATTTAGGGTGATACGGCAGTTCTACTATGGTCCTTATTCCTCTTATTTGTTATTCTAGTTTAGTTGCGGCAACCTAGCAAAATAATTGACATCATAGGTTCCTATTAGGAGCCTGCAAATATATTGAAACTTCCCGACTTGCCCGTGCAATTGTGTGGCTACATACTACAATGCATATCTTCTATATTTCAAGATAAAGTTGCATTCATCATACGATTATAATACCCATAACTGCTAATATAGTTGTATTCATTACACAACTCTAATATCTATATCTGGTAAATCTGCAATCATAAATTTGGACAAACCAAATAAGCAAATAATTGACCAGTTTTACTACCTTGAAAATGCATGTAATTGTGTTGAACATAAAGGAGCCCCATGAAGCAAAGCAGTTTTTTCTACCAAATTGATCATCCACAACTCTATAAACTAGATAGCTTAGACAATCTGAAATCCATAACCAGTACCTTACCAGTCCAACCAAAGTAACAGCAATCTCAACAAAAATCTTCCACTCTATGTGGCTTGCAGTCACCTTCAAGCATCAAAGAACTGCAATATTATCTATGCTTTGCATCCAGTTCCACACTAAGGTTCTAAAAAGTGGTAAGTGGTATTCATTCTTTTACCCACCTAGTAGCAATTGTATGGCTTAATCAGCCTGGTTACATGGCCTAACCGACGATTATGCGGTAACAGGTAGGGGCACCCATTCCTTGATACGGCCTAGTAGACCTGCTTTAGAACACTGTTCCACAAAACTCTTCCAATAAAAATATTTCCCATTTCATGGAATTGTGCATTTGTCGATATGTTGATATACAACAAGTAAGCCTAGACTTGACTCCAGTATGACACGTCATTCCCCGTTTCAGATGAACCTTGAAGCACCGGCTTTTGAAAATGTAACGCCACTAGGCTCAAACTTGATGTAACATTTTCTTTTCTCAAACATCTAAGAAGACATTCTCGTCACCACTCAGTAGCATCTACAATAACTACAACAATTTAATAAATTGTAAATCAAGCTGCTCAATAAGAAAAGTATAACCAACCATTCCCATATTCCAACTATAAGAAATGTACAACCTGGAGCACAAAGGGCTCGTCGAGGACAGCGGCGTGCATGCTCCCAACGCCCTCAGGGTGCACGCCAGCGCCGCAGCCGTTTATGTCGGCGAAGAGGAACTTCTCAAAGCTCCGCCTTGCCTGCGCCTCCGTACCACCGAGGCCGCTGAACCCGGGGACCCCCGCGGCGCACGACTCCAGCCATTCCGGCCGCAGCCGCAGCCGCAGCCCCCGCAGGAACTCGTCCATCGGCCGCAGCCGCCCTCCCAGCGCAGACGGCGGGGTCGAGGCAGCAAGTGGTGTTGGAGTCGGGTTCGGGCCGGGGGTGGAGTTGGCGTCGGGGTTCGGGCCGGATGAGGGGGAGCGGGAGGTGGAGTTGAGGTTGGGGTTCGGGCCGGAGGAGCGGGGATCTCGATGGGAGAGGAGGGGGGAGGCGAGGACGGGGATGGGAAGGGGACGGGGAAGGGGCTATGGTTCGGAGGCGAGGGCCGGCCGACGCTTCCGATGCTGCCCACGGAGACGGAGGCGGTAATGGCCGCTTTGTCCTCCTTGTCGGAGTCGGAGGTGACGAACTGACGATTAGGTTTCGACGCATCATTTTTTTTCGAAGGATTTTTCAGGGGGCGGTTTGATCGGAGGAATGGAGCGGGGGAAGAAGGTTTTCTAATGGGCTGAAATGGGGTTGGGCTGGGCTGATATCTCTGATGGGCTGTGTGCTGTAGAGACTGCGAGGTGGGCTGAGGCAGTATTGCCGTGCATCACGATAATATATTAATCTGGTCTAGTTGAGTCGTTTTTGGAAATTTGGACGGTTGGCTAGCTGTGTTTTTATAATAATCAAGTTGCAAACGAATATGTTATTACGTTCCACGACATGTGAGGGGAAATGTCAGGGGATAACCATCGGATAATAAAAATTATCCATCTTCAATCTGATTTACCGATCATATTAATAGAGACTTTTCAAAACTTGTTTGTTTACAACAGCTTGAAAAACAAGCACAGCATACAGACTACAGAGCACAACAAACACGAACTGAGCCTGAATGTAGTGTTGGCCAGAGTCAGGTGTCATCTGGGAAACAACCAAAAGACTTACGGTGTCATAAATATATAATCTTATTACGGTCCACCAACACCAAGGCGTCTGTAGTCCAACGGTTAGGATAATTGCCTTCCAAGCAATAGACCCGGGTTCGACTCCCGGCAGACGCAGCGCTCTTTTTGACTTTTCTTGCACTTTTTTTTTGCACAAATGTGTATGCGCTTGTTGGTTCACTCCCGCTCAAAAAAGACAAGGACGAAGATATTTTTGCTCCCTATTTATTGCCAGCAGGTCCAGACTAACTCACGCAACACACTCCAACGTTCACACACACCATTGAATCGTTGATCATTATCCCTTTCTGTCATCACTGTCCAAAATTCAAAGCAAAAAAAACAAGAGGTACAAACGAAGCGAATAATTTGAAAGGTCCATTTGTCCGACCAACCAATGAAACGTCCATGGAACGAATACAGAAGACAGAAATAGGTACCCCTTCGATATAATTTGAAATATATTTAGATTAGATATATAAAAATTATATATGTAGACTTGTCTCGAGAAGTACTTTTACAATATTATAATTGTATTGAGTTTTATAAATATATTATAATAAATGTTAGTGGTCAAAATTGTGTTTTGAAGACCGTGTTGGTATCCAAGATGTCATCTTCCTGAAGACTGAAGAGAGTATAAAGTATTATCTATATCCGACCCTGGTTATGAGAAGAAGAAAAAAATACAAGCAGAACGAGTGTTATTCATTCGTATGATTGTGCCCCTAATAAAATACAAGCAAAACAACTAAGCTAGCCGAGATGCCCGAAAAGAGAACGAATTGATAGAGCCCTTCTCGAGCCCAGCACGCACAGCGCCGGTCGTGTTCCTCGTCTCCGGCGGCAAGGCAAGGCCATAGAGGCCATGGGCAACAGCCTGCTGCGATGCTACAAATAACCAATCATCCATCCATCCATCCCTGTCGCACGTACGTAGCAGTCGACCTCCCTTGCTGCTGGGAAAGATGAGGCATGCACGGCCGGCGGAAGAAACCCGATCGGCACGCCACCGCGCGACCGAAGTTAAGAGGTGCACTCCACAAGCAACCGGCGGCCGGCCGGCCGTCACCGGCAAATTTGGTCAAACAAGCTTCGATGGATGGATACATCTCCTGCTAGCTCGGTGAGCATCCGAGCGAGGAGACGTACGCGCGCTCGCTAACCGACTGATGGAGCGGTCGTTAGTTCCTTTTCCCGCTATATTCGCCGCGATTTTCCGAAAGCGATGCTCGATTCAGTTCCATCCGGGTGTGCCGCTTCGTTATCTCTACGAAATCATCGCTTTTTTCTAGCTGTACGTGTAATTTGTTAGTCTTTTTGCAAATTTAGCTTTTTTTCTAAGGGAGAAACTAGCAGCCGGATGTTTGATTTTTGTTTTTTTTTTACGCCACGCAATATTTTTTTGAACGTGTGAAACATTTTTTTCAACGTATGAAATATTTTTTTAACTTATGAAGTATTTTTTTACTGTTTGTCGAAGAAAAATGTTTCACTATGTAGAAAAACATGTTTCACTACGTAGAAAAAAATGTTTCACGCGTAGAAAAAAATGTTGCAAAAAAATCAGACGTCTGATCCCTAGCAATTCCCTTTTTCTAAACATAAGTGTAAAAGTAATTATGTCTCTGACAATGAAAGCGTGTCACTTTCTGCGCTCTCCTATCATGAAAGATCATCGGAGACTCGGGATAGCAATAGTAGTGCACCTTCTGCGCTATCCAGGCGCGGCAGTGCATGGTCCTGTACTCACTCACCTGCTCCTGTGCTCCCTAGGCGTGGTAGCACCAGCTTCTGCCCTCCTAGGCAAGACGGGGGAAGCGTCGTCTACCGTATTTTCCATGGTGGAGAAGGAGGTTAAAGCATCTAGGCCTCTAATTTTATTCAGTTTTTGTAATTAATGATAATCACGTTAAAGGACCAACAATTTCTTTTGAGTTTACGAGAACATGCTGATCTCTATTGCAGCATCAATCATGTGAGAAAAAGAGAGTCCAGAGAAGAAGGCTAAAGGATTAAAGTCAAGGTATTTGTAGCTAAGTTCTTTTATGCATTTTCACCGATCTCAAAGTTATGAGAAAAAGATCGGTTTAGTTAAATAGATACCGTACTATTAAGGGGGGGAGTAATGACTGGTAGCTTGATATTGATTATAGTTCAAATTGACTCAATATCTTTTTTTTTTTTTTGAAATCATACTAGGAGCATCTAGTCTTGGTTTTGAAAACCATTTTGCATTATTAGCATTTCTGACAGAACCGCCGCACAAAACGCGGTAGTACCATAAGGCGGTACTACTAGACTTTTTACAGTGGTAGGTATTTTCCAGAGAATGACACTTCCAGGTTCTTTTTCTTTTTCTTTGGGCCAGAGCTACCGTAGCACTTAATGCGGTACTACCGCTTGGTGGTAACATCGAGTTTTAAGCGGTAATTATTTAACAAAAGCAATATTTTTGCAAATTTTCTGTAGCCGGAGCTACCGCAGTACAAAGAGCGGTACTACCGGAGATCAGTAGTACCGAAAATTCGAGCGATAGTTATTTTACAAAAAAAAGATTCTTTTAGGTGTTTTTTCTCTGAAATTTGAAGTCCAGAGCTATCGACGTGCAGCAAACGGTACTACCAGAATGCCGGTACTACCGCACTTTTAACTCCGGTAGTCATTTTCCAAAGAAAGGTATTTTGGAGGCAAAATTGGTTTCGAAATTCGGCACTACCGCACCTTGAGTGCCGGTAGTACCAAATCTACTTTAACAGACCAAAATCGGTGCATTTAATGCTCAAATTCAACCATTGGGGGTAGGTAATGATGGTCTGGTACTACCGGGTTTTTGCCGCCGGTAATACCAAAATGCTGAATTTTTCAGCATTTCTTTTCCAACGGTTGGATTGGTTGGTGAAGGCTATAAATACCTCAACACCTGCATTCATAGAGTCTCTTGGATATTCATTGAAGATATTTGAGCTCTAACAAATGTTCTTTCTCTCTTGTGAGGGTTAGAAACATACAAATGCATTCAAGTGTTTTGAGCCAAGTAGAAACTTGAATCAACCTCAAGTGAGTGCCATTTCTCTATTCTCTTGGAGGTTGCCGCCTCTTAGACGGTTTAGAGGCATAGAACTGGTGATAATCTCAAAGGAGATTGTGAGAAGGTCCGGTTGGTTGCGAAGGCACGAAACTCGTTTACCCGGAGTGGGGAAGAGCTACCCTTAGTGATCGAGGAAAGCTCAATCGTGCAAAGGAGCTGGCTTGAAGTGGGTCAAGCTACCTCAACATGGATTAGGGGAGACCGACAAATCTCCGAGGCCACAAGATAAATCTTGTATCTTGTTCTTGTGATTTGATCATTCTTGTTTTTATTTTGATTATTTGCAATTTTAGTTTATTTAAGTTTGTTCATTTACTTAGAATTGCTTGAGTGCTTAGATTTAGTTTTGTTGGTGTACATTAGTGAAACCTAAAAGTTTTAGGCTTTGGTTGTTAAAATTCTCAATTCTAATTGTTATTGATTAGTAAGTGTAATTAAAGCTGAGAATTTTAAAAACCTCATATTCGCCCCCTCTCTAGTCAATTATCCTTGATTTTGCAGAGGTCTCACGAAAATAATTCAATTTCTGCAGAAATTAGGAAAACGTTGCGACGTTTGATTGAAAAAAATACTTCTAACTGGTATAAAGGTGGAGACAGTCTTATTGCACTACTACAGAACCGTCTTTCACAACCGGTCTATCACAAGCGGTTTCATGCCGACCGATTGTAATGTGCGCACCAGAAGCAGTTCGTGGCAACGGGCAGGAGAGGGCTTCCAGAAGCGGTTTGATACACGAACCGCTTCTAAAGTCTGAGTTATAGAAGCGATTCGTGTACCAAACCGCTTCTGGAAAGTCAGAAGCGGTTTGAAACACGAACCGCTTCTAGAATTCAACCATCAGAAGCGGTTTGTGTTTCAAACCGCTTCTAGAAGCCCTCCCGCCCAGCGCATTTTAAACCCTTCTTCCTCCCCGAGCCAACAGTCGAAGAAAGAAGGGCCGAGCACTGTTCTTCCGGGGAGGTGCTGGCAAAATTTTTAGTTTTAAAATTGCT
Organism: Rhipidocladum racemiflorum; assembly: GCA_036346355.1. NCBI lineage: Eukaryota > Viridiplantae > Streptophyta > Magnoliopsida > Poales > Poaceae > Rhipidocladum > Rhipidocladum racemiflorum. Next base: position 28,198,739 of record CM070575.1, on the reverse strand, counting down.
GGTGATTTAGCTTCAAATTAAGTGTTTCAAGGTCAGTAAGAGCATGTTAGCATCTTTCTCACTTACATATTGCTGTTTTTTATGCTTTGGATGTGGAGAAATCATGATTTATTCATGTTGAAATGTGTTGCTTTGCTAGGTCACTCTAGAACATGTTGAAATGTGTATGGTATGAAGTTGTGCCCCAAAATATATTTTGTATGCTTGCTTTTTTATGGTATGAACATGTATTGTGGAGATCTAATTCAAAGTATGGCTTTGCAATGAAGTAATTAGTGGTGTATAAAATAAAATAGGAAAACATGTGAAGGATAAAAAAATAATTACAAAGGTAGGAAGGGATAAAAAATAATTAGAAAGGTAGATCTTTAATTGCATGAAGGTGTAGGTGGGGTTGTTTTTCTTGGAGAAGAAAAATTTATATGAAATTATAACTTGGTGTAGATGAACCGGCAATGGATGTACAATGCGGACCGTCGCTCGAGAGAGTTCATTGATGGCGTGCAGGCTTTTCTCGATGCGGCCATTGCATTCTCGCCTCCAGCGACTTCATATGTTGTCCGTGCGTAGATTGCAAGAACGAGAAGGAGCACTCACAGCGATGGCAGGTTATGAACCATTTGATGATGAGAGGTTTCATGCCAAACTATACCTGTTGGACCAACCATGGCGAAGACGAGGAAGAAGAAGAGGGATTCAACAATATCCCGGACGACACGCAATGCTATTCCGTCGGAGATACACTCAGCGACTTTGGTGATGATGAGCTGGACCAGATGCTTCGTGACGGAGAGGGAGACTACATAGAGGAAAGACAGTTCGAGAAGTTCCAGCGCATGTTAGAGGACCACAGAACTCCTTTTGTACCCAAACTGTGGGCAGGACCACAAAAAGTTGCGTACCACACTTGAACTTATGCAATGGAAGGCCACAAATAGTGTGTCAGACAAGGGATTCGATGAATTGTTATCACTCATAAAGAAGTTGCTTCCAGAAGATAACACTCTGCCCGAATCTACATATGAAGCAAAGGAAGTCGTCTGTCCTTTGGGATTGAAAGTACAGAAGATACACGCATGTCGTAGAGATTGCATCCTGTATCGCAATGCCTATGCCAATTTGGATGTTTGTCCAGTGTGCAAAGAATCACGGTATAAGGTGAAGAGAGATGATGCAGGTGAAATAGGTGGGGAGCGTAAGAAGAAGAGACCTCCAGCTAAAGTGTTGTGGTATTTCCCTGTGATTTCCCGATTGAAGCGTATGTTTGCTAACAAAGCGCATGCCAAGATGATGCGTTGGCACAAAGAAGAGCGTAAGGATGACGGTATGCTTAGACACCCTGCAGATGGCTCACAGTGGAGGAAAGTCGATCGGACGTACCCAGACTTTGCACAAGAGGTGAGAAACATAAGGTTTGGGTTAAGTACCGATGGGATGAATCCTTTCGGAGAGTTGAGCAGCAATCATAGCACCTGGCCTGTTACACTATGTATGTATAACATTCCTCCATGGTTGTGCATGAAGCGGAAGTACATCATGATGCCGTTGTTGATCCAAGGCCCCAAGCAACCTGGAAATGACATCGATGTCTACCTGAAACCATTGGTTGAAGATCTTGTGATATTGTGGGAGGATGGTGCACGGGTATGGGATGAGTACAAAAGGGAGTATTTCACCCTACGTGCATTATTATTTGTAACAATCAACGACTGGCCTGCTCTCGGTAACCTGTCCGGCCAAACTATCAAAGGATATAGAGCTTGCGTCCAATGCTTTGATGAAACAGACAACATGTACCTGAAAAATTCTCGAAAGGTTGTGTACATGGGTCACCGTAGGTTTCTTCCTACGAGTCACCCATGGCGGAAGAAGTGCAGAAAATTTAACGGGCAACTAGACCTTCGTGCTAGGCCTCAGCATCGTAGTGGGCCACATGTGCTTGCTATGGTAAAGAATCTAAAAGTAGTATTCGGAAAGGGTCCTGGAAGCAAACCTGTGCAGAATGAGGATGGTCAGGCACCAATGTGGAAGAAGAAGTCAATATTCTAGGACTTGCCTTATTGGGAAGTCTTGGAGGTTCGTCACTCACTTGACTTCATGCACATCACGAAGAATGTTTGCTTGAATCTGCTAGCTACATAGATATGTACGGCCAATCAAAAGATACACAGCAAGCTCGGAAGGACCTTAAACTCTTGGATCTGAGGAACGACCTACATCCGGAAAAGAGAGAAAAAGGACAACATTACCTACATCCTGCGAGCTACACTCTAAGCAAAGAAGAGAAAAAAAGCATGATAGTGTCGGGACCCGAATTTGCAAATCCGGACCCTCTGTGTATTCAGCACTAGTCTAGGAACGCGCTAGTGCACACAGTCTCAACATTGGTAAATATCACAATCATACTCAACGAAATAGTAAAGTACCTTAAATAGTTAACCAAACGGGTTGGGGTTGCTCGACCTTATGGTCAAGTTACAAATATACGCTTCGCAGGGCGAAACTTATTAAAAGAGAAATAACTGCAGCGGAAAATAAGATAACTTCGTGGTGCCATCCAAAGATACCACAGTAATCGACTGGGCTCGCTCCCTAGTTAGACGGTTCCTCTGGGAGCTCCTCCTCCAAAGCCGGTGTAGATTCTTCTTCAACTGGTGTTGTATTGCGGCAAGGGTGAGTTCTTGGTACTCAGCAAGTCATGCACAGAATGCAAGCTAATATACTATATGCATGGCTTGATACAAAGGAATAGCTCAAGGTATATTTGGCAAAGAAACAAAGATTTAACAAGTATCATAGGTAGATTCGAAAGCAGTAGAAACAAGTATATCATCAATAACTTTTCCAGGAGTTAAATAAACATCTTTCCTGATTCTAATCCACATTTCCATCAACATCATTATTAAACCAAACCCAACCTTTCAAGTCCAAGTCATTTTCAAGAAAGTCTAACCCTTGACTGTAATTCCCGAGCGATGTCCAATACCGCGGACACGGATATTCGAATAGATTTTACACTCTGCAGAGGTTATGCACTTTACCCACAAGATACAATCAAACACCACAAAGGCAAGTGTCCGTAACAGAGCCTTTCGGAAACTTCTAACAGCACAAGTGGTCCTCCCCGGTGATTGCACACTAACCCTTCCCTTAGCGAAGGCGAAGTTTAGGCAAATCCACCGTTAGATGGGTACCTGGCCGCAGCCCCGGTACGCTCCCCCGTACAACTACACAAAAGATATAGTTGACACCCAGAGGTCCCACAGGTACGTTATTAGTGACTTAATCAACTAGGTCCGTTCCATTACAGACATGTGGTTGCACGTTTGACTCAGTTCAAAGGCTTGCAAGGTTAAGTCCTTAGGGTGACCAGGGCAAGACTACCCGAAGAACCAAAACAACGTTCCCAGTGCCACAACTGGCCCACCCGATCATTCTTGCCACATGCCCCGATCGAAAACTATTTATCAAACCGCAGTTGATTACCATGCACCACGTGCCATCAACATCACATGATACTTTCCCAAAACAGGTTCAATATATCATTAAGTCAATATTAACATTTGATTGTCCAAAAATCATGTCATGAGCATGTAGCAGGTCTAAGCAATATACTACAACGATCTAAATTCCCATGTTGGCAATTTAGTAATGTCCAACTATTTAATCCTCAACTAGGGTGATAAGGGGCCATGGCACATATTTAATTAACCAAAGTGTCATACAGCAATTTGGCATTTATCTAATTTCCCATAATTAAATAAAGTATTTTCTAATTAAACTAGCATGCAATAGTTTTAAATCAAATTAATTTGAAATTGGGATCAACATGGTCAACGCACAACTTGCCTTCAAAAAGTACTTGCTCTTGGTCCTGAGCTGGCTCCTGGGTCAACACTTCTCCTTCGAAGCCTTCGGGCACTTCAACGTCTACTCGTAAAGCGTGCAAATAGCAAATAATAAATAAACAGTAGACAAAAAGTGTCCACACATCCAAATAAAGTTCACAAACAGAGAGAGCATAATTTTATAAATTTTTGGAAACTGGAATCATCAAATTCGGAGTTTAAAGGTAAAAGTTACAAGCATTTAAAGTTTAAATAATCAATTAAATAATATTACAGAGAAAAACTTTGGTCCAAAAAATTAAATAAAATTCATCATTAGGTAGATCTCAATTTTATACAAATTTAGAAATTTGAATCACTCAATTTGGAGTTAAAATGCAAAAGTTATAAGCGTTTGAAGTTTGAATCAAATTCTGAAATCAATAATTCGAATTAATAAATCATTTTCTTTTTGGAAATTCATTTATTGTGTCAGCAGTGACACGTGGACCAACCAGGAGCCGCCACGTCGCCTCGGGTCCATGGACCCGGCGCACGGCGCGGCTCGGTCCACCGTGGACCTGGCGCACGGCCCCACATCTCACTGACAGGTGGGACCCATCGGGTGACGTCATCGCTGACGTCAGCGTGGCTTGGCCACAGCGATAGCGGCGGCCCACCGGTGACGTCATGGGTGACGCCACCGCGACGGCCGGGACACGCACGTGGGCGTGTCATTGCCGTCGACGCGACGTCTTGGCCGACCGCGGCGGCCACCGCCACGTGGCTTGATCTTGGCCGTTGATTTGAAAATCAACGGCCCAGATTAGATCTGGCTTAACGCGTTTGGAAAACAACTCGGCTGATTTGGACCGTTCGATCTTGATCGGACGGTCAAGATCCAATCTAACGTTTACAACGCGACTAATCCTAACCGTTTGATTTAGATCTAACGGCTGAGAATGGATCTAGTACTGAGCGGTTTAGGCTACGTGGCACAATCTACGCCGTTGGATCTAAATCCAACAGTTGGAAATAGATCTGGGGATTTCAACGTGGAACTCAGCGAGGGGTGACGTGGCGCGATCTGAGCCCTTGGATTTGGATCGGACGGCTGGTGGACCTCAATCGACGGCGATGGCTTGCGGTGGCGCTGGGTCACCGGAGACGAGGACGGCGACACGTGCGACGGCGCTGCGGGGCTCCTCCGGCGATGTGAAAGGTCCTCACCGACGCGGCTTGACCTCGCGGTTCCGTAATCGGACCCACGGCGAGGACGCGACGGCGGCGGAAACGGCGCAAAACCGCGGCGGAACGCACGGCCAACTCCGACGAGCGATTGCGGCGGCTACACGGCGGCTTGAGATCAGTGGGCTAGGGCTACAGGTGCGCACGGAAGTCGGCAACACGGCAGTGGTGGCGGCGCATTAAATAGGGCCCTCGGCGTCCATGAAACGCGCGGAAACCGAGGCCCACTCCGTTGCGGCGGCGGAATCCGAAAGGGATTCGGATTGGGCGACGTGGATCAACGTCAGCCGTTGGATCAAGATCCAACGGTGCGAGGGTTTGGGTTCGGGTCTGGCTCGGTCGGGCTCGGGCTCGGGTGACGTGGCTCAATCGTTTCTCGCATTCTGGCGTCCATGCAAACTTCTTCTCCTTTTTCAGCAATTGCGTGAGAGGTTTCGCAATTGTCGAAAAGCCTTCAATGAAACGGCGGTAGTAACCTGCCATTCCAAGGAAACTCCGGATCTGGGTCACGGTCTTCGGCTTCTCCCAATGTAACACAGCTTCTACCTTGCTTGGGTCTACAGCGACTCCTTCTGCAGTCATTACATGTCCGAGAAATTCCACCTTGTCCTTCCAAAAATCACACTTACTGAACTTGGCGAAGAGTTGCTGTTCCCTCAGCTTTTCCAAAACTCGCTTCAAGTGCTCTGCATATTCATCCTCTGTCTTGGAGTAGATTAGAATATCATCTATGAACACAACAACAAACTTGTCCAAATATTCCATGAACACCTTATTCATCATATTCATGAAATATGCTGGCGCATTCGTCAGACCAAAGGACATAACTGTAAACTCGTAATGTCCATATCTTGACGAGAATGCGGTCTTCGGAATATCCTCTGATCGGATCTTCAACTGATGGTATCCCGATCTCAGATCAATCTTGGAGAAAACTCCGGCTCCTCTCAACTGGTCAAACAAATCATCAATCCTGGGTAGCGGAAACTTGTTCTTCATAGTCACTTCGTTGAGTGCACGGTAGTCAATGCACATCCTGAAACTTCCGTCCTTTTTCTTGACAAACAAAACTGGTGCTCCCCACGGCGATTTAACTCTGGCCTCGATAAATCCTTTCTCCATTAACTCTTCAAATTTGTTTCTTCATCTCTACCAATTCTTCGGTGGACATCCGATAAGGTCTCTTTGCTATCGGTCTTTGTACTGTACAAGCTCTATCACAAACTCTATATCCCTGTCCGGTGGCATACCAGGTAGATCTTCAGGAAAAACATCTGGGTACTCATTCACTACTAAGACATCTTCTATGCTGATTGCCTTGGTGCTGTTAACCATCAACTGTCCATCTCTAACGGCGGTCGCTTGAAATTCCACTTTCTTTCCACACAGGCTCTCAACTGAGATAGTCCTTCGTCCACAATCCAATACGGCCTTGTGCTTGGATAACCAATCCATTCCAAAAATAACATCTAAAGTCTGGGTCTCCAAAATAACGAGGTTCGCTAGGAACTCTATCCCATCTATTAGTATTCTCACCCCAGAACATCCTACTTTCGTTCGGAGTTCTGAACCAGGGGTTTGAACTAAAAGCATGCATTTAAGCCTTGCAATCTCCAAATCATTTTTAGCAGCAAAGCCTTGTGAAACAAACGAATGCGAAGCTCCAGAATCAAACAAAATCGCCGCAGTAATCGAGTTAACAAGTAACTTACCCAGTACGACGTCCGTAGCATTCTGCAGTGCATCTGCGGTGACATGGTTGACTCGGCCTCTCACCACAGTCTGGGGTGTGGCTCCTGGTGCTGGCGTCCTGGCTGGTGTGGATCCCAGATTGAAGCGAACTGGGGTCACTCCTGCTGTCTTTTTAGGACAACTATTGGCAAAGTGTCCTGGCTCGTTGCAGTTGTAGCAGCGTCTCACTATTCCTTGTTGACTGCCTGGAGCGGCGTTTCTAGCTGGGGCTGGGGTTTGATAGTTCTGATTGACGGGTCTTGGTGCTGGTGACGGTGTCCTTGTAGCATTCTGTGGCTGGAATCTGAAAAATTGATTTGGTGCAACTCTCAGACGCTGTTGCGTTCCCTGACGCGATCCCTGATGCTGCATCCTGCGCTTCCTGTTCTCATCCAGTTCTTTGCGCTTGTCCTCAAGAATAAGCGCCTTATTCACCAACTCTTGGAAATCTGGAAAGGTGTGGGTGATCAGTCCCACCTGCAGTCCTGAGTTAAGTTCCTTCATGAAACGAGACTGTCTGGCTTTATCTATCGCTACATCCTCAGGTGCTAGCGAGCAAGCTATGTGAACTTGTTCAGGTATTCGGCCACTGGCTGATTACCTTGCTTTAGTGCCATGAACTCCTCCTTCTTAAGGTCCATGATTCCTTCAGGCACGTGATACCGATTAATGCACCGTGAACTCCTCCCAAGTGATATCTTGAGGTTCTCTTGCGTGGCACAGAAGTTCTCCCACCATTCGGCGGCTGTTCCTTCCAACTGATGGGAAGCGTAGAGTACCTTCTCATTTCCTATGCATTGAGCAATGTGCAGCTTTCTCTCAATTGACCTTAACCAATCATCGGCCTCCAATGGATTGGCATTCCCCGAGAAAGTGGGTGGGTGAGTCCTCATGAACTCGGCAGCCTTGTATTACGGCGTTGTCCCCGATTAACTTGATTAGCAAAGTGGCCTGAGCAAAGGACGTGTTGCATCGGTTGCCTCATCGCATGCATCTACTGAGTCTGAGCAGCAAGAAATGCTCCAAAATTCTGCATGTCAATCAAGCGGCGGTCTTGGTGCTCTATCATTGGGGTTTTCTGGGCGAGAACCACTTCCATTGCCTCCAAGGTTTCATGGTGTTCACCATCCGCCGATTTGCTCTAGGTTTTAGAGATGAGAGGGAAACATGAATAGACAAGTAATATGGAACTTATGCGGGGCGAAAGGTGTAACTTTAAGGTCCAACTTTATTATTTTAATCAATAGTAACTTGGTATGGTTGCTTACAATGCCTAAGGGCCTTGCAACACATACTGCACACTCAGCAAACAATGAAAATTCAAATTGAACTAACACTGGAGTCTAACGCCTAAAGGGGTGACTCTTTATTCTATGACGCGACTCAGCGAAGGAGTCTCACTATAGAACCTACGCTCACTCATCGAGAAAACCTCCACGGCCTGGGTACGGATGCTGCGGCATAGGCGCGAAACGATTGCCATTTCCAAAGAATCGTGTCATCTGTGGTAGTCGAAGAAGCAGTGTCCTCCTCAAGCTCCGGCTCCTCCGGGTCTGGCTCGTGCAGCTCGAGCATTGGCCCCGGCTCTGGTGCGTACAATGCCGTCTCTAACTCTCCAATCCTTTGCAGAAGGTGTGACACATACTCTTGAGCTTCCCACCATCTGTTCTTCTGTCGTGATCTCCTTGCGGGCCTTCTGTAGCTCCTTGCTTGTATCATCGAGTACATCCTCCTGGGCTACAACAAGTCGTGCCAACTGCGTAACCATGGCATTCTCATCCTGAATCGCCTTTGGGTCAAGAAGGTTATTGCTGTGCGGATGATATCGGAACACCGTGCTCTCCAATTCTCTGGCGTAGATGCGGGTAATGTGTCGCATCGCTCGTCGTGACACCTCTTGGATACCCATCTGCATTGTAGACCTCCTGGCGGTCACGGTGTATCCGCGATTGCCTGGGCCCTTCTTCCTATCAGGTACCACAATCTTCACGTCACAAGCTTTGATCAATCCTGCTTGTCTGATCACTTCCACTTGGTATTGCGGCTTCTCAAAATCTCCGAGAGTCTGTAGCATACGCCAAAGTTCCGCGGCGTGACCAACCTCCAGATCGACGTAGTTGAATTCTCCCTCCATCTGTCACAAGAGTGCTCACGTAAGAACTCGAAATTTTAAATCGTGACAAGGTAAGGAAAAATTCAGCAAAAGACAAGAAAAGAGAGAAGGGGAAAAGTCGAGATGTCATTTCTTATCTTGACAAATTTTATTCTTTTAGAAAATCGGTTTTATCCTCACTACGACCATTCTAACTATGGGTGAGCCTACAGTCAGCCTGGCTCTGATACCACCTCTGTCGGGACCCCGAATCTGCAAATCCGGACCCTTTGTGTATTCAGCACTAGTCCAGGAACGCGCTAGTGCACACAGTCTTAACGTCGGTAAATATCACAATCATACCATTCGATACCAATAAAGTACTTTATTTAAATAACCAAACTGGTTGCTTGACCTTATGGCCAAGTTACAAATATACGCCTTGCAAGGCGAAACTTATTAAGAGAGAAATAATAGCAGCGGAAAATAAGATAACTTCGTGGCGCCATCCAGTATACCACAGGCAACTGACTGGGCTCGCTCCCTAAGTAGACGGTTCCTCTGGAAGCTCCTCCTCCAAAGCTGGTGTAGATTCTTCTTCAACTGGTGTTGTATTGCGGCAAGGGTGAGTACTTGGTACTCAGCAAGTCATGCACAGAATGCAGCTAATATACTACATGCATGGCTTGATACAAAGGAATAGCTCAAGGTATATTTGCAGTAAACAGCATTTTAACAAGTAGCATAAGTAAATTCGAAAGCAGTAGAAACAAGTAAAGCATAACTAACTTTTCAAGGAGTTTAGTAAACATCTTTCCCCTCCTAATCCACATTTCCATCAACATCTTTATTAAACCAAACCCAACCTTTCAAATCCAAGTTATTTTCAAGAAAGTCTAACCCTTGACTGTAATTCCCGAGCGATGTCCAATACCGCGGACACGGCTATTCGAATAGATTATACACTCTGCAGAGGTTATGCACTTTACCCACAAGATACAGTCAAACACCACAAAGGCGAGTTCCCGTAACAAAGTCTTTCGGAAACTTCTAACAATACAAGTGGTCCTCCCTGGTTGTTGCACACTAACCCTTCCCTTAGCTAAGGCGAAGTTTAGGCCAACCAACCGTTAGATGGGTACCTGGCCGCAGCCCTGGTACGCTCCCCCGTACAACTTACACAAAGGGTGTAGTTGACCTCCTGAGGTCCCACAGGTACGTTATTAGCAACTTAATCAACTAGGTCCGTCCCATTACAGACATGTGGTTGCACGTTAGACCCAGTTCAAAGGCTTGCAAGGTTAAGTCCTTAGGGTGACCAGGGCAAGACTACCCGAAGAACCAAACCAACATTCCCAATGCCACAACTGGCCCACCCGATCATTCTTGCCACATGCCCCGGTCAAATCTATTTATCAAAACCCAGCTTGATTACCATGCACCACGTGCCATCAACATCACATGATACCTTTCCAAAACAGGTTCAATATATCATTAAGTCAATATTAATATTTGATTGTCCAAAATCATGTCATGAGCACGTAGCAGGTCTAAGCAATATACTACAACGGTCTAAATTCCTATGTTGGCGATTTAATAATGTCCAACTAGTAAACCACAACTAGGGTGACAAGGGGGTCATGGCACATACTTAAGTAATCAAGGTGTCATACAACAATTTGGCATTTATCTAATTTCCCATATTTAAATAAAGTATTTTTTAATTGAACTAGCATGCAATAATTCGAATCAAAAATAGGTTTCAAAATAGGATCAACATGGTCAAAGCATAACTTGCCTTCAAAAAGTACTTGTTCTTGGTCTTGAGTTGGATCCTGAGTCAATACTTCTCCTTCGAATCCTTCCGGCACTTCAACGTCTACTCGTAAAGCGTGCAAATAGCAATACACGAATAAACAATAGGCAAAAAGTGTCCAAACATCCAAATAAAAACCATAAACAGAGAGAACATAATTTTATAAATTTTTAGAAACTGGAATCGCTCAAATCGGAGTCTAAATGCAAAAGTTATGATTATTTAAAGTTTAAATAATCAATTAAATAATTTTACAGAGAAAAACTTTAGTCCAAAAATTAAATAAAATTCATAATTAGGTAGATCTCAATTTTATACAAATTTAGAAATTTGAATCACTCAAATCGGAGTTGAAACGCAAAAGTTATAAGCGTTTGAAGTTTGAATCAAAATCAAATCATTATTTCGAATTAATAAATCATTTTCTTTTTCGGAAATTAATTATTGCGTCAGCAGTGACACGCGTCAGCACTGGATTGGTCGGCTGACGTCAGCCGGTCCATGGGCTCAGCCCACGGTTCGGCTTGGTCCACCGTGGACTCGGTCCACGGCTCCATGTGTCGCTGACAGGTGGGTCCCCTCGGGTGACGTCACTGCTGACGTCAGCGGGGCTCAGCCCACGGTTCCGACAGGTGGGGCCGCTGCGGCGTCCATCGGCGTCGGCGCCGCCAAGACGGCCGTGACATGCGGGCCCGCCATGGCGTCGGCGTCATGGTGCGGTGTGGCTGGCCGTGACATGCGGGCCCACGTGTCGGCGTCACACGCACGCTGCGTGGGCGCGGCCGCATGGCGGTCGATCTCCGCACACGTGGCTAGATCTCGGCCGTTGATTTGAAAATCAACGGCCGTATTGGATCTGGACTCACGCGTTTGGGGTGAACGCGTTTGATCTGGACCGTTGGATCTAGATCCAACGGTCGAGATTGGATCTGGGATTTTGGACGGGATCTCACCATGGGATGACGTGGCGTGATCTGGGGCGTTGGATCTGGATCGGACGGCTGAGGAAGCTCGAGCGATGGCGATGGCGTACGGCGGAGCTGGCTGGCCGGAGCTGGGGACGGCGACACGGCAACGGCGTTTGCGGGCTCCTCCGGCGAGGTGAGTTCTCCCCTCGGGTGCGCCTCGTCGCGGTGAGTTCGGATCTGGGGTCAACGGCGGAGGGCGGCCAGGCGGCGGGGCGAAACCGTGGCGGCTCCTTAGATCAACTACTGGCGAGCTCTAGCGGGGTGACGGCGGCTCCGGCGGCGTGGGTTAGGACTACGGATGCGCCGCAACGGGCTACCCGATGGCGGCGGCAGCAAGATTAAATAGCGGCCTCGGCTCGTGAATCACAGAGACCGAGGTCGACACCGCGGCTCTGGCGGATTAAACGACGACGCGAAGAGGGCGACGTGGCTCAACGTGAGCCGTTGGATCTCGATCCAACGGTCGCGTGAGTTGGACTCGGGTCCGGTTCGGCGAGCTGGCTGGTTCGGTCGGACTCGGGCTCGGTGACGTGGCTCAATCGTGGCCGTTGGATCTGAATCCAACTGGCCACGCTTAGGCTTTCGGCCGAGTGGGTTGGCCGAGTCACGTGGCTCGGTCGACTCGAGTCCGACTCGGACTTCGTCGGTCGGATGAACGATGCTCGACCCGACTTGATTTAATTAATCCAATTAAATTCTCAGAAATTCAATTAAATCATTAAAAATAGCAAAAGACTCAGAAAAATTCCAGAAAAATTCTGGAAAATATTTTGGAACATTTTGGACTCAAATAAAATAGTTCCAACAAATTTTTATTTGCAAAGTTTAATTCTTTAATTATTTCAAAATGGAATAAATTCAAATAAATTCCAAATAAATCCAAATAAATTCCAGAAAATTCCAAAAATTCACCAAAGTGCCAAATAATATTTAATTTCATGAAAAGCAAGAAAAATTGGGGTGTTACACTCGGGTCGGACTCAAGTCTGACTCGGACTCGGGTCCGGTCGGATGAACAGTACAAACCCACTGGCATTTTCCAGCGATTAAATAATCCAATTAATTTCTTAGAAATTCATTTAATTCATTAAAAATAGCAAAAGACTCAGAAAAATTCCAGAAAAATTCTGGAAAATATTTTGGAACATTTTGGACTCAAATAAAATATTTCCAATAAATTTTTATTTGCAAAGTTAAATTCTTTAATTATTTCAAAAGGGGATAAATTCAAATAAATTCCAAATAAATCCAAATAAATTTCAGAAAATTCCAAAAATTCACCAAAGTGCCAAATCACACTTAAATTTAAGAAAAGCAAAATTTTGGGGTGTTACAAACCTCCCCCCTTAACAGAATCTCGTCCCCGAGATTTAGAGCTTTCTAAAGAAATAGGTTCGGAAACTCTTTCTCCAATTCCTTTTCGCGCTCCCAAGTTGCTTCACTCTCCGCGTGGTTGCTCCATTGAATTCTGCAGAAACGGGTTGACTTGTTTCTCGTCTCTCGGTCCATGGTGTCCAAAATCTTCACGGGGTGCTCCTTCTAAGTTATATCCTCTTGTAACTCGATTGATTCAAGCGGTGTCTGTTCCTCAGGTACTCGGAGACACTTCTTCAGCTGGGACACGTGGAACACGTCATGCACTCCTGCTAGTGATTGCGGTAGCTCCAGCTGGTATGCAACTTCACCTCTACGGTTGAGAACCTTAAATGGTCCAACATATCTCGGCGCGAGTTTTCCTTTGGCATGGAATCTCTTAACTCCTCTGAGTGGTGTGACTCTGAGATACACGAAATCTTCTGGTTCAAAACTCAGGTCTCGGCGATGGTTATCAGCATAACTCCTCTGTCGTGATTGGGCTATCTTCAATCTCTCCCTGATCATGGCAATCTGTTCTTCGGCTTCTTGGAGAATATCTGGCCCAAAGACGCGGCGTTTACCTGTCTCGTTCCAGTTCAACGGTGTTCGACAAGGTCGACCGTATAGTGCTTCAAAGGGTGACATCTGCAGACTTGCTTGATAACTATTATTGTAGCTGAACTCAGCAAACGGCAGACTTTTATCCCAGGAGGTAGCATAAGCCAATGCACACGCTCTTAACATATCCTCCAAAATCTGATTAACTCTTTCGGTTTGCCCATCCGTCTGCGGATGATATGCTGTACTGAAGTTCAAACGGGTTCCCATGGCTTCATGCAGTTTATTCCAGAACCTCGAGGTAAACTGGGTACCTCTGTCCGATACAATCTTCTTCGGCACTCCATGCAAACAGACGATCCTGGTCATGTACAACTCAGCTAACTTATCTCCCGAATAAGTAGTCTTCACGGGAATAAAATGGGCGACCTTAGTCAAGCGGTCTATTATGACCCATATGGAGTCATATCCTCCTTGAGTCTTGGGTAAACCGGTAATGAAATCCATTCCGATTTCTTCCCACTTCCACTCAGGTATCTTCAACTACCAGAGCAACCCTCGCTGGTCTCTCGATGCATCGCCTTGACTCTTCGGCATATGTCGCGCAATCAACATGCTCGGCAACTTCACGCTTCATGCTCGGCCACCAGAATCTTTCTTTCAAATCCTGATACATCTTGGCACTTCCAGGATGAATTGAATACTTGGAGTCATGGGCTTCTTCTAGAATCAATTGCTTCAACTCCTTCTGGTTTGGCACACAGATTCGATCATGCATCCATAACGTGCGTTGTTCGTCCAACTTGAAATCCTTTGCTTTGCCTTCATCCATCTTGGACTTGATCATGCGGATCTTGGCATCATCCTTCTGTCCTTCTCGGATCTGATCCTCCAGGGTAGGCTTCACTTCTAATGTGGCCAAGAATCCTTCTGGTACTACTTCAATCTGCATTTTCTGGAAATCCTCACATAGCTCTTCCTGACTCGTGGCTAACAACATGTTCACAGTATGGCTTTTTCGACTCAAGGCATCGGCCACCACGTTAGCCTTTCCTGGATGGTAATGGATTCCAACATTGTAATCCTTAATCAACTCTAACCATCTCCTTTGCCTCATGTTCAGGTTTGATTGGGTGAAGATGTACTTAAGACTCTTATGATCCGTGTATACTTCACATTTGTTCCCGATCAAATAGTGACGCCATAACTTCAAAGCATGCACTACGGCAGCTAGCTCTAGGTCGTGCGTTGGATAATTCTCCTCATGTGGCCTCAATTGTCTTGATGCATAAGCGACGACCTTTCCGTTCTGCATCAGCACACAACCAAGTCCTTGGCGCGATGCGTCACAATAAATATCGAAGCTCTGATTAACATCCGGTAGGATCAACACCGGCGCTGATATCAATCGCTTCTTCAACTCTTGAAAACCTTTTTCGCACTCTAGCGTCCATGCAAACTTCTTCTCCTTTTTCAACAATTGCGTAAGAGGTTTCGCAATGGTTGAAAAGCCTTCAATGAAACGGCGGTAGTAACCTGCCATACCAAGAAAACTCCAGATCTGGGTCACGGTCTTCGGCTGTTCCCAATGTAACACAGCTTTTACTTTGCTTGGATCAACGGCGACTCCTTCTGCGGTCATTACATGTCCAAGGAATTCCACCTTGTCCTTCCAAAAATCACACTTGCTGAACTTGGCAAAGTTGCTGTTCCCTCAGCTTTTCCAAAACTCGCCTCAAGTTCATCCTCTGTCTTGGAGTAGATTAGGATATCATCTATAAATACAACAACAAACTTGTCCAAATACTCCATGAACACCTTATTCATCATATTCATGAAATATGCTGGCGCATTCGTCAAACCAAAGGACATAACTGTAAACTCGTAATGTCCATATCTTGATGAGAATGCGGTCTTCGGGATATCTTCTGATCGGATCTTCAACTGGTGGTATCCCGATCTCAGATCAATCTTGGAGAAAACTCCGGCTCCTCTCAGCTGATCAAACAGATTATCGATCCTGGGTAGCGGATACTTATTCTTCACGGTGACTTCATTGAGTGCACGGTAGTCAATGCACATCCTGAAACTTTCGTCCTTCTTCTTGACAAACAGTAATCGGCGCTCCCACGGCGATTTAACTCGGTCTGATAAATCCTTTCTCCATTAACTCTTCAAGCTGCTTCTTCATCTCTACTAATTCGTCGGTGGACATCCGGTAAGGTCTCTTTGCTATCGGCGTTGTACTAGATACAAGCTCTATCACAAACTCTATGTCCCTGTCCGGCGGCATACCAGGTAGATCTCCAGAAAAAACATCTGGATACTCATTTACCACTGAAACATCTTCTATGCTGATTGCCTTGGTACTGTTAACCATCAACTGTCCATCTCTAACGGCGGTGGCTTGAAATTCCACTTTCCTTCCACACGAGCTTTCAACTGAGATAATCCTTCGTCCACAATCCAAAACGGCCTTGTGCTGGGATAACCAATCCATTCTCAAAATAACATCTAAGGTCTGGGTTTCCAACAATATAAGGTTCGCTAGGAACTCTATCCCATCTATTAATATTCTTACCCCAGAAGATCCTACTTTAGTTCGGAGTTCGGAACCAGGGGTTTGAACTAAAAGCATGCATTTAAGTCTTGCAATCTCCAAATCATTTTTAGCAGCAAAGCCTTGAGAAACAAACGAATGCGAAGCTCGTAATCAAACAAAATCAAGCAGGTGTAATCGAGTTAACAAGTAACTTACCCAAGACGACGCCTGTGGCATTCTCAAGTGCATCTGCGGTGACATGGTTGACTCGTCCTCTCACCACGGTGCAGGGTGCTGCTCCTGGCTGTCTTTGTCCCTCGGTTGGCTCCTGGTGCAAGCGTCCTGGCTGGTGTGGATCCCAGATTGAAGCGGACTGGGGTCACTCCTGCTGTCTTCTTAGGGCAACTGTTGGCAAAGTGTCCTGGCTTGTTGCAGTTGTAGCAGCGTCTCACTGTCCCCTGTTGACTACCTGAAGCGGCGTTTCTGGCTGGTGCTAGGGTCTGATAGTTCTGATTGACGGGTCTTGGTGCTGGTGACGGTGTCCTTGTAGCATTCTGTGGCTGGAATCTGAAAAACTGATTTGGTGCAACCCTCAAACGTTTTTGTGCTCCCTGACGCGATCCCTGATGTTGCATCCTTCGCTTCCTATTGTCGTCCAGTTCCTTGCGCTTGTCCTCAAGAATAAGCGCTTTGTTCACCAACTCTTGAAAATCTGGAAAGGTGTGGGTGATCAGTCCCACCTGTAGTCCTGAGTTAAGTCCCTTCATAAAGCGAGACTGTCTGGCTTTATCTGTCGCTACGTCTTCAGGTGCGTAACGTGCAAGCTGTGTGAACTTGTTCAGGTATTCGGCCACAGGCTGATTACCTTGCTTCAGTGCTCTGAACTCCTCCTTGAGGTCCATGATTCCTTCCGGCACATGATCTTGATTGAAATGCACCGTGAACTCCTCCCAAGTGATGTCTTGAGGGTTCTCTTGCGTGGCACAGGTTCTCCCACCATTCTGTTTGTCCCTTCCAACTGATGAGAAGCGTAGAGTACCTTCTTATTTCCCATGCATTGAGCAATGTGTAGCTTCCTCTCTATTGACCTTAACCAGTCATCGGCCTCCAACGGATTGGCATTCCCGGAGAAAGTGGGTGGGTGAGTCCTCATGAACTCTGACAGTCTTGTATTCTGGCGTTGTCCCTGATTGACTTGATTAGCGGCGGCCTGAGCAGTGACGTGCTGCATCTGTTGCATCATGGCATGCATCAACTGAGTCTGAGCAGCAAGAAAAGCTCCAAAATTCTGCATGTCAACTGGCGGTGCTAGGTGGGGTGCAGGTGCTCCATCATTAGGGTTTCCAGCTGGGCGAGAACCACTGTCGTTGCCTGCAAGGTTTCCGCGGGTGTTCACCATCTGTCGATTGCTCCAAGGTTTCAGAGATAAGGGAGAACAAGAATAGACAAGTAGTAGGGAAACTTATGCGGGGGAAAAGTGTAACTCAAAATCCAACTTTATTATTAATAATAATAACTTGGTATGGTTGCTTACAATGCCTAAGGGCCTTGCAACACATACTGCACACTCAGCAAACAATGAAAATCCAACGTTTCTAAGGGTGAATCTTATTCTATAACGCGACTCGACGAAGGAGTCTCAACCTCAAAACCTACGCTCACTCGTCGAGAAAACCTCCACTGCCTCCTCGCGGCGGGTGCGACGGCATAGGCGCGAAACAATCGCCATGCCCCACAACTGCAGCTGTGGTTGATGACGCGGCGTCTTCCTCTGGCTCTGGATCTGGCTGGGGCTATGGCTGTGGCGCGGGTGCAGGTGGCGCCTCTTCTGGTTCCTCCTCTGGCTCTGGAGCGTCCAACTCCAACACTGGATCGGGGCCCTGCCCATACAGTGCGGTCTCCAGCTCTGCGATCCTTTCCGCAGCATAGGCGACGTACTCACGAGCATTCCCCAAGTGCTTCTTCTCCTCCTCAACCTGTTCGCGAGCCTTCTTCAACTCCTGAACTGTGTCTTCGATCAGCTCCTCCTGAGCGGCGACGAATCTGGCTAAGTGAGTGACGGTAGCATCCTCATCTTCTATCGGCTTCCGTTGAACTCTGCTGTCTCGGCGTGGGTGGTGACGAAACACTGTGCCTTCCAGCTCCCTGGAGTAGGTGCGAGCGATCTGCTGCATTGATCGACGCGACACCTCCTGGATTCCAATCTCAAAGGTAGACCTCCTGGCGGTGAAGTGGAAAGGGCGACTGAACTTTGTCTTCTCTCGGGCATACACCGTGATCCGGACGTCCCATCCTATGACCAGTCCTGCTTGCACAAGTGTAGTCCCTCGGTAGAGCGGCCTCTCAAAACCTCCAAGAAACTGAAGCATACGCCACAACTCGGCAGCATAGACTCCTTCACGCTCGGCGTAGTTGTTCTTCATCATCATCTGTCAAAGGACGCCCGCGTAAGAACGCAGCATTTTAAAATCAATGTGGAAGACAAAAGAACTCAGCAAGGGTATGAACAAGGAAGAAAGGGGTAAGTCGAGAATTCATTCATTATCTTGACAAATTTTATTTTTAGAAAATAGGTTTTATCCTCACTACGACCATTCTTACTATGGGTGAGTTTACAAATAAGATGGCTCGATACCACCTCTGTCGGGACCCGAATTTGCAAATCAGGACCCTCTGTGTATTCAAAGCACTAGTCCAGAACGCAGCTTAGTGCACACAGTCTCAACATTGGTAAATATCACAATCATACTCAACGAAATAATAAAGTACCTTAAATAGTTAACCAAACGAGTTGCTCGACCTTATGGTCAAGTTACAAATATACGCCTCGCAGGGCGAAACTAATTAAAAGAGAAATAACTGCAGCGGAAAATAAGATAACCGTGGCGCCCGGCCAAGATACCACAGTAATCGACTGGGCTCGCTCCCTAGTTAGACGGTTCCTCTGGGAGCTCCTCCTCCAAAGCTGGTGTAGATTCTTCTTCAACTGGTGTTGTATTGCGGCAAGGGTGAGTACTTGGTACTCAGCAAGTCATGCACAGAATGCAAGCTAATATACTATATGCATGGCTTGATACAAAGGAATAGCTCAAGGTATATTTGCAGTAAACAGCATTAACAAGTATCATAGGTAGATTCGAAAGCAGTAGAAACAAGTATATCATCAATAACTTTTCAGGAGTTAAATAAACATCTTTCCTGATTCTAATCCACATTTCCATCAACATCATTATTAAACCAAACCCAACCTTTCAAGTCCAAGTCATTTTCAAGAAAGTCTAACCCTTGACTGTAATTCCCGAGCGATGTCCAATACCGCGGACACGGCTATTCGAATAGATTTTACACTCTGCAGAGGTTATGCACTTTACCCACAAGGTACAGTCAAACACCACAAAGGCGAGTGTCCGTAACAGAGCCTTTCGGAAACTTCTAACAGCACAAGTGGTCCTCCCCGGTGATTGCACACTAACCCTTCCCTTAGCGAAGGCAAAGTTTAGGCCAATCCACCGTTAGATGGGTACCTGGCCGCAGCCCCGGTACGCTCCCCCGTACAACTACACAAAAGATATAGTTGACACCCAGAGGTCCCACAGGTACGTTATTAGTGACTTAATCAACTAGGTCCGTTCCATTACAGACATGTGGTTGCACGTTTGACTCAGTTCAAAGGCTTGCAAGGTTAAGTCCTTAGGGTGACCAGGGCAAGACTACCCGAAGAACCAAAACAACGTTCCCAATGCCACAACTGGCCCACCCGATCATTCTTGCCACATGCCCCAGTCGAAAACTATTTATCAAACCCCAGTTGATTACCATGCACCACGTGCCATCAACATCACATGATACTTTCCCAAAACAGGTTCAATATATCATTAAGTCAATATTAACATTTGATTGTCCAAAAATCATGTCATGAGCACGTAGCAGGTCTAAGCAATATACTACAACGATCTAAATTCCCATGTTGGCAATTTAGTAATGTCCAACTATTTAATCCTCAACTAGGGTGACAAGGGGTCATGGCACATATTTAATTAACCAAGGTGTCATACAACAATCTGGCATTTATCTAATTTCCCATAATTAAATAAAGTATTTTCTAATTAAACTAGCATGCAATAGTTTTAAATCAAATTAATTTGAAATTGGGATCAACATGGTCAAAGCACAAGTTGCCTTCAAAAAGTACTTGCTCTTGGTCCTGAGCGGGCTCTTGGGTCAACACTTCTCCTTCGAAGTCTTCGGGCACTTCAACGTCTACTCGTAAAGCGTGCAAATAGCAAATAATAAATAAACAGTAGACAAAAAGTGTCCAAACATCCAAATAAAGTTCACAAACAGAGAGAGCATAATTTTATAAATTTTTGGTAACTGTAATCGTCAAATTCGGATTTTAAAGGCAAAAGTTACAAACATTTAAAGTTTAAATAATCAATTAAATAATATTACAGAGAAAAACTTTGGTCCAAAAAATTAAATAAAATTCATCATTAGGTAGATCTCAATTTTATACAAATTTAAAAATTTGAATCACTCAATTTGGAGTTAAAATGCAAAAGTTATAAGCGTTTGAAGTTTGAATCAAATTCTGAAATCAATAATTCGAATTAATAAATCATTTTCTTTTTGGAAATTCATTTATTGTGTCAGCAGTGACACGTGGACCAACCAGGAGCCGCCACGTCGCCTCGGGTCCATGGATCACAAGACGGCGCGGCTCGGTCCACCGTGGACCTGGCGCACGGCCCCACATCTCACTGACAGGTGGGACCCATCGGGTGACGTCATCGCTGACGTCAGCGTGGCTTGGCCATAGCGCTGACAGGCGGGCCCCACCGGTGACGTCATGGGTGATGTCA
This sequence comes from Rhipidocladum racemiflorum, assembly GCA_036346355.1. Lineage (NCBI taxonomy): Eukaryota > Viridiplantae > Streptophyta > Magnoliopsida > Poales > Poaceae > Rhipidocladum > Rhipidocladum racemiflorum. Next base: position 28,177,739 of record CM070575.1, on the reverse strand, counting down.
CCGCACGGCTGGGAGACGGCCGACACGAGCGGCGTGTCGGCGTCGACACCAGCGTCTTGTTGGCCGCGGCGGTCGACCTCACGCCACGTGGCTTGATCTTGGCCGTTGATTTGAAAATCAACGGCCCAGATTAGATCTGGCTTAACGCGTTTGGAAAACAACTCGGCTGATTTGGACCGTTCGATCTTGATCGGACGGTCAAGATCCAATCTAACGTTTACAACGCGGCTAATCCTAACCGTTTGATCTAGATCTAACGGCTGAGAATGGATCTAGTACTGAGCGGTTTAGGCTACGTGGCACAATCTACGCCGTTGGATCTAAATTCAACGGTTGGAAATAGATCTGGGGATTTCAACGTGGAACTCACCGAGGGGTGACGTGGCGCGATCTGAGCCCTTGGATTTGGATCGGACGGCTGGTGGAGCTCGATCGACGGCGATGGCTTGCGGCGGCGCTGGGTCACCGGAGACGAGGACGGCGACACGCACGACGGCGCTGCGGGGCTCCTCCGGCGATGTGAAAGGTCCTCACCGACGCGGCTTGACCTCGCGGTTCCGGAACTGGGCTTAACGGCGGCGAAAACGACGCAAAACCGCGGTGGAACGCACGGCCAACTCCGGCGAGCGATTGCGGCGGCTACACGGCGGCTTGAGCTCAGCGGGCTAGGGTACAGGTGCGCACGGAAGTCGGCAACACGGCAGCGGTGGCGGCGCATTGAATAGGGCCCTCGGCGTCCGTGAAACGCGCGGAAACTGAGGCCCACTCCGTTGCGGCGGCGGAATCCGAAAGGGATTCGGATTGGGCGACGTGGATCAACATCAGTCGTTGGATCAAGATCCAACGGTGCGAGGGTTTGGGTTCGGGTCTGGCTCGGGCGAGCTGGCTGGCTCGGTCGGGCTCGGGCTCGGGCTCGGGTGACGTGGCTCAATCGTGGCCGTTGGATCAAGATCCAACGGTCACGCGGTTAGGGTTCGACCGAGCGGGTTCGACCGAATTAGCTGGCTCGGGTCGGACTCGAGTCTGACTCGGACTCGGGTCCGATCGGATGAACAGTACAAACCCACTCGCATTTTCCAGCGATTAAATAATCCAATTAATTTCTCAGAAATTCTTTTAATTCATTAAAAATAGCAAAAGACTCAGAAAAATTCTGGAAAATATTTTGGAACATTTTGGACTCAAATAAAATATTTCCAACAAATTTTGATTTGCAAATTTAAATTCTTTAGTTATTTCAAAAGGTGATAAATTCAAATAAATCCAAATAAATTCCAGAAAATTCCAAAAATTCACCAAAGTGCCAAATCACACTTAAATTTAAGAAATGCAAAATTTTGGGGTGTTACAGATAGAGTGCCTAAATAGTGTGAAGGTCCCTTCCGGATACTCATCGAATGTAAAGAGACTCATAAACACGAAAGATAATAAAATCGTACACCTGAAATCCCATGACTGTCTTGTGTTGATGACACAGTTGCTCCTAGTGGCTATGAGAGGTATACTGCCCGAGTGGGTCCGGGGGACAATCACAAAGCTGTGTTCTTTTTTCAACGCGATTTCGCAGAAGGTCATCGACCCAGATAAACTAAGTAAGCTGCAGGATGACGTGGTACAAAGTGTGGTTTGTCTTGAGATGATATTTCCTCCTGCGTTCTTTGATATTATGGTTCATCTCACTGTTCACCTTGTCAAAAAGATAGGTATTCTCGGACCCGTGTATCTGCACAACATGTTCCCTTTCGAGAGGTACATGAGTGTGCTAAAGAAGTATGTTCAGAATCGTTCTCGCCCGTATGATGCATTGCCGAGGGTTATGGGACACAGGAGGTGATTGAGTTTTGTGTGGATTACATTAATGATCTAAATCTAATCGGCGTCCCTATATCACGCCATGAGGGGAGGCTACGTGGAAAAGGGACACTAGGAAGGAAAGCATTTGCATGCAATGATCTTCTTACATTTAAGCAAGCACATTTCACTGTTTTGAAACAATCAACGGTGGTTGCCCCGTATGTTGTTGAGCACAAGAGTATTATACGCCGTGAATTCCCTGGGAGGTCTGAGGATTGGATAACACTGAAGCACATGGATTCTTTCGGCGCTTGGTTACAAAACTACATCCTTTTCAAAGGGTCAGACAATGAACAGTTGCAACGATTGGCACGGGGACCTTCTATTGAAATCGTGACATTCAAGGGGTACGAGATAAATGGTTACACATTTTACACCAGATCCCAGGATAACAAGAGCACCAATCAGAACAGCGGTGTCCGTCTAGATGCCGAAGACAACAAAGGCAAGGTGGACACATATTATGGTTTCATAGAAGAGATATGGGAGCTTGACTATGGACCTTTAAAGGTCCCTCTAATTAAGTGCCAATGGGTCAAACTGACTTCAGGCGGCGTAAAGGTCGACAAATACGGCATGACAACAGTAGACTTCACGCAAGTCGGCTATAGGCGCAAACCATTCGTCCTTGCAAATGATGTGAGACAGGTCTTCTATGTAATAGACATGTCAAGCAAACCTAGGAAGCAGAAAGATAATAATAGTAAGCCAAAGCGACACGTTGTTCTCCTAGGCAAACGAAGGATTGTCGGAGTTGAGGACGTGAGGAAGAGTATAATCAGTTCGACGAGCTCCCTCCTTTTGCGGTGGATGTTAACATAAGCCTCCTGAATGACACAGACGTGGATGCTCTTTACATACGTCGCGATCATAACGAAGGAAGACTTGTAAAGACATAGTATGGTACTACTTTAAATGTAGTAGTATTGTATAAACTTATTTATTTGAACTTGTGTGATCATTTTTAGACGTGTCCTCTAATGCATTACGTGCTTATTTGAAACAATAAAGAAATAAAGAAACAATAAAGAAATAAAGAATAGAGAAACAATAAACCTCATGAAATAAACAATAAACAATAAAGAAACAATAAAGAAATAAAGAATAGAGAAACAATAAACCTCATAAAATAAACAATAAACAATAAAGAATAGATGTTGTTATTAAGAGACATAGTACATATGTTGTACATAACCGCTTGTAGAACTATCTCTCTACAAGCGGTTCGAATTACGAATTTTTTAAAAAAGCAGTGCCTGCGGGGCGCGAGTGGGGCTCGAACAGCCGACCTCGCGGCTGGCCACAAGCCCGCACTCAAGCGCCCGCGCTAGCCAGGGGGGAGAGGAGAGTTCTTGTTAACCAAAGTAGGTAACACATTTTTTTAAGTGTTATGTGTCGGTCCTTTTACAAGCGGTTCGTAGTCCAAACCGCTTGTGGAGATATATTCTACAAGCGGTTCCAATTAATAACCGCTTGTAGAAATCTCCCTCTACAAGCGGTTCCAATTAATAATCGCTTGTAGAACTCTCTCTACAAGCGGTTCGAATTACGAACCGCTTGTAGAACTCTCTACAAATTTTTTTAAAAAGAAGGGCCTGCGGGGCACGAGTGGGGCTCGAACAGCCGACCTCGCGGCTGGCCACGAGCCCGCACTCAAGCGCCCGCGCTAGCCAGGGGGAGAGGAGAGTTCTTGTTAACCAGAGTAGGTAACACATTGTTTTAAGTGTTATGTGTCAGTCCTTTTACAAGCGGTTCGTAGTCCAAACCGCTTATGGAGATATATTCTACAAGCGGTTCCAATTAATAATCGCTTGTAGAAATCTCCCTCTACAAGCGGTTCCAATTAATAACCGCTTGTAGAACTATCTCTCTACAAGCGGTTCGAATTACAAACCGCTTGTAGAACTCTCTACAAGCGGTTCCAATTACGAACCGCTTATGCGAATCACGCATAAGCGGTTCAAATTACGAACCGCTTGTAAAAGTGGTTTCCCATATATATACTTGCGCTCTCACACTTGGTCACAATTCCAATTTTTGCCAAGTCCCGCGCCGTCGCCGCCTCGCGCCCTGCTCGCCTCCTCTGCGCACCGCGCCGACGCCGCCTCCGCCACCGCGCCGGACTCTTCCGCGACCACGCCGACGTCGCCCTGCGCCACTCCACCCCGGAGGAGCTAGGTACTGCTGTCTCTACACCCCCAGCTCGCTCTCTCACTGTTGCCCATAAGGTGTTCGACAAAATACCCACAAGGCGTTTTCATGTTGTTGATGGAATATATATGTTGGTATGTATGTTGGTGATGATATATGTGTGTTGGTGATGGTATATGTATGATGGTATATGTATGTTGGTATGTTTGTTGGTGATGGTATATGTGTGTTGGTGATGGAATATTTGTGTTGGTATATGTATGTTGGTATGTATATTGGTATGTATATTGGTGATGGTATATGTGTGTTGGTGATGGTACATGTATGATGGCATATGTATGTTGGTATGTATATTGGTATGTGTGTTGACATAGTATGTTGGTATGTATGTTGGTGATGTTTTATGTATGATGGTATATGTATGTTGGTATGTATATTGGTGATGGTATGTGTGTTGACATAGTATGTTGGTATACGTACGTATATATGTATGTATGTTACATATATATATGTTGGTATGTATATTGGTATATGTTGTTATTAAGAGACATTATTAATTGTATGTATGTTGTTATATATGGTGGTATACGTCTATATGTATGTATGTTATATATATGTATGTTGTTATACATACATACATACATACATATATATATATATATATATATATATAGGGAAAGTCTCATCTACACATGTGTCTAGATACACATACTATCCATATCATTCATTTCTGCTTTGGGATGTGTGCAGTGCAGGACAAAAAGGAAAAGACAGAATGGCACAGATCTTGAGGGAATAAATGCATGGTGTAGATAGCATGTGTATCTACACATGTGTGTACAAAATGCATGTCCTATATATATATATACACACACACACACACACACACACACACACACACAGGGGCGGACGCAGAACAAAAATGTACATAGTGATCGTGTCTAGCATATCCTTTTTTGGACATAGTGATCATGTCTAACAAAAATATACATATATATATGTTGGTATGTATATTGGTATATGTTTTTAGCACATACACTGCATTTTTCCCACGACAATTTTTTGTCTTATGGAAACGATCAACGATCACCTCATTAGTGATCGTGTCTAGCATATCCTTTTTTTGGACATAGTACATATTGGTATATGTTGTTATTAAGAGACATTGTACATATATGTTGTTACAGATGTTTTCGCATTTAAGGTTACATTATATCAACATTTTTTTGGAATTAGGATAGATGGCAGAACCAACACGTGGTGACCCTAATTTCGACGAGGAAGAACAGTTCCTGTTAGACTCCATCTGCGGCTATGAAGGTGATGCAGCAGCCAATGTGGCTATTGGCGATGCAGCCGCTCTGGCCGGAAACACTGGTTCTGGCGAGAACGTAGATACCGTTGACACCGAGGTATAGTGAGAAGAATATAATCCCCGTGGGCATGTTAATTAATCGCAATTCATTATTAGAATACACTCTGACATGTTATATATATGTTTGTGTATTTAAAGCCTGGTACATCGAGCAACCAATCCAAGAATCGGGGACCTAACAAGAAGCCGTCCACAAAGCATGTGTTTACCGACCTTGGCAATGATGGGAAGCCGATTGCCCCTCTGACAGCAGTTGGGTCGTTCAACAACGCTTGCGGTTACCACGTAAGGGATCATGTCCCAATTAGCATCAAGAAATGGGCCGAAGTTCCTCAAGCTACCAAGGACCTCCTCTGGCAAGATATTATGGAAAATTTCACATTTCCTGAAGGGTCCAGAGACAAGGCCAAGAATTACACTTTGAAGAAGATGGTACTCTCATTTCAGTCATGGAAGACGGGTCTAAGCAAAAAGTAAGTGCAGAAGGGAGAAAGACCGGACTTCAACCAATTTCCTAATCTTGCCGATCACTGGGAAGCATTCGAGGAGTACAACCTGTCAGCTGAAGGCTAGTCTGCAAGTCAGAAGAATAAGACCAATGCACAGATGAATAAATACCACCACCATCTCGGCACCGGTGGTTACCTAAAGGCTATACCGAAATGGGAGAAGAAAGAAGAAGAATTAAAGGCCAAGGAGGTCACACCGGCTACTGCTTTGTGGGAAGACCGCCTGCGCAATTGGTTCATGGGTCACAGGGGGGGCCTTGCAGATGATGGAAGTTTGGTGATGCTACCAGCTGTGCAAGATGTTGGCCAGAGAATTGTACAAGCCGTCGAGCAGTCCGCGTCAGGCTCTTTTGTGGTTGACAGGGAGAATGATGAGCTAACACTTGCCCTCCAAAACCCTGAGCACCCAGGACGGACACGAGGTTGGGGCAAGACGCCATGGAGGTACGGTTTTGCCAAGGATGCGCATTCGTACAGGAGCCACGAGAGAAGCAGAACAAAAGAAGCAAATAAAATGTGCTAATTGGAACGGGAGCTTAGAGCAACGCAGGCTAGCATCGGCGACCTAGTTGCGCAACAAGTTGCGCAACAAGTTGCGCAACAAGTGCAGAGAGCCATGAGTAACCTTCAGGGAGTAGGTTCGAGCAATCAACCGGACGCCGCGATCAGCCCCTCAGCGCGGCGGAGCAGCTGCGCGTCCACCGGGGCCCCTCAAGCGGACGAAGACTTGCAAGCCCATTACCCCGTGGATGACATAAAGGTTTGCCGTCAGTGTGAGCTACACTTTGATGCACGCAACCTCTCCATTAAGGTGGCCTACGTCATGGCATTGCCGGTGTCACCGGGCCAGACCTTCCACTTCAACACAATACCCATGGGTTACTCGAAGGTCGCAGTGGAGGAGGTGCTGAGCGGATTTGAAGAACTACTGCTCGATATTGCTGGAGGCGACGACGTTACCAAGTTTGGACAGTCCCTCCACAATATCATCCTCTGGCAAAAAAGGCTCATCATATTTCCAGATGGCGTGGAGGCGTCATCTCCGGCAATAGATGTATCGCAATCGGAGCCAGCTGGAGGAAGCTCGTCTCCTCCACAACGACAACCGACTCCTCCTCCACAACGACAACCGACGCCTCCTCCACAACGAAAACCGACGCCTCCTCCGCAACGACAACCTACGCCTCCTCGACAATGACAACCCACGCCTCCTCGACAACCCACGCCTCCTCCACAACGACACCCGACGCCTCCACCATCTCCTCTGAGGAAGAAGCCCAGAGCCATACTCCACCTGCTCCCATGAAGGCACAGTCCAGCCGGTCGAAGAGCACAAAGGAACCTCCAAAGAGGGCATATGATAGGACCGACGAGGAGAATGACGCGATCATCACCAAAGAAGTGGTTGCACACTTCGCACCAAAGAAGTCAGACCCAAATGTACAAGTTGATTCAAAAGTGATGGAACACTTCTTGACCTGCCGTGCAATGCCACTCCCTATACCGTCCAACTATGAACGTACAATAAGAAAGGCTACAAGGAAGAGTAAACAGGGTCAGGCGACGGCGGCAAAGCGGAAGGGAGATCAAGATCAGTTGCGGCAAGATCAGGAGAACCTTGAGAGATTCATGAAGGAGGCAGGACTCACTAGCGTAGCTGCTGCTCTAGGTGCAGATAATCTCCCAATGGCAGAAGTCAAATGGCAATATAAGCTTGGCCGGGAGCTAATTGACCCTCAAAAGATAAAGGACCTGCCAACCAAGATGCGACAATTTCATGAATGGTACATGACAGAGTCTGCTAAACAAAGAAAGATGTTCCCTATGCGGGTGACACAAGAAGATTTCTATCGCGGGGAAAACACCATATGGCTCGAATTCGAAGACATATACAATTTTTACCATCGCGACTCCATGAACGTGTCTCTCATGAGCTGCTGGTGCTTGTAAGTATCGATCTCATAACTTTACCATCTACTTCCTTGTACCATAGAAGTGCAACTCTAATAACTTATCCATTTCTACGTAGAATGGAGATACAACGATGTAGAAAACAGAACATATTCAACGTGGGCTTCATCGATCCAGAGATTGTCAATGAGCTCGTCTTTCGATACAACGCCAAGGCTCTTGAGGATTACGTTCTAGATGCATTCTTGGCACAGCACTACAAACCATACATACTTCTTCCCTTCAACTTCATGTACGTATATTTACGTGTTCTCAGAACGCATTGATAAACTTATCTTTTCCAAGGCATTGGTAATATTGCTAGCTAGTTATATATATGTCGCAATATATGAACAGGTTTCACTGGATCCTTTTGGTCATCAAGCTTGATAGTAGCAAGATCGTTGTTCAAGACTCAAAAAGGGGACCGGTGGAACATTATCAATATATCATTGACGTCCTAAACAGGTATATAGCAAATATATATACAATAGTTTCGTTATTATATTGAAATACCTTGCTAATTCGAACTCTGATAATTGCTATTCATAATAACGCGTCACACAGGGCATTCGCAAGGTTTCGCAAGAAGCAACAAGGAGCTTTCGAGAATGTATTCAATGTCCAAATAAGCACTCGAGTATTAAAACAAACAGCTGGAAACAACTTATGTGGCTATTATGTGTGCCACTACATGCAAAATATTACCCACGGCGATGTGCCTATAAGCGACAACGAGGTGAGTGCACATATGTCAATTAATACTTACACTTTAATTACATGCTCAGATATTTATTAATTTCGCGCTTTGTCAACCCAACATCGATGTGCAAGATGTGATCCCGCCGCACCGGGTTGAAGCACTCCAAGAACAACTCATTGGCTTCATTGTCGACGAGGTTGTATCCCCTAATGGTGAGTTCCACAAAGCGGGTTGGAGAGATTGTCCTTCTATAAGGACAGGTGAACTGACATCAACGTCGACCAAGAATGTACAGAGCGATGCACGCAACAATTAAATGAGCTCGAGATTCACCCTTTTATTCTTTGAAACTTGTAAAAGTTGCTTATGTGTCAATCAAACTTGTCCATCTTTTAGTCTATTAAGTTCGTACTTTTCTGTAAATGATCTGTGATTATTTGAATGAGTACGTATGAGTAATATATATTTAATTGTATTCAAAAACCATATATTTCTATTTATTTTTAATGTCAAAATCCATATATATTGATACCCTTCTCACAAACATATTATATATTGAATATAATTAAACAATGCCTCTCCACAAGCAGTTATTATCTCCAACCGCTTGTGGAGAGAGCACCTCCACATGCGGTTTTTAACACGAACCGCTTGTGGAGAGATCGTCTTCACAAGCGGTTTATAACACGAACCGCTTGTGGCGATAGCGTTTTCACAAGCGGTTTATAACACAAACCGCTTGTGAAGACGATCCACGTGGCGGCCCCCCGAGCCTTCCTGAACACCATTCGAACTGCTTGTGGTGTCTCACCACAAGCGGTTGGCCGAACCGCTTGTGATACCCCGAAGGGTATCACTCCCGGTTGCTTACAAGCGGTTCTAAAACCGTTTCTGAAAGCGGTTTCGAACCGCTTGTGATGCCCGGTTCTGTAGTAGTGTTGGTAAGGAATAGGGCTAATCAGCAAGTTCCGATCGATTAAGGCCCCGTTTGGCAGAGCTCTAGATTCTAGCTCCACCTCAGAGTTGAAACTTGTAGACTGAAATAAAGTGACTTAAGTTTATAATTTTATTCTAAAATATAAACAAGATGGTCCACCTAAACACTCTTAATATACCTACAGCTTCAACTCCACGAATCTGATAAAGCTAGGAATACCCAGCTCCACCAACTCCACAGATGTGATGGAGCTAGAGCTCTGCCAAACACCCCTGATTAAGCCCTCGTGCTCCCTTCTAGTCCGTTTGTACGTGCGTTACGTGCCTTGACAGGCAAGCAAGCATGCAACGATCGATCGAACTGCACTACTGCATGCGCACACGTCAGACAGACTATACCTACTTCACATATATGCAAATTAAGCTGGCTTCACTGCTAGCGCAAGTGACCCAATTACTTTCTGGGAGCACTAACTTTGGTTACTTGGCCCGTTTTGGTTTGCTAGCCAAGTTAGGCACGTCACTCACAGTCTCAGTGGCAGAGCAAGAATTTAAGTAAACCTCATGCTAGAAATAAACGATTATTACTAATGTAAAAAACTACAGGCATTAAAGTATAACAAAAGTGCAGCACAAATATACTGTTAAAAATAAATTTAAATTGCATGCTAAACATGTCAACAAAGTAGATAAAATTTGTTAGAACAATACAACGTAGTGAAGTGGTAGAGAAACTAATACCTAATTAACGATTAATGTTTGGTGCACCTAAGGCTATCACATCTTCAACAATAGAACAAAGACCTGAACCTACAAGCTAGTGGGATTAAGACCCATGCATGAACAATATTTTTCCTTGCACTTGAATTTGCTACTTACACATGGAAGGTGGAAGCCCTATGAATATGCCCCCTTTTTCTTTATTCAACGATCTATGCGGGTACAAAGACCTTCTTGACAACTAAAAGGTTTCCTCTTCAGAACTACTCAGCTAGTGGCGGAGCCAGAAAGATTCAACGAGGGAGGCTAAAAAAAGAGACATCCAAAATCAACGAGGTGCGCGCGAGGCTGAGCCGCCGAGGCACTAGGCCGAGACAGAACGGCAGGTCACCGGGAAGACGTGCGTGCGCTGCGCGAGGCCGAGGCACTAGGCAGAGTGGCGCCTCGCCTTGCCGTTGTTGCCATGAAGACGAACTGACGTGATGCGAGTCATGGAGACGCTACGCGGTTTGTTAATTTGCTATTAATGCAATGCATTCAGAATTTCAGATGGCTAATTGCATGGCTAATCGCTAATACCGATGGGCAGGGAGGGTTTTGGGGGCTGGCGTGGGGTGGGCTTCAGCCCCACCCAGCCCCACGAGTAGCTCCGCCTATGCAGCTACATATAGATAAATCGGCATTTTATACCAGATCTGCAGCTCTGGTTGGTAGAGGAGCCGAGCGCCGGATAGCCACGCGGGAATCGAGGCCAAGGCCAACCACTGCTCTAGGCTTCCAGCCTTTCAGGCAGTTGCCGGCTGGCGGGGGCGACGTCCAGCTGGTGGGGCCTGGGCCGGTGGACAGTGGCGTACGGCGGGCGGGAGCTGCGGGCCGGCGGCCATGGGCGGCAACTGCGGGGCCGGGGCGGGAGCGATGGCTGGCGGGCAAGGCCGGGGGTGGGGGCTTTATGCCGGGATCTACGGGCGGTGCAGGGCTGACGCCTGACGGTGTGACCGTGCGAGGTAGAACTCGGTCGCTCAGGCATGCGCATGCCTAGGGTCAGTGGCGGAGCAAGAAAGTTTCAAAGAGTGGGGCTTCGCAACAGAAACTACTACCAATTGTAGCTGATGTACAAAGCAATGCACATAGTGAGCATGCGGGTTCTCATTCGAAATTAGTGTCTTTAAACTATTAAATTGACCTCGCATGTTCGATGCACCATCATAGCCTTGTCGTCTGAGTTTAGATAGAGACAAACCAAAGCGAGCAAATAACAAGTCCAAAGCTGTTTTCAGTGATGCAAAAGATGTATCCGTAACATGCTCAACAGCAATAAATCTTTCAATTACTTGACCTGCCTGTCTACACGAGTACGCGGTATGGCCATATGCGTATGGGCCATGGGCTTCGATGAATGTCCTGACTCCTGGCGTATGTGCTCGTAGGGGATCTTTGCACTTGGTTGCCGGGTGGGCTCCAGCCCCATCAAGGCCTCCACCTATGCTAGGGTGTCCTCCTGCCTCTGGCCGGTGCTCGGGTAAAGTTGCGTGTGGCTGGGCATCCTCCTACGATTGCCAGGCCTCGGGCCCGATTCTGCACAATAATATTGCTCCACTGTTATTTGGGCTGGGCCTCGGGCCATGGCTCAATCGCCCTGAGGCCCAGCTCCGCCCTGGATAGTTTGACACTAGCTAAATCTCTCGTGCTTGCAGTGTTACTAGTTTGCTAGCTCTTTTGTATATCCAACCCAATGCTTTTCTAGTCACCTGACAATTTTTTTCCTTCGTACAAACATAATTATAAAAATAGACTCCTATTCCACCGTGAAAGTGTCAATAGATGACACGTGTCATATGTTGTGCTCATGTACCACTGTAGAGGCATGGAGCCATGGTCAGCAAGGTACCGAGCACCACGGGTATGGGAATAGGGTTGCCATGGTAGGGCGGTTCGGTATGGTGGCGGCTCAAGCGCGGCAACAGTGCTGTGGTGCTCAAGCATGGTAGGTTCCTGCCGTCCTGCCCTGGCCTGACAGACGATAGCATATGCCGTGGTACACGAGGGTGGTCACCTGCTGGAGCTTTTGTGGTGGAGAATTGGGTTATTTTTATAACCGCGGTCGCACGGGGGTTGGATTTGCTTGGTCCATAAGATTTCCTGCTGACCGGCGTGCCGCATGAGATGCATATTTCCATTCCATTTTATAGCTTAATTAGGGAGCCTAAATCCAGCCCAACCATGAGCACGCAACTCGTGCCATTAACTGGAGTGTCCGGAAGTACCAGGGCAAAGGATGCGCACAAATCCACCGCCGGCCGGTAACAACCATTTCTCCGGCCCTACTTACGCCTTTTGTACATGATTATCGTCTCGACCGCCCTCCCACCCCCGCTCCCCTCTTGTCGTGCGTCGCTCTCTAGAACCAAACCCAATCACTCTGCATTCACGACTAATTAATGGAGATGCTTTACAAAGTGGAGACGATTCCAACAACACGGCGGAGGATACGAACGCAGATCGGATTCCGTTTTATAACCTTGTTAACGATCGCCATCGATGGTTTCACGAACGAGTGTGCATATATAAAAATATATATATCACCTTGCTACGATGGTCGATCACAGACCGTGCAACTTTCACGTAGCTGTGGATAACGGAAGCACGGCGGCCGAGGTAGACACGTACGACGCCCACGAGCGCACGCCCAAAACCTCTTGAAAGCTACCTTCACCGATCGATCTTTCCCTGGATCCTATGCCAAAAGCTGAATTGGCAGCTAGCTCCTCAGCGCACGAACCCAACTGTGGATGAGATCGATGATTTTCGCACGGCGGTGCGCGCGTAAATCTCTCTTATTGGGAGATCGCTACGGACTAGAACGGAAATTTTGGAATACTATACAATTTGTTACATGTATTTAGAAATCTAAACAACATATTTGTGTATTTACAGAAAACTCAGTCATACCCGAAATTTGAAAATTCGTTTATTCTTTCTCGAAATTTCAGATTTTGTTTAACCTGTATTTGAAATTTGAAATTTCGGGTAAGGTCAAAACTGAAACGTGAAATTTCGGGTGTGAGGTGGCAGCTCATACCCGAAACTTGAAATTCCGGGTATGAGGTACCCCATTAGGTAATTTGCGTTTTTCAAGGTCTTTCTGTACTTAAAAAATTATTTGGTCTACATAAAAGTTGTAGAGAATTTTAAGGCGCATCTTTTTTATGTTGACAAGTTTTTCATTTGAGCAACATAACAAATCATAAAAAAATCGGGAAGGGCGCTGGACCAAGAAAGAACAGTGCATTGTTCGCGCCGGACCGTTCAGTAATTTGCATTTTTGGAAGTCTTACCTTGCTCAAAGAATTATTTGGTCTACATGAAAGTTATAGAGAATTTCGATACGCATCGTTTTCATGTTAACAAGTTTTTCATTTCAGCAATAGAAAAAATCATAGAAAATCGGAAAGCTTTCACGTTTGCGCCGGACCGAGTTTTCATGTGTACGCCGGACCGTTCGGTAATTTGCGTTTTTGAAGGTCTTCCCATGCTCGAAAAATTATTTGGTCTACGTGAAAGTTGTAGATAATTTCAATACGCATCTTTTTCCATGTTGATAAGTTTTTGATTAATGTGCAGCAAATGATGTTTAAAGTCACGATAAATTCGGATTTTCTTCCGTACCTAGTTTGTTATTTTAATGTACGTGTGGTAATAATAAAGTTGCACGACATAGATAAAGATAAAGAAATAAACATAGAAAAACATTAGAAAATAGATAAAATAGGAAAATTTTGAATACAGTACAATTTGTTATCCGTATTTACAAATCGATACAATATATCCGCGTAATTACAAAAAACATGAGCATAACCTTTTTTAGCTCTCTGTCATGCATGCATCTGTGAACATGCATGCCGAGAAGAAAAACATGCTAATGCATATTTTCGATTAAACTTGATAGGACGGCAATAATGCAGCTAATGGCGCGAGGAAATCTGCCGAAGGGGGGCCGGCATAGGAGGCGTGAGGGAGTGAAGCAAATAGAGGGGGCCGGCAGAGGTGGCTGGAGGGAGTCTACCAAGCAGGGTGGGCTGGGCGGAGACAGACGGAGACGGGCGGGGCATCCTGCAGCAGAGAGCACTTTGCATAGCCAGCTCAGTGCGATGTGACACCACGTTGTTGTTAGCTTTCTTAGACTGATTGGACAACACTCTGGTGCAGGGCCAATTGATGACTGCTTTTATATGATATATGGACTACCATATTCTAGTGCAGTTAGGGTTATTGTGCGAGTAGAATTTAGATGCAAAGAAATGTCTAATTGAAATATTTTTGCGAATATGGTAGTCCGTATATGAAAGAGCAAACCTGGTCCATTCTTCGAAAAAACAACCTTCAAACATGATATTTGACGTGCTGCCGAAAAGGCTTAATTGTTATCGGTTGTGCGCGACTAGAATACTTAGGGTTATTGTACGAGTAGAATTTAGATACAAAGAAAGATGTAATTGAAATATTTTTACAGAATATGGTAGTCCGTGATATGAAAGAGCAAACTGATGCGCAAGACGGGGTGCCCGATCTTCCGGTGAGGGGATAACTTGATTTGGCGGAGGATGACTTTGACGATCCGGCCACGAACCACGCAAGGATAAGCGCCGCAATCGCTAAACCACACTCCTAGTTGTTATCAACCATGCCAAGACACGGATGACTGACCACGAAGGTCTATTCTTGCAAGCAACAGAAGAACTAGCAAGAACAAGAATAAAGCACACACATGAATCGAGGTTACGAACTTGTTCTTCTTTGCTCTAGCCGAGTCGAGGAGAACAAGGTTGTAGTTCCACACATGGGGGCAACTAAACTCAACAAAACCTAAGGAAAGAAGTGAAGAGACAAGCCAATATAGTAGTGTGGCCGTCGTGAGCGATGTGAGGAAGTCAAAGAGGTGGAGAATACATGGCCTAAGGCCCAAAAAACAAGGTGGTGCAACACCCAAAGTTCAAAACAGTTCTGGCCGCAACTTGTTTCGACGATTCTGGACGCTGTATTTGGTGTTTGGTATTGGGGCTGGATCCATTGGAAAGAGCATGAAAATATCTTTCAATCAAGTACTCACACGCCCCAATCGGAGTCCGTTTGCATTTTCTAGGTCCATTTGAATTCAAACTGGTCATTGAAGGCCGAGTTGAGCTCTTTTGCATTCCCACCTTGCATGTTGACTTGGTTGGACGAAAATTGATTCCCTTGCTGATCCTTGCCATGGTTCCTAAGTATGAGAATATTATTAGGTAGCAGTCTATCCTCAAAAGTAAAATTATGCAACCCGAGAAACGAGTTCACCTGTTGATTTAGCTGCCGTGCACGTGCCCTTGTGATAGGACCTTGCATAGGGGATGGTGGAGTTGAGGTCATGGGTGCATCCGGTATAGTGATGTCCTCATCAAAACCTGGTTCATTCTTCGAAAAAAACAACCTTCAGGGATAGTTCGGAGAGGACGGTAGAGACGGTGGTATGCGACGCTTGCGATCGGCCACCTTCTTGGTTCTAACACCAGGGATGATGTCCCCGGGGTTGTCCACCAGTGGCTGGATTGCGGCCACTGCGGCTTCGAGGGCAACCTTTTCCTCACAAAGAAACAAGAAAGCGTCAAGGATAGTTCGGGATGCTATACCCCAAACTTGGATTGCTCGTTTACTTACTGCCTCGCCGCGCTCGAGCACATCGCTCAAGACTTGCCGCCCGACATCGAGCTCCTTGCCCCTCGGGGCGGCAAACATCTCCGTGACCCGCTTGTCAACCCAGTCCTTGCTCGGGGCTACAAAGGAAGCAGGAAGGATGAAGGCCGATGCTCACGGAGTGATTGATTCCTCTTTGTCATGTAATGATGTCGCTACCGAATGGCTCCGTGCATGGGGCGTTGATGCACGTCGTGCAATGTCGGGAACATAATCACTTTGGGCCGGACGGAGGTGCGGGACCGCCTAAACTACGAGCTACGGCCGGAGTCCACGAGAGATGAGTCGTAGCCGCATCACGGGTGTCCGTGACCATCCTCCAACACCACGGATCGTTGACATGAATCGTGCCCCTATGCAATAAGTGGTCATTTCGGAGTTAAATGTAGGCGGTGAGTGGTCACCGGACTTTGCAGTGTGCAGGTAGAAGTATAGCCTGTGACTTGTGGTACGCGGGTAGCACATCGGTGAGTAGCACGTAAAACATCATGTTTAAATGTAATTTTTGGGAAGAATGGACTAGATTTGCTAATGTGTTAATTTTATCAATCTAGGTAATGTTAGCTTCTTGAATTCGAATATAATTTTTGGAAGAATGGAGTAGATTTGCTCTTCGATATACGGACTACCATATTTTGAAAAAATATTTTAATTACACCTTGCGTTGCATGTAAATTCTGCTAGTGCAAAAACCCTAAGTATTATAATCGACAACAAAGTTGAACACTTAAGCCTTTTCGGCAGCCCACAAAATATAATGTTTGAATATAATTTTTGGGAAGAATGGAGCAGATTTGCTCTTCAATATACGGACTACCGTATTCTGGAAAATATTATAATTACACCTTGCGTTGCGTGTAAATTCTGCTAGTGCAAAAACCCTAAGTATTATAATCGACAACAAAGTTGAACACTTAAACCTTTTAAAGCCATAAAATATAATGTTTGAATATAATATTTGGGAAGAATGGAGCAGATTTGCTCTTCAATATCTGGACTACCGTGATTCGGAAAATATTATAATTACACCTTGCGTTGCGTGTAAATTCGCTAGTGCAAAAACCCTAAGTATTATAGTCGACAACAAAGTTGAACACTTAAGCCTTTTACAGACCGCAAAATATAATGTTTGAATATAATTTTTTTGGAAGAATGAAATATATTTGCTCTTTGATATACGGACTACCACATTCTGAAGAAATGTTATAATTACAACTCGCGTTGCATGTAAATTCTACTAGTGCAAAAACCTTAAGTATTATAATCGACAACAAAGTTGAACACAACCTTTTCGGCAGCTCGCAAAATATAATGTTTGAATGTAATTTTTTGGAAAAAAAGAGCAGACTTGCTCTTCATTATACGGACTACCATATTCTGAAAAAATATTATAACTACACATTGCGTTGCATGTAAATTCTGCTAGTGCAAAAACCCTAAGTATTATAGTCGACAACAAAGTTGAACACTTCAACCTTTTCGGCAGCTTGCAAAATATAATGTTTGAATGTAATTTTTGGGAAGAATGGAGCAGATTTGCTCTTCGATATACGGACTACCATATTCTGAAAAAATATTATAATTACACCTTGCGTTGCATGTAAATTCTGCTAGTGCCATCTCGAACCTCCCGCAACCCTTGCCTAGTTCCGGCCTCCCTTCCCCTCACCATGACCACCAAATAGAGCCCTACATCCGTCATAGATAAGGAAAACACATCACATAGCATTACTCAAGAACAATATGCAATTTTCGTCAAAGCTCAACAGAGCAGAATGAATCTACCACGGACCAATATTTTTGGTCATTTGCGAATGCACTTATGTTCTTGATTTTTTATAATTTTTCTGTTGCTCAAATGAAACATTTGTCAACATGAAATATATGCGCATCAAAATTCTCTACAACTTTCATGTAGACCAAATAATTTTTTGAGCCACGGAAGACTTCCAAATATGCAAATTACCCAACGGTCCGGCGCGAACAATGCACAGTTCTTTCTTGGTCCGGCGTCCTTACTGATTTTTTATGATTTTTTCTGTTGCTCAAATGAAAAACTTGTCAACATGAAAAAGATGCGCCTTGAAATTCTCTACAACTTTCATGTAGACCAAATAATTTTTCGAGCACAAAAAGACCTTCAAAAATGCAAATTACCGAACGGGGGAGCTCATACCCGAAATTTCAGGTTTCGGGTATGAGCTGCCACCTCATACCCGAAATTTCACATTTCGGTTTTGACCTTACCCGAAATTTCAAATTTCAAATACAGGTTAAACGAAATCTGAAATTTCGGGAAAGAATAAACGAATTTTGAAATTTCGGGTATGACTGGGTTTTCTGTAAATACACAAATATGTTGTTTAGATTTCTAAATACAGGTAACAAATTGTATAGTATTCTAAAATTTCCGACTAGAACAGCTCGTATGTATCCCGTATAAAATATATAATACGGAAAAACTATTAAACGGTATAACTTAAACTTATGAAACTTGTGAAATTTTTACAGTGAATCTCGTGAAACTTAGCACTAAAATTGATGAAACATGAAACTCATGAAACTAAATACTAGAACTCATAAAACCGGCACTGAAACTGATAAGTTTTATAAGTTTCATGGCTATACCGTAAGAACGGTATGCCGTTCACTAGTCGTATTCTATATAATAATATACTACTCCCTCCGTCCCGCCATATAAATCCAAAGCTCACTATCCATAATACAGAGCATGCAGGAAGATACTAAATCTAAAAAAAATTAATATTATTAGACCGTATATACTTTTATTGAATAACATATACAACTAGTCATCCACTTTCTTTTTAAGTATTAACGAAATAGTATACGATGAAAATAAAACAAACGCGAATCATGCGTACCGCAGGAATACCTGCCATATATTTCCGAGGAATACTGGAACAGGACTAGTGGCCAGCAAACAGTGACCCTCCCAGACTCCATGGGCTGCGTAACTCTCATCCAAGAATGCCTGTGGTCACAACTCACAAATAAGTTTACAGGAGTAGTCCCCTGTACTTTTACGAGCTGTAGATCTCAGATAGGATGGCACAAAAGAACAGTGGCTGGTCAAAAAACGAGTTTCGGACTCTCTGTCTCTCTTCACATAATTTTCGTTCTAACAACGGAGTTGAGGTCTGCCTGTTTATGGACTTTCAAAAAAAAAAAGGACTGCCTGTTTAATTAATATGTAGATAAGAAAGCAACAACTTTGTTAGCATGATCATTTGTCCCGAAGTTGATCGGCTTTTGATCATTTTTCCAAAGTTGATCGGCCTTTGATCATTTGCCCTATCATGTCTCACTGACATGTGGTCCCAGGACCCGCGTGTCAGTGAGACATTATAAGGTAAATGATCAAAGGCCGATCAATTTTGAATAAATAATTAAAGACCGATCAACTTCGAGGTAAATCATCAATTTTTCCCATTTTAAACTGCGTAGAAATGCAAACTAGGCGAGAGGGATATGTATGCATCTTATCAGTGGACAAGTTTGCACATCTGGGGGCATATTCTGCCTTTTTCCACTGCAAAATTCGTCTAGTAGAGTATCCCTAAAGAGAACACGTACAATACAAAGTAGATGGGGACCCGGCCTTTGGACACTCCCAGCCACAGCAGATACGTACTGACCTACTGCTACGATGACACTTGATCCAGTGACGTGGCAGCTCCTTGTAAGCTAAAGGCCGGCTTTCTTATCCAATCTAGCTTAGCCCTATTTAGTATGGCTATAGCTTTTTTTGAGAATTAGCTTTTGCCTAGGCCGCATGGCTGAACGGCTGTATGATTAGACTGGAGAGGTTTAGTATTTGGTAGCCTGGCCTTTTTAGGTCTAAGAGATACAGGTTGGGAACGAAGTGAGAGGGGTAGGGTTTGAGATTTTATATTTGGTAGAAGGGGGTAATTTTCTTCAACTCTAATGGCAAAGTCAGAACTCCAACCCACCGAAACCGTGGGAAGCTACTCTTCAGCTTTTGTCTTCTTTTAGTACAAATAGGTTGCTTGCTTTTGGCTTTGTCTACAGAGAAGGCTGTTGTTTAGGACAGCTTCTAGCTTTTAAAGGGAAAAAGATGAAGCTAAAGTCGTCCTAAACAAGACATTATCCCCTTATGGGAGAACATGATATTAGACATATTCTCCTTTCCAGGCGAATTGGAATACTCCGTATATTATATCCCATAGGTTTCCCGGCCACTCACCAATGCCACATCATTTTGTGTTGTCGTGTTCACTCGCGGCGTGGCCACGTTTACCCTGATTTGCTCACGGGATGGTATGGCTCAAGTATTTTTTTTCCTCCCTCACTTGGCAGTTGCACTCATGTGGCGCAGCGGTTCCGCACTTCGCTCCCAGCTGCCCGGTCACATGTTCGATTCCCATTCACTGGCGCGCACGTGCCCATGAGCGATTTTTGCCTGCGCGATGCGTGGCACGTGCGCTGAGGGCCGCGAGCGATGCGTGGTGCCATTTTTTTTTGTGAAGAACACCCCGTGAATTCCCGAAATTACGTACGTTCCCTTTTACCCCCAAAGGCCCTCAAAAATTGTATCTAAGCCCCTTTTTGCAGAGAAAAAACTACCAAAATTTATTTTTTTGTAGAGGTCCCCTAAAAATTAGGGAAACTTTGTAAAATTATGTATTAGTCCTTTTTGCAAGAAGACTGAAAGGATTCCCAAATTTGTTTTCCACATAAAGCCCCCCCAAAATTATGATGTGCTTTCCGAAATTATGTGTTAACTCTTTTTTTTATAAGGAGACCACTTAAACTGCCGAAATTCGTATTCTTTTATGTATAAGGCCCCCAAAAATTATGATTTGCTTCCCAAAAATACATATTAATCCATATTTTTTTGGTGATCCCCAACAATTCTGAAAATTCCTTTTTTCCACACATATTCCCAGAAAATTACAGGAAAAATCCAAAATTCTGTACAAACCGTATGCATACAAATCCTTTTTATGAAAGACCCCTAAAAAACCAAAAACGCGTTAATTTTACCCGAGGACTAATGCGATTTGTGCTAGCAATTATATGTGGGCAAACTTTTGGTGAACAAGAAAAGGCGATTTGTGCTAGCAATTATATATGGGCAAACTTTTGGTGAACAAGAAAAGGAATCAAGGGCTCAAGATAGATAGATAGATACTCTCTCCGGTTACAAATAATTGTTGTTTCGGATATAAGTGTAGTCAAACTTTCGAAACTTTGATTGTCAATATATTTTTAAATATTTAAATTGGATGCATGAAAATTATATGTGTAGATTTATCTTGAAAGTACTTTCATAATATTATATTTTTATTTTGTATTTTAAATATATTATAATAGAAATTAGTGGTCAAAACTATGTCCTGATACCGTATTAATGTCTAAAATGACAACTATTTATGACCAGGATAGCAGATAATACTATCTCAAGATTAACACTAGGGTAGGGTTCCTACGCTGTCGATCATATATATACGTACATGTAATGTGGTCCAAGTAGATGAGAATGAAGTCGCACATGACTAATGCCATTTTAGATCAACAACTAATCCTATGCGGGTGGTTTCTTTTCTGTTGGCAACACATGTAAACAAGCTAGTTGTGAGATCCTCCCTTTTATGCTACAGTGCAACATAAAAAAAAATATTCTAAAGTGCATACAGTACTAGTCCTATGATCAGTAGCTAGCACGCACTATCACAATTTGAAAACATAGTCATACAAAAGTGTCAGAATTTATTACAGCGGAAGTTCTATTACACATAATGATACATAACAATGGTAAACACCAAAGGAATTTTATTCATTTTGAAGTGTGCCAACTAAGCACAATATTCCATAGGCAACTGACAAGTGAAACCTTAGAAAGATTCATCTATATCTAATCTGTAACCTGCGTCAAAATATGTGTCTTCTGGAATATCTGATTCACCACCTAAAAATCACAATAATGCAAGTTGAGTACAAAAGTATTCACAAGACTTTAAAAATCACAATAATGCAAGTTGAGTACAAAAGTATTGACAAGACTTTTACCAAACCTAAGTATATGCAAGCTGAATAGAATGAAAGGTTGCTACGATTATTTTGCACAAAGCTGAACTTGAATTGTAAATACTAAATAGTAAATTGAAAGCCGAAATAAAATAAAATAATTTGATAAGTATATAAAATAACAAGTAATAAATAACAGTGGTGTAACTATATACTCACAGCCTTTCATGAGTAATAAAACATTCAATGCCAATTCATGGCAGAATTTAAAATAAAACATGAAGAAAATAATTAAGATTATTCAGTCTCATGCCATCTAACTCATTTTTATGAAAATAGAAAACAACTAACATGTGATGACTTTACCAAGTGCTCATAACCGTGAGCGCAGCAAATCGATTAGTTTTAACTCTGCAGAGGTGTACTGCTTTATGTATAAGGAATGATCGTCTCTTTTTGCAAAACTATTTAATACACTTTCTTTGGTGTACCGCAATGAGATCATACATAACTGCTACCTTATTGAAAACCTAGTTTTGTACCAACTTGGTGACGTTAAAACCTTGCTATGGTGGCAGAAACAAAACAATCACATAAATCATAAATATTTTGAGCTCAATAAACAATAATCGTTTCTCCCCATAGCCAGACATACACCATTGCAACGATATGCATTTACCCACAAGTCCATATGGAAGCCCTTTACAAGCAAACCTACCTGGAATGCTTATGCTACTTCAGCCTACGAATGCACAAAGCTAGTTTTAAATAACTTAATAGGTTAAGGCAATCCCATACTAGCACTCATGGTTGTACGGTTGTCTTGGCATGAAAACAACACATTAGTTCGGTCCTTAATCGACTCAGGCGAGAAGATCTCCCCTAACTATGTGCAAGTTAAAGCTTGCACAATCGACTATTGCCAATAACTCGTCTGTATCAAAATCATAGTTTTGTTTCTATTTTTACTAAAATATCATTATCCTTTCCTGTCATATCCAACCTTTTTAAACTTCATAAAAACACATGTTCCTTTCTTTTAACAGTTGGTTGCTAAAGCATGGCTAAGCATGTGCAACTATTGATTTAGTATACCCAGCCTATCATTATGAATTAGAATATCTTTAAACAACCAGCAAGGTTTCTTTAACAATATCAGTAGTTTACATCATCTTAATGTTCTAACTATGCATCAGGGTTTAAAACTTTAAACATTATCAAGGGTCATAAGCACTTTTAAAGCAAAGCAATAGATTATAAGCATGTACATTAACACATTTAATCATTCTCGTTACAGAGTAAACTACAACACTAGTAGTCTATTTATTCTCAAGCTAAAGATAACAATCACATTGAATTGATTCAACTCACAAATTAACTTAGCAATACGTCATTCCATAAACCACATTGTTACCTACTACATAGCACGGACATAAACTTTTCTAAACACATTCATAAGTCACCTACTCTTGACGAACAGGATGCAATTCAGCTTTAAAGATAACCACAGTTCAGGAACAAGAACGAACACCGATAAACAATTTCTCATTTCCAGGCAAGGAAGAAAAACAAAACTCCAACAGAAATGCAGGAGAGCTCAAATCTCAAATTTCCAACTTTGATAGCCCAAAACTCTTCAAGAAATCTCAAGATCTATACTTCCAAGAAGGAAGAAGGATGCACCAGAGAAAACCAAATGTTCAACTAAATCTTTTCCGATAAAGATTCAAACTTAGCTCCACCCAACTTAAGGTCTGCACAAGGAGAAACTCCAACACTTTTCTCAGATAGGGAGAACAACAACCACATAAGTTTCCTCCCCAAGATAGTTCACAATAACCAACAAAACCAGATGTCGAAGAAAAAATAGCGACCAAAAGACGTGCAACACAAAACACTTCTTCTTTGTCTTCACCCAAAGAAGACAAAACCATAAACCGCCAAAGGAACAATCAGCGAGTACTCAAAACCAAACACTTGTCCTTGGTTCCTAACCAACCAAATACCAAGAAAACCAACCAAAACCGACCGTTAGAACGGTAAAGAAACATCCGAAAGAATCCACCACCAGACCCTTCTATTTGACTCCAGTCATCTACCCGATCTACGACAAGAAAGGGTAAGCACCCCTTTTAAAAGTTCTTCGGTGATAGCTCAAACCGACCACACCATCAAACCACAACCTTACTATGAACAAAAAGGTGGCCGAAACCCTTCGGCACCACAACCCTACTTTATCACAATAACAAGGACAATCCAATCAATTATTTCATAAGCATAGCAATATACTTTACCTAATGTAGCATTCAACATCAGAACTTAAATACAACATTTAAGTGTAAAGCAACGATACACATACCCTTTCTTACTGTGCATCCATGTGTGTCAAATTTTAAATTAGTTATTCCACTTACAAAAGTTTTAATGTTGCTATCCTATGATAAAATTTTAAGTACAACCTAAGTCATGTTTCTAGGTTATCCCACATCAAAGTTTTAGTTAACCCTATGGTATTTCACTAAGTTCATACACCACGGACCTGAAGCCCGCTCTGATACCAACTGTAACACCACGGCACCTAGTATGCCGCAAATGTCACCACAAACGATACTAGCAAAAACTAAATCACATATTTTACATTAAATTACAGCAACTACACTAAATGCTTAACCGAAAATTTGGCAGCATAACCTTTGTTTTTCCATGGTTTCAAGCATCAACAAAATGGACATATCAAGATGGCATCATGAACGACAACAATAACATGATAATCAGGGATTTCAGCAACAATTCAACTGAGGATATAAATCTATTCGTCACATGACAATATGGACTAATCATTTACTCATGACGACCAACGAGGCATAAAAACCACAATTTAGTTCAATGAGGTAACCGCCACAACTAAAGTAAGGTTCGACATTGATTAAAAGGGTGATGGTAAGTGATGACGTGTGACTAGCTCCCTTTCCCACATGTCGGATCCAAGATACCTAAAAAAACATAAACAACAAGCGTGAGTTCATCACTCAATAAAGTGTATTGCAATGGGACACAAACGATAACAGTTCACATACATACTTTATGCCATTCACACATCATGAGAATCAACTCATAAACCTCTTCATTTATGCTCTCATATAACATCATCATAAACATCTTCATGTGCATCTCATAGAACATCATAAGCAACTCATAAAACAACTTCATTCATGCAATGCAATGCACATGTCGCCTTGAATCACATATCGGTATTGCCGAGTGCACATCCATCGGTGTGCACCCTCTTTCCCCTTCCATCCCGTAGATGGAGGGTACCTACTCTTACTGACTCGCTCCCATACACAACCGTGGATGGGACTACGAGGTAGGTCTTTTGTGTTCACTACGTGTGAACACAGAGGCCCGCATCAGAATGGGACGCCTCTTCCATTATGAATGCACATATGCCATAACATGTAATAAAACGGTAACTCAATAAAGCAATGGCATATCTTTGAACTAAACATGAACATTATAACACATACGAGGAACAACATGTCAACATAGAGCATCATTTAGTATCATGGCAAAATTACACAACTAGTTGGACACCCAAAACCCAAATTCCATCCCAATACACTTGCATAAACATAATTAAACACATGATCACCATCAATGCTCACATCCATAGCTTCACATTCACATATAGCTAATCAACTCATGAATAAAAGAGGTAGTACCCCGACAGAAGGATTGCTACCAAGTGGAAGAACGAAACAATGCACATTCATTCAATCTCAGACATCATGCATCACAATACACTTGCCTTCAACTGAGAGCGACGGAGTGGCGAGAGGTTGAGGGCACTCCCGGGGTCACACCACCTGCACATAGGTACAACACACTAAAAAACTTGCCCACAAAACGGTCCAAGAGCGATCATCTACAACGACCTTGCAACCCACTCCTAAAACCCGAAAACAGAGAATCTGTCCCATCGGGATAGCGGGCTTCCAACTAGCATAACTTGAGTTCTAAAACTCCAAATCAAGTAAACGAGTACATTTTCTCGAAGTTTAGGAAATTTTCCATCTTTTTCTAAGTATTGGCGAAGACTGATTCGGTGTCTAAAGTTGTCTAATCTACAGTTGAACACGATCTGTCCCAATCTCGTCACAGATTTGACAGTGTTCGGTAAAACAGCCATAACTTCTAAACGGCTGATCAGAATTTCACGTTCTTGGTGTCCACTGAAATATAATTAAATTATCTACAACTTCCATAACAGCCGGCCGATCAGCAAACGCATCTAAAATTGCCAAAACTCAAGCCCTAGGTGGTGGAGCAAATCTGCCCAAGGACAGAACGTGGGACAACATTGCAAATTTCCTATTCTCATCTCGGAACAGCACCTAATCAATGATCTTAGGCACGGAATCTCCATTCTAACTAGCATCATAGACCTACAAAAGGATCTACCAATAATTACCTCCCTCGAAGAACCGTTCGAACGACGAAACCTTCTCCTCGCGGTCCCCCGATCTCCTTCCTCGCGCCAAATTCGCCAGATCCTCTTATCGCGGAGCTTCCCAACGGTGAGGACAACGAAATGGAGGGGTGTGGCAGCAAGGGATGGGGATAGATCCCTCGTAGGGCCGGCTAGGAGATGTGGGGAGGTGGAGGAGCAAGGGGGAGGGGGTGGAGGCGCAAGGAGGAGGGGTGGCGGCTAGGAGTGGGAGGGGAGGAGGTGGTGGGGCGCCCTAGGGTTAGGGGGGCGCATGGGCAGGCTTTGCTGCCCCCCTATCTTCCCCACATGGCCCAAGAGCCTCTCCCAACGGCCCAAATTGATCCCCCAAGGCCCAAACTAATCCCCCCAAGGCCCAAACTCCCCCACAAGGGCCCAAGCACCCGGAAACTGCTCGAAAGCGCAAATTAAAGTCGTACCGTAATACCGTATTCCATAATGTCACTTCCGAGATGTCACATCGCTCACGCGGCCCGAAGCCGTGCATTCCATGCCAGTCGAGCCGCACCGACCACACGCTCGTAGCACCTTTGTCGAACACGCCTGATGCACTCCAGCGATGGCCTGAAGCCGCGTACCCGTGCATTGCATGTCGATCCACTGGCCACAGCTCGATCACCAACACACCTGACATGTTTAATATGTGCTAAATATTTATTTTATGTTATTGAGTAATTCAAAAAATTGCTTCATAATTAACAGAAAAATGCTAGAAAATTATGGAAGATTATGATGATACATTGATAGTGCCATATTGTTGTACTTATTTCCTTAACATTATTCTATAATCAATTCATATTGGAATTTATTTTCTGTTATTAAGTAATTTTAAAAATTACTTGGTAATTAACAGAAAATTAGATAAGGCCTAGATGTTGGGAACTCACCGAATGTTGGGGATCTATATAAATTATGAATCTCCTTTAATTATTTAATACCTAGAGCCTATGAGAGGGGGTCTGTACATGGTTCGGTATGCTGATTGTACTAAGGATGTTTTTGGTATTAGGCGAAGATTAGTACCGCATTAAAGAATACCGAGTCCTTAGATTCACGCACTAAGGTGACCAAACTTGAAGTTCAAAAGATAATAAATCTGCAACAAATAAGCTAATAATCTGCCAAATACCTTCACTGATCATAAGGGAGTGAAAAGATCTCATATACCTGCATTATATGCACATAAAAGAATAAAAATACCCTTATCATAAAAAGACGGGAAGGCCTCCAGGTGTATGGGACTCAATTCCGCGGAGACATCCGCAGAAGTAGAGAACCGAACAAATGAGAATACTGCTTGTGACTGTGCAAGAAGCTCAACATGATGTTGAGAAAATCCCTGAAGTGAGCCATCCAGGAGATGTTAATATCCATAAAGTGATCCATCCTGAAGATGATAACCCCAGCGTATATTTTCGCGCACAATCCGACGTTGGGAAGTTAGAACACCCAGACTCCATCGTTGTGGGAAATCACGAGGAACTCTAGAAATTAATAAAGAGATATCCCTAAAGTCATGAAGGAGTATTGTATAAAAGAAAAACTACAATTATCGACATATTTGCCTTTAAAAATTGCTAAAAAGATGGATCCAAAACCAAAGTCCATAGTAGAGTACCAGAAGCATTTTGATAGGGTTAAATTGAAAAGAAGCAATTGAGGCAGTGCTTGCTTAATAAGAGAAAAGTTTTTGGTCTCGTTGACCAAATATCTTCTAAAAGTGTTCCCTGTAGGATCAAATGATTTTTTCATCCAGAAGAGAAAGGAAAATATCCAGGTGATGAGATATAAAGTAAGACTTGTAGCACAAGGGTTCATGTAGTGACCCGACATCGATTATGATGAAACATATTTTCTTGTAATGAGTGGAATAATGTTATGAAATTTAATATTAATAGCATCAAGCTTAAATTTAATAATGCAGTTGATGGATGTAGTGACCGTATACTTATATGGGTCACTGGATACAGATATTTGTATGAGAATCCCTGAAGGAGTTAAAATTCTGGATCCTAATAATCACAATATGTATAGCGTCAAATTGAAAAGATCGCTATACATATTACAACTGTTGGGGAGAATGTGGTACATCCAACTTAGTGAGTTCCTCAAAAAGAAGGGATATTGTCCCTGTATGTTTATAACAAAATCCCAGAATGGATTATGTATCATCTTAGTATATATCGATGAACTGAATGTCATCAAAACCACAGAGAAAATAAACGAAGCAAGTTCTTACTTTACGACGAAGTTTGAGACGAAAGATTTGGGTAAAACCAAATATTGTTTAGGCTTGCAGCTAGAGCATTTTCCATAGTGTGTTGTACACCAGTCTATCTGTACCAAAAATGTATTAAAAAGATTTAATTTGGATAAAGCTCGTCCTTTAAAGACCCCATAGTTGTGAGATCTCTTGAAGCAGATAAAGACTCTTTTAGACCGAGGATGGAAAATGAGAAAGTCTTAGGACCTGAAGTCCTATACTTAGGTATCTTGCAAATTACATAAGGCATGATATTGCATTCACAGTAAATTTACTAGCATGAAACAGTCTAGTCCTAACCAGAAGACATTGGGCTAGTGTTAAGATTACCTCCAAGGTACTTAAGATCTTGGATTGTTTTTCTAGAAAAACCAAGACTTAACTATGGTGGGATATATGGATGTTAGCTATCTATCTGATCGCCATAGTGCCAAACATAAGACTGATTTTGTGTTTTTCTGAGCTGGTTCAGTCATTTCTTAGCGGTCTTTTAAGCAGACCTTGGTAACTACTTCTACCAATCACTTAGAGATTATAGTTTTATATGAAGCCTCACGAGAGTGTGTTGGCTGAGATATGTGATTAACCATATAGAAGTCATATGGTCTTAATACCGTCGAGACCCCTACAATTATCTATGAAGATAATATTACTTGTATTACGCAAATACAAATGGGTTATGTAATGAGCAATATCATGAAGCATATTGCCCCTAAATTTTTCTATCCTTATGAACTCCAGAAAAATGATGAGGTAAAGATATTACAAACTAAGTCATATGAAAATATAGCAGATTTGTTCACTAAGTCCTTGCCAATTTTTTTTAAAAGCTGTGTTAATGGCATTGGAATGAAGCGACATAGAGATTTGCAGAATTCAGGTGGAGTAAATCCCTGAACCATGATATTTTTTGCATGATTCTGAAGATCATATTTTCTATCCTGAAGATTATAAGTTGTGCCCTTTTTCTGTTGATGAGTTTTCCTGAAGTTTTCTCACATGAATGTTTTTAATGAGGCAACTAGTGTGACACGGGGTGCGAGTGCAATGTACTCTTTTCTCTTTCCTTTTTTCCCATTGGGATTTTAGGAGTAGTTTTTAACGAGATATGTGTATTACATGATATTCATATAAAATGAGTGTTATGATATAGATAGAATTGTAGTTCAAGTTTGAAAGGACTCTATCTAATGATAGTCGAATCCGATCATATCTCCTGTTGGTTTTGCTATATATTAGGCAGCCCTTGTACAGAGAAAATCAATCTAATAAAGAGAGAGAACTTTATCCTCCTACTTTTGTGTGTGCTCCCTATTCTTGTTCGTGTTGGATTATTTGGGCCAAGCCCATTTGATTGAGACAATAAATCCTAGAAAATCTCAAAGGCCCACCTCATGAGGAGCATGTGCACTAGCAATAGTACCACATTGCTAGCCTAAAGTGGTGAGCACTAGTTTAAATAGTGGAGTGTGCTACACCATGGTAGAACCATGTGGAGAAAGGGAGAAAGAATACACACTGGCGCTCGCCGCCTCGCCGGCGGTCGGGCTCGGGCTCGGGCTCTGCACGGGCCGGGCGAAGCGGGAGAAGCGCGGGCGTCGCGGCACTGCGTGAATGGTCCGCCGAATTCGGTCCAGGGCTTTGCGTAAGCGCGCACCTCCTTGCGAATTACTCTTTTGCTACTCGGAATCGCGGTTGTAGTATGAGATAAGGACACGTGAGATCCCGTAATGGACTCCGATCGTGGGGCGTCCTCGAGTCGTGTTCGATTACGGATCGTTACTGTGGCTCTTTATATATCGCGTCGCCGTCATCACAGGTAAAATAGAGTTTCTGCGCCTAGCGTTTTGCGATTTCCCGCGCCGCCATCAAATCGCCCGTCCGTCTGGCCGTGCACGTAACGGAAGGGTCTCGAAACCGTCCGTCCTCGCGTTCTTGCACCGGAGGGCGAATCGGTTTTTGGGAAGCGCCGGCGCGACGCTTCACGCCACCGCCACGGCTCGTCTTCCTCGGCGTTCGGAGGCGGTGCTAGGCATCGCGCTCATCGGCGCGCTCGCCTCGACCTGCTACGCGCTTCAACGTTCTTGCTCCATCTGCATACCTAACAGCGATGCGTTACAATGTTTCTCGTTTATTTTCAATCTATTGATTGTGAGCACATTAGATGGATATATGTGTAGTCTTCTAGCATATGCATCTATAGTATGCTCCTGTTATTCGTTACTGATAGTCAATCACATGTTGTTCATGATTTACTTTTGGATTAAATTAAACCTAGATGTGCCTTTAATTCTAACAGTTCGTGTGATCTGATTAGCGTATTGTTGATTGATCACAGATGAAAACTATACTTTACAACACTAAGAACTCTCTTCAGGTTACCCTAAGCGTTCAGACTCCAGATGCACAATGAGTACTAATCTAGTCATTTATGGTTGAGTTAAAACTGCTATCTATTTCAAAAATTAGTTCGAGTTGTTATATGCTCCCCATCCACAGCGAAAAGGATATTTTCATGTGTCCAAATTTTTAACACCTTGATTTGGCTTTTGATACAGCAACATTCTTTATCCCGTTGATTTATCGCGTAACACCATTTGGCACTGGAGCTTCTGACACGAAGAATTATTTGTTCTACTAACAGTCTAGACTTCGCTAAATCAGACCAAAAAAAAAAAAAAGGTACCGGATCAATATGTACTCCTGCATTTTTTTTAATCCAGTTAGTGCTTCACAAAGAAAGAAAACTCAACTGTTAGATCAAATCATAGGATTGGATGTAATCGATACTCTCGAATCTCAACAATGATCTAATGCTCTCAGATTTGGGTGATTTTAACAAACAAAACATCCGGATTATGTTTATCAAATCCCAAAAAAGAATATCTTTATTGGAGTAGATATTAAGGGCCTGTCTGTTTCAGCTGGGGATTGTAAAAACTGAATTGTTAAAAGCTGGAGGTTGAAAAGCTAATGGCTGTTTGGCAACTTAGATTAAGTGTGTTTGGATTGCTGTTTCTACAATGGAGGGTGGCAATGGTGGGTAATTTCGATTGAAGTTCGATGGGTATTTTAATCTTTTGCAAAGAAAAAGCTGAGAAAAACTCCTCTAGAGTGGATTGTGGGATTACTACAATCTGCCCCTCAAACTGTTACAATCCAGATTATCCAGATTGAAAGTTGCCTATTTGTTGACCTTCTAGATTTCAAAAACTGCTTTCTACAATCCTTAGCTGAAACAAATAGGCCCTAAGGTCGCTTACAAAAAATAATACGGGGAGGTTAGGAGTACTAATAATGTTTTTAATTGCAAGATTTTGCAGCTTATGCGTAGCTTTCGCACTGCTAGTTGGCCTTCGTGATTGCGTAAACTAAAGGGCGCTTTCTCCTCGGCTCCCGCATGAACGGTGACGTATTCGTGACCAGCACCGTGGAAACGACACAAACATGTCTGGTTTTCTTTTTGTCAACTTTGTTCGTTTCTTGGAAGAATGTAATTTGGCTCAGTGTACCGACCGGCTACCTAGTGATGAATGGTGGTCTATCTGCATGCGCATATGCACAAGTCAATAATTTTTCATAATAATATATATTTTTTTTAAAAAAAAAGAGACGGAAGCGCTGCCCGATTCTTACAGAAGAAAAGAACAATATGTGTAATTAATATGTGTAAATTTTTTTTTACTTGATAAGGAACTGGACAAAGTGCATGCCTCGAACATAATATCAGACGAGGGACTGACAAATGAAATCCCCGGTAGTTTTAACACATGGCCAAAGCAACAGA
The DNA here is from genome assembly GCA_036346355.1 of Rhipidocladum racemiflorum. Classification (NCBI taxonomy): domain Eukaryota; kingdom Viridiplantae; phylum Streptophyta; class Magnoliopsida; order Poales; family Poaceae; genus Rhipidocladum; species Rhipidocladum racemiflorum. The sequence goes on along the minus strand of CM070575.1, from coordinate 28,145,248 downwards.
CAAGCTACAGTCAATCGTACTCGAACTCTGGAATATATCTAGCCAGACAAAGTAATTATTGTAAAACCAGCTAGATCGACTGCCAAGGTTAATTAGCGTTAATCGTGCTACTAACAAGGGCACGGTCCTTGTCAAGTGGCTCAACTGCTGTCGGGCGTGCCTGCTGATTAAAGCGTCGCCAAGATCCCAAAATACGACTTGTCGGCCGCCGCCACGTCAGCTCCGACGAAACAATTAGGCTTTGTTAGTTGTGGCTGGCTTGCCCACCTGTCTCCCTAATCTTGGAAGTCCCTGCGCTAAACAACAAGGGTTAACTTGTTAATTAGCTAGTGTTTAGTGCACGCGGTACATACCAGCATGATCCAGCACAGCATTTGAAACCAAAATAATTATTGCTCCCTCCGTTCATGTTTACCTGTGTTTGACTGATAGATCGAGCTTTTGTCTGTTACGTTTTAAGCAATGCAAAATCAAATAGTTATAAATGTAGTAGAATAGTACAATATTTTGATTATAAATCTAACAACACCGCTTTTACGTTTAATCTAAGAATATTTTGATAGCTAGTTTGGTAATAAAAGTTAGATAGGGACAATGGTTCATGCCGTCTCTCGACCACCCGATCAAAATATGACATTTGTAATTGGTTGTATCCAGAGGTAGATCCAATGGGGTCAGTTGGAGATGGCGTACCTCCACACTGTCGTCTGGTCCGTGGGTATTTCCACTAGCACCTCCAGCCCAGCCATTCATGAGGCATCATGGCTGCATGACATTAAGCTTTGGTGAGTGAATCTGAATTTCGAAGGTAGAAGACTAAGAGATTTGGGTTGAACGAAAGCTATGTTAGAAATTGGCTATTTCCATGCTAGGCATCTGGGTCAATTAGCCAAGCCCACCAAAGACCATATATCTCACTAGTTCTCTCTTCCAACTACCTATTCCAACGCGTAGCCAATTCCCCAATCCCTTTTCATTGTGGACACACGAACGGTGAGCCCTAGCATGGTGGCAGCCTAGCGGGCCTGCGACCGAAAGGTTTTTTTTTTTGGCATTTCTTCGCGGCGGTCGACGTGCCATGCAGCATGCGAGGGCGTGCAATAGCATCGTTGCGGCAAAGAGGGAAGCACGTTAGGGGACAGAGGCATCAGGCATGCATGTAGCACGCGGGTGCTGCAAGGAGGTAGCCAGGTAATGGCAGACCCAGGACAAAAATTTAGGGGGTGCTAAACTAGTAAGTCTTCTTGATATCATTCTAACTTTAATCCATTTTTTTTCTTCTCCTTCTATCTCCAACACCAATTTTGTCGGCTTCCATAGCACGGTAACGCCCCATGGTGGGTTTGGGGGGCTAGGGGTACCTATGGTTTCGTCAGGAGTAGGGTGTGCCCTAGCCCCCCTTGACCACCTGCTTGGTACGCTAGGGTTGTGTACGGTTTTTGGTATGGTATGGTAAAAATTTAATTTTTGGGATACGGTTTTTTTAGTAAAAACTGTGAGTAAACCGAATACCAAAATAGAAAAAAAAAATTAGATAAAGTAATGATCAAATGTATAGATAGTATAGTTTTACATAGAAATAATATCACTAGATTTGTCAAAGTAATAGTCAAATGTGTGTAATAATCTTTACTAACATATACTTAGATAGGGTAATTGTCAAAGGTGTATATTATAAACAATATCGATGTCCAAAATGATAAGTGAAAAAGAATAATTCACGGTAGTTTGGTAAATATGGTATGTACCGATACCAAACCGAAATATTATGGTATTTACCGATATCGAACCAAAGTTCTATTTAGTATATTTGATATCACATTTTAATTACTGTTTTTTGAAGAAAAAAAACGTATTTACTGAACCATATTTACCAACTATACCGTATGCACAGCCTACAGTACACCCCTATAGCCAAGCAGTGTGGCAGGCTACTGCAGGCTGAAAACTCGACATTCAGCAAGCCAGTGAGCACGTCTCATTATACTCCCTAAATTTTTGTCCTAAATCTGTCACGGACTCTATCACCGTCTTCTTAAACCATAAGGAATGAGGATGGCATAAAGTTGCTTAATTTTCCAAATTAGTGAATGTTTTCTCCGGAAGCTACACGTAGGCGTTCTCGAAGCTAATTAAGGCCCCGTTTGGCAACTTGAAACCGAGCTGTTTCTACTAGAATCTGGGAGAAATCCAGCCAAATGGGCTAAAACTCGGAACGATTCTCCTCGGAACATTTCTTCTTTTTCCACGCCGTGGCTGAATCACCCTCAACCCCGTTTCACTAGTTTCTACTAGAATATGGAACCGTACCAAACGATTTGCAAAAAGTGATTCTAATTCTACCTGAAACGTTTCTACCAAGAATCTGGAACCGTTTTCGTTTCTACTAGAATCTAGAAAAAAAAGTTCATTAGGATTTGAATCGAAATGGTTTTGATTATATTAATTAATGGGTTTAAAATTAAAATGAGTCTATTTCGAACAAAAAAAATGTTAACGAGGTTCGGATCGATAGTGGTAAATTAGGTCGAATTTAAAATAATCACTTAAATAATAAATAACATAATTTTATGTTAAACTATATTAATTTTAAAAGAAACTCGATAGTAGCTCATTAAACTTGATAGCCAACCCTATAAGCCAGCATGTCTATGAAAGATAAAGAGCCACCAAACTTACACAGAGTTGTTAGGGGTTGGGCGTCTTTCTGGTGCCGAAGGTTGTTAGGGGTTGGGCCCTCCTATCCCTAGTACTCGCTTCGGTCTTAAAAAGATAACATTTTGGATATCAACATGATCTTTAAAATATAACTTTGATCACTAATTTTTATTATAATATATTTATAAAACTCAATAAAATTATAATAATATGAAAGTACCTCTACACATCTAATTTTTATGTATCCAATTTAAATATTTAAAAATATATTGATAATCAAAGTTTTAAAAGTTTGACCATTATTACGTCTAAAACATTAGTTTTTTCAGACTAAAAGGAGTACTTAGTGTACCACTTAAATACTAAAATTCTTTAGTAAAGTGTACTTCTTCAGATTATCTAAGCATAGATATGTTATCTACGTGCCGTGGTTTTTAGGAGATTCCAATGGACGGCGACCAACTTTGCCGTCAACCTCTCCTCTTGCTTTCACTACACAAAGAGAAGGAAAGTGAAAACGAGAGTCAAGTAGTAGCCAACCTGATTATGTACATTCGTTTATCTCTACTAGTCAAAAGGCCAACGTGCGCGTATGTGTGTGTGGAAGGCGCCGTCCAGCAAATATTTATTCAGCCGAGATGATAGAAGATGCGAAATTAGTTGGCTTTTGGGCTTTCTGAAAAGCCAAAAAATAATGAGGAATGCCTCCTTGTTTTTGAATTAAGGAACTATTACCAAACGTCTTTATTAGGTCATAACTCACAAGGGTACTAATCCTGAAAAAAAGAACCCACAAGGCCAAAAAAGAAGAAGAGAAGAAGAGCAACTTAGAACATTGAATCAGTAATGCAAAAATAAAAAAAGTTTGTGCTCGAGAAGGTAGGAAAACATAAAGCCATGAAATAACACCTTTTCGTTGGCTTATCACTTGAGCAAAAGAGAAGCCTCATCAACAACCTCTTATTCAAGATAGGCTAGATACTCTATTTTTGTATTTCTTCCTTTTGTACATTCCCTCGATCCTTTCCTCCTCTTGTTAATCTTGTTCTTCTTTAACAAGATTCTCTCCGGTTTTTTTATATATATATATATATATATATATATATATATATATATATATATATATATATATATATATATATATATATATATAACACGTTGGAATCGTTCAGAGGAAAAGAAATGGAAAGATTAAACAACGGGCGTGAGATATTGATTTTTTCCCCTAATGCTCCTTTGCTTTGTTTATTTATTTTTTAGTTGTGAGAGATAATTATTAATATCTTGGCAATGGATAAGCCCCAAACTAAGATTCTCTCCGGTTGATTCCGAGTGCCATCACAGTTCATTTGTTCTAACAATAATCGACCGTCTTCATCAGTGGGGCGTAAACTTTAAAGACTACCGTGTTTAACTCCGACCCTAAACTACGGTAATTAACCTTGTGCTCTACCATAGACTACATCCACGAACTGTATCGCCTTCGCCTATTGCTAGAGGTGGGCGTCGTGCCGTGCCGTGCCGGTCCGGCCCGGGCCCATCGTGCTTCGGACCGGAACCGTGCCGTGCCACGACGGCCCATCGTGTCCGCCGTGCCGGGCCGTGCTGGCCCGACTCGCTTTTGGTGAGCTCAAGCCCGGCCCATTTGCGCTTCATGCCTGCTTCGTACCGTGCTGGTCCAGGCCCGACCCATTTTCACTATTGTGACGAGTAAAAAAATAAAACACATCACTACTACTAAACTACCTATTTTAATTACATAAGAGACTAATCACATCAACAAAATGTCAAACATAAATGCAATGCTTGAAGATGCCCTGAATCAACAATATCTGCCAACTTTTAGGCCTTAATTCGTGATTTCGTGCCCGTTCGTGCCGTGCCGTGCCGCCCGTCGTGCCCGGTTCCCGGGCCCGGCACGGCCCGAGCTACAGTTGCGTGCCGGCCCGGCCCGGCACGGAACCGTGCTTTGCACCGGACCATCCCATCGTGCTTCAGACCGGCCCAAATGCCCACCTCTGCCTATTGCATAACTTCTTTTCTCACTCGGCATTCTACCATCCAACACGAGATGCAATCCAATCCCCAGGAACATGCAATATACCAAAAATTGAATCCAAGCGATATATGTTCCTAAACCCTAGGAATAAGTTATAGCTGTTGCTTAGTCGATGCAAGCAAAAGAGCAAACACCACATGACAGGGGTGGATCTTGGTGGGGTGCCGGGTATACCCGGCATACCTAAAAGTTTGAAAAACTTCAAGATATTGCCTCTTTAGTAGATCAAATTTGTTAACTGAATTAATTTCAATCTTAACGATTTGTGCTATGTAAGACCTTAAAACTATTTGTATTATATTTTTTTGTGAATTTCGAATATACTTGTTAGATTTACGATATTACGAAACTATTATACAATACTATGAGTTAGGCGTGTGAAGCGTGAAACTCTATTAAAAATTTCTAGTTTTGTTACTGCCACCGTGCCACTGCCATGCAAGCTAAAACACGAAGGGTAATAGCAAGGATAGAATCGGGATATCATCAGGTCACCAATTGATTTTGATTCAACACCCAACATATATATAGACCCTGTTTGATATAGCTGTAGCTTTTTTGAGAATTAGCTTTCGGTTACGTTGCATGACTGAAAGGCTGCACGATTTGACTGAAGATGTTTGGAATTTGGTTGCCTGACGTTTGGGATTTTATACCTGGTAGGAGGGGATAATTTTTTTCAACTGTAATGGCAAAGTCAGAACCCTGTGGAATGCTACCACATAAAAAATTTTGGTTTTCATTTTGTCCTAGTACTAATTAGGCTGATGAATTTTGGTTAGTTTAGGAGAGTTTTTAACTTCTAAAAGAAAAAAAAAAGCTAAAACCATCTCAAATAAGGCCAAGCACTGCTACCCCATTAGGCATCAAGAAATGCATCAGCAATCCAGCGTCACTGCTCGCTACTTCGCTAGCCTCTTCACATAAAAGCGAACCTCCGGACACACGATCCTTTCCAGTGCTGTCCGGGGAAGGCTAGCAGCAAACCCAACTGACTAGTTAGCTAGCTAGTCGTAGTAGCATAAGCTCTCTGTTTCTACGTCACCTCTTGCCTCTGCCTTTCTGCCTGCCTATGTGAAGCTACTAGCCATGGCTCTCACGGCGGCGGCGGTGGCGGCGGCGGGGGGCTGGATGGAGGACGACCACGACGAGTACGCCAAGCTCGTCCGGGGGATGAACCCGCCGAGGTGATTGCTTGGCTGCCTTTTTGCTTTATTAGTTGGCTTCGTTTTCCATTTCGACTTTTCTAGTTCTTGTTCAGCAGCGTGGTAACGCCTCTGTTCGATTTGGTTTTGATTTGCTCTGTTTTATTGTTGCTGTTGTTGTGTTTCCCTTCTTTTAACCCTCTGTTTTCGCTTTCTTGGATTCGAGGTTTTTAGGCGTTTGTTTTTGCTCTCTTGCTTTGCTTCATTTTTTTTTTTTTGTTGTTCTTCGGCTCGTGTTTATGTCTTTCTTGTCTAGTAATCTCAGTTTTGCCGAAGCAAGCTGGAGCGTTGTGTTCTACTTCCACGCAACCTCAGTTTTGTCGAAGCAAGCTGGAGCGTTCGCTTTACAAAAACAAAACCATTTCCTTCTCCCGACGATTTCTTTTCCCAGACAAAATCCTTTCTTTTTGGAATTATTTTCCCAGACAAAATCCTAGGGCTCTTATGTTTCTTCACCTCGATGGCTTCTCTGGATTGATCTCTCTTTCCCCCTGTTGCTGGTCAACATCGACATGCTCCTCTGCTCCTTCCTTTTATCCTTGCTCTGTTCTGTCTTTTTATCCTTGCTCTGTTCTGTCTGAGAACGTACTGTCTTTTTTTTTCTCTTGGATTTCATTGTGCCCTGATGATTCAGGAGCATCGACTTGCTGACATGCGCCGTCGTTGAATCAATGCCTCCAGGGTTGTGATCGACAACGACGCCTCCGACAACGCGACGGTGATCCGGGTGGACAGCGTGAACAGCCACGGCACGCTCCTCGCCGTCGTCCAGGTCATCGCAGACCTCAACCTCGTCATCCGCAAGGCATACTTCTCCTCCGACGGCAGCTGGTTCATGGACGGTGAGGACCCTGTTGATCACTCCGCGCTCACCAATTTCCATATATTCTGACAAATTTTCGGTTTTTTTTGGAGTGTATAGTCCTCTCCCGGATGTTTTTGTCTTAAATAACATTCAAATTTTGAACTGTAGGATTAAAAATTCAACTGTTAAATCAAATTATAGGATCAGATGTAACCGATACTTCCGAATCTCAACAATAATCCAATGCTCCAGATTTGGGTGATTTCAGCAAACAAAAATATCCTGATGATATTCATCAAATCCTTTTTTTTTTTATCCTAATATGCAGTGTTCAATGTCACCGATAGTGACGGCAACAAGGTTCTTGACGAGCCAACCATCTCCTACATCCAAAGGGTAAATTTCTGTGCCGATTTTGTGTGGTGCAGAGGCAACACAGGTTCTTGGATTGATCGTTTCGGAGTTTTGACGATTAGATTATTGTTTTGTTGCAGACGCTGGAAGCGGAGGACTGCTACTACCCGGAGGTGCGCAACACGGTGGGGATCGTGCCGTCGGAGGAGTACACGACGATCGAGCTGACGGGCACCGACCGCCCGGGCCTGCTGTCCGAGGTATGCGCGGTGCTCGCCGGCATGCAGTGCGCCGTCCGGAGCGCCGAGCTGTGGACGCACAACACGCGCGTCGCGGCGGTTGTGCACGTCACGGACGCGGGCCCGTCCGGCGGCGGCGGCGCCATCAGGGACGAGGTCCGCATCGCCGACATCACCCGGCGCCTCGGCAACCTGCTGCGCGGGCAGAGCGACGTGCGCGCCGCGGCCGCGCCGGCGAGCCTCACGCACAAGGAGCGCCGCCTGCACCAGATGATGTTCGACGACCGGGACTACGGCGCCGGCCAGCCGGAGCGCGACGGATCCGGCACCACGCTGACGGAGGTCTCCGTGACGCCCTGCGCCGAGCGCGGGTACACGGCCGTCGTGGTCCGGTGCAGGGACCGGCCCAAGCTCCTCTTCGACACCGTCTGCACCATCACCGACATGCAGTACGTCGTGCACCACGGCACCGTGAGCACGGAGCCGGCCGACGGGGCCTACCAGGAGTACTACATCCGGCACGTCGACGGCCACCCGGTCCGCTCCGAGGCGGAGCGCCGGCGAGTCGTGCAGTGCCTGGAGGCCGCCATCGAGCGCCGCACCGCCGACGGGCTGGAGCTGGAGGTCCGCACGAACGACCGCGCCGGCCTGCTCTCCGACATCACGAGGATCTTCCGCGAGAACGGGCTGACGATCCGTCGCGCGGAGATATCGTCGGAGGGCGGGGAGGCCGTGGACACGTTCCACCTGTCGGACCCGCAGGGCCACCCCGTAGAGGCGAAGACGATCGAGGCCATCCGCGCGCAGATCGGCGAGGCCACGCTGCGGGTGAAGCACAACCCGTTCGCCGACGGCGGCGGCGGCGGCGTGAGTAGGAGGAGGGAGGCGCACGACGATGTCGCCGGCTCGACGGCGTTCCTCTTCGGGAACCTCTTCAAGTTCTACCGCCCGTTCCAGAACTTCAGCCTCATCAAGCTCTAGTCGTAACTATATTGCTGGATAGAAGATGGATACGCACGTACATATATACATGCATTGTGCATAGGAGTCGTGGATGTGATCATCAGTTAGTATAAAAAAATTCACAGGTTTTGCATAAGTTATCACAAGGTAAATTCAGAAAGAAGTGGTAGTTCAGCTCAAACGAGATGGCATCTAGTTTAGTTCGGTATACTGCAAAATTGGGGTATCTTGCATCCTTGTAAATACTCATCCTGTACATATATTCTTCTCGGGAAAAGAATACACGATAAAACTTGTAAATACTTGTATGCATTGCTGGTTTGTGTGTGTGTGTGTGTGTGTGTGTGTGTGTGTGTGAATTTGCAAGAAGCTGTGGCTAGTTTGGCGGTTCAGATGGCTCCAGAGTCCAGAGCAAGATGCCGACTTCGACATGGACCATGGTGACACGAACGTGCCAAGACGCACTGCAAGTCAGCATGGATAATCGAGTGACCCAAACAACTTGGGACGAAGCGATGGCAAGCTTTGATCTCTTCAGACTATAGATAGCTGATTGGTTCAGCCGTTGAACTGAACTGAGGTGTTTTTGCCTCCTTGCATGCGCCCCATGCGCCACCGCCGAGCTAGACAGCCATAGGCCCATAGCTGCCGAGCGTGGTGTGGATGCAAGCTCACAGGCAGGGTTAAAATTTCCAGCCGGCCAGTTAAACCACGGACCACGATCGGTTATTGTGAAATTTTTTTTATTTAAAACCGTTTAATCTTTAAATTTCATCTGAATTTTCAACCACTCCTAACCCCAAACAATGGATAATAAACTAGCAGGATGGTCTATGCATCTGTGCAACTAGATTTGTTACATATCTGTGAGACCTCGGATCGGCTATCTGGAATCTCCTGTGTATTTCTGTACTAGTCCCAGATCAGTAACTAGTACACACAGTCACAGTGTTGTATCATAACCGAACAGAATGAAATAAAAGCATAAATATAAAGTACCAGCCACATGGCTATTTATTACATAACATGGTCACACGACCAAGGTTCAGCAACAGCAAAAACGAATAGCAGAAAGGTAAAACCCCAAAAGACTCCACAGGCGACGACTAGGAACGCACGCTTAGTTGTCTTGGCGATCTTCATCAAACTCCTCTGTATAGAACCCACCTTCTTCAACGGCGTCCTCGAAGTTCTCTGATGACAAAGTGTGTGTAGCATGTGAGTACAAAGTACTCAGCAAGTCTGAGAAATTATGCAACATGTAGGGCTTCCCAAGGAATGCTTATTAGGGTTCTTTTGCACAAAGCCATGTTTCATCAAACTATACTTAGTATTAGTTTTCACAAAGCATTTTTTTACAATTATTTTAACAATTGAAGTTATTTATTATTTTGGTGAAGGTTCTATCCACCATCACTAGTATAAAGGCTCTATCCGCCACATTTTAAAAAATTAAGGTAATCCAACTGATCATGATGTTGGGGAACGCGGTATGCTACACTAGCCCAAATTAAAATTTCTACCGCAAACCAGAAAAGCTACTCGCAAGAAGGGGATCATAGATCTATTACCACTAGACGCGCAGTTGCGGAATCCTTCGCACGTCGTTGTAGTGGATCGTCCTCACCGCGGATCGTCCTCTCCGCGCCGCAGTAGCAGCAGTGTCACCACAGCAGTCCACACGTCCGGGGATGGAACGCCGTGCGTCGGTGTGCAAGCACCGGGTCGCTCGGCAGGGGCAACGAGAGGAGGTGGCTAGGGTTTTTGGCGAAACACCTCTAAACCGCACGAAAGTGTGTGTTGCGCCCAGCCTCCTCCCCTCCTTATATAGCCACGAGGTGAAACCCTAGGCAGTCAGGGCCCATCTACGCGCTAAGCCCACGAGGTCCATTAATTACGGATCCAATCCGAATTAATGCGTCCCAGCACGTTAAGTGTGTGACCCTGTAGGTTCATGCGCATTTGGACATGGATTCGGAAAACCCCTTTTTCTAATCCAATAGTCGGTAGCGGCTCCTTGCAGAGTATGCCAACTCCCAAACGCATATGATTAAAGTACTGATGTAATAATCCCTTTGCCAAACTATATGAAGATCGAACTCAAGGCGAGAAGCATGTCATCATTTGACAGTTCAATCCATCTCTCGTATCCGTGATATATTAATAAGTTGTGATTGACTTCTCAATCACGGCATGGCCATGCACTTCCTTAATCATATCACACGAGTGGCCTAGACATATATCTCCGTTACATTGGAGTGGCAAATTCCGTCTTGACTGCTCACTTCCCTCTACATCTTTCATAGTAAACATGAAAGCTACCTTTATAACTATCCGGTTCGGAAATAGTGTTTGGTAACCCCAAGGTAAACTATTACACATGTAGGGAATATGACAATCTCAGGTCTAAGGATCATACATCTACTATGTATGAGATACATTAATGACACATAAGAATGTAACATTCTCGCAGTGTCCCATTTTGGGTCTATCTAACACATGTTCTTCAACATGCGTCCACAATGTATTGATGATATCTCCATATCCCATGATCTATGAAACATGATCATCGAATAATACATGTGTTGATCTATTCATCGTTGTCCTATACAATGATATCCGATCAGAGATATTTATCGAATTATATCAATAAGTAAAGAGCTTCATAAACAAGTCACACACTTGTTGATCAAAACAATGATATACATTCATTGGACCAATAATCATATTATTATTCATAAACATAGTCATGTTACAATCATCCATATGATTGCCTCAAGGGCATAATACTAACACATGACTCTATCCATCATGATCAAAATAGGTTCCATCTACCTGGTTGGCTCAATCCGCCAAACTTATTCATCCGAGAGTTCTAACCACTCCCGAATCCCCAAAACAAATATTTTTAAAACCAAAACCAAAGTCTACCAGTATGAAAGCATTCTTTGCTTTGCCCTTGACCGTAGGCACGGCTATTTGAATAGTTTTACACTCTGCAGAGGCGTACAGCTTTACCCACACAACATGATCGTCTCTTGTTGCCATGCAATTAACACACTTCCTTTGGTGTGTCGGCAGAGAGATCATAACAAGGCCTTTACAATGTATACATGTAACCTGACTACACCCGCTGAGGTTTTCACCGCTGTTAGGGTTCCATCTACCCAGTACAGAAGCCCCCTCTTGCGCCGTGTGGGGAGTACAACTTGCCTCCATCTGGCACCCACATTCCACCAACTAGTGAATCTAAATTAGGTTTCTACAAATTATTCAGCAAGGTCGTACCCATTATAGACATGTGGTTGTACGATTATGCTTAGAATGGACAGTCATAAGCGTCGGTCCTTAATTAACTTGGGGCGGTACTTGCACAAACCAAGATCAGTACTCTATCTGCACCCGCCCGACATTCCATTCCGCCCAAGTCCAAATCATTTTCATTTTCATTTTATTTTACAAAACAGTAGTCATACCGTGCTAATATTTCTTAAACATTCTTTAAATCATACATTCGATGAAATCCCACCCATGGATCAGTTTAATCCATTTTGGAACTAAGCATAACTATCATACTAATCATCATGTGTCACAATATTATTTACGCATGACATAGAAAAGTATACCAGGGTTACAAATAAACATGGATAACAATAATCAAGGGGTTGGCATCAATTTCGGATTAACTAACCATCTATATTTGACATACGATTATAAACATACCAATGCAAGTTTAAATCATTGTAAAACATTTGTAAAGCATGGGTTCAACATGCGTTAAGGGGCTTGCCTTCAGTCACGACAAAAGTCTCGAAGCCTTGAGGTTCGGCGGCGGTATCGGCGGATTCGGTGGGATCTTCGGCTACGCGCAAAATGGTACAACAAAATAAATATAATAAAATAAAATAAATCCAAAAATTGTAAAATTTATACTGGCAGGTAGATCTTGAATTTAGATGAATTTAAGAATCTGAATGAGTCAATTTGGAGTTCGGATGAAAAAGTTATGAGAGTTCGAAATCCTAAAATTCTGAAAAATGGAAAATGGGAGAATATTCCAAGGCATCTCTATTTTCCAGGTTTTCTAGTTTTTACTAGTCACTTGCAGGTGGGGCCTCCTTGTCATTGGCACAAGACCTTCTTCCTCATTGAACCAAGAACAGAGGAGGAGAAGTCCTGCATGCCGCCGGCAATGGAGGCCATGGCGGCGGCAGGCGAGTGGGGGAACGGGGGCGACGCGTGGGTGCACGGTGGCGGGCCGGCTCGGGCACGGGCGGGGCCAGGCGGGCCGGCGAGGTGAGGCCGGCGCGGAGAAGCCGGCAGCTAGCTAGGCCGGCCGGAGTGACGGCCAGCGTGAGGCTCGGCGGCGGAGGCGGCGCGGCGTCTTGTGGGCCAGGAAAGCACCGGCGGCCGGGAAGGGCACGGCGGGCGCCGGGAGGCGGCGCGCATGCCGGAGGGGCGGCGACGGCGGCGAGCCGGCCGGTGAGGCGCACGGCTGTAAGAATGCCGCCGTCGACGACAAACCAAAGACATAGAAATTGGGAACTTGACCAACACAAAGAAACTTCGCGAAATTAAAAGGAGCATCGTGTAGGGCTCGATGAGACGAGTCCAACGGTGTGGTCGGATTCGAGAGAATCTCACCGGATCGAAAGTAATTGACGAAAAACCGAGCTCCAAACGAAGATTTCAACCGAGAAATTCGTCGCCGTCCTGCAACGAAAAGTAAAATCGATTGAGGGATTTTACTTGTGGTGACGACACGAACACGGTGACATGATTGGAATTGAGTTTGGCTCACCAGAACAAAATATGACACGGTGGTGTTGTCGGGACCCGAATTTGCAAATCCGGACCCTTTGTGTATTCAGCACTAGTCCAGGATCACGCTAGTGCACACAGTCTCAACATTGGAAAATATCACAATTATACTCAACGAAATAGTAAGGTACCTTAATTAATTAACCAAACTGGTTGCTCGACCTTATGGTCAAGTTACAAAGATACGCCTCGCAGGGCAAAGGCTTATTAAAAGAGAAATAACTGCAGCGGAATATAAAGAAAACGCGTGGCGCCAACCAAGATGCCACAGGCAATTGACTGGGCTCTCCCCCTAGCTTGTCGGCTCTTCCTGGAGCTCCTCCTCCAGTGCTGGCGTTGATTCTTCTTCAACTGGTGTTGTATTGTGGCAACGGTGAGTACTTGGTACTCAGCAAGTCATGCACAGAATGCAACTAATATTCTATATGCATGGCTTAATACAAGGATGGTTAACAGGTTCATTTGCAGTAAAGCAGCAATTAGCAAGTAACATAAGTAGATTCGAAAATAGTAGAAGCAATGTAGTATCAATAACTTTTCCAGGAGTTACGTAAACACTTTCCCTTTCCTAATCCACATTTCCATCAACATCATCATTAAACCCAACCAAACTTTTCAAGTCCACGTTGTTTTCATGAAAGTCTAACCCTTGACTGTAATCCCCGAGCAATGTCCAATGCCACGAACACGGCTATTCGAATAGATTTTACACTCTGCAGAGGTTATGCACTTTACCCAGAAGATACAGCCAAACACCACAAAGGCGAGTGTCCGTAACAGAGTCTTTCGAAAACTTCTAACAGCACAAGTGGGCCTCCCCGGTTATTGCACACTAGCCCTTCCCTTATCAAAGGTGAAGTCTAGGCCAATCAACCGTTAGATGGGTACCTGGCCGCAGCCCCGGTACGCTCCCCCATACAACTACACAAAAGGGTATAGTTGACACCCCGAGGTCCCACTAGTACATTATTAGCAACTTAATCAACTATGTCCGCCCCATTACAGACATGTGGTTGCACGTTTGGCTCAGTTTAAAGGCTTGCAAGGTTAAGTCCTTAGGGTGACCAAGGCAAGACTACCCGAAGAACCAAATCAACTTCCCCGGTGCCAATCAAGGCCCACCATAACATTCCTGCCACTTGCCCCGGTCTAAATCTATTTATCAAACCCCAGTTGTTTACCATGCACCACGTGCCATCGATAACAACATCAATAACACATGACACCTCAAAAACATGTTCCATATGTCATTAAGTCAATGTTAACGTGTAATTATCCAAAACCATGTTGTGACTACGTGGTAGGTCTAAGCAATATACTTCAACGGTCCAATTACCCGTGTTGGAAATTTAATAATGTCCAACTAAATAATCCACAACTAGGGTGACAAGGGGTTCATGGCATACAATTACATACATCAAGGTGTCATACAACAACTTAGGTATTTAACTAATCCCAGAATTAATCAACATAAATTCTAATTAAATTAGCATGCAATACTTTGAAACAACATAATTTCAAAAGGATGGGCTCAACATGGTCAAAGCATAACTTGCCTTCAAAGAGTACTTGATCTTGGTCTTGAGTTGGTTCTTGGGTCAACACTTTGCCTTCGAAGCCCTCGGGCACTTCAACGTCTACTTGTAATGCGTACAAATAGCAATATATAAATAAACAGTAGATAAAAAGTGTCCAAAAACCCTAATAAAGTTCATAAACAGAGAGAGCATAATTTTATAAATTTTTAGGAACTGGAATCGTCAAAATCGGGGTTAAATTGCAAAAGTTACAAGCATTTAAAGATTAAATAATCATTTAAATAAATATTACAGAGAAAAACTTTGGTTCAAAAATTAAATAAAATTCAGCATTGAGTAGATCTCAATTTTATGAAAATTTAGAAATTTGAATAACCCAAATCGGAGTTAAAATACAAAAGTTATAAGCGTTTGAAGTTTGAAAATTCAAATAAATCAATAAACCGAATTAACTCATTTATTTTTCTATTGGAAAATCAATTTATTGCGTCAGCAGGACTGTCGGGACCCGAATTTGCAAATCCGAACCCTCTGTGTATTCAGCACTAGTCCAGGAACGCGCTAGTGCACACAGTCTTAACATTGGTAAATATCACAATCATACTCAACGAAATAATAAGATACTTTAATTAGTTAACCAGGCTGGTTGCTCGACCTTAAGGTCAAGTTACAAATATATGCCACGCAGGGCGAAAACTCAACAAAAGAGAAATAACTGCAGCGGAATGTAAGATAACTTCGTGGCGCCATCCAGTATACCACTGGCAACTGACTGGGCTCGCTTCCTAGTTAGACGGTTCCTCTTGGAACTCCTCCTCCAAAGCTGGCGTAGACTCTTCTTCAACTGGTGTTGTATGGTGGCAATGGTGAGTACTTGGTACTCAGCAAGTCATGCACAGAATGCAAACTAATATACTACATGCATGGCTTAGTACCAAGGAGTAGCTCAGGGTATACTTCCAGTAAAACAGCATTTGACAAGTAACATAAGTAGATTCGAAAGCAGTAGAAACAGGTTTAAGAGCAATAACTTTTCCAGGGGTTAAATAAACATCTTTCCCATTCCTAATCCACATTTCCATCAACATCATTATTAAACCAAACCCAATCTTTCAAGTCCAAGTTATTTCCAAGAAAGTCTAACCCTTGACTGTAATTCCCGAGCGATGTCCAATGCCGCGGACACGGCTATTCGAATAGATTTTACACTCTGTAGAGGTTATGCACTTTACCCACAAGATACAGCCAAACACCACAAAGGCGAGTGTTCGTAACAAAGTCTTTCGAAAACTTCTAACAGCACAAGTGGTCCTCTCCGGTGATTGCACACTAACCCTTCCCTTAGCGAAGGCGAAGTTTAGGCCAATCCACCATTAGATGGGTACCTAGCCGCAGCCCCGGTACGCTCCCCCGTACAACTACACAAAAGGTATAGTTGACACCCCGAGGTCCCACAGGTACGTTATTAGCAACTTAATCAACTAGGTCCGTCCCATTACGGACATGTGGTTGCACGTTTGACTCAGTTCAAAGGCTTGCAAGGTTAAGTCCTTAGGGTGACCAGGGCAAGACTACCCGAAGAACCAAAACATCGTTCCCGGTGCCACAACTGGCCCACCCGATCATTCTTGCCACATGCCCCGGTCAAAATCTATTTATCAAACTCCAGTTGATTACCATGCACCACGTGCCATCAACAATCATAACACATGATACTTCTTTCAAAACAAGTTCAATATCTCATTAAGTCAATATTAGCTTTTTATTGTCCAAAGCATTTCACGTGGCAAGGCTAAGCATACTACGTCGGTCTAACTACCCATGTTGGCAATTTAATAATGTCCAACTAGTAATCCACAACTAGGGTGACAAGGGGTCATGGCACATATTTAATTAACCAAGGTGTCATACAGCAATTTAGCATTTATCTATTTTCCCATAATTAAGTAAAGCATTCTCTAGTTAAACTAGCATGCAATAAGCTAAATCAAAATAGGTTTCAAAATGGGATCAACATGGTCAAAGCATAACTTGCCTTCAAAGAGTACTTTTTCTTGGTCTTGAGATGGCTCCTGGGTCAACACTTCACCTTCGAAGCCTTTGGGCACTTCAACGTCTACTCGTAAAGCGTACAAATAGCAATAAATAAATAAACAGTAGACAAAAAGTGTCCAAACATCCAAATAAAGTTCATAAACAGAGAGAGCATAATTTTACGAATTTTTAGAAACTGGAATCGTCAAATTCGGAGTTAAAATGCAAAACTTATAACCGTTTAAAGTTTAAAGAAAACATTAATTAAATAAAAACAGAGAAATATTCATAATCAAAAATTAATTAAAATTCATATTTGAGTAGGTCTCATTTTTATGAAAATTTAGAAATTTGAATCACTCAAATCGGAGTTGAAACGCAAAAGTTATAAGCGTTTGAAGTTTGAATCCATTTTTGAAATCAATAATTCGAATTAATAAATCATTTTCTTTTTCGAAAATTAATTTATTGCGTCAGCCTGACACATGGACCAATCGGGAGCCACCACGTCGCCTCGGGTCCATGGACCCGGCGCACGGCGCGGCTCGGTCCACCGTGGACTCGGCCCACGGCGCATGTGTCACTGACACGCGGGACCCACACTGACGTCAGCGGTGACGTCAGCACGACTCGGCCGAGGACGGCTGACACGTGGGCCCCACCGTGACGTCAGCGGTGACGTCATGGTACGGTTGGTCGACTTCACCGAGACGCGGGCCCCATGTCGACGGCGTCACACGCAGCGTTAGCGCATCGGCGGCCGATCGGCCACGACCGCGACGGTCCAGAAATCGGACACGCGACACGATCTGGGCCGTTGATTTGAAAATCAACGGTCCAGATCAGATCCAACCTCATGCGTATAAAAACTACTCGGCTGATCTGGACCGTTCGATCTTGATCGGACGGTCAAGATCCAATCTAACGTTTACAACGTGGCTAACCCTAGCCGTTCGATCTAGATCTAACGGCTGGGATTGGATCTAGTACGTTGCGGTTAAGGCTACGTGGCGCGATCTAAACCGTTGGATCTAAATCCAACGGTTGGAAATAGATCTGAGAATTAGCACGTGGGATCTCACCGGGGGTGACGTGGACGATTCTGGGCCCTTGGATCTGGATCGGACGGTGGAGGGAGCTCGAACGACGGCGATGGCTTCACGGCGGAGCTGGCTCACCGGAGACGAGGACGACGACACCCCCGACGGCATTTGGGCGCGATTCCGGCGAAGTGAAGGGTCCCCTCCGACGCGGCTTGTCCTTGCGGTTCCGGATCTGAGCTCAACGGCAGCGGAGGACGGCGGACGGCGGTGGAAACGGCGATTAACCGCGGCGGAACTCCAAAACAACTACGGCGAGCTTGCGCGGGGAAACGGCGGCGGCTCAGACGACGTTGTCTAGGGCTACGGGTGCGCACGGAAGTCGGCAACAGGATGGCGGCGGCGGCGCATTAAATAGGCCCCTCGGCGTCCGTGAAAACCGCGGAAACCGAGGCCCACACAGCTGCGGCGGCGGAATCCGAATTGGATTCGGATTGGGTGACGTGGCTCAACGTGAGCCGTTGGATCAAGATCCAACGGTACAGGGGTTTGGGCTCGGGTCCGGCTCGGGCGACCTGGCTTGCTCGGTCGGGCTCGGGTTCGGCGATGTGGCTCAATCTCGGCCGTTCGATCTTCATCGGACGGTCGAGAGGGTTAGGGTTAGGTTGGGTTCGAGTCGGACTCGGACTCGAGTCAGACTCGGGCTTGGGTCGGGTCCGGGTCGGAGGAACAGTACAAACCGGTTAGGTTTTTCCAGCGATTAAATAATCAAATTAATTCCCAAAAATTCATTTAATTCATTAAAAATAGCAAAACACTCAAAAAAATTCTAGAAAATATTTTGGACTCAAATAAAATATTTCCAGCAAAACTTTATTTGCAAAATTAAATTCTTTAATTATTTAAAAAGGGGATAAATTCAAATAATTTTCAAATAAATCCAAATAAATTCCAGAAAATTCCAAAAATTCACGAAAGTGCCAAATCTTAATTAAATTCAAGAAAAGCAAAATTTGGGGTGTTACAAACCTCCCCCCTTAACAGAATCTCGTCCCCGAGATTCATGGCTTACTAAAGAATAGGTTCGAAAATTCTTTCTTCAAATCCTCTTCGCGCTCCCAAGTTGCTTCACTTTCCGCATGGTTGCTCCATTGAACTCTGCAGAAGCGGGTTGACTTGTTTCTCGTCTCTCGATCCATGGTGTCCAAAATCTTGACGGGGTGTTCCTTGTAAGTCAGATCCTCTTGTAGCTCGATTGACTCTAGCGGTGTCTGCTCATCAGTTACTCGGAGATACTTCTTCAGCTGGGACACGTGGAACACGTCATGCATTCCTGCTAGTGATTGCGGTAACTCTAGCTGGTACGCAACTTCACCTCTACGGTTGAGAACCTTAAATGGTCCAACATATCGCGGCGCGAGTTTTCCTTTGGCATGGAATCTCTTAACTCCCTTGAGTGGCGTAACTCTGAGATACGCGAAATCTTTCGGCTCAAAGCTCAGGTCTCGGCGACGGTTATCGGCGTAGCTCTTCTGTCTTGACTGTGCTATTTTCAGTCTTTCTCGGATCATGGCAATCTGCTCTTCAGCCTCTTGAAGAATGTCCGGCCCAAAGACACGGCGTTCACCTGTCTCGTTCCAGTTCAACGATGTTTGATAGGGTCGGCCATACAATGCCTCAAATGGCGACATTTGCAAACTGGCTTGGTAGCTATTGTTGTAACTAAACTCAGCATACGGCAGACTTTTATCCCAAGAGGTAGCATAGGCCAAAGCACACGCTCTTAACATATCCTCCAATATCTGATTAACTCTTTCGGTCTGCCCATCTGTCTGCGGATGATATGCTGTACTAAAGTTCAAACGGGTTCCCATGGCTTCATGCAGTTTATTCCAGAATCTTGAGGTAAACTGGGTACCTCTGTCCGATATAATCTTCTTCGGCACTCCGTGCAAACAGACGATCTTGGTCATGTATAACTCGGCTAACTTATCTCCCGAATAGGTGGTATTTACTGGAATAAAATGGGCAACCTTAGTCAAGCGGTCCACTATAACCCATATGGAGTCATATCCTCCTTGAGTCTTGGGTAAACCGGTAATGAAGTCCATTCCGATTTCCTCCCATTTCCACTCAGGTATCCGTAACGGCTGCAGCAATCCTGCGGGTCTCTGGTGCATTGCCTTGACTCTCTGACATATGTCGCACATCGCAACATGCTCAGCAACTTCACGCTTCATACTCGGCCACCAGAATCTTTCGTTTAAATCCTGATACATCCTGGCACTTCCCGGATGAATTGAATACTTAGAGTCATGGGCTTCTTTTAGAATCAGCTGCTTCAGCTCCTTGTTCGGCACACAAATGCGATCCTTCATCCATAACGTGCCTTGCTCATCCAACTTGAAGTCCCTTGCCTTGCCTTCATCCATCTTGGACTTAATCCTGCGGATCTTGTCATCATCCTTCTGTCCTTCTCGGATCTGATCCTCCAGGGTAGGCTTTACTTCTAATGCGGCCAAGAATCCTTCTGGTACGACTTCAATCTTCATCCTATGGAAATACTCACACAGCTCATCCTGACTCGTGGCTATCAACATGTTCACAGTATGGCTTTTCCGACTCAGAGCATCGGCCACCACGTTGGCCTTTCCGGGATGGTAATGGATTTCAACATTATAATCCTTGATCAACTCTAACCATCTTCTCTGCCTCATGTTCAGGTCTGATTGGGTGAAGATGTACTTAAGACTCTTATGGCCCGTGTATACTTCACATCTGTTCCCGATCAAATAGTGACACCATAACTTCAAAGCATGCACTACGGCGGCTAGCTCTAGGTCATGCGTGGGATAATTCTCCTCATGCGGCCTCAACTGTCTTGATGCATAAGCGACGACCTTTCCGTTCTGCATCAGCACACATACAAGTCCTTGGCGCGATGCATCACAATAGATATCGAAGCTCTGATTAACATCCGGTAGAACCAACACTGGGGCTGATGTCAATCACTTCTTCTACTCTTGAAAACCCTTCTCGCAATCCGGCGTCCATGCAAACTTCTTCTCATTTTTCAGCAATTGCGTGAGAGGTCTCGCAATTGTCGAAAAGCCTTCAATGAAGTGGCGGTAGTAACCTGCCATTCTTAGGAAGCTCCGGATCTGGGTCACGGTCTTCGGCTGCTCCCAATGTAACACAGCCTCCACCTTGCTCGGGTCTACGGCGACTCCTTCTACGGTCATTACATGTCCAAGGAACTCCACCTTGTCCTTCCAAAAGTCGCACTTGCTGAACTTAGCGAAGAGTTGCTGTTCCCTCAGCTTTTCCAAAACTCGCCTCAAGTGCTCTGCATACTCATCCTTTGTCTTGGAATAGACTAAGATATCATCTATGAACACAACAACGAACTTGTCCAAATATTCCATGAACACCTTGTTCATCATATTCATGAAATAGGCTTGCGCATTCGTCAGACCGAAGGACATAACTGTAAACTCGTAATGTCCATATCTTGACGAGAATGCTGTCTTCGGAATATCCTCTGATCGGATCTTCAGCTGGTGATATCCCGATCTCAGATCAATCTTGGAGAAAACTCCGGCTCCTCTCAGCTGATCAAACAGATCATCAATCCGGGGTAGCGGGTACTTATTCTTCACAGTGACTTCATTAAGTGCACGGTAGTCAATGCACATCCTGAAACTCCTGTCCTTCTTCTTGACGAACAGAACTGGCGCTCCCCACGGTGACGAACTCGGTTTGATGAATCCTTTCTCCATTAGCTCTTCAAGCTGCTTCTTCATCTCTACCGATTCTTCGGTGGACATCCGATATGGTCTCTTTGCTATCGGCGCTGTACCAGGTACAAGCTCTATTACAAACTCTATGTCTCTGTCTGGCGGCATACCAGGTAGATCTTCAGGAAAAACATCTGGATACTCATTCACCACTGAGACATCTTCTATGCTGATTGCCTTGGCGCTGTTAACCATCAACTGTCCATCTCTAACGGCGGTAGCTTGAAATTCCACTTTCCTTCCACATGGGCTCTCAACTGAAATAATCCTTCGTCCACAATCCAATACGGCCTTGTGCTTGGATAACCAATCCATTCCCAAGATAACATCTAAGGTTCGGGTTTCCAATATAATAAGGTTCGCTAGGAATTCTACCCCATCTATTAGTATTCTCACCACAGAACATCCTACTTTAGTTCGGAGTTCGGAACCAGGGGTTTGAACTAAAAGCATGCATTTAAGTCTTGCAATCTCCAAATCATTTTTAGCAGCAAAGCCTTGAGAAACAAACGAATGCGAAGCTCCAGAGTCAAATAAAACTGTTGCAGGTACTGAGTTGACAAGTAACTTACCCAGCACGACGTCCGTGGCATTCTGGAGTGCCTCTGCGGTGACATGGTTGACTCAGCTTCTCACTATGGTCTAGGGCGCGGCTCTGGTGTCTTTGTCCATGATTGGCTCTCGTGCAGCGTCCTGGCTGGTGTGGATCCCAGTTGAAGCGGATCGGGGTCACTCCTGCTGTCTTCTTAGGGCAAGCTGTTGGAGAAGTGACCTGGCTCGTTGCATGTGTAGCGACATCTCACTTGTCCCCTGTTATCGCTCAAGCGGCGTTTACGGCTAGAGCTGGGTGCGATAATTACGATTGACGGGTCTCGGTCTTTGGTGACGGTGTTCTTGATGTATTCTGCGATCAAATCTGAAAAACTGATTTGGCGCAACCCTCAAGCGTTGCTGCGCTCCCTGACGCAATCCCTGCTGTTGCATCCTGCGCTTCCGGTTCTCATCCAGTTCCTTGCGCTTGTCCTCAGAATAAACGCTTTGTTCACAAGCTCCTGGAAATCTGGGAAGGTGTGGGTGATCAGTCCCACATGCGATCTGAGTTAAGTCCCTTCATAAAACGAGGCTATGCGTAGCCGGGATTGGCTATCGGCAAAAGACCACGGTACCCCGTGAAAAGCTAAACCCGCCGACCAAGCAACACTAAAAGAAGATGCTCGGGAGAACGAAGCGAGCATCCCTCCTTCTCCTCCGAGCATGCGATTCGCACCTTCGCTCATGAAGCACCAAACACACCCCCACGAGCAAGCATGCTCGTAGAGGCCGCGACACCTGCTCGGGTGTTTTGGTCGGAGTGCCCGATCAATGCCGCGAGGAAGGAAGGTGGCAACCAATCAGCCAGGAGATCAAGGGAAATCATACCCGAAATTCAAATAACGCCCGGTCAAGGGCGAGATCGTAAGTACGATTGCGGCGCAATCGAGGAGGTAGTTACCTTCTGTACCTCTAGTCGTAGTATTTAAACCCCCACGAAGATCTCAGAATAGGAGGGACACCAAGATAGAACACAATACACCGGAGTAGGGCTATTATCTCGGCGGTGAGAGGCCCGAACCAGGATAAAAACGCCGTGTCCCCCTTTTTCTTCTTCTCCCGACCTCGCGTCGCTCGAACGCCCTCTTCGATCCGTACGACGGGGCTCTGTTGATCCCCCATTCAACAAGTAAGCTCGACGGGAGCCCGTTCTCCAATCGTCGGCAATTTGGCGCCGTCCGTGGGGACAGCAGTTTGATTCCGTGACGGATCAAGATCCTCGAGGATGCCGAACTCGGGAGACACTCGGGACCTTTGTGTTTTCGACCACGTTGAAGATGACGGCGTATACTACGCCGCCGACGACAGCGGCCAGGGTGACCGATCCTATCGGTCACTGCCCGAGTCTGGGAGCCCTTCCCGGACACGGGAATGCGAGGGCAGGGCCTCCATCCCCAGACATTACCCTCGGGGACCCCGAGGATGGCGTGATGAGCTCTACGACGGCTGGACATACTGGGACGACCTAGAGCTCGGCCGAGAGATCGCATCTCAAGGGGATACAATGATGTCCCCATCGCTCTCATCCCGCCTCGTCCGGGTCAACGTGGCCGGAGCCGTCGGGAGCCCGAGAAGTATCCTCGGACGCTGCCAAGCACGACTTCTACGAGGCGGCCAGATTCCACCTGAGGCGTCCTTGGGAAAGACCTCGCGAGCATTCGCCGCCAGGCAAAGGGCGCGCTTCACGAATAGGAACTCTTGTGGGTACCGAACTCCCGATCGCGCCCGGAGCGCCGCCAAAGCTTCGCCACCGCTTGAGTTCACCGGAAGCGAACGATTCTGAGGCCTTAGCGGCGGTGCGTGCGTGACTGCGTGAGTTTCCGAGCAAGCCAGACCTAGAGGCCGTGGGCAGGGTCGTAGCCGAAGATTTGGAAAGGCTTGCCGCCGAGCTAAAAGTCTCGGACCCTCCTCGTGACCGGGATGCCCGGAGTGTTTCCCGGGACCGTCACAAACGCTCCCCCGTGCGCTCGCACAGAGGTGAATCTCGGAGCCATGTTCGGAGATCGCCCCAGATCGCTAACTCGATCCGGAAAGGCCGGAACATTCCACAGAGCGACCGGGCGATATCCGTATAATCGCCCAGATTACGAGCACTCTGAACGCTCCACGACCAAGCGGTCGTCAGCACGACCGTCGCATGAGGTTTTCTCCCGACTCGGCCCGCGCACGGGGCGTTGGGTGGAAGACCCGCGTGGAGGCCGCTATGACCGGGGATTTCACCGCGAAATCCCGAGCTTCGGTTGCCAGGCCTTCACGAGCTCCCTCCGGAACGTCGCATGGCCGAACAGATTCAAGCCCGGCCATATCGAAAGGTTCAACGGGACCCAGAACCCGGACGAATTTCTCTCGATATATACCACCGCCATCCTTGCCGCCGGAGGCGTGAGGGGTGATGGCAAATTACCTGCCGACGGTTACGGGCCGGAGCCGCCAGATGCGTGGCTTTAATCGGAAGGAAGGCTCCATACGGTCCTGAGGGCA
The DNA here is from genome assembly GCA_036346355.1 of Rhipidocladum racemiflorum. NCBI lineage: Eukaryota > Viridiplantae > Streptophyta > Magnoliopsida > Poales > Poaceae > Rhipidocladum > Rhipidocladum racemiflorum. The sequence continues at coordinate 28,120,663 of CM070575.1, read as the reverse complement.
GCTCGGCGCCGCGCTCAAAGCAAATTTCGGCTGTTACATCCGCCAGAAAGGAGCGCGACCTGAGCGCTTTGATCTGACGGACAGGGAAACCTGCGATAATTCGTCGAGAGGTTTATCCAGGTCGGAACTCGATCCGAACATATCGACGCAGGCGGTCGTCCGGGCTTTCAAGTTCGAGTGCGAGGCGGCGCTTCACGCAGGACACGGAGATCCACCCGGATCTAACGGCGAACGAGCTCTTCCGAATGGCCGATCGACACGCCAACGCAGATGAGGCCGCCCAATGGAAGAAGATCTTTGGGCGAAGGAAGCTGCCGCCTCAACCTGGCCTAGAGACCTCGGCTAGCAAAAGGGCTCGAGTGCAGAGACAAGAAGATCAAGAAAAAGAAGAAAAAGCAGCCCTCGCCACCATGGTAGCCGCGGTGGAACAACAACAACCCGAGCAACCCGGCCATAGTCACGGGGCTTAACGCTTCGAGGGAAGAGGACAACCACACAGGCCTCGAGGGCGAGGCGACCAAGCGGACCGACGAGGCGACCAAGCGGACCGACGGGGCGACCTCTCATGTCTGGCTTCACCAGCGACGGGGCACGACCTCACGGAATTGCCGAGCGTGGACCTACCGCTGGAGCAGTTTTACTGGCAAGGGGCCCATGCCAACGCTTCAGAGCAGGTGAAAATGACAAAGGAAAACAGCCCGTCGAGGAAAGTGAGGATGACATGGAATACCAAGAACCAAGGAATCACATAGCGGTCATCTTCGGAGGCTCCTCGCCTACAAGTCCCACCGGGACTTAAAGGAGGCCGCAAGGGAAGTGCACCATGTTACCAGGGTAAGCCTCCTGCGGCAAAGAAATTTGAAATGGTCGGAGGTATCCCCGACCTTCTCCAAGGACGATCGCCCCTTGGGATGACCAAACCCAGAGGCTTCCGATGGTCGTGAACCCCACCATCAGCAATACCGTCGTCGGTCGGGTCCTCATAGACTCCGGGAGCTCTTTGGACCTTATTTCAGCCAAGGTTTTGGACGAGATGCAGATTCCTCGTTCCAAAATCAAGAGTGTGGCCGTGCCCTTCTTCGGGATAGTTCCGGGCACCTCGATCAAACCTCTGGGGCAGGTCGTCCTGCCCGTAAGTTTTGGCGGCCCAAGTAACTTCAGAACGGAGCTAATCACCTTCGAGGTGGTGGACTTTGAGTCGGCCTACAACGCCATCCTCGGCAGGCCGGCCTTGGCCAAGTTCATGGCCGCCTCTCACCACGCGTATCAGTGCCTGAAGATTCCCGGACCGAACGGAGTTATAACCATCAAAGGGAACCACAAGTCCGCACTCAATTGCGCATTTAAAGAGCCTTAGATATGGTCGGTCGATTACCCACTCGCGGTCCCGACCAAGAGCCGAAGCATTCAGGCCTAAACTTGCCCTCCAGCCTGGAGGAGAGACCAAGGCTGTTCCGCTCAACGAGTCGGAACCGGCCAAGGTCATTCATTTGGGATCTTCCTTAGATCCCAAATAGGAACTCGAGCTCGTCACCTTCCTCCGGGCAAGGTCGGATGTGTTCGCCTGGGAACCATTCGACATGCCCGGGGTCCCAAGGGAGGTGGTCGAGCACAAAGCTAGCGGTTCACCGACAAAAAACCAGTGAGACAGAAACTTAGACGCTTTTCCCGGAAAAGCAGGCAATCATCCGGGAGGAACTTGATAAACTCCTAAAAGGCGGCTTCATCGGAGAGATCGAGCACTCCGAGTGGCTAGCCAATCGATTCTCGGTCAGGAAGAAAGGAGGCAAGTGGCGCGTAATGCGCCGACCACACGGGTTTGAACGCGGCGTGCCCAAAAGACAACTACCCGTTGCCTCGCATAGACCAATTGGTGGACGCGACGGCAGGTCACGAACCATGAGCTTCCTAGACGCCTATTCAGGCTATCATCGATCGGCTGTCGCGAAGACGAGGAGAAGACTTCCTTCATCACCCGTTCGGTACCTTACGCTATACGACCATGTCTTTCGGTCACGAGAAATGCGGAGCAACCTTTCAACGCCTCATGCAGAAGACTTTCACAGACCAAATAGGTCGAAATTTGGAGGTCTATGTCGCATTTACATAGTTGTCAAAAGCAAGAGTACTTGGTCACGTTGTCGACTTGGAAGAAACTTTTGTAACCTCAATAAGCATCGAATAAAGCTAAATCCAGAGAAATGCGATTCGGCGGAAAGGCTGGCAAGGTGCTCGGCTATATGGTCGGGCCAAATGGCGTTGGGGCTAACCAGGAGAAAATCGAAGCCATTGAGAACATGAGGTCGCCCACATGCGTAAAGGAAGTACAAGCTCTGACCGGAAGAATGGCCGCCTTAAGCCGGTTCGTCTCCCGGCTGGGGGAGCGAGGACTACCTTTCTTTAAAGCCCTCCGCAAGCATGATGGCTTCACGTGGACGGAGGAAGCTGATCGCGCGTTCAAAGAGCTAAAACAGTACCTCTCCCAACCGCCCGTCCTCGTCACACTGCGGCCAGGAAGAATTGCTATTATACTGGCGGCAACCCGCAAGCGGTAAGCTCGGTGTTGGCGATGAGAGATGGTACCCGGCCTATCTATTACGTCGTGAAGTACTTCATGGACCAAAGGAGCGTTACCGAGGTCCGTAAACCATCTGTACTCATTACCGATGGCCTCCGGAAGTTGCGTCACTACTTTCAAGCGCACAAGATCGTGGTGCCGACCGGCTTCCCACTCAGGGAGATCCTGAAAAATCAGGACGCCAGTGGTCGCATAGCCAAGTGGGCAATGGAGCTCGCCGAGTTCGAGCTGGAGTTCTCAGCCCGCACGGCGATAAAATCACAAGTCTTGGCTGATTTCGTGGCGGAATGGTCGGCTCGGCTCCACCGGCCAATGGAACCAATGATTCAAGGGAAAACTCCTGGACTCTGTATTTGATGGATCCCGAGCATCTGGCGCTCGAAGTGGCGTCATCTTGGTCTCCCGGATGGAGAAACGACTACTGACGCCATCCAACTACATTTATTGCGACTAACAACGCGGCGGAGTACGAAGGCCTTTTAGCCGGACTTCGGGCATGTAAATCGCTAGGAGTCCAACGGCTCATTGTGAAGGGCGATTCACAGTTGGTCGTAAACCAGGTCAACAAGGAGTATCAGTGTTCCGATACCTCAATGGCGCATGCACTGGCTGAAGTAAGGAAGATGGAGAAATACTTCAAGAATTTCGAAGTAATCTACATCCCCAGGAAGGATAATTCCCTGGCCGACCAAATGTCTAAGGTCGGTTCCTCTCAGACCACCGCTCCGGTGGGGGTGCTTGTCGAGCACCTACATAAGCCCTCCATTCCCTCTGAAGAGGAGGCACCAGAGACCGGCGGTAGGGTCTCCTTCCTCGAGCAAAGTGCAAATTGGATGACGCCATTCATCCAATATCTTGCGCATGGGACATTGCCCGAGGAAGAAGCCGAGCGTTCCCGGCTAATAAGGCGATCTTCTCAGTACAGACTGATCGAAGACGACCTATACCGGAAAGGCGCATTAGGGATCCTTTCCAGATGCGTCTCTCAGGAGGAAGGCCAGTACCTTCTTCGTGATATCCATGAAGGAATGTGCGGAGCTCACTCGTCTTTCAGGACGCTTGTGAGCAAGGCCTTCCGACTAGGGTACTACTGGCCGACGGCCTTGACGGACGCACGGTCAATCGTAACGACCTGCCGGGCATGCCAGTTTCATGCTCGAAAAGTCCGTCAACCGGCATATGCTCTGCATCCCATACCACTCTCGTGGCCGTTCTCAACCTGGGGGCTCGATGTCCTTGGACCCTTCCCCCGAGGTCAGAAAGGCTGCAAGTATTTGCTCGTGGCCATCGACACTTTCACTAAGTGGATAGAGGCCGAGCCCGTCTCGACCATCTCGGCCCAGGCGGCCAAGAGATTCCTCCGCAGTAATGTGGTAACTCGGTTCGGGATACCCAACCGTCTTATCACAGACAACGGGACCCAGTTCACCAGCGAACTGTTCCAAAGTTACTGCGAGGAGGTCGGGACCAAGGTCTGTTTCGCTTCAGTGGCGCATCCACAGAGTAACGGAGCAGCCGAAGCGAGCAAATGGGCAGCTAGTCCAGGGCATAAAAGAGGGTCTTTAAGACCCTCAACCAAAGACAAGCAAAGAAGTGGGTGGATGAGCTTCCCGCCGTTCTTTGGTCTGTCTCGCACCACGACTCGAGCCGAGCACAAAGTAAACGCCTTTCCGACTTCGTCTACGGCGGAGGCCATTCACTGCCGAAATCGTCTTTGGGTTCCCCTAAGGGTGCAATGATCGATTCCGTCGATCAAGAAGTTGAGCGCCTCGTCGACCTGGACCTCGTCGAGCGACACGCGAGCGGGCGTTGCTCGGTCTGCGGTTTACCTCTGTGCTCTTCGTGAGGCACGCGGCCAACGGTCAGGCCTAGGGTCCTGCAAGTCGGCGACATGGTCTTACGAAGAGTTCAAGACCTGTCGAAGGCCAACAAGCTAACCCCAAGGTGGGAAGGACCCTACACGGTCGTGTCTACAGCACGCCCGGGGGCTGTTCGCCTCGCGATGCCAGATGGTCGGGAGCTCACCAGCACCTGGAACATCGATCAACTGCGTAAATTCTACGTTTAGACGAGTACTCCTATCTCGCGCCCCTTGCGTTCTTTCTAATAAAACGTTTCCCTCCTTCTCGTGTTTCGTCCTCGCTTTGTCGAACGAGCATCGTCGTCTAGCAGCATTGCAGACGAACTTATCCGACAAGTGTGTGCGCACCATTTCCCTTGGCCCCCGGCCGGATGCTCGCCCAATCGTTCACTTTCCACAGTAGCTTTTCACTGTATGCGTGGTCGGGCGCGAGCATCCACTCTAAGCCAGTTCGGTGACCATTCGGGTATGGCGGCTCTACGTGATGTTGGTTTAAAGTTCGTCTACTCTGTGCTCGCATTTCTTCTCGACGCATAACCGACCTACTTATATCATTCAAAAATCGTCACGACCAAAGCGACCCTTAAATTTTCCCATGAACAAACTCGTGCTCATAGCGGTAAGGGCACGACCTTTGTCCATGGCAGGGGCTCCGTATGATAGGAACGTTCCATCCCTTCTTACCAAGGATCCTTTGCTCGTATCTATGCTATATGCTCTTATGCAGGGACTTATTTTCTTTTTCTGCAGAATCGGGATCATATAAGCAAATATTGAAGGCGAACTCGAGAAAAACAGGCAAGGACCAAACACCTGCGAGTTTGCTCATTTAATCCGAAATGTTGTTTTTTTTACAGGGTTTACACGAGCTTAAAATAAAAGAGCTAAGTCCTACGCTCGACTGAAGGGCGACAAGTTCCTCCTTAAGGAGTCGACCTCCGCCTCCAAGTCCAAAACTTTCCGCCCGGCACGACCTTCACCGCGCTGTCCCGAAGGCGCTGCACCTCCTTGAGCTGGGCCTCTTCGCGCTCCCGAGCTCGTTGGAGTTCGGGCGCAGCAGGTCGGGACCTCGGCCGCAACTTCCCGGCTCCTCGTCAAGCTCGGCGCACTTCGCTCTCGAAGTGCTCTTGGCCGTCTCGCTCTGGAAGAGCTGGTCCCGAGCCCGACGATGAGGCTCCTCGCCGATTCCACTGCTTCAGTCGGCCTCGCGCACCTCGGAGACTCCGACGCTCAAGATCGGCGATCTTGGCGTCTTGCTCATGATGATGCGACCGGATTACTCTTCTGCGGAGACCGAGGTAGCGTCGATATCCTCCATAGCCTTCGCGGCAAACTTGGCGTAAAGAGAAAAGAGAAGGAAAAAGGCGAGCAAACTCCCGGAAGGTCGATCACAGGAAAAAGAAGGAACATGAAACTTACGAGAAGAGCCCTACCGACCAGCTTGTCCTGAAGCGGCGGTCGGTCGCGCCAGCCCGAAAGAAGGGATTGACCAAGTCATCCCGGACCGGCTCGCCGGGGTCTTGCTCCTCCTGAGCACCGGTGCTCTCAGGAGAGCAACGGCGTCACCACCTTCGACCAACCCCGGGTCGCCCCGAGGCTGGTCCTCTTCCACAGCAAGCGGCTCGTGGCGCCTTCCCCAGCCTGGCCATCACCGGGGTCAGACGCCAACCACGAAGGCCGCCACTCCTTGCTCATGGCTAGAGGCGGTTGGTGGGTGCGACCACCTCCGCCTCTTGTCCCTCCATGATCGGAGGCGACCGATGCTCATGGCCGAGGCGTTTGATCAAGGCGATCACCTCCGCCCCTTGCACCTCCGTGGCCGGGGCGCTGGTGCCCCAAGGCCGAAGGAGTTAGGTCGGGACGACCTCCTCCTCTCTCCTTGGCTCACGGCCAAGGGTCATTGGTCGGCGGCGACCAAGCTCCCTTCCTCGGGGCTCGGCGCCTGAGCCTCGCCCGCAGTCGTCTCTTCGCAAGGGACCAAGGCCAAGGCGTCTTGGTCCTCAATCCCCTGCGGCTCCTGCTCCTCCGCGGCCGGAATAGGTTCCGCGTCCGCCGAAGAAAGCACGGGTCCCGCCGAGGGAAGCTCGGGCTCCGCTGGGTCCGTAGCCGGCGCCGGCTCCTCCCCCATCTCGGCCATCACTTGGTCGACAACGCGGTCGAGCTCGGCGTCAACTGCAGAGTCGATAATCTCCTCAGCCATCTGGCGGAAGTCCAAAAACGACATCCGAGCTATCACGCCCACGCCAAACAGGGTGGGGTTAGCCCGAAGAAAATCACAAGACAAGAACAGAATGAGAGAATGAAGCAAGAACTTACCTTCTGCCCGGCGAGCAGCGCCATCCTCCTCGGCCTCCTCGCTTCGGGCCACGGGCGACCTGCCCGCGGCGGCCTCGTAGGCCTCGGCCACGACCACGACGCGCTCCTCCGCGGCGTCACTGGCACGTGCCATCGCCGGGTCGACGTCGTCCATGTCGACCTCTTCCAGCGTCGAGGCTGTTTGAGAGGTCGACCTCCTGCTCCTTCGACTGCAGCGTAGGTGGCCTCCTCTTCTTCCTCCTCCTCGGTCATCGACCACCCGAGTAAGCCGGTCTGGAGGGCCTTGATCTGCCTCTCCAGCCGCTCCTTGGTCGGGAGGGACCTGGCCTCCTCCTCGGCCTTCCTCGCCTGCTCGGCGAGCTGTTCCAGTTGGCTCATCAGCTCCGGCCTCCTCCGTTTGAAGTCGTCAAACCAAATTCGGAGTTCGCTTACCTCCTGACGGTCGGCGTACTCGAGGTGCGGCGTGGGGGTCCTGGTCGAAGCTCGGCGCCTCGACCGCCTGGCGCGGGGAGGCGAGGCGGATGCCTGGCGGCCTCGACTCGCCGTCCTCTTATGGAGCCCTGGCCGGGTCGGCTTGGCTTGGCGTGCGGCGCTTCGACACCGCAAGCTCAAGGGCGACCTTCTCCTGCAAGCAAATCGGGAGGAATGAGCTCGGAAAACATGCCCCGAGCGAAGCGAAAGATGTACTTACCGCGTCGCCACGGTCAAAGATGTTCTTGGGGACCTGACGATTGGGCGTCAGCTCCTTCTCCTTCGGGGCGCCGAACATCTCGGCGACCCTCTCGTCAACCCAGTCCGTCCTCGGAGCTGCGTCGCAACCAAAGACTAAGACAAAAGGTATATATATATATATATGCATAGCACCGATCACCAGAAAGCAGCGATGCTCAGGAAGGAGGCCCAGGAACATACCTGCGTTGTCCTCGCGGGTGAAGTCATGCCACCCGGTCACCTCGAAGAAGGGATGCTCGCGGCGCCTCAGGGGGGACACCCGGTTGAAGGTGAAGTCCCGGGCGATATCCCGACCAGTGAGCCCCATCTGGGCAAGCTCACCGATCGTCCTGAGCACCCGCTCTTCCTCGGGTTACGCAGGCGAGCGCTGCCTCGATGGCGGAGCGTCCTCCCGATATAGACCAATCGGGACCCTCCGCCTTCTTCTGGTAGAACCAGAGGTCGGCCCAACCCGACACCGAGTCCTTCAGAGCAACGAAGGGGTACTCGTATGGTCGGTTGGGCCGGAGGCGAAGATAAACGCAACCGGCGGAGCCATCCCGGCCGGTGCGGAAGGGGGAATAGAAGTGAAAGAAGAGGCTAGCCGTGGGCATTACACCCACGTAAGCCTCGCAAAGATGGGAGAAGATTGCGAGAGAAAGGATAGAGTTGGGGTGGAGATGAGAGATCTCGCACCCGCAGAAGGCAAGCACGGAGGCGAGGAAGTCGCTCTCGGGCAGACGAAGCCCGTTGATGGCGTACAACTTCGCGAGAGACGATCTCCGTCTCGCGGTGGGCGCCGCATCATCTCCGGGCACTCGACCCGAGCACTGGTCGACGTACCCTCGTCCGTGAGCACACGAGCCTCCTTCGGTCATCTGGCTAACCTTGAAACGCGCCATGGCCGAAGAAGGAAGGGGAACGAAAAGGGTTCTTGGGCGCTAGGGCTTTTGGAAGATTTTTGGCCGAAGACGAGCAAAGAGACAACGTGACTCCGACCTCTCCCGGTAGAAAGGGTTAAAAAGACAGCGAAGGGGCAGGTTAAAATCGCCGCCTATCACGTAGCGACACCTGGCTGGAGAAAGCGCGCTTTTCGAGAAACTGCCGTACCGTTACAAGGAGGCTTCTCAGAGAAGGAACCGCAGAACAACCAAACGACGCGCCCACGCGGAGCAAGCACGCGGCGGGTAAAGAAGTTCGTCTCCCGACGAAAAATGGTCGTGAGCCACGACCAAAGGAAATTCAATCCCCCCTCAAGTCTTCTTAGGCTCAAGGGGAAGCCCGAGGGGTCCCCACTTGAACCTCGGGGGCTAGCTGTCGGGGATTGGCTATCTGGCAAAAGACCACGGTACCCCCGTGAAAAGCTAAACCCGCCGACCAAGCAACACTAAAAGAAGATGCTCGGGAGAACGAAACGAGCATCCCTCCTTCTCCTCCGAGCATGCGCATTCGCACCTTCGCTCGCAGAAGCACCAAACACACCCCCCCACGAGCAAGCATGCTCGTAGAGGCCGCGACCTGCTCGGGTGTTTTGGTCGGAGTGCCCGGTCAATGCCGCGAGGAAGGAAGGTGGCAACCAATCAGCCGGAGATCAAGGGAAATCATACCCGAAATTCAAATAACGCCCGGGTCAAGGGCAGTAGATCGTAAGTACGATTGCGCGGCGCAATCCCAGGAGGTAGTTACCTTCTGTGTACCTCTAGTCGTAGTATTTAAACCCCCCTGAAGATCTGTAACAGGGGAGGGACACCAAGATAGAACACAATACACTGGAGTAGGGCTATTATCTCGACGGTGAGAGGCCCGAACCAGGATAAAAACGCCGTGTCCCCCTTTTTCTTCTTCTCCCGACCTCGCGTCGCTCGAACGCCCTCTTCGATCCGTACGACGGGGCTCTGTTGATCCCCCATTCAACAAGTAAGCTCGACGGGAGCCCGTTCTCCAATCGTCGACAGTTTGGCTTTATCTGTCGCCACGTCTTCAGGTGCGTAAAGTGCAAGCTGTGTGAACTTATTCAGGTATTCGGCCACCGGCTGGTTACCTTGCTTCAGTGCTCTGAACTCCTCCTTCTTGAGGTCCATGATACCTTCCGGCACGTGATATGACGAAATGCAGCTGTAAACTCCTCCCAAGTGATGTCCTGAGGGTTATCCCGCGTGGCACAGAAGTTCTCCCACCATTCTGCGGCGGTCCCTTCCAACTGATGAGAAGCGTAGAGTACCTTCTCATTTCCCATGCATTGAGCAATGTGTAGCTTCCTCTCAATTGACCTTAACCAATCATCGGCCTCCAACGGATTGGCATTCCCAGAGAAAGTGGGTGGATGAGTCCTCATGAACTCTGACAGTCTTGAATTCTGGCGTGGTCCCTGATTAACTTGATTATTCTGATTAGCAGTGGCGTGGGCAGTAATCTGTTGCATCTGCTGCATCATCGCATGCATCAACTGGGTCTATGCGGCAAGAAAAGCTCCAAAATTCTGCATGTCAACTGGCGGTGCTGGCTGGGGTGCAGGTGCACCATCATTGGGGTTCCCAGCTGGGAGAGAACCACTTCCATTGCCTCCAAGGTTTCCGCGGGTGTTCACCATCTGTCGATTGCTCCAAGGTTTCAGAGATGAGAGGGAACAAGAATAGACAAGTAGTAGGGAAACTTATGCGGGGAAAAGTGTAACTTAAAATCCAACTTTATTATTAATAATAATAACTTGGTATGGTTGCTTACAATGCCTAAAGGCCTTGCAACACATACTGCACACTCAGCAAGCAATGAAAATCCAAATCGACTCTTACTGGAGTCTAACGCCTAAAGGAATGGCTCTTATTCTATAACGCGACTCGATGAAGGAGTCTCAACCTCAACGCCTAAGCTCACTCGTCGAGAAAACGTCCACTGCCTCCTCGGGGCGGGTGCGACGGCATAGGCGCGAAACAATCGCCATGCCCTGCAACTGCAGCTGTGGTCGATGATGCGGCGTCCTCCTCTGGCTCGGGATCTGGCTGTTGCTGTGGCGCGGGTGCAGGTGGCGCCTCTTCTGGGTCCTCCTCTGGCTCTGGGGCGTCCAAATCCAACACTGGATCGGGGCCCTGTCCATACAGTGCGGTCTCCATCTCTGCGATCCTTTCCGCAGCATAGGCGACGTACTCATGAGCATTCTCTAAATGCTTCTTCTCCTACTCAACCTGCTCGCGAGCCTTCTTCAACTCCTGGACTGTGTCATCGATCAGCTCCTCCTGAGCGGCGACGAATCAGGCTAAGTGAGTGACGGTAGCATCCTCATCTTCTATCGGCTTCCGCTGAGCTCTGCTGTCTCGGCGTGGGTGGTGACGGAATACTGTGCCTTCCAGCTCCCTGGAGTAAGTGCGAGCGATCTGCTGCATTGCTCGACGCGACACCTCTTGGATTCCCATATCAAAAGTAGAGCTCCTGGCGGTGAAGTGGAAAGGGCGGCTGAACTTCGTCTTCTCTCGGGCATACACCGTGATCCGGACGTCCCATCCTATGACCACTCCTGCCTGCACGAGTGTAGTCCCTCGGTAGAGCGGTCTCTCAAAACCTCCAAGAAACTGAAGCATACGCCACAACTCGGCGGCATAGCCTCCCTCGCGCTCGGCGTAGTTGTTCTTCATCATCATCTGTCAAAAGATGCTCACGTAAGAACGCAACATTTTAAAATCAATGTGGAAGACGAAAAGAACTCAGCAAGGGTATGAACAAGGAAGAAAGGGGTAAGTCGAGAATTCATTCATTATCTTGAAAAATTTTATCTATAGAAAATAGGTTTTATCCTCACTACGACCAATCTAACTATTGGTGAGCCTACAGTCAATATGGCTCTGATACCACCTCTGTCGGGACCCGAATTTGCAAATCCGGACCCTTTGTGTATTCAGCACTAGTCCAGGAACGCGCTAGTGCACACAGTCTTAACATTGGTAAATATCACAATCATACTCAACGAAATAATAAGATACTTTACCCACAAGATACAGCCAAACACCACAAAGGCGAGTGTTCGTAACAAAGTCTTTCGGAAACTTCTAACAGCACAAGTGGTCCTCTCCGGTGATTGCACACTAACCCTTCCCTTAGCGAAGGCGAAGTTTAGGCCAATCCACCGTTAGATGGGTACCTGGCCGCAGCCCCGGTACGCTCCCCCGTACAACTACACAAAAGGTATAGTTGACACCCCGAGGTCCCACAGGTACGTTATTAGCAACTTAATCAACTAGGTCCGTCCCATTACAGACATGTGGTTGCACGTTTGACTCAGTTCAAAGGCTTGCAAGGTTAAGTCCTTAGGGTGACCAGGGCAAGACTACCCGAAGAACCAAAACATCGTTTCCGGTGCCACAACTGGCCCACCCGATCATTCTTGCCACATGCCCCGGTCAAAATCTATTTATCAAACTCCAGTTGATTACCATGCACCACGTGCCATCAACAATCATAACACATGATACTTCTTATTTTCCCATCAACAATCAATATCTCATTAAGTCAATATTAGCTTTTTATTGTCCAAAGCATTTCACGTGGCAAGGCTAAGCATACTACGTCGGTCTAACTACCCATGTTGGAAATTTAATAATGTCCAACTAGTAATCCACAACTAGGGTGACAAGGGGCCATGGCACATATTTAATTAACTAAGGTGTCATACAGCAATTTGGCATTTATCTATTTTCCCATAATTAAGTAAAGCATTCTCTAGTTAAACTAGCATGCAATAAGTTAAATCAAAATAGGTTTCAAAATGGGATCAACATGGTCAAAGCATAACTTGCCTTCAAAGAGTACTTGTACTTGGTCCTGAGCTGGCTCCTGGGTCAACACTTCACCTTCGAAGCATTCGGGCACTTCAACGTCTACTCGTAAAGCGTGCAAATAGCAATAAATAAATAAACAGTAGACAAAAAGTGTCCAAACATCCAAATAAAGTTCATAAACAGAGAGAGCATAATTTATGAATTTTTAGAAGCTGGAATCGTCAAATTCGGAGTTAAAATGCAAAACTTATAACCGTTTAAAGTTTAAAGAAAACATTAATTAAATAAAAATAGAGAAATATTCATAATAAAAAATTAATTAAAATTCATATTTGAGTAGGTCTCATTTTTATGAAAATTTAGAAATTTGAATCACTCAAATCGGAGTTGAAACGCAAAAGTTATAATTGTTTGAAGTTTGAATCCATTTTTGAAATCAATAATTCGAATTTATAAATCATTTTCTTTTTCGGAAATTAATTTATTGCGTCAGCATGACACATGGACCAATCGGGAGCCACCACGTCGCCTCGGGTCCATGGACCCGGCGCACGGCGCGGCTCGGTCCACCGTGGACTCGGCCCACGGCGCATGTGTCACTGACATGCGGGACCCACACTGACGTCAGCGGTGACGTCAGCACGACTCGGCCGAGGACGGCTGACACGCGGGCCCCACCGTGACGTCAGCAGTGACGTCATGGTGAGGTTGGCTGACTCGTTGGCATGCGTGCCCCATGCTGACGTCACGCGTGATGTCAGCGGCGACCGCGCTGACCGCGACGGTCCAAGTACTAGACACGCGACACGATCTGGGCCGTTGATTTGAAAATCAACGGTCCAGATCAGATCTTTATCGGACGGTCAAGATCCTCTAACGTTTACAACGTGGCTAACCCTAGCCGTTCGATCTAGATCTAAAGGCTGGGATTGGATCTAGTACGGTGCGGTTAAGGCTACGTGGCGCGATCTAAACCGTTGGATCTAAATCCAACGGTTGGAAATAGATCTGAGGATTAGCACGTGGGATCTCACCGGGGGTGACGTGGACGATTCTGGGCCCTTGGATCTGGATCGGACGGTGGAGGGAGCTCAAACGACGGCGATGGCTTCACGACGGAGCTGGCTCACCGGAGACGAGGACGGCGACACTCCCGACGGCGTTTGGGCGCGATTCCGGCGAAGTGAAGGGTCCCCTCCGACGCGGCTTGTCCTTGCGGTTCCGGATCTGAGCTCAACGGCGGCGGAGGACGGCGATTAACCGCGGCGGAACTCCAAACCAACTACGGCGAGCTTGCGCGGGCAAACGGCGGCGGCTCAGGAAATGTTGTCTAGGGCTACGGGTGTGCATGGAAGTCGGCAACACGATGGCGGCGGCGGCGCATTAAATAGGCCCCTCGGCGTTCGTGAAAACCGTGGAAACCGATGCCCACACAGCTGCGGCGGCGGAATCCGAATTGGATTTGGATTGGGTGACGTGGCTCAACGTGAGCCGTTGGATCAAGATCAAACGGTATGGGGTTTGGGCTCGGGTCCGGCTCGGGCGACCTGGCTGGCTCGGTCGGGCTCGGGTTCGGCGACGTGGCTCAATCTGGGCCGTTCGATCTTGATCGGACGGTCGAGAGGGTTAGGGTTAGGTTGGGTTCGAGTCGGACTCGGACTTGAGTTAGAATCGGGCTCGGGTCGGGTCCGGGTCAGAGGAACAGTACAAACCGGTTAGGTTTTTTCAGCGATTAAATAATCAAATTAATGCCGAGAAATTCATTTAATTCATTAAAAATAGCAAAACACTCAGAAAAATTCCAGCAAAATTATAGAAAATATTTTGGAACATTTTGGACTCAAATAAAATATTTCCAACAAAACTTTATTTGCAAAATTAAATTCTTTAATTATTTAAAAAGGGGATAAATTCAAATAATTTCCAAATAAATCCAAATAAATTTCAGAAAATTCCAAAAATTCACCAAAGTGCCACATCTTAATTAAATTCATGAAACGCAAAAATTGGGGTGTTACAAGGACACGTGGACCAATCGGGAGCCGCCACATCGCCTTGGGTCCATGGACCTGGCGCACGGCACAGCTCGGTCCACCGTGGACCCGGCCCACGGGAACATGTCTCACTGACATGTGGACCCCTCGGGTGACTTCAACGTGACATCACCGCGCCTCGGCCACACGGTACTAACACGCAGGCCCCACCGTGACGTCAGCACGACGTCACGGGTGACGTCATGGAGACGTTGGGCCAGCCGCTGACATGCGAGCCCCTCGCTGACGTCACGCGCTGACGTCAGCGGCGACCGGGCTTGACCGCGCTGACCGCGCCCATCCAACTCTCGGACACGTGGCACAATCTGGGTTGTTGATTTGAAAATCAACGGTCCAGATCAGATCTAACCTCACGCGTTTGGAAATAACACGGTTGATCTGGACCGTTCGATCTTGATCGAACGGTCGAGATCCGATCGGGTTTCACCACGTCTCTGGGGGTGACGTGGCTTGACCCGGCGCGCGACACGTGGCTCAAACTACGCCGTTCGATCTCGATCAAACGGCTGGGGTTGCATCTAACGCTTTAACGTGGGTTAACCCTAACCGTACGATCTAGATCTAACGGTTGAGATCTACCCAAGCACGGTGCGGTTATGGCTACGTGGCTTGATCTAAACCGTTGGATCTAGATCCAACGGTTGAAAACAAATCTAAAAACTAAAACGTGGAAATTTCACCTTCAGGCGACGTGGACGAATCCGGGCCTTTGGATCTTGATCGGACGGTGCACAAAGCTCGCGAGGTCGGCGATGTCCACGGCGGAGCTGGCTGGCCGGAGACGAAGACGACGACCACCCGAATGGCGTTGCGGGCACGCTCCGGCGAAGTGGATGGTACCCCCCGATGCGGCTCGACGCGGCGGTTCCGGATCTGGGCTCGGTGACGGCGGTGGACGGCGGGCGACGGCGGAAACAACGGAGAACCGCAGCGGAACCCTAATCCAACTACGACGAGCTCTAGCGAGTGAACGGCGGTGGCTCAGGCGCGAAAATCTAGGGCTACGGGTGCGCACGGAAGAGGGCTACACGACAGGGGTGGCGGCGCATTAAATAGGGCCCTCGATGTCCGTGAAAACCGCGGAAACCGAGGTCCACCCGGCTGTGGCGGTGGAATCCGAATTGGATTCGGATTGGGCGACGTGGCGCAACGGTGGCCGTTGGATCTCGATCCAACAGTTACGCGGTTAGGGCTCAAGCGCGATGCGGTTGGACCGAACCGCGTGGCCCGGCTGGCTCGGGTCGGACTCGAACTTGGGTCTGACTCGGGCCCGGTCGCATGAACAGTAAAACCCACTCAGCGATTAAATATTCAAAATAATTTCTAGAAATTCAAATATTTCGAGAAAAATAGCAAAATAATCAGAAAAAATTCCAGAAAAATTCTGAAAAATACTTTGAGACATTTTGGACTCAAATAAAATATTTCCAAAAAAATTTTATTTATAAATTTTAATTCTTTAATTAATTTAAAAGGGAATAAATTCAAATTCATTCCAAATAAATCCAAATAAATTCCAGAAAATTCCAAAAATTCACCAAAGTGCAAAATGACATTTAAATCCATGAAAAGCAAAAAAATTGGGGTGTTACAAACCTCCCCCCTTAACAGAATCTCGTCCCCGAGATTTAGGACTGCCTAAGGAATAGGTTTGGAAACTCCTTCTTCAAATCCTCCTTGCGCTCCCAAGTCGCTTCACTCTCTGCATGGTTGCTCCACTGGATTCTGGAAAAACGGGTTGACTTATTTATTGTTTCTCGATCCATGGCGTCCAGAATCCTCACGGGGTGCTCCTTGTAGGTCAGATCCTCTTGCAGTTCTATCGACTCTATCGGTGTTTGCTCGTCCAGTACTCGAAGGCACTTCTTCAGTTGCGACACATGGAACACATCGTACACTCCCGCTAATGATTGTGGCAACTCCAACTGGTAAGCAACTTCGCCCCTACGGCTCAATATCTTAAATGGCCCAACATAATGCGGTGCAAGTTTCCCTATGGCATGGAATATCTTGACTCCCTTGAGAGGTGTAACCCGGAGATATACGAAATCTTTCGGTTCAAAACTCAGGTCCCGGCGGCGATTATCGCCGTAGCTCTTTTGTCTTGATTGGGCTACCACCAATCTTTCTCTGATCATGGCAATCTGCTCTTCAGCTTTTTGAAGAATGTCTGGTCCGAAGACACGGCATTCGCCTGTCTCATTCCAGTTCAATGGCGTCCGGCAAGGTCGACCATACAATGCCTCAAAAGGTGACATTTGTAGACTGGCCTGATAACTATTGTTGTAGCTGAACTCAGCATACGGCAGACTTTTATCCCAAGAGGTAGCATAAGCTAATGCACAAGCTCTTAACATGTCCTCTAAAATCTGATTAACTCTTTCGGTCTGTCCATCCGTCTACGGATGATATGCTGTACTGAAGTTCAAACGGGTCCCCATGGCTTCATGCAGCTTATTCCAGAATCTCGAGGTAAATTGGGTACCTCTATTCGATACAATCTTCTTTGGTACTCCGTGCAAACAGACGATCCTGGTCATATACAACTCCGCTAATTTATCTCCCGAGTATGTGGTCTTTATAGGGATAAAATGAGCGACCTTGTGTAACACCCCAATTTTTGCTTTTCATGAATTTAAATGTCATTTTGCACTTTTGTGAATTTTTGGAATTTTTTGGAATTTATTTGGATTTAATTTGAATTTATTCCCTTTTGAAATAATTAAAGAATTAAAAGTTTCAAATAAAATTTTGTTAGAAATATTTTATTTTGAGTCCAAAATGTCTCAAAGTATTTTCCAGAATTTTTCTGGAATTTTTCTAAGTATTTTGCTATTTTTCTTGAATTAAATGAATTTCTGGGAATTAATTTCAATATTTAATCGCTGGGAAATCCAACTCGGGTCTAGTACTGTTCCTCCGACCCGAGCCGGACCCGAGTCAGACTCGAACCCGACCGGGCCGCGTTTGAGTCCAACCCGAGTCCAACCTAACCCTAACCACGTGACCGTTGGATCGAGATCCAACGGCCACGATTGCGCCATGTCACCCGAGCCCGAGTCCGACCGAGCCAGCCAAGTCACCCGAGCCCAAACCCCGCGATCGTTGGATCTTGATCCAACGGCCCACGTTGCGCCACGTCATCGTCGTCTCCGAGCCCGACTCGGACACGAACTGCGCCGCCGCTCCGCCCCGGGTTCGTTAGGGTTCCGCGAATTTCACGCACGCCGAGGCGGTATTTAAGACCTTGACCCCGGCGCCGTGTTCTCCGTTTGCTTGCGCATATTTTGGCCCAACTCACACCACTCAAGCCGCCGCCACGCCCGCGCAATCGCTCGCCGTAGTTGGATTAGGGCTTCGCCTCGGTTTCTTACGTGTGCCGTCGCCATTAAGCCGTTTCCACCGTGTTGGAGCCCAGATCTGGAACCGCAAGGACCGGGCGCGTCGAACCGCACCATCCACTTCGCCGGAGCAGCCCCAGAGCGCCGTCGCGTTGGTCGTCTTCCCCAGCCCTGGTGAACCAGCGTCGTCGCGTCACCATCGTCGCCTCCGAAGCACGCCAGCCGTCCGATCAAGATCAAGCGGCGACGGTGAGTCCACGCGTTTCCTAAACCCGTAGAAACCAGATTAGATCTAGACCGTTGGATCAAGATCCAACGACCCACGTGCGTCCACGTCACCGTGCGAATCCCACGTTACGGTGATTAGATCTATTTTCAGCCGTTGGATCTAGATCCAACGCTCACGATTGAGCCACGTAGGCGTAACCGCACCGTGCACGGATAGATCCCAGCCGTTCGATCGAAATCAAATGGCGTAGATAGCACCACGCATCAAGACCCGGGTCATGCCACGCTACCCACGGTGAGGTGAAACCCGATCGGATCTGGACCGTCCGATCCAAATCGAACGGCCTAGATCAGCCACGTTGCCCACAACGTGCGCGATCCAGATCTAATCTAGACCGTTGAATTTCAATCCAACGGCTCAGATAGTGCCACGTGCACGGGAGCCGAACCGGCGTGTCCGCGTGGGCGTGAGCGTGGGTCGCTGACAGGGCGGGCCCGCCTGTCAGTGGCACCGGTCCGGTGGACCAGGGCCACCGTGGACCGGCCAGGCGCTGCGGACGGGCCAGGCATCGGCCGACGCGTCGACGTGGCCGCTCCAGAGGGCGCCACGTGGCATGGTGACGTCATGCTGACGTCATCGGGGGGGGGGGGTTCGGCCGGTGCTAACGTCAGCAGGCCGACGTGGACTAATGAGGTGCTGACACGTGTCATGCTGACGCAATAAATCATTTTTCGAAAAAGAAATTATTTATTTAATTCGGTTTATTGATTTTAAATATAGTTTCAAACTTCAAACGCTTATAACTTTTGCGTTTCAACTCCGAATTGGGTGATTCAAATTTCTAAATTTTTATAAAATTGAGATCTATCTAATGGTGAATTTTATTAATTTTTGGACCAAAGTTTTTCTCTGTAATATTATTTAATTGATTATTTAAACTTTAAACGCTTGTAACTTTTGCGTTTTAACTCCGATTTTGACGATTCAAATTCCTAAAAATTCATAAAATTATGCTCTCTCTATTTATGGGCTTTATTTGAGAGTTTGGACACTTTTTGGTCTACTGTATATTTATTTATTGCTATTTGCATGCTTTGCGAGTAGACGTTGAAGTACCCGAAGGCTTCGAAGGTGAAATGTTGACCCAGGAGCCAGCTCAAGACCAAGATCAAGTACTCTTTGTAGGCAAGTTGTGCTTTGATCATGTTGAGCCCATTCTTTTGAAATTATGTTGTTTGAAAGTATTGCATGCTAATTTAATTAGAACTTATGTTGATTAATTCTGGGATTAGTTAAATACCTAATTGTTGTATGACACCTTGATGTATATATAATTGTACGCCATGAACCCTTGTCACCCTAGTTGTGGATTAATTAAGTTGGACATTATTAACCAGCCAACATGGCTAAGTAGACCGTTGTAGTATATTGCTTAGACCTGCCACGTAGTCACAACATGATTTTGGATAATTACATGTTAACATTGACTTAATGACATATGGAACATGTTTTTGAGAAGTGTCATGTGTTATTGATGTTGTTATCGATGGCACGTGGTGCATGGTAATCAACTGGGGTTTGATAAATAGATTTAGACCGGGGCATGTGGCAAGGATGATATGTTGGGCCATGATTGGTACCGGGGAAGTTGATTTGGTTCTTCGGGTAGTCTTGCCCTGGTCACCCTAAGGACTTAACCTTGCAAGCCTTTGAACTGAGTCAAACGTGCAACCACATGCCTGTAATGGGATGGACCTAGTTGATTAAGTTGCTAATAACGTACCTGTGGGACCTCAGGGTGTCAACTATACCTTTTGTGTAGTTGTACGGGGGAGCGTACCGGGGCTGCGGTCAGGTACCTATCTAACGGTTGATTGGCCTAGACTTCGCCTTTGCTGAGGGAAGGGTTAGTGTGCAACAACCGGGGAGGCCCACTTGTGCTGTTAGAAGTTTCCGAAATACTTTGTTATGGACACTCGCCTTTGTGGTGTTTGGCTGTATCTTGTGGGTAAAGTGCATAACCTTTGTAGAGTGTAAAATCTATTCGAATAGCCATGTCCGCGGCATTGGACACTGCTCGGGAATTACAGTCAAGGGTTAGACTTTCATGAAAACAACTTGGACTTGGAAAGTTTGGTTGGGTTTAATGATGATGTTGATGGAAATGTGGATTAGGAAAAGGGAAGGTGTTTATTTAACTCCTGGAAAAGTTATTGATAATATATTGTTTCTATTGCTTTCGAATCTACTTATGTTACTTGTTAAATGCTGTTTATTGCAAATGAACCCTGAAACATCCCTTGTACTAAGCCCTGCATGTAGAACATTAGTTTGCATTCTGTGCATGACTTGCTGAGTACTAAGTACTCACCCTTGCCACAATACAACCTCAGTTGAGGAAGAATCAACGCCAGCACTGGAGGAGGAGTTCCAGGAGGAGCCGACAAACTAGGGGAGAAGCCCAGTCAGTTGCCTGTGGTATACTGGATGGCGCCACGAAGTTATCTTATTTTTCCACTGCTGTTATTTCTCTTTTAATAAGTTTTCGCCCTGCGAGGCGTATGTTTGTAACTTGACCTTAAGGTCGAGCAACCAGTTTGGTTAACTAATTAAAGTACTTTATTACTATCGTTGTGTATGATTGTGATATTTACCAATATTGAGACTGTGTGCACTAGCGTGATCCTGTACTAGTGCTGAATACACAGAGGGTCCGGATTTGCAAATTCAGGTCCCGACACCTTGGTCAAGCGGTCTACTATAACCCATATGGAGTCATATCCTCCTTGAGTCTTCGGCAAACTGGTAATGAAGTCCATTCCGATTTCCTCCCACTTCCACTCGGGAATCTTCAGCGGCTGCAGCAATCCTGCCGGCCTCTGATGCATTGCTTTAACTCTCTGGCATATGTCGTACAATGCAACATGCTCGGCGACTTCCCGCTTCATGCTTGGCCACCAGAATCTTTCCTTCAGGTCTTGGTACATCTTGGCACTTCGTAGGTGAATGGAATACTTGGAGTCATGAGCTTCCTCCAGAATCAACTGCTTCAGCTCCTTTTTGTTCGGCACACAAGATGCGGTCCTTCATCCACAATGTGCCTTGCTCGTCCAGCTTGAAGCCTTTTGCCTTGCCTTCATCCATCTTGGACTTAATCCTGCGGATCTTGTCATCATCCTTCTGTCCTCCTCTGATCTGATCCTCCAGAATAGGCTTTACTTCCAATGCGGCCAAGAATCCCTCGTGTACTACCTCAATCTGCATCTTTTGAAACTCCTTGCATAGCTCGTCCTAACCCATGGCTATTAACATATTCACGGTATGGCTCTTCCGACTCAAGGCGTCAGCCACCACGTTAGCCTTTCCGGGATGGTAATGGATTCCCACATTGTAATCCTTGATCAACTCTAACCATCTCCTCTGCCTCATATTCAAATTCGATTGGGTGAAGATGTATTTAAGACTCTTATGGTCCGTATACACTTCGCATCTATTTCCAATCAAGTAGTGTCGCCACAACTTCAAGGCAAGCACTACAGCTGCTAGCTCTAAGTCATGCGTCAAATAATTCTCCTCATGCGGTCTCAACTGTCTTGACGCATATGCAACAACCTTTCGGTTTTGCATCAACACGCATTCAAGTCCTTGGCGCGATGCATCACAATAAATATCGAAGCTTTGATTGACGTCCGGTAGAACAAACATCGGGGCTGATGTCAATCGTTTCTTCAGCTCTTGAAAACCTTTTTCGCACTCCAGCATCTATGTAAACTTCTTCTCCTTTTTCAACAATTGCGTAAGAGGTCTCGCAATTGTCGAAAAGCTTTCAATGAAGCGGCGGTAGTAACCTGCCATCCTAAGAAAACTCTGAATCTGGGTCACCGTCTTCGGCTGTTCCCAATGTAACACAGCTTCTACTTTGCTTGGATCAACAGCGACTCCTTCTGCGGTCATCACGTGTCCAAGAAACTCCACCTTGTCTTTCAAAAAATCACACTTAATGAACTTGGCGAAGAGTTGCTGTTCTCTCAGCTTCTCCAAAACTCGCCTCAAGTGCTCTGCATGTTCATCATTTGTCTTGGAGTAGACTAGGATGTCATCTATGAACACAACAACAAACTTATCCAGGTATTCCATAAAAACCTTGTTCATCATATTCGTGAAGTAAGCTGGCGCATTCGTCAGACCAAAGGACATAACTGTAAACTCGTAATGTCCGTATCTTGACGAGAATGCGGTCTTCGGAATGTCCTCTGATCGGATCTTCAACTAGTGATATCCTGACCTCAAATCAATCTTGGAGAAAACTCCGGCTCCTCTCAACTGGTCAAACAGATCATCGATCCTGGGTAGCGGGTACTTGTTCTTCACGGTGACTTCATTGAGTGCACGGTAATCAATGCATATCCTGAAACTCCCGTCCTTCTTCTTGACGAACAGAACTGGCACTCCCCACGGCGACGAACTCGGTCTAATGAATCCTTTTTCTATCAGCTCCTCAAGCTGCTTCTTCATCTCTACTAACTCCTCGGTTGACATCCGATAGGGTCTCTTGGCTATCGGTGTTGTACCAGGTACTAACTCAATCACAAATTCTATGTCTCTGTCTGGTGGCATTCCAGGCAAATCTTCAGGAAAGACATCAGGATACTCATTCACCACTGAAACATCTTCTATGCTGATTGCCTTCGTGTTGTTGACCATCGGTTGTCCATCTCGAACGGCGGTACGCACAAAGTGGAATAGACTAAAAAAAAGTGCTTCTATGCATTTTTTTAAAGTTGCATAAATATTAAATTATGAATGAAGGTTAGACAATAATTACTTATCTTTTCTCTTGCTTCAAAATTTGTGCAACTTGTATTGAGATGAAAAACATAGAAACGCTACTAAAAAATTATAGGAAAAATCCTTTGGAAATGTCCAACTATATAAGCGGGGAAACTGGCAAGTAGTAGCTACTATATATTTATCACTTTTCTGGTCTGGCAAATGAGGAGCGTAGAAACACACGTTCAACATGTCCATGTCACCCGAAGTCTGGAACTGATCCTCACCAAATCGTGGTAATTACTTTCCATGTTCATAACTTTATCCATTAGAGCATCTCCAAGAGAGACTTTAAATATGGTTCTAATTTAAATTATAGGGCTTTTGGAGAAAAGATTAACTCTAGCAAGGACCCTAAATTGTTAAAATTTAGCAAATTGTTTTAGGGCCCATAGGAGAGTAGCTATATTTAGCAACTCTGTGATTGAGCCCTATCTTCGTTAGGTTTTAGAGTCTAATTACTGGAGTGAATATTTCATTAGAACCCTAAATCTAATTAGTTAGAGTCCTAAATTAAAATTTAAAACTTATTTTTAGGATTCTCTTTTGGAGATGCTCTTAGAAAGTTAAAGGATGCACAAGCTGTATCACTTGTCACATTGACAACATGAAACCAACATTTGCGGGCATGGAACACCATATATTTTTCGTGAGAGGACAAATGTAGAAATGCCACCGATAGTAATCCACATGTTTCTATTGCGATTTCTGATTGGGCGACTCCCCCATTTTGCAACAGTACGATATATCACAGCTTGTGCTAAGATTTTGTGATGGAATGATTTCCACATTTACAAACACGGCGCTTATATATATATGCACTTGTGCAGGATATCTTATATTTGGAAGGTGCATTTATATATTATTTGAAAGTTACGTAAATATTAAAGATCAAATTTATCGTATCAATTAGCGTTAGGGATACACGAGAAAAGTTTGGTACCAACTTATAGAATTTATTTCCGAGAAAGAAACAGAGGGAAGCAATGTCTGACCCCACTGACCAGCGTAACCGCGTTTTCCAAGCCCTACAACAACAGGAGCAGCGGAGACGAGTATTTCCGCGACAACAGCACCCGCCGCAGCCGCAAGTTGCCATGCAGCACCCGCAGGCGCCGCAGAAGCTCTCGGAGCGCGCACCGCCGCCGCCGCCGCAGGGATTCGGCGGCGGGGCGCTAATGCCGCATATGCAGGGGGCCCGCGGGCTCCCGGCGCAGGGGGCGGCGGCGGCGGAGAGGGCGCGCGCGGCTGAGCAGATGGCGTTCGAGGACGTGTGGAAGGCCAGCAACCCGGACTTCAAGACGCCCTTCGCCTCCGTCGAGGACGCCGTCAGCAGGTGCGTTGGTTTGTACCACATCGATCTCCTCTCCTCCTCCGTCGTCGTCGTCGTCACGTTATGCGTCTAGTCCGTCTTGCTCTCGTGGTTCTTGGATTTTTGTGCACGTTTTTCACGGTTCTTTCTTGCCTGGATCTTGCGTTGATCTTACTAGGAGTTCTGGGATAAGTTCGTCGTCACGATGAACGCGACGATCGATTTGTTCGACCCATTTGATATTATGACTTGAAAAATTGTGTTCCGAATAGATTTGATGCAGCAAATTTGATCTTTCGTGGAGACCATATGATTCTTTATCATGTATGGTATTGTTTGAACATACATTGCAACAGATTTGATGGCAGGTGTGCTGCAACCTGCTACGAAATTAAATCCGTCCATGAACAAAACGAAACCAAGCATATTCTTTAAAAGAATTATAAGCAGACATTGAGGAGTTCGCTGAATAATTCTGAATAATTTGGGTTTTATTTCCCTATGATAAACAGGGAAAAGAGTCGACAGTGAACTGCTTGATTTCCCTTTCGAGACGTGCTTCTATTTATGCTTTTATTTTAAAAATTGTACAAATATTAAAACATAAATAAAGAGTATATACAGATTACTTACCTTTTTTTATTTTAAGATTTGTGTAACTTGTATTGAGACGAAAAACATAGAAGCATTGTTCTTTTCTTTTTCATGTTTTCTGGCAGAATGTTTAGAGATGTGATTCTTACCTGATAGAATCGTAGCGAAATTTTTACCTCTATATTTTGTTGGAGTGTGATGTAATGTCTGAATGGGTGTACTGATTCTTAATCAAAAAGATATATATATATATATATATATATATATATATATATATATATATATTACAACACATTTGGATATTAGGATCAACCTTTGATAATATAATTTTTGTAACCCTGCACCTTGGCAGATATGAATTTCTGAAACCAGTATTTCAGCAGATGAAACCTCTATCTCGAGAACCGAGCGCTTGCTTGGTTGGCTCGTGTGCCACGTGCGCGTACGGCCGGCTCGGGTTGGACACTTCTCGGCACGGATGCTCTTGAGTGTATGAATGTGTGTTTGTAGTTTAACGGTTGTCTTTCTTTAATGAATGCTAGTGTTTTGGCTAAAATTTTTTTTTTAAAAAAAAAACTTGTGCTATCTGTGTTAGAACATGCTGTTGTTCTACTCTGACCAAAATGTGTTAGAACATGCTGTTGTTCTACTCTGACCAAAACGGTCCATCTTTTTGTTGTTAATTTCGACGCGTTAGATATTGTCGAAGACACTGCATTACTGATCTATGGTTGGCATTAGAGGCTTAGGGTGCTTGCGTTTCGTGCATACCCCTTTTCATCAATCATGACCATAAGTAATTCTAGGATTAATATGTGTACATGTGCTATGCAGGACTTAAAAAATGTCTGAGATGTTGCAATCTTTTTACCGATCTTTCTATTCTGCCCATTACTTTGCAATTGCTTGGATTCTGAACTCAGTGTTAACAGATAAGAGATTCTGCACACAAAGGATAAGATAGTTGTAGTTCAGTTAATATCTTTCTGATGTAATCTCTGAGTTTTGTTCTTTGAATTAAGTCTGTCGCCAGATTGTAGTATCTGACACTACTACAAAACAGCAGCATATTGGTTATGTCTATTTGTGGCGGTTTTTTTGGAACCGCCACAAATAGAACTATCAGTGGCGGTTTTTTAATACAAAATGACGGGAAGACTATCAGTGGCAGTTGTAGTTCAGTTAATATCTTTTTAATGACTTATCTGTGGCGGTTTTGTTTAGAACCGCCACAAAAAATCCCAAGACTAAGTGTTCAATTTTACCATGACATGGGTGCTCCAAATTTCAAGTGTTCATGGTAAAATTGAACACAATTGAAATTTGGAGCATCTATGTCATGGTAAAATTGAACACTTGGTTGAAATTTGAAGCATCCATGTCATGGTAAATTTGAACACTTGGTTGAAATTTGGAACATCCATGTCATAGTAAATTCGGAGTATAAGAATACTAAAATTAGTGTTTGGGTGCTTTGTGAGGTTAAGAGGAGGGGGACGCGTTATATTTCAAATGCTATCATACTGACACTACGGTACTAGATCATGTAAGAACTTTGAAGTTAAGCTTGCTCGGGTGAGAGTAGTACTAGGATGGGTGACCTCTTGGGAAGTGCTCGTATTTGCATTAAAATCAGCTACAGAACTCATTAGTTAAGCGTGCTTAAGCAAGAGTAGTATTAACTAGGATGGGTGAGAGTGACTCCCAGAGGGAAAATCTCTTCGTTTTGTGTTAAAACTACCAAAATATTAAATCTTGGGACTATTTGTGGCGGTTTTTCTTCAGAACCGCCACAAATAATGCATTATCAGTGGCGGTGTCAGTGGCGGTTTTTCTTTGGAACCACCACTGATACTGCTATCAGTGGCACTATATCAGTGACAGTTCAAAAACCGCCACTGATGTGCATTTTTCTAGTAGTGGACAACACAAATTTATTACCTCTAGAGATTGTAATCTAATCTTGTAATTCTATCTCTTATTGAATATATATATATATATATATAATTAAAGACTAGGAGACCAATTGGCTTCCTGTGCACTGCATATCAATTTTCTTCACATGGTATCAGAGCCAATCTGGTAATCATGGCATCAAATTCAGCATCTACCACTGCCAACAACACATCTCTTGCACCAACAATAACGACGCAGACATCAGCCAGAGTCCTGCTAACTCCCTCATTCAGCCACTTCATCAACGTCAACAAGCTTATCAAGAAAATTATCTCCTGTGGAAGGCACAAATCGTGCCATATCTATGTGATCAGAATCTTCTGGGCTATGTGGATGGAACCATTCAACCACCGGCAACACATATTGTGGAGACCATTGAAGGTGGTGTGCAGCGGGTGCCCAATCCAGCTTATGCACAATGGTGTCAACAAGACCAACTTGTCTTGAGCGCCGTACTTTCCTCACTAAGTGAAGGAATTCTTGATCATGTCCTCTTCATGACTACATCTCTTGCAGTTTGGCATGCACTAGAATAACTGTTCAGTTCTAGGTCGCGAGCAAGGATGATGCAAATCAGGATGCAACTTGCCAATATTCGGAATGGCAAGTCTAGCATCATTGAATATTTCTTAAAGGCCAAATCATTGGCTGACACCATAGCATCCATTGGACATCCTCTTGATGAAGATGAAATTGCTACTTATATGCTTGCGTGGCTTGGATCCAAATATGATTCCTTGGTGATATCAATGACAACCCACACTGAAGCAGTCACCCTCAGTGATTTGTATGCCCCTATGATGGGTTTTGAGCTGCGCATTGAGAGAAACAATGCCATCTTGGGTGCATAGTCCGGGAAAAGTGTGTCCTATGATGCACCAAAGACAAGGGGAACACTATTTAACTCCAATCGCAACAGTCGTAGTGGTGGTCGTGGTAATGGTGGGCAAACATGGAAAGCATCAAACCAATCTGGTGGTAGCAACAATAGCTATAACAACAACAACAGCTACAACAACAAGCCTACATGCCAGGTCTGCGGCAAGCGCGGCCATGATGCACTCAAGTGCTATCATCGATTTGACCACAGCTATTATTCTGAAGATACAAGGGTTGCAGCAGCTGCAAGCTCCTCATATAATATTGATATAAACTGATACATTGATTCAGGTGACACTGATTACTTGACCAATGACTTGGACAGACTGTCAATTAAGGAGAGATACAAGGGCAATGATCAAGTCCATGTGGTCAATGGTTCAGGTTTGCCAATCTCATATATTGGATAGTCATGCATTGCTGGTTCATCTCATTCTTTGCATCTTAAAAATATTCTTCATGTGCCTAGCATAACCAAAAATCTTCTCTCAGCTTACTAGCTTGTAACTGATAATAATGCAATCCTTGAACTTCAACCAACCTTTTTTTGTCTAAAGGACCAAGCCACGAGGACAGTTATTCTGGAAGGACAATATAGATTGGGACTCTATCGATCCCCTCCCTGGTGCATGTCTCATTCCTGCTCGTGATCATGTGTCTTCCACTCATGATCACTCTTCAATAAAGAGACAACACCACTCCTATGCCGTGATTGGGGAGGCGAATACCAGAGCTTGCATCGACACCTTATCCTATGGCATAGGTCATCGTGTGTCATGTCCTCACACACACCAACAAAATGGCCTTGTTGAGAGAAAGCACCACCATATTGTCGAAATGGGGCTTGCTCTCCTTGCTCAAGCTTCTATGCCAATGCATTTCTGGGATGGGGCCTTCCTCACAGCATGTCATCTCATCAATCGCGTTCCCACTCGAGTCCTTGATGGAGTATCTCCTCTTGCATGAGATTACACCATGCTTCGGGTGTTTGGCTGTGCTAGCTGGCCTAATTTGCACCCTTATAACACTCCCAAGCTTTCTTTTCGTTCTCAGCAATGTCTATTCCTTGGATACAGCAGTATGAATAAGGGCCACAAGTGCTTAGATCGATCCACTAGATGCATATACTTATCAGGTGATGTCACATTTGATGAGTTTGTGTTTCTCTTTTCACATGTTCACACTCAGCATGCAGCCATTCCTTCAGATCATACCTCTATCCCTTTACCTTCTATATCTATCCCAGCCTTGCATGAATTAGCAATACTTGATACTCCAAGCACTGATGATCAACTGCCTACTGAAAATATTACTTCTTTAGAAGATTTTCTTGTTTTAGGTGACTCATCACCATTTATTGCTTTTGATTCAAGGGGGTCATAGCAGCAAGTAGTAGTTCACCAGTCAGATCAAGTGTGTCGACCTAGAACACGGCAACAAAACAATATTTCCAGGCCCAGGGAATTTTGTGATGGCACTGTCCGATATCCCCTCAATCGATGTGGCTTCATGATCATCACTGAAACTAAACCAATATCCCACCATGAAGCAATGAAGAGTCGTCCCAAGTGGAAAGCAGCAATGGAAATAGAATATCAAGCCCTTATGAGAAATGGGACATGGCAATTGGTTCCTTCTGATAAAGGTCAAAACATTGTTGGGTGCAAATGGATATTTAAGCTCAAACACAAGGTTGATGGCTCCATTAATAGGTACAAGGCACGACTTGTCGCAAAGGGGTTTAAATAGCACTGTGGGATAGATTATGATGATACCTTTAGCCTTGTGGTTAAACCTGCAACAATTTGACTTGTATTGTCTATAGCAGTTTCTGAAGGGTGGTCTTTATGGCAAATTAATATTCAGAATGAGTATTGAAGAAGGAAGTATGTATGTGTCAACTGCCTGGTTATGAGGACAGTCGATATCCAAATTATGTTTGCAAACTTGAAAAAGCTCAATATGGCTTAAAACAAGCACCTAGAGCCTAGTTTTCACGTCTCAGTTTGAAGTTACAAGAATTGGGTTTCATAGCCTCAAAGGCTGATACTTCTTTGTTCATCTTCAAAAAGGCTAGAGTAACAATTTTTGTCTTGATTTATGTAGATGATATAATCATCACCAGCTCATCTAAAGGTGCTACTAACCAACTGATAAGGCAGATCTCTGTTGATTTTGCTGTCAAGGACTTGGGCTCCTTGCATTATTTCCTTGGTATGGAAGCCTCAAAGAGAGATGGACTTATTCTTTCACAGCAAAAGTACATCTCTGATATGCTGAAAAAGGGGAATATGGAACATTATAAGCCATCCGAGACACCCATGGTAAGTTCTGAAAATTTTTCCAAGGAAACAGGTAGGCTGTTGTCAGAAGATTAGGCAGCTTGTACAGAAGAATGGTGAGAGCTCTCCAATATGTTACTTTGACAAGGCCTGATATTTCCTACTCAGTAAACAAAGTTTGTCAATACTTACAATCACCCAATGATAAGCATTGGGCGGCAGTAAAAAGAATATTGAGGTTTCTCAAAGGAACTGTCAATTTTGTGTTGCATATTCCGAAGGAAAAGACACATTTTTTAGTGCTTTTTCAGACGTTGACTGGGTTGGCTGCTTGGATGATTGGTGTTCTACTGGTGGCTTTGCAGTTTTTCTTGGTCCAAACCTGATATCTTGGAGTGCTAGGAAACAGCCAATAGTCTCAGGATTGAGCACCGAGACGGAGTACAAAGCAATTGCTAATGTTACTAGAGAATTGATATGCTTCAATTCGTATTAAAGGAACTCGGAGTTTTTCAGTTCAGACCACCTTAGTTATGGTGTGACAATCTTGGTGTAACCTATTTAACAGCTAATCCGGTGTTTTATGCACGTGCAAAACATGTGGAGATGGATTTTCATTTCATGCGAGAAAGGGTTGCTGTTGGTGCACTGCAGGTACGATTCATCTCTTCACAAGATCAGGTGGCAGATATCTTCACGAGCCCCTGCCACGGGTATCATTCTTCAGACTATACCACAATCTCAATCTTCTTGATACAAGTTGAGATTGAGGGAGTGTGTTAACAGATAAGAAATTCTGTACACCAAGGATAAGATGGTTATAGTTTAGTTAATATCTTTCTGTTGTAATCTCTGAAGTTTTGTTCTCTCAAGTCTGTCACCGGCAACACAAATTTATTGCGGCTAGAGATTGTAATCTAACCTTGTAATTCTATCTCTTACTGAATATATAAAGACTAGGAGACCGATTGGCTCCTTGCGCCCTGCATATATCAGTTTTCTTCACACAAACTACTAACAATGCTGTTCGTCTGATGGGCCAGGCTGCTTCCGTACCATGTCTTCGCGGAGTACGAAGAGGACGACTTCTTTGACGTCGACGGCGCCGGCATCAACAACGGCGGCGACGCCACGGCAACGGAGAAGTCATTCGTGCAGAAGTGGAACGACGACATGGACGCCTTGGCGTCGAAGATGGCCGTGGAGTTCGAGAAGCACGTGGTGTCCTTCAACGTCATCACCCGGCAGCGCGCCGAGGGCGTCGACCGCGGCGAGGAGCAGCTCATGCTGGAGCGCGCGCTGAAAGACCACGAGCGCTGGCAGTTGGACCGCGTGCGCGCGGCCGTCCTGCAGGAGCAGCGGGAGCAGGAGGCCGCGCGCGCGCGACTGGCGCTCGCGCAGGCGCAGGCCGCCAGCGCGTGGCCGCTGGTGCAGCCCGCCGCGTGGCATCAAGCGCTCGCGGCGGCCCCGAGCGGCGAGGGGATCTCCGGCGCCGGGCAGATGGCGGCGCCTACCGTGGTGATGCTGCCGCAGCAGGAGGCGGCCAGCGCGTGGCAGCTGCAGCAGCTGGGCATGTGGCAGACGTTCGTGGCGCCGCACGGCGAGGTCAGCTCGAGCGGGCAGGCGGCGACGACCGCGCTGCAGCAGCAGGCGCAGGGGCAGACGACGAGCGGCGCGGCGGCCGCCGGGATGGTGCAACAGCAATCGTGGTGGGGGGGCAGTGCTCAGCGGAGGGAGTAAGTAGTAGGGGTTTCTTATCTGTTAGACGTTGGCAGTGCTTTGTGATTCGTGCGAACCCCAGTATTGCGACTTGCTTGCCCGTCGGCTCAGTATGATACATATATACATTTGTCGTAATATTGTGCATGTGAACTTGCTTGGAAAGAACACCAAACATTCGGCTTTCCAAAGCTTGTTATGCCCTTGCTTAGTTATGTTGCACAAGTAATTGGTATTATTACTCGTCGTAATTGTCTTTTTCGTATCGCACACACGTGAATTGAGTTTGTTTTTAAATTTTACATGGATAGAACCATGCACTTATCCATATCTAACATTTTTAAAAAAATTGTTCTAAAACTTGCACGAGCACTTTGCTCATCTTCATCTGTTTTTCGAAAAGTGCTCATGTTCATCTAATACATGTTCTGGGGTATTAACAGGACGCTCGTCTGTTTCTCCTAAAGCGCTCATTTAGTTATTTCCATCCAACACTTGTTCTGTGATACTTGACAGAACACTTTTCGTCTGCCTTTTTCACGGAAGTGTTCATTTTCATCCAATACATGTTCTGGTATTCAACAAAACACTCGTCTAAAAAGTGTGGCACGTCCAAGGTTAGGCTTCAACCAAACACCCCCCTAAATTGCTGTAGATACAACCTTGGAAGATCAACTCTGGATCAGAAGTACAGCATAAACTCGAAGAAACGGTTCAGCCCCACTATGAGTTATCATCCATATTAGCCTTTGACTGACCATTACAGGTTACAACAAGCACAAATCAGTACAACCTGATAGGGTTCCTAGCACAAGTACAAGAGTACACTGATAATACGACATGAACTGGAGATTGGCAACGCAACATCATTCACAGATCACCTCAAGTGAGAATCAATCAACTCAAGTTGTGACTCACCCAACAACATCAACTCTGAACCGAACCCGAACTTGACACGGTAAAACAGCATCTCCCACCAGAAATTGTGCGTATATCTTGTACATCATATAGAAACATTTTTTGGGTAAAATAGACAAGCAACCGAATCACAACTATTTCCCTAGCAGCAGAGGGACCGACTCTCTGTAGTATCTAGCTTTCAATTACAACAGCACCTGATAACACATGGAACTTGCACCAGGGTTCTTCAATCTTTCTGTCCAGTTGTCTGTCTGCAGAATTTTGGCGAACATACAAATTATTGTCATGGAGTAGACCAAACCTTCATAGTATGCTACAAGAGCAGCGAGTGGTCTTAGGAAACTTGTTGGTCTTCTTGTCTGCAACAAACAAGTAACAGGGAAAGAAGAATTCAAATCAGATCAACAATTGATATTATGCTGGAGTGGATGCATCTTTTATTTTAGTGTCAATTTAGCAAAGATTGTTCGAATTTGATTCACATCCATTGGAATACTTCTTTAGATATTATGGACATGTTGTCTCTTGCTAAGTCATAAGCTGGATGTGCACAGATATTTTTCAAGGAATCAAAGAAATAAATGCATTTTTGAAAAAATTCCTCCCAACAAGTTCAGGTGGAAGAGGCTACAACTAATGGATTTGGAATTATTGAAATTCAGAATTTCCCCTAAGATGGTTGATGCTTTGGAAAGCTGGATTAGCAGAAATTAAACGAGTCAGTTCATTTTGCAATTGGTTGCCTTGAGTAGTAGCTGAACCTATGTTAAGAGGTTTTTTGGATCCTGTGGATCTTTTATGTAATTAAGTTAATTATGCACTATATATTAATTAATATTTATCAGTAGGGCCCTCCCGTACTGTTCCCCGTAAAAAACAAGTGTTGATTGAAAATGGAGCTATCAAATTTCAGCTACATAAGGCGTACTGTACTGTTCTTATTTTAAAAATTAGAACCACTTTATTCAATAATTGAAACGCTAAAATAGAACTTGTTCATTTAGTTCCTGTAAATGAGCATGCTTAGCAAACAGTTTGTCGTCAAAATTCAACCCTGTTAGGTATACAAATCACACAGCACAGAAAAGTTCTGGTCTCCATCAACCAAAAGGCAACGAAACATTAAAATTGGTTTAGAAAAGTGACATGATAGATTATGGTAACCAACTGGTATGTGAACCATGCTTTTGAACCCTGACTGCTATACATTTGGAGAAACCAACAAGTTAGACCCCAATTTATGGCCAATTCAGGCTAGATTTCAATGATCATTGCCTAATTCTTTTATATATAACATCACATTTCACGGCATTCTATCAAAGAATGCGAAGAACGTAAATTTTCCTGATTTTCAACGAGACATGAGGTTTGCAGTGGCTTTTGGCCAATTCCTGTTGCACTGGTTACAAGAGGGAATTAGCCAGAAACCAAAGCTTGTGGCCTGGCAGAAAGAACCATATGAACAGCTTCTTAAACAACGTTAGGCAAGCCCTGCATTATGACAATAAATTATAGGACACCAAACAGCTTACTTTGCTGACTCCCTAAGAACAGAAAAAACCTGAACACTTAAAAATTTCATGTCAACACTTTCATATTTCTCAAACAAAAATTGTCTCTTCAGGAAATCTATTGGATTCACCTTTTGCATATACAGATTCAACAAAATACAATGGAACATTCGTAAAAACATGAACCATAGAGAATAAATCCAAAGCAAACTAGAGAAACAGTGGGCACACTCTGATGGGCACAATTGCAATTTTAAGACACTTGCTAGTTCAAACAATTTAAACCAGCTAAGAAAGGTGCAAGGGAAGACTCGGCAATTCATAAGCACTGATTTGCACAAAATGTTATGAAGTTACATCTCACCTGGTTTTGATTTGGCTGAAGATGGCTGAACGACCACGTGCATTGTGATAGCAGTACTGGGAAGATCACCAAAAGGCGCTCTGCACTGTGCAATGTTCTTGTCATTTTCTAGAATTTTGCCTCCACTGATCAGTTTCACATCATTAGCAGTCTTTGGGACAATTGTTTTATCTGCAACTAGAATCATTGCAGACATTAGAAACATTCAACAAACATCAGCAGAAGATAGAACTACACTTGAACAAACTCAGAAGCACACGCGCACGCACACACACATAGATATATATATAGAAAGTCTTTTTCGTCCTCTTGGGAGTATGTACTCCCACCTCGAGTATACCACTTAAACAGATATGTTATACTCCTTTATCACTTTCAAAATACTCCAATAATAATTCTAAAATACTACAATGCAATATTGTTGAAAAAAATTCATCAGAGTCCTTTATTTTTTTTTGCTATATACCCTTTTCCATATGTAAAAAGAGTATATAAACAAATTATAATATAAAGTGTGAACTTTGATGAAATTTTTCGTATAATCAGTATTAGAGTATACTCAAAAGGATAAAGAAGTATAACAATATCATTTAAGGAGTATATTGAGAGTGGGAGTACATACTCCCAAGAGTATATAAGCATTTTCATATATATGTATGTATGTATGTATGTATGAAAATGCTTCCATACTACCAGGAGTATGTAATACTTCCTACTCCCTGTACATTAACTCGTGTTACGCAAGTGGAAGCACATTCCATATATATATATATATATATATATATATATATGTGTGTGTGTGTGTGTGTGTGTGTGTGTGTGTGAAACTACAGATACATTCGAAAGCATTTACTAGATTCGATGTGATTCTGAAAGATTATCCAAAAAGAAACGATACATTCCAAAGTGGGGTGAACTAAAAGAATTAACAGTGCCATTAAAATATCGTAAAAACAGTTATCTTTAACGAAACTCTGTCGATAAAATAAGAACACATTATCAAACCTCATATGCCCAGTATGCAGGTAGGGCAACAAACATGTTTTGCTAAAAATCAGAACTAAACAACAAAGATGTGGCAGGCCCTAGCTCCTAGCAAAGTTGCCTGTGTTCGGTCAGCTAGCAACCAGGGTAAAATATAAAGGTATTACTATGCAGAAAAAAAGTTTATCTTAACTATGCAATTAGGCCATAGTTACCGGATTCGCTATAAACCCCTATGAAACGTGAATCGGATTCGTTGAACCTTAACCGGTTTAGGGTACGGGGTTTGCGTTCGCAATAGAAATTGGAAGAAAACGCGACGAACTGCAAACCCAAATCCCGTACCGTGATTCAAACAAACCACATTTGTGGTAACTATGAATTAGACAATATCCAATATTAATATTGAGTAAACTTTCTGTCTGGTTTGAAAATATTGCCTTTTGAGATCAGTGGTGGAGGTTGAGCTCGAAATAAGAGGAGGCCAACACTCGATGATGCATGAATTAGTCTATCTAGATGGGGCCATTTTGAAGATTAATCAATAGAATGGCCAAAATCAGGGCCGGCCCTGGGGGGTGGGCAGGGTGGGCGGCCGCCCCGGGCCCCCCAAAGTCAAGGGCCCCAAAAGTAATTAAGCAAAGTGCCGTTCTATGCTTTGGCATGTTTTCTGCTCTGTCTGCAGTCTAAAACCCCAAAGTAATTAAGCAAAGAGTGCTGACCCATAGTTGTGCAGGACGCCATGACGTGAGCGACTAGAAATCTTTTTGGGGAAAGAGGGTTTCCACCAAAAGAATGCTTCCTAGCGGCTTCATCCAGGGAAAAAGTGAAAAACAGGAGGGGCGGCGGGCGGCCAATCACCTGGGCGTGGCGACGCGCCGACACGTAGAGAGAAAAAAAGGGGCGATCGCCTGGACAAGTGCCAAGTAAGTGTTTATGATTACAATTTACATTTGTCATTTCATAAACTTTAAAGTGTTCTATAGAAGTAATTTTTATGCATGAAATATTAATTTCTTCAATGATGTATCTTATAAGACTATATATATATATATATATATATATATAAAAGGAGGAGGAGGATGGGGCCTCTATATAAGTTTTGGCCCTGGGCCCCCAAAATGCCAGGACCGGCCCTGGCCAAAATACTACCAGTTATCCTATGGAATAGCATAAGTATTGGTGGTGGTGGTGGGATGGGGGGGGGGGATGACCAACTGGTTCATTGATCCGTCAGGGACTGCAAGGGTGCAGGTTCAACAGCCCTCGATGATTGACAAAATAAAGATAAAAGACCAATTATATGGCACAAAGCAAAGACACATAACATTTTTTGCACAGTAAAAATGCATGCACTTTTTTTTAAACTCCCCCCCCCCCCCCCCCAAAAAAAAAGAAAAAGTGGAGGATGCGGTGCTCTCTAGTCCTCTCATGGATGGGAAGAGGATTTGATAAACATAGAATGTTTGCCAACCAAGGATGCCGCAGCGCTCCGGCAAGTCGCAGCGAGCTCAGGGCACTAGGACACCTAGGCGCCCACCATGGTGAGAGTTAGACCATGTGCTTTATCCAATGAAAACCATGAAATACATGTACTGGTATTATACAAACATGCCATGCTGGTATGACAATGGTCACAGAAGATCCAGGCTCTCTGTTTTACATGTTCATAGGTTAAAATACAAATCTACACCACAAGGCTACTTGGTATGGTTGTCCAAATGCTCATACATCTACTCACAATCGCATATTATAATATATACTACCCACTACCCTTGCATCCTCAAAATAAGAAAGAGAAAAAAAAGTAATAAACAACATGGTGCAAATGTAGGTCCTGCTTCTCCCCTTCTCCCGATGAAGCAGTCATGGAGGCTCTTTTTCTATCTCTTCACCAGATTTGCTGCCGCGCATCCTCTTCTCCTTCCTCCCCCTCTACTTCCTTGAATCTTCCATGCACAAAACAAGAGGGGTGTAGGGAAGAGCAAGAAGGTGCGAGAAAGAAAGAGAACAGCAGAGCAAGTGAGCAAACGAGATGAACGGAGAAGTGACGGATTGAGCTGCATCTAGCCTGATTGGAGCTATGGTGGCTGTGGCTAGCGTTTTCCCGCAGCTCCCCTCCCTCTCCCCCTTGATTTTGACCTAGATCTGGAGTTTTGGAGTTGCCAGCTCAGGCAAATGACCATGGCGTCCACTGCAAGCAAACTCGACGCCTTGTCGTCAACTAGGCGACACCATGATAACTATGATGCCAACAATGAGATACTCAAGCTCAGCTTGAACACCATCAGCTTCTCCGAACCTTGTGGCATCTAGAGCATCATGGCCTACCTGCTGGGTTCTATGTGTCTCCACAACCTTCCTCTTGGGCTCTCCATAGACTACTGCCTTGAGCATTGTGGAGTGTGGACTCTCTTGGACTCTATGAGCTTTCATTTTCTTGAGCTCCATGAGCTCTTATCCTAAGATAGCAACAACCTATTATCGAATGATGCAGCCATTCCCATTCAAGGATTCATGAGAACTAGCGGACTTACCCGCGCAATTGGGCGGCTAGATATTAAGATACTACTATCTTCGTTATAGGACTCTAATTCCTATGATTGAAAATACAATCCTATTGTTATACAAATCTAGTATCTATGTATTACTAATCTGCACCGTTATAATCTGGCGCGACAAAAATAAGCGGTGTAGATTTTTTTCTTTTCTTTTTTGTATCAATTAATGAGAGTATTTCTAGAATTTTTTTCTTTTTTAGTTTTAGAATGGGATTTTCTAGTCATCAAAACAAAGGTGCCTTGAATATCACCAGTTGTTTGTATTTATATAGATATTTGCACATTTGTAGGTAGTTAAGAGTTAAGACGTGATGAACAGCTTTGGTTGTTGATGTGCCAATTCGGGTGAGGGTGTTGGATTAGGATGTAGTCTAAATTTAAACTAAATCCCAACCTAATCCCCATCATTAAACAGGCTATGGTAAAGACATTACCATTGTCTGCCATACACTACGGCTCCAATCACAGCCTATCGTTCCCTCAGCCAATCCTGGTCAGGTATCAAAGACCCTCATGGATTATTACGGTAAAGGGAGACATCTCTTATATGCATTCAATACCTCGAATTTAAACCTCAGTTCAGAATATTTACAAAAGGAATGTTCGCCAACAATGGACACCAAATCTTATAGGCACCAAGCAAGCAAATCTCAAAAGCAAGAAGCTTCATCAACCCCCTTAAAGGCCTTATTCCTATCTCCTGTCGTCACGCACAGACAAAGAATAGCAACCAAGAATTCCTTTGCAAATTTAGCACTACGGATCACACGGGCACAAACTAGAGCTTGCACAGGGACACCACACCACAAGAATCTCAGAGCTAAAAAATTTTGGAATCTTTAGGACCTTTGGGCCAGTCGGCGACGACGCGGTCCTTGAGGGCGGCGACGGTGGTGGCAGCGGCGTTGCAGCGGACGGGGCCGATGTCGGAGCCATCGAAGAGCCGAAACTTCACCTCAACCTCCTCCTCCTCTGCCGCCCCCTTCTTCTCCTCCCCTTTCGCCCCCTCCACATTACCCTCCTCCGCCATTGCTTGGTATCCCACCAAGAACTCGAGTACTTCCGGGACCCAACTGGAGCCCGGGGGACCCTGAGCTCGGCTCGGCCGCTCCGAGCAAGGACTTGCGACCTCGGTGGGGGGCAGAGATGCGAGGGAATGGGCGGTTGGGTTAGGGTTTGGTGGCAGACCAAGGAGGGTAGGAGAGGAGCTGCAGCCAGCAGGAGAGGAGGCTGTGCTAGTTAGGAGAAAACTTCCTTCCCTTTTCGCTCTGAAGGGGGTGTTTTATAGGTAGTTACTTCAGTGTGTTTTCTCTCTCTCCAACAAGACCCATATTTTGTATTATGGGGTAATCAAGTTTGATAAACCATTTTGGCTCCAAAAAAGTTTGATAAACTGTGCTGAAGATAAGATATGTTAACTTTGTAAAAAAGAGTGGAACTTAAACACAGTTAAATGAACAATATAAAAATTGACCACTCTTTCGTGTTGCAACTTATTGAAAAAAAAAGAAAAAAAAAGTCCATATACTTACTACATGTACTTTCAGGTTAGAGTGACTAGTTACATGCCCGTGCGTAGTTACGAAAAACAAAATTGATAACGAAAAATAAAAATTTAAAAATAAAAAATTTATTTCACAAGATCAAACATCTATCTTTAACGCTTCGTTTCTTGCGAAAGCTGGCTAATTAAAGCAACCGTTTAACTGCGTAGAAGGCGATTAAGCGAGGCGATTAAGTAGAGCGATTAATGGCGTGGGAAGAACGGATCGCTACTTCTGCTGCTTTAGAATAGTAAAGATTCAGGCCATGTGCTAGGAAACAAGCTATTTAACCCACCCCCATACTTTTGCAATACCTGATCAAATCAAATCTAAACCATAAATAGGGTGGGTTGTGTACTGTGTGATGAGCTGGCTCCCCACGTGGCAGTGCGCTAATGGGGCAAGCTACCGCACACGCGCTTATACACAAATCATCAATGCAGAAGATCCAACCAACATAAACGTCTCCTCGGCTTGGTGGCTGCGGGCGACAGCGAGCTACGGCAACGGGTTTATGACAAGAGCGTTGACACGATGTGTTCTTCGCTGAGGGCAGGTGATGCGAGGTGGCGACGAAGGTTGAGGTGGTCTATGGAAGTCGGAATGGGGCGAAAACGACGGTGACGACAGCGGCGAGAGAAACGGCGCAGGCTGTGAAATACGACGACCTGGCTTCAATTGACCAGAGCATGAGCGCAGGGTGGATGCAGGGTGGATGGATAAAATCTCTGTCCTGCGTGGAATGATTTTATTTATTGGTATATGAATTCGAATTGATCTTTATATGTTTTCTTTTATATATTAGCATTGTTTTGTACAGAAAAATTAATCTAATGAAGAGAGAACTTTGCCTCTCTATTTCTATGTGTGCTTCATGTTCTTGTTCATGAGATTTGTTGGTTTATTATCGATTGGTGCGGGTAAATAACTACGTTTTACAATACAGCGAACCCTCCACGGGTGGCACCTATGTTTCGGGTAGCTCCACGGGATGAGTTAGTAACCTTGCAGGCCAGCTAGGGGTGGATTTGATCTGGTATTTGTAAGTGTAAGGGGTTAAATAATCGGTTTCACGGTATATGATATAAATTGAATCAACTTGAAAGTATACGTATTAACTATGCACTTTTTGCTTGAAAAAATTGACCCAGTTTCTTGACTTTAACCTCTTTAATAAATCAATGTCCTTTACATTGACCTTTTGAGTTTTTAGGAAGTTTAACGTCCACTTTTGTTGGCAATTGGCAGGTTCGGGCCCTTTGCAAAAGTTTCTGGGCTGGGCTACCACAAAAGTGCAAAGCCAGCCAGTAAATTAGAAACTTTCTGTGGACACGACTTGGGCTGCCTACTACATGATAGCCTTTTTACACTCACCACATGATCCCTTTGGGTCTCAAAAAGACCATGATATAAGAAATACATTTACTTGGTCTGTACGAGCATATATACGCTCAAAGTGCAATACTTTTTTGACTTGACCAAGCAAGGTAAACGGTACCTTAGGCTCAGTTTGGGACGATTTTAACTTTGGTTTCTCCCCTCTGGAAACCAAAAGCTAGCTTAAATGGTTGGATTCTCCGCAGCCAAAAGCCAAAAGCCAGTAGTATATTTGTACTACGGTCGTGCTTGGGACGGCTTCACCTCTATGGAAGCTCAAAGCTGTCACAAACGACTAGCTTTTTTGCAGTCGAAAGCGAAGCCCACAGCTAGTCAGGGGTAGCTTTCTATAGCTTTGGTGGGCCAGAGTTCTGACTTTACCTCTAAAGTTGACTAGAAATTACCCACCTTATACCAGGTATAAAAGCCTGACCTTCCTCCCTCTCTCCCCCTCTTTCCCCATCCTCCCACCCTGGGTCGACTGAACGGCAGCGCCAGGGTTTGCATCCTCGCGCTGCCTTGGTTCCTCCACACCCGTCCTCACCTCAGTTCCGCCTCCAGCCACCTCCAACACCTCCTCCAACATCCCTACTGGCACCTCATCCACCCACCGATCGCACCGGCTACCCTCTCCTCCAACCGAGCTCGCCATTATCTTTGTCCTCCTATGGCTTCCCCATCCGCTCGCTAACCTCGATCTCCACCGATGTGCGTCACTTGCTCATCCACGAAGAAGCATTCGCCATGGTGTCCTAGCCTCCAAGCACTTTTGGCAAGAACCATATGAAATATTGAGCTGTGTTCTTCTAAAAAATAGTATTGAAATTATGCATGTTCTTTAAATGGCATAAGAACTTGGCATGGTCAGGCTGAATATCTGGTGGTGATGGTTCCCTATCTGTTATGAAGTTCAAATTAAAGTAACTATTCATCTCTTGCATGCTAACCTGTCTTGGTTACATAGTTGCCTTTTCAATTTATGAAATTGCCTAAAAATTGGGAACATAATTTACGATGACAATTAAAGAGCCACATTCTGTTTTGGCCCTATACCTTCATAAAGAAAAATCCCATAAAGAAAAATAAAGCCCATCATTTAGTTACGGCTTCAACCAGTTAGGCTCATAATCAGTCATATGGTTATGTCTCCGACTAGTTTTGCTGATGTGTATTATATTAGCTTACATTGGTCGTCCCCAACTAGTAATATGACCGTTTTGCTGATGTGTATTATATTAGCTTACATTGGTCGTCCCCAACTAGTAATATGACCATCCCAACCAGACAATATGGGTTGGGATAAGACAGTTACTCCCGCACATCAATAATGTGAGGATACTTTTTCTTGATAGGTACAAATAATTGATTAGAAGTTATTTCCCATAAAGAGATGCCTCTTGACTAAAATACACCTATTGACGAAAAGGTACCTTTCGGCGGGAAGACACCCTTCTAAAGGAACAATTGCCACCCCTTCGCTTTGTATAAATAGGGAAGCCTATGCACCATTAGGGAGGGTGTATGTGTGATTCTAATTCTAATTTTGAATTTGTAATCTATAGACAATTCACAATCTTGTACTCTGTCAAGCCACTTAGTTAATAAAGAAGCAAATCTCTTTCTACCTTTCGTAATCTTTGAACTCAGAGGCTTACAACCAGTTCTTGTTTTCATAAGCTAGGTGTAGAGACCCCTAGTCTTGAGCATCGACAATTGGTACTAGAAGGAGGGCTTCTAGTGATAAAGATTGCGAAGATTGTTCTATCGCCACAAGCAATGGATGAAGAAAATTCATTCAACCTCGTCAACTACATCGACCTCTATGCCGATGACTTCATCACGAAAGAGGAAGGTAAGTGCAATTTCTACTCCGAGTATGTTACCAAAGTAGAGTTGTTGCAATCAGTGACCCATCCAAATAAGACGAGGTCGCGCTGGAAGCGCCACTACTTGAGAAAACAAATCAGGAAATAAGAGTGATTCCTTACCTGCCCTAGTTTCAAAGGCAGATATCCATGGCACATCTTATATGAAAGTCGACATTGTTCGAACTTTTCAAAATGAAGATAACATTCTTGAGAGTTCATCTTCGGAAAGATTTTATCCAGTGTCTCGAACTCTATTACACCCCATCCTCAGATGATTATAGAGTGCTCACGCCATCTATCCACTCTAGATTTCGTGTCTGTACGATCACGGGTGAGATAGATGCGCAACGGGTAGAACACGAACAACGTGAAGCTTAGTAGAGGGCAGAACAAGCAGCCTAGGGAGCAGCGCAAAAAACTTCACTATTGCAAAATAAAAATACTGTGGAGGAGGCGAGGCACCTATATTACAACAGTTAACCAGGGACATCGCAAAGATTGGGTCCCTCAGGGAGTCAGCACCGACACATCTTTTTGGTAATGCTACAATTTCCAAGGATGACGATAAGGGACCTAAACTTGGTTACAAATAGTTCACAAGAGGAAAGTCCTATAGACATAATTCACATATTAACCAATGCGATTCTAAATCAATCTGTGGAAGTGAACAATGAAAATAATGCAACACTTATAAGATCCTTAGCTGCTAATCTACAAGAAGTTACTATTGAAGTAAAAAGAGTATCCCTGTCCACAAGGTGTGAGACTGGTTCGCATGTTGAGCATTCCTCATCTGGTCAGCCTAGACAAAGCTTTGACCACCAATAGAGGAATGGCCACAATGGAGGAGCATCTTCATTCTCCTGAGTATATAGAATAAACTCCTAATGTGTGAACATGCTTGGGACTTTACACAGGATGTAACGACATTTCCCCGGGGCATAGAAATGTCACTTGGTGTGAAAAGTTCAAGATAGGTCATCTGGAGAGCTTCCATGGAACTCAAGATCCATCGGAATTTTTGCAGATATATACTACCACCATCCAAGCTACTGGTGGCGATGAGAAGGTAATGGCCAATTATCTTCCTACTATTCTTAAAGGACCCGCAAGAACTTAGCCGTTTAATCAGCCCGATGGATTTATTTTTAGTTGGGCAAATTTATGCCATGTAATCTTAAATAAATTTAAAAGTTGTTATGGTAAACTAGGGAAAGAGGATGACCTGCATCGTCTTTGTCAAACAGCTGACAAAAATTTGCGTCAATTTATTAAGAGGTTTGTAGAGGTCCACAATACCATTCCTAATATATCTAATGATTCTGTGATATGTGAATTATAATAGGTTGTACGCTATAAATGTTTACTGAAGGGTCTCAACATTTATCCACCCTCCACCATATCAGAACCATTCGATATGACAGATCAGTATTCAGATGCACATGAGGCTGTTGAATGGAGCCGTATGGTCGATAAAGGTCATATTCTGTCTCAACCAG
This sequence comes from Rhipidocladum racemiflorum, assembly GCA_036346355.1. NCBI lineage: Eukaryota > Viridiplantae > Streptophyta > Magnoliopsida > Poales > Poaceae > Rhipidocladum > Rhipidocladum racemiflorum. The sequence continues at coordinate 28,076,603 of CM070575.1, read as the reverse complement.
GTTTGAAGATATATGAGGATAGAATATCCAAAAAGACCTTCAAGACCGAAGACCATAAGGGTATAAATAAGAAAAAGTATAAGAAAACCTCTCAAAGAGAGGTCGCATGCGTCTTGGAACGACCAGCATACTCCAAAGGAAAAACTCCTTGAAAGAAGATATCTAGTCGGCAAGATGACCAGTCTATCTCTAAAGTCTCTGCTTCAACTGGTGGTGATGGACGCTGGTGTCCTCTGCATAATGTATTAGGACATGATTTGCATAATTGCCGTACTTAGCAAAGGCGCATGGTGGAGTTTTACTCTGGTAAGGGTCCTATGCCAACCCTACCAGAATGTCGAAGTAAGAAAGATGTATATGGTAACAAAGATATGGGCTATTAAAAAGTTGACAATCATGTCAACATGATCTTAGAGGGATCCTCTGTGTATTCTTCGAAAAGGAAATTCAAATCTTCTTGGAGGGAGGTCAACAACATTAACACATGCCTAGGAAGACTTGATCTCCCAAAGTGCTCGAATGTTGTAATCACCTTCAACATAAACGGTTGCCCAAAAGATATGTCCATTACTTGTGAATTACCATTTGTAGTCTCTCCTACAATTAGTAATTCCAAAGTAGGAAGAGTTCTGGTAGATGGAGGGAGCTATTTGGATTTACTTTTTATCCATACTTTAGATGAAATACAAATTCATTATTCTAAGACCTAATCGGTGACAAATCCTTTCTTTAGAATTGTACCTGGTCCTTCGGTAAATCCAATATGATAGACTGTATTGCTTGTCACTTTCGAAGATGCTGACAATTTCATAATGGAGTTAATACCTTCCAAAATTATTGATTTTGAATCAGCTTATAATGGCATTTTGGGTTGACCTTCACTAACAAAGTTTATGGTAGTGACGAATATCCATACCTCGGGTACCCCCAGCGGCCCGGAAAGGCGCGTGGGCCGACCCGAGGCGGTCGGGGCCCGAAGACATGACCGAGTCTCCGATATCCCGAAGAAGCGACGGCATTTATTGCGTATCGAGCGTATTAAATGCAGGCCATAATGGCCGTAACCCAGCGGCACAAGTCCCCGACCCCCGCATTAACTACGACGGCCCGGAAGCGAGGGAGTCGGCGGCGATCCGTCGGCCGTCACTTTCGAGCAAGCGTGAGCGCGGAAGACGGAAGCCCATAGGGGTAGCCTTTTTTCCCTTCCTTTCCAATTTACAGTGTAACCCTCCTCCTCGCCTATATAAGAGGGAGAAGGGCGAGCGTGCAGAAAGACAGACGAAAAAGAGAATCAATACAATCCAACTCACACGAACTGGAGTAGGGACGTTCAGCCCGAACCAGTATACATCTTGTGCTCACCCGAGTCAAGCCGTTCGAGGAGAGGGAGCGTGCACCCCCTTCGACCTATACAAATTCACTAGCCGGTGCCCGGAACACCGACAGTTGGCGCGCCAGGTAGGGGCCTGTGCACGCCGTCGCCGTTGCTTTCCCACTTAGCTTCCTCGACGGTCCTTTTTTCTTCGACATCGCCATGCCGATAGCATCGATCCGCTTCGGCTCTCTCGACTTCGTCACCACCACGGCGGGACAGATAGTGATCGTCCCCGCCATACTCCGGCGCCAAACGTCCCCCGTGGACCCTGACGCCATCCCCAGCGCCCTCAGTGACCTCCGGCTCGAGGCTCCCGCGCGGACCCCGACGCCGAAGCACGCCAAAAGCTCCATCACCCCAAACGATGCGCAGGGGCATCGAATAGCGGCGGTTGCGCCCGCTGCGACCTCGCGCTTCGTAGCGATGGTCGGCCACGTACCCGACGACGACCATTCGGACAACTCCTCCGGCCACGGCTCTAGCGGAGGAAGAGACAAGAACAGACCGCGCTACCGCAATCCCTACACCGCGGCAGGCGCGAACAACCCCTCCGCTACCCCGATCACGCCGAAGACTCTCCTCCAACGTACCGAGGAGGACCACCAGACTCGCCGCGCCGACCTCCAGCGGCGGCGCGACGAGCTGGAGGTTCAGAAAGCCGAGCTCGACAGGCTCCAAGCTGACCTGGAACAGCATCTACCCGCAACTCTACCTGCACCTAGCGGCGCGCGTGCTCGCGCACGTCAGGTTCACCACCAGCTGGCCAAAGGGACCAACGATTCATTGTTTTTTCCACACGCCGGCCAAAACATCGCCGCGGCGGCAATGTTGCTCCGCGGCATCCCCGAGCCAGACGATCCCGCGGCCAAGGCAACCCACCAGAACCTCAGGGTGGTGGAGCAACGACCGCACAACACGCGCATGGTTCCGGATCGCAGCGTTCGGGCGCCTCTTCGGACGGCCCGCACCGCGACGCTTCCCGGGGCCACCGAAGCGAAGCAAGGGCAGCATCGCTCCCCGAACAACCCCAGGCATCACGCACCCCGGCGCGCCAACGCTTGGGTGACGAACGCGACGTTCGTGCCACCCTCCAAGCACGAAGAAGGGCAGGGACGACCCGGCCCGGACATACATCGCCGACAGCGCTCTGCGATGTGATCGCAGCCCGAGGCCCGATGGCCCCGGGCCGCGGGCATTTTGTCAAGGGATTCGCAGCGCGAGGTTCCCTGCCAGGTTCCGAGCGCCGGTCAACATAGCCAAATACGCGGGGGCCACAAACCCCAGTGTGTGGCTGGAAGATTACCGGCTCGCATGCCGGGCGGGGGGAGCAACAGACGACCTTTTCGTCATCCAGTACCTCCCCATCTACTTGGCGGACTCAGCTCGAGCATGGCTCGAGTACCTGCCCGCCAACATCATCAGGGTGGGCCGACCTCAAGCACCACTTCGTCGGCAACTTCCAGGGCACCTACAAGCGACCCGGGAACTCCTGGGACCTGAAGGGCTGCAAACAGCAGCCAGGGGAGAACCTCCGGGACTACATCCGATGTTTCTCCCAACAGTGCAACGAGCTTCCTGACATCCGCGACGCCGATGTCGTAGGGGCATTCATCTACGGCACCACCTCCAAAACCCTGGTCCACAAGCTGGGATGCGCGAAGCCCAGAACCACCAAAGAACTCCTGGACATTGCCACCAACCACGCCTCGGACGAGGAGGCCGTAGATGTCATCTTCGACAAAGGGAAGTTGAAACGAGGGACTGGCGCCGAGCCCAGCCCCTCCTCCGACCGCCCCGATAAACGGAAGCGCCACGGCAAACAGGTCCGCGAGGACTGCCTAGTCGCGGCCGCCGACCAGCCGGGGAAGCCGCGAAACCGGCAATCCCCCGACCATTTCGAGAAGCTGATGGAGAGTCCGTGTCCGAACCACGGATACCCCGTCAGGCACAAGTATCGGGACTGCGAAGTCCTAAAGCGCTTTCTTTCCGGAGCCCCCACGACGCCGCGGGGCAAAGGAAAGAAGCAAGACTCGGCGCCGACCGCCGAGAATAAAGAAGCGACAGCCGGTTTCCCTGAAACCGACGGGTGCCTCATGATATTTGGCGGGCGGCAAGCTACGCCGGCCAGAAAGGCGACTCAAGCTCGCTCTTGAGAGATGTTCGCGGCGAACCTGCCCGTACCCAAATACCTTCGATGGTGAGTCCCGATCACCTTCGGCCAGGACCGACCATCCCGACCACATCCCGCAACCAGGAGGTACCGCTTGTCATCGACCCCATCGTGAGGGACGGCGCTGACCAAGGTGCTCATGGGCGGCGATAGCGATCTCAACATCCTTTACGTCGAGACCCTCGACACCATGGGGATCCCGCTCGAGTCTCCGACCAAGTAGGGCGCCTTTTCACGGCGTCGTCCCTGGCCAGTGAGCCCACCGCTCGGCGGTCGACTGCCCATCACGTTCGGGAGCGGCTAACTTCCGCGCGAAACCCTCACCTTCGAGGTCGTGGATTTTTCCGGCTCCTACCACGCCATCTTGGGAAGACCATGCTACGCGAAATTCATGGCGATCCCCAATTACACCTACCTGAAGCTGAAGATGCCCGGACCGCATGGGGTGATCACCGTAACCGCGTCTTTCTAGCTCGCTTACAACTGCGAGAAGGACAGTTGCGAGTTGGCTTCAGCGGTCGTTGCGTCCGCCGAGCTCGCCGGCTTCCGGGCCGTGACCCAACAGTCTGCCCCCGACTCCAGCAAGTCCGGATCGGGCTCCTTCAAGTCCGCCGAGGATACGAAGGCTATCCAGGTCGACCCCGAAGATCCGACCAAGACCGTTCGGGTCGGGACCACGCTTCCTGCCAAATAGGAAAGCGCGCTCGTCGATTTCCTCCACGCCAACCGGGACATCTTCGCATGGAGGCCCTCCGACATACCAGGAATCCTGAGGGAAGTCGCCAAGCACTCTCTGAACGTCCGATGCAGGTCGGACGATCGCCCGGCGTCTGCGCAGCCGACGAAGAAAAGCGCCACGACCATAGGAGAGGAAATCGCCAAGCTCTTGGTGGAGGGTTCATCAAAGAAGTTCGCCACCCGAGTGGTTAGCAAACCCTGTACTTGTAAAGAAAGTGGAAAATGGAGAATGTGTGTCGACTACACAAGCCTCAACAAGGCGTGTCCGAAAGATCCATTCCCTACGCCCGCATCGATCAAATGGTGGACTCCACGCGAGTGCGAATCCTGTCCTTCACGGACACCTACTCAGGCTATCACGGATCACGATGAAGGAAGGCGACCAACTCGCGACCTCCTTCATCACTCCGTGCGACTCGTTACATTCACGTAACAATGCCATTTGGCACGAAAAGCGGGAGCTACATACCAGCGATGTATGCAAACCTGCCTTTCCGACCAAATCGGCCGCAACGTCGAGGCGTACGTCGACGACATCGTTGTCAAGACCAGGAAGGCCCACGACATCATCACCGACCTGGAGGAAACTTTTGCGAACCTTCGACGGTTCCGCATCAAGCTCAACCCCGAAAAATGCGTTTTTGGGGTACTGTAACACCCCAAAATTTTGCTTTTCTTAAATTCATGTGTGATTTGGCACTTTGGTGAATTTTTGGAATTTTCTGGAATTTATTTGGATTTATTTGGAATTTATTTGAATTTATTCCATTTTGAAATAATTAAAGAATTTAATTTTGCAAATAAAATTTTGTTGGAAATATTTTATTTGAGTCCAAAATATTCCAAAATATTTTCGAATTTTTACGGAATTTTTAAAGTATTTTGCTATTTTTAATGAATTAAATGAATTTACGGGAATTATTTTAATTATTAAATCATTGGAAAATGCGAATGGGTTTGCAATTGTTCATCCGATCGAGCCGCACCAAGTCGGACTCGAGTCCGACCCGAGGCAACCGAGTCGGTCGAACCCAACCCTAACCCAAGTTGATCCGGCCAGTCGGATCGAGATCAGCAGTCGGATTGGATCGCATCGGTTCGGCCGAGGCCGGGACCGGTTGATCGCGCCCCGTCGCGATCGTGGCCGTTGATCGCGCCACGTGGGCGGTCGGCCGTCGTAAATCTCCGCCCGTCGGCCGGACTCAGCGCGCGCCGCGCCCGTAAGTGGAAATTAGGTTTCCGTCTCGGAGCACGAACGCCGAGGCTATTTAAAGCCCGAGTCACGCCCGAGGTTGCCCTCCTCCGCGCGCACCCATGTCCACGAGCCATCTACTTTGAGCCGTCGCCGTTTGCCGTGCGAGCTCGCCGTAGTTGGAGGAGGTGTCGCCCGGATTTCTTGGCCGTTTTCCATGCGCCGTCAGTCGTCTTGGCCAGAAAGGAGCCCAGATCCGGAGTCCTCGCCGAGGCGCACCGAAGAGACCATCCACTTCGCCGAGCGGGCGTGCCGAAGCGCCCGTCGGTGTGGTCTTCGTTCTCAACGCCGGCCGCGGAGCTCGCGTGGACATCGCAGACCCACGAAGCTTCTCGCGTCGGATCTTCATCGCACGGTCGGATTCGCCCACGTCACCCACGGTAAAGAATCACGTGTTAATCTCGAGATCTAATCTCAACCGTTAGATCTAGATCCAGCGGCTTAGATTGAACCACGTTCATAGCGGTAGGTTGGATCTTGGCCGTCCGATCAAGATCGAGCGGTCGGATCGATGGAGTTGTTTTCCAAAGCGCGTTAGCCAGATCTATCTGGGCGTTGATTTTCAAATCAGCGGCGAGATGCGCCACGTGTCGAGGAAGCCGTGCCGCGATCAGCGCCGTCCGCAGCAGCGTGCGTGTAATGACCCGACACGCGGGGCCAGCGTGTCGGAAGGCCCGCTTTGTCGTGACCGTGGCCGTGGAGTCGAGCCCACGGTGGACCAAGCGAAGGCCGTCTTGTAGGGTCCATGGACCCGAGGCCACGCGTCGTCACCGATTGGTCCACGTGTCCCTCGCCGACGCAATAAATGATTTTCGAAAAAAGAAAATGATTTAATAATTCGGTTTAATAATTGATTTGAATTTCAAAACTTCAAACGCTTATAACTTTTGCTTTTCAACTCCGATTTGAGTGATTCAAATTTCTAAATTCGTATAAAATTGAGATCTATTTAAATATGAATTTTATTTAATTTTTGGACTAAAGTTTTCTCTGTAAAATTATTTAATTGATTATTTAAACTTCAAATAATCATAACTTTTGCGTTTTAACTCCGAATTTGACGATTCCAGTTTCTAAAAATTCATAAAATTATGTTCTCTCTGTTTATGGATTTTATTTGGATGTTTGGACACTTTTTGCCTATTGTTTATTCGTGTATTTGCTATTTGCACGCTTTACGAGTAGGCGTTGAAGTCTGGAAGGATTCGAAGGAGAAGTATTGACTCAGGATCCAACTCAAGACCAAGAGCAAGTACTTTTTGAAGGCAAGTTGTGCTTTGACCATGTTGATCCTATTTTGAAATCTATTTTGATTTAACTTATTGCATGCTAGTTCAATTAGAAAATACTTTATTCAAATATGGGGGATTAGATAAATACCAATTTCTTTGTATGACACCTTGATTATTTAAGTATGTGCCATAACCCTTGTCACCCTAGTTGTGGATTACTAGTTGGACATTATTAGATTGCCAACATGGGTTTTAGGCAGATTTGTAGTATCTGCTTAGAGCACCTTTCGTGTTCATGACATGATTTTGGACAATCAAATGCTAATATTGACTTAATGATATATTGAACCTGTTTTGGAAAGGTATCATGTGATGTTGATGGCACGTGGTGCATGGTAATCAAGCGGGGTTTGATAAATAGTTTTCGGCCGGGGCATGTGGCAAGAGTAATCAATTGGGCCAGTTGTGGCATTGGGGATGTTGATTTGGTTCTTGGGTAGTCTTGCCCTGGTCACCCTAAGGACTTAACCTTGCAAGCCTTTGAACTGGGTCTAACGTGCAACCACATGTCTGTAATGGGATGGACCTAGTTGACTAAGTTGCTAATAACGTGCACTGTGGGACCTCGGAGGTCAACTACACCCTTTGTGTAAGTTGTGCGGGGAGGCGTCTGGAGTGAGGCAGGTACCCATCTAACGGTTGATTGGCCTAGACTTCGCCTTAGCTAAGGGAAGGGTTAGTGTGCAATAACCGGGAGGACCACTTGTATTGTTAGAAGTTTCAGAAAGACTTTATTCTGAGGAACTCGCCTTTGTGGTGTTTGATTTGTATCTTGTGGGTAAAGTGAATAACCTCTGTGAGTGTAGAATCTAATCGAATAGCCGCATCCATGGTATTGGACATCGCTAAGGAATTACAGTCAAGGGTTAGATTTTCTCAAAAATAACTTGGTTTGAAAAGTTGGGTTGGATTAATAATGATGTTAGAAATGTGGTTTAGGATGGGAAAAATGTTTACTAAACTTCTTGAAAAGTTATTTATGCTTTACTTGTTTCTACTGCTTTCGAATCTACTTATACTACTTGTCAAATGCTGTTTACTGCAAATATACCTTGAGCTATTCCTTTGTACCAAGCCATGCATATAGTATATTAGCCTGCATTCTGTGCATGACTTGCTGAGTGTAGGACCGAGTAGGCAACTAGAGGGGGGGGTGAATAGATGCCGAATAAAATTCAACTAATTTTTTTTAAAAATAAACGACCCCTAAATAGAGGGAGAAAATCTAAAATCGTGGAGATCAAAAACCCTGGATTAATTAGCGAGACAAGTCGAACAAAACATTAGTTCTATCAAAAATCGAACAAACCTTCTAATCAAGATCAAAGCAAAAAATAAGAGAATATTGCATAAACTTATCCTTTTATTCCAAAACCATCTTCAACAGAATGACACCAAAAATCTTCTAATCTTCAATGATTAGAAAACCCTAAACGAAATCTCTAATCTCACAAGATTAGAAAACCCTACACAAACTAAAGTGAGCACAAAAGCTCTTTGTTGTAGGCACCTTTTGTTCTAGTTCTCTTTCGTTGGATGGATGATTTCTAACCCCCTAGAACCCTCTTATTTAAAGGACTCCATACCCAGCCGAATCCTTCTTGTATACGTATCAACCAAGCAATCTCCATCTCAACTCCGGCCAACACGCACGGTAGCCAGACTCGGACAGCAACTGCGCCTGCCAAAACAGGTCTCCTTTCGGACATCCTTCTCGCATACGTTACCCACACATGCATACTCACGTACGCAACACACGCACATATACATACGTTCACCACGCACACATGCATGCATATACATACTTCACGATGTATTTGTATGCATGTATAAAAACTTCGTATACACGTGAATGGCCACCAGCCATCACGCTGTAACGATCGACTTCACGCGCACTGTTCTCTAGTCCAAACGTCCCGCATGACACTCTCGACCCTCACGACCTCAGTTCCTCCCTGAACCTAGTCTCGGTCCCGTCATCGACCACGTTTAACCTCGAGCAACACACGCACATAAACAAAAACACAAAAACAAATTCCGAGCCCAAGTCCGCGACTTGACTCAATGTCAATCCATGCAACTACTCACATGAGCATTGCATAAAGTCCACTTCAAAAGAAGCATCATGAAATCATCACAAATTTCATAATCTCAAATTCAAATTATTTCAATTCTGCTCAAAACCCTAATTCACAAAAGCATTCACGACGGACAAGGAAATATGGTCAGGCGTACACATGAAAAATCACTCAAAAAACCATTCACCGGACAGACAAAATCGGTCCGTTGTACAAGTGAAAGTTTCGGTTCCAAGAAGAAATCATGCAGCGAAAACACGTTCACGACGGACAAACAAAATCGGTCCGTCGTACATGCGAAATCAAACCTCAAAAAGCCATTCACGGTGACCAAAGAAGTTTGTCCGCGTACATGCAAAACTTCTTGGTTTCTTGGAAGATTGAGTTCGACTCATGAGCTCAAAAAACACGTTTACGACAGACCAACAAAGTTTGTCCGTCGTAGATGGGAAACTTACTGTTTCTTGAGATCTTGGTCCGGCGAAAAAGCGAAACTTACTGCTTCTTGTCAAATTGACAAAACACATGAACAAACATATTTGTAAATTCAATTCTAAGCCAATTTTTCAGCACATGATTTCACAATATTCAACTCTTTTCAAATACTCATCATAAAAAAAACATGAATCAAAAACAATGATCCTTCAATCTCCCCCTTGATGAGTAATTTGACAAAACATAAAATTCTCAATTCTCAAACAGTTTGAATTGAATTTCTCCTTTCTTTTTATTTTTCTTCTTCTTGACTTGCTCTCCCCCTTTTTGACAAAATAGTCATCAAAATCTCAAAACTCCCCCTTAATGAATGCAGTATCTCAAGCTTTGAAGTATATCAAAATAAAGCATTTGGTCAATTTATCCAATGAGAAGGCAAATCGTGAGAATATGAAAGCTCTAACACATAGAGTAGTTGTTGCATATGCAAATTAGAGCAAACAAGTAAAATGTCATAAACTGATTTTGCCAAAGCTAAAAAGAAATCTATCATGAGCAAAGAGAGACTTTCAAATTCACTAATGTTTGTCTCAAGCATTTTAAAAAATTGAATTTCCTTTTTCTCTTTTAGCAAGTTTGACAATTTTGCTTTGTGATCAACAGGGATGACAAGTAACTGCACACTAGCCCATACTTGTGTATGAGTAGGTAGTTCTTTCTTGTATCTTTCTTAGTTTATATTGGCAAGTGGCTTCACATTGTTCTGAACTTTTGTTTAGACAAGTAGCCTTTGCTTGCAGCTTTGAATTTAAATCCCTGGCAAGGAAGTCGCACATTGTACTAAACTTGTGTTTAGCCAAGTAGCTTTTGCTTGCATCTTTTCAACTTGCTTTTATCATTTAAAACACTGATTTTGCTTGAGACTCATAATGATCATTTGAAGTCCAACAAAAAGCTCACACATAGTTTCTAATCAGCTCTAGCCTTTCAACAGATGACAAGAAACTTTTAAGCCTATTTCACAAATGCCATACTATAATGTACAAGAGCCAAAATATTCTCGAAAAGCATCTCAAATTGAGTTCTTTTAGTCTTTTAGTCTTTTAATAAGAAGTGAAACAATGTAGCAATAATTTGACTATATACACAAGAATAGTCAACAAAGCTTTGTACTACATGATGCAATGAAAACAGGGGAGTTTTCTTTAAGTGTAACGGCAAAATAGCTCCTTGTAATAACTAAAGCCAAGTAACACAGATGAAAGAGTTAAAGTCAAGACTCCCCTCAAATCAACCCATGGGGATGAATGATCCCAAGTTCACCGCGTAAGAAAGCAAAGCGAGAAGAATCAAGTGGCTTAGTGAAAATATCGCAATTTGAGCATCCGAATCAACAAATTTCAGCTCAATAGCTCCTTTTTCAACATGATCTCTAAGAAAATGATATCGAACATCAATGTGTTTAGTCCTTGAATGTTGAGCAGGATTTTTAGCGATGTGAATTGCACTAGTATTATCACAAAGAAGTGGAACACTATTAAAGTTAATGCCGTAATCTTTAAGAGTTGAAGTGATCCAAAGAATTTGTGAACAACAACTAGCGGTTTAAGCGTATTGACTTCAGTAGATTGAGCAATCGAGAATTGTTTCTTAGAAGACCATGAAACAAGTGAAGTGCCAAGAAAATGACAGTGCCGAAGTACTCTTTCTATCTAATCTACACCCTTAAAATCAGCATCGAGAATATCCTAGGAGTGTAGCGAAGAAGAACAAGAATACCAAATGCCAAATTCGAAGTGGAGCGAAGATACCTGAAAATTCTTTTAATTGCTTGTCGATGTGATTCTCGAGGAGAGGCTTGAAATCGGCGCACAAACATACTTGCAAAATGTATGTCGGTCTCGAAGCGATCAAGTCTGAAGTGATCCAATCATGCTTCGTATTCTTTTGGTCCATCTCGACACCATTTTCGTCAAGATCCAAAATTGTTGTTGTGCTCATTGGAGTAGATCTTGACTTTCCTTCTCCCGTGTCAAATTTCTTTAGTAGCTCCTTTGTATACTTGGATTGGTGCAAGAAGATCCCTTCTTTCGCTTGCTTGATTTGAAATCCAAGGAAGTATGTCAACTCTCCCATCATACTCATCTCGAATTCCCTGGACATCATTTCAGGAAAATTGCAATACAAGAGAGTGGGAGGATCCTCCAAAGATAATATCATCCACATAAATTTGCACCATAAGGAATTGATCATTTGAATTTTGAGTAAACAGAGTTTTATCAACTTTTCCCATCTCAAAATTATGTTGAAGCAAGAAGCCTTTTAATCTATCATACCAAGCACGAGGTGCTTGTTTTAATCCATAAAGAGCTTTTGTCAAGCGATATACATGATTGGGAAATTTTTCATTTTCAAAGCCAGGAGGTTGTTTCACAAAAACTTCTTCTTCTATAAACCCGTTTAGAAAAGCACTTTTCACATCCATTTGAAATAACTTAAAACCTTTTGATCTGCAAAAGCCAAGAGAATGCGAATAGCTTCTAAGCGAGCAACGAGGAGCAAATGTTTCATCAAAATCAATTCCTTCAAGTTGAGAATATCCTTGAGCAACAAGTCTAGCTTTGTTTCTAACAATTATTCCATCCTCATTTAACTTGTTCTTAAAAACCCATTTTGTTCCAATAATATTTTGATTTTTAGGAGGTTCCACTAAAGTCCAAACTTTATTCCGTTCAAAGTTTTCTAACTCTTCATGCATCGCATCTACCCAAGAACTATCAGTTAAAGCATGAGTAATGTTCTTAGGTTCAAAATTTGCAACAAAAGCAGAATGCATGCATAAAAGAGTTTGAGATGAATTAGAACATGTCACCCTTTCATGAAGACTTCCAATAATTTGTTCAGGAGGATGGTTCTTTAAAGCGATGAGGGAGGTCGATTATTTCAGTCGTCATGGGAGGTGTAGAAGAATCTGAAGTAGTAGTTACATCAATTTGTTCAGGGACATCTTCCCGTTCTGTAGACATGAGCTCATCATCATCATTATCTTCATCATTTTCTTCGAATCTTTTATCCAAAAAGATTGGCTCTAAATCTTCTCGTGAACCTGAAATGTCGGGTCTAGCTCCAGGGCTAGCCTCATCAAAAGTAACATCGCATGTCTCCAACAATTTTTAGTCGATAAATCAAGTATACGATATCCACGAGAGTGCAACGAATAGCCAAGAAAAATACCATCTGTACTACGAGCTTCGAATTTATCAAGATTTCCATGTTTAAGAATAAAGCATTTGCAACCAAACACTCGTAAGTGAGAAACAGATGGTTTACTATCAAATCTCAGTTCATAAGATGTTTTACCAAGTAGTGCTCTGAGATAGACCCTATTTGATATATAGCAAGCAGAAGAAATTGCCTCAGCCCAAAATTTTCTTGAAGTGTTGTATTCATCTAGCATAGTTCTAGCCATTTGAATCAAAGTTCTATTTTTCCTTTCTACAACACCATTCTGTGAGGGAGAATGTGGCGAAGAAAATTGATGTTCAATCCCATTAGTTTCACAAAAAGATTTGAACAAAGCATTTTTGAATTCCGTACCATTATCAGTTCTTATGGCTTTCAATGTGTTAGGCAATTCATTTATTAATCTCTTAATGAAGACATGAAAAAGTCCAAAAATCTCATCTTTTGAAGATAGAAAATGCACCCAAGAGTATCTTGAATAATCATCAACTATCACTAGAAAGTACCACTTACCTCCAAATTGATTGTACTTGAGATGGTCCCTCTGTATCCATGTGAAGAAGTTGACCGGGGCAGTGGTCATTATAGTGGAGATAGGAGCATGAGGGCTCCAACCATCTTACCATGTCGACAGGAAGCACAAACAATATTTTTGCAAGATTTTAATTTACGACAAGCCACGAATTAAGTCTAGACCACTCAATCTAGATAACAGATCAAATCCCATGTGGCCTAACCGACGATGCCAAAAATTGAGATTTCTAGATTCAAGCAACAAAACAATGTGAACTTGAAACATTGCTAAAATTTGCTATGAAAATTTTTCCAAGTCTAGATATCTCAAGAATCAAGTTTCGAAGCATCGAGTACTCTACATGCATTAGGTTTAAACCTCACTTCAAAGTTTTCATCCAACAATTGTGATCTTGTGAAGGTTGAATTTCAGTTTAGACACCAGAGAGACATTCTTCAAAGTAAAGTGTTCATTTACCTTCACTGTACCTTTGCGGTGACGGCGTCCGAGAGTAGCATCTCCAAAAGTGATCGTCTCGTTCGGATGCTTTTGTTAGGGAGGAGAACCAACTTGAGTTGCCCGTCATGTGTTGGCGGCATCTGAATCAATAACCCGGATGTTCTCCTTCCCTTCTCGTACCACCTACATGTTATGAGCAGAAGATGCCGAGGATTCGATCTTTGGGGTTAGAAAAGCATGCTTTAGGTATCCAAAGATTGAATCACTCGACGGCGGTGATCGCATAAAAACTTGTGAGAGTAATGAATTTTTGTTTGCTTTCACAGAGCCTGTAACAATATTGCTTTCATGACCATGTCTATGCACATACAAAGAAGTGGAAGGTGTTTTCTTTTTGTAACCTAAACCTGCTCTTCTATTGTCATAGATTGTAAAGGCCCTATTAGATGGTTTATGACGGTATGACCTGGGCTTTTCAAAACTTTTAATTTCTCCAGTCATTTTAGAATTTTTAATTCTCTTTCCCTTCTCGATTTTAGCTTTCCTGTAGCAGAAGTTTTCTAGATGACCATCTTTGTGACAAAAAGTGCATTTGTACCTGAGTTTTGAAGTACTTGCTCCTTTACTTTGAGTGGGTTGAGTCTTTCCAGAAAAATCAATAAGATCCAGCAGATTTGAATTTCGTTTTACTTGGTTTAGGAGGGAGGATTTCAATTTTACCAGTACCAATTGTTTTCACAATTACAGGAGGGTTGTTTTTCAAGTGTTCAAAGTGATCAAAGCCTATCCTTGTTTTTAACACTTATTTTTGATTTATCAAGAATCGATTCAAGTTTTTCTTTCCTCCGACAAATTTTTCCAAAGTTGATTTTAAATATTCATTTTCTCTAAGTACAACAGGCAATTTTGACATGGATCAACTTGATATTTTTAGCCTTTTCTTTTGAGGTGATGTAGAGTGAGTAAAGATGATGTGTCCAGCAAGACAAGTTGCTTGTATTTTCCTTAAATTCTCTCTAGTGACAAACAATTCTTGCAACACATAAAAATGCATTATTGAACCAAAAGCTAAAGTTTGCTTGAACTTATCAACTTCTCTTTTTAGCAAATTTAGCTCTTTTATTTTGCAAGAATGAGCAGCTCTAAGTGATTGCAATTCTAATGAGAACCCCTCACAATTATCACATGCATCATTGTTAGAAATAGAATTTCTAAGTTTTTCATTTTCAGTTTTCAGCATGGACAAATCATTCTCTAAATTTTTATTTTTGATTGAAGATTTTCTTAAGGATTTTCTCAATATGACTAAAACTTCACAAAGCTCATTATATGAAGGCATTACCTCATCACAGTCGCTGGAAGTGCTGTCGTTGTCACTAGAATCACTAGTGTTCCCTTTTGCCATGAAGCACAGTCCGGTGAAATCTTTCTCGTTCAGCTTTGTTTGCTTTGCTTCCTTCTCATCGTCAGTTGAATCATCAATGTCGCTTAAGTCTAAGCGACCAATTGCAGTGAAGACTTTGTTGAGCATTTTCTTCGTCCGTTGCTTATTTTTGTCCTTGCTCTCTTTTGGCCGGAAGGTTTTGGAGGAGTTGCTTTGATCCTTCTCGTCTCTAACTTTGTTCTTGAAGCGATTAGCACGGACGTGTCTGCCTTGCCGCTTGATTGTAGCAGTGGATGGAGGCTCCTCTTCTTTCCCTTGATCTCATGTAAGCTGCATTGACACGCTTGGAGAGAAGAGCAAGTGTATCTTCTGGTATTTGATCTAGTTGTTCATCACTAAGAGCACTCAAGGCGATAATGGAATATGATGATGAAGCACTAGTAGCATTATCACATGAAGAAGAATTTGCATTAAGAGCCAAAGAGTTATCACTGGATGTTACTGGAAACAATATCTATCTCAAAAGTTTTGAGACTAGAATATAATTTATCCAATGTCATTTCACTCATCTTGTGAGCCTCCTAAATGCGCGATTACTTTCATTTGCCGATTTTAAGATCAAGAGATGATAAGAAATGTCTAGCATTTTCAGAGTCGGTGTATTGTACATCAACAGCTCTAAGATTGTTTAAGATTCTATTAAAACGAGCAAAACAATCATCTAATGATTCTCGAGTTCATTTCAAATCTAGTGTATTCCTTTTAAATTGATCTTGCCTAGCCTCTTTGGCCAGTCGGTGCCTTCATGATAATCTTGAAGAGATTTCCAAATTTCATGAGCGATGAGTAAATGATGACTCTATCGAATTCTTTTCTAGCAAGTCCTTGAAGTAATATGTTTCTAGCTCTATTATTACTTTCAACATCCTTTTCAAACTCGATTTTATCAATATCATCATTAGAAGGAAGCTTGTATGAAATCTTTACCTTGCGCCAAATCGCGTTACCTTGAGCTTGAAGATATGCAGTCATTCGGATCCGCTTGATGGGAAGTCTGTGCCATCGAAGATTGGCGGCTTGTTCGAGTATTTCTCTGTTGCCATAACTTATCGTTTACTAATCACCTGTTAAGATGGATTAGTAGAACCTGCTCTGATACCACTTGTAGGACCGAGTAGGCAACTAGAGGGGGGGGGTGAATAGATGCCGAATAAAATTCAACTAATTTTTTTTTTAAAATAAACGACCCCTAAATAGAGGGAGAAAATCTAAAATCGTGGAGATCAAAAACCCTGGATTAATTAGCGAGACAAGTCGAACAAAACATTAGTTCTATCAAAAATCGAACAAACCTTCTAATCAAGATCAAAGCAAAAAATAAGAGAATATTGCATAAACTTATCCTTTTATTCCAAAACCATCTTCAACAGAATGACACCAAAAATCTTCTAATCTTCAATGATTAGAAAACCCTAAACGAAATCTCTAATCTCACAAGATTAGAAAACCCTACACAAACTAAAGTGAGCACAAAAGCTCTTTGTTGTAGGCACCTTTTGTTCTAGTTCTCTTTCGTTGGATGGATGATTTCTAACCCCCTAGAACCCTCTTATTTAAAGGACTCCATACCCGGTAGAATCCTTCTTGTATACGTATCAACCAAGCAATCTCCATCTCAACTCCGGCCAACACGCACGGTAGCGACTCGAGACTGACAAAGAATCGCGCTGCCAAAAGCAGTCTCCTTTCGGACATCCTTCTCGCATCGTTACCCACACATGCATACTCACGTCATAACACACGCACATATACATATGTTCACCACGCACACATGCATGCATATACATACTTCACGATGTATTTGTATGCATGTATAAAAACTTTCAGATACACGTGAATGGCCACCAGCCATCACGCTGTAACGATCGACTTCACGCCTTTGTTCTCTAGTCCAAACGTCCCGCATGACACTCTCGACCCTCACGACCTCGGTTCCTCCTGAACCTAGTCTCGGTCCCGCCATCGACCACGTTTAACCTCGAGCAACACCTGCACATAAACAAAAACACAAAAACAAATTCGAGCCCAAGTCCGCGACTTGACTCAATGTCAATCCATGCAACTACTCACATGAGCATTGCATAAAGTCCACTTCAAAAGAAGCATCATGAAATCATCACAAATTTCATAATCTCAAATTCAAATTATTTCAATTCGCTCAAAACCCTAATTCAGCAAACGCATTCACGACGGACAAGGAAATATGGTCCGGCGTACACATGAAAAATCACTCAAAAAACCATTCACACGGACCAGACAAAATCGGTCCGTTGTACAAGTGAAAGTTTCGGTTCCAAGAAGAAATCATTCAGCGAAAACACGTTCACGACGGACAAACAAAATCGGTCCGTCGTACATGCGAAATCAAACCTCAAAGCCATTCACGATCGACCAAAGAAGTTTGTCCGCGTACATGCAAAACTTCTTGGTTTCTTGGAAGATTGAGTTCGACTCATGAGCTCAAAAACACGTTCTGACAGGACCAACAAAGTTTGTCCGTCGTAGATGGGAAACTTACTGTTTCTTGAGATCTTGGTCCGGCGAAAAAGCGAAACTTACTGCTTCTTGTCAAATTGACAAAACACATGAACAAACATATTTGTAAATTCAATTCTAAGCCAATTTTTCAGCACATGATTTCACAATATTCAACTCTTTTCAAATACTCATCATAAAAAAAACATGAATCAAAAACAATGATCCTTCACTGAGTACCAAGTACTCACCCTTGCCACCATACAACATCAGTTGAAGAGGAGACTACACCAGCTTTGGAGGAGGAACTCCAAGAGGATCCGTCTACTTAGGGAAGCGAGCCCAGTCAGTTGCCTGTGGTATACTTGATGGCGCCACGAAGTTATTTGATTTTCCGCTGCTACTATTTCTCTCTTAATAAGATTCGCCCTGTGAGGCGTATATTGTAACTTGACCATAAGGTTGAGTAACCAGTTTGGTTATTTAAATAAAAGTACTTTATTAGTATCGAATGGTATGATTGTGATATTTACCGATGTTAAGACTGTGTGCACTAGCGCGTTCCTGGACTAGTGTTGAATACACAGAGGGTCCGGATTTGCAAATTTGGGGTCCCGACAGGTACCCAAGGGAAAGCTACTCGGCTTTATCGTCTCCGAGCGCGGCATCGAAGCCAGCCAAGACAAGATCTCCGCGATCTTAAGGATGGGACCGATCAGCAACCTCAAAGGGGCCCAGAGGCTGACAGGATGCCTAGCGGCCTTGAGTCGCTTCAAGTCCCGCCTCGGCGAGCGCAGTTTGCCTCTCTACAAACTCCTGAGGAAATCCGACCAGTTCAGCTGGACGAAGGAAGCTCAGGACGCCTTCGACGCGCTAAAGGCTCTCCTGACCTCCCCTCCAGTGCTGGTCGCCCCGGCACCAGAAGAACCTCTGCTGCTCTACATTTCCGCCACGACCCAGGTCGTTAGCGCGGCACTTGTCGTAGAGCGAGCGGAGGAGGGACGGGTCCTCAAGGTCCAACGGCCGGTCTACTTCGTCAGCGAAGTACTCTCCGAGTCCAAGGCACGGTACCCACAGATGCAGAAGATGCTCTACGCGGTTCTGATCACAAAAAGAAAGCTGGTACACTACTTCAACCAGCACCGCGTCTCCGTGGTAACTTCCCTACCACTCGGCGAGGTCATCCACAACCGCGACGCCTCCGGGAGGATTGCCAAGTGGGCACTCGAGCTCAACGGGCACGACATATCATACGTCCCTCGGACCGCCGTAAAATCTCAAGTTCTAGCCGACTTCGTCGCCGAGTGGACCGAAGCCCAGGCACCGCCTCCGCTCGAAGACCCTGAGTACTGGACGATGTACTTCGACGGGTCCTTCACCAAAAACGGAGCCGGGGCCGGGGTCGTCATTGTTTCCCCGCTCGGAAACAAGCTCCAGTACGCCGTCCGGCTGCTTTTCGACGCAACCAACAACGTCGCCGAGTACGAGGCCCTCGTTACCGGTCTCCGCATCGCCGCCGACCTCGGAGCTCTGCGACTATACGTGCATGGCGACTCAAAACTGGTCGTCGACCAAGTCATGAAGGCCGCGGAACCTCACGACAGTCGGATGGCGGCCTATTGTCGAGAGGTACGCAAACTGGAGCAGAAATTCAAGGGATTTGAGCTTCATCATAGCTACAGACGAAACAACGGTGAGGCCGACCATCTGGCCAATCTCGCCTCTGGCAGAGGGCCGGTCCCGCTGGGGATTTTCGTCCTCGACCTACACCAAGCATCCATCCGACCCGATCGTCCAGACGATCGGACGAACGACCCGCCGAAAGCACCTCCGCCAATCGGCCAGCAACCAGAGGCTGAGCTGGTCGAGCCGGGCTGCAACGTCCTGATGACCAGCACCGATTGGAGGAAACCCTTCATCGATCGGCTGACCGACGGTTCCCTCCCCGACAATCCAACCGAGGCCTGCCGCCTCGCTCGACGGGCAAAGTCCTTTGTACTGGTCGGTGACGACCTCTACAGAAGGAGCCCCTCCGGGATCCTCCAGAAGTGCATTCCGGCCGACCAGGGAAGAGAACTGCTCCACGACATCCACGGCGGAGTCTGCGGACACCACGCTGGGTCGCGGAGCCTGGTCGGGAAAGCCTTCCGACAAGGCTTCTACTGGCTAACTGCCGTGGCTGACTCCGAACGAATCGTCCGGACATGCGAAGGGTGCCAATTCTTCGCTCGGCAAACTCATCTCCCGGCGCAAGCCCTCCAAACGATCCCTATTACCTGGCCCTTCGCCGTTTGGGGACTCGACCTGGTCGGGCCCTTCAAGAAAGCGCCCGGGGGCTTCACCCATCTACTGGTTGCGATGGACAAGTTCACCAAGTGGATAGAAGCTAAGCCGATCATGACCATCACTTTAGCACAGGCGGCGGACTTCATCCGCAATATCGTCTACCGGTTTGGAGTCCCGAACTCCATCATCACCGACAACGGAACGCAATTCACGGGAAAGGAGTTTCTCGAGCTCTGCGACAGCTTCAACATTCGCGTGGATTGGGCAGCCGTTGCCCATCCACGGAGCAACGGCCAAGTCGAACGCGCGAACGGCATGATCCTCCAAGGGCTCAAACCGCGGATCTTCAACCGATTGAAGAGGTACGCGGGACGTTGGGCGGCCGAGGTGCCTCCCGTACTTTGGAGCCTGCGGACCACCCCAACCCGATCGACCGGATTCACGCCATTCTTCTTGGCATTCGGAGCCGAGGCCATCTTACCAATCGACTTGAACTACGGCGCCCCAAGGGTTCAAGCCTTCAACGAGACCCGGGGGCTCGAGTCTCAAAGAAGACGTCGGCCGACCGGCTCGATGAAGCGCGGGATGTCGCCATCATCCGCTCAGCCAAGTACCAGCAGACACTGCGACGCTACCACGACCGCAAGATTAGAGGGCGAGCGTTCAACGTAGGCGACCTGGTTCTGCGCCAGGTTCAGTCCAACAAAGACAAGCATAAGCTCTCCCCTCCTTGGGAGGGCCCCTTCACTGTAGTAGAAGTCCTTCGACCCGGCACTTACCGGCTCAAGGATCCCGATGGCAACATCTTGTCCAACGCCTGGAATATTGAAAAGCTAAGACGATTCTACCCTTAGTCCTTGTTTCCTTTTACCTCGTTTATTACCGTGTTCGCATTTTCTCACCCCGAGCGGACCGACCCTCGGTCGGGTCTGCGCGTAGCGTTTCTGCCCGACCCTTGCCCGCTCGGGTCGGCATCCCGTCTAACCGCCGTCATTCACCTGATCGTTTGATCTTTCTCTCCCGACCCGAGTACCACGGCCCACGCCCCGTCGGCTATGGTTGCGAAGTGGTATTTCGCTAAGGAGAAAAGAAACCGAGCAGGATAATGCACGGTTACTCGGGGGCCAATCCGACAAACAAGGCCGGGGTACGAACGCTCGTGTTAAACCTTTTTGCCTACTTTTTGGAAAACACTAGAGCATGTCGATCACTGGTCGGATGGTCCCCGCGGACCCGAGAACAATGATCCCGGCGCGTTTTACCAGTAAAAAACTGAAAAATAGCGAAAGGCACATACAAAACTTCTAAAAAATCCGAACACCTTTATTTCTTCCGATTCAACGGTATTTACATTCTTTAGAAACGAGAAAGTCTAAAATCAAAAAGTTTATCTCATTTAAGGGTCTTCCCCGCCTCGGTGGATCTCCGGACTTATCGTCCCTCTCCAAACGCGGCTTCGGCTTCCCGCACAATTTTTGCTGCAACGCACAGCAGAAACTGGTCGGGTCGCCGAAATCCGCAACAGGAGAGCCCCGATCTGCCGACGCTGCCGAACCGGCGGCCCTCGCCCCTGCTGTGTGACCTCTATGGTTCCCGGGGGAGCTTGGGGCCCACCACAGAGGGTCCACCGTCGGAGAAGTGTACGGCAGCACGATCGGGGCGATCGGCAGCGCGTTCATCGGCGCAGGCCTGGATGTCGCGGTGGACTCCAGGCTCCCGGAAGGAGAAGGGGCACGGGGGGAACGGCGTCCTGTTCCCCCAATCGCTCGGGCGCTCGCGACGGCGGCTCCCTCAGCTCGACGACCGCAGCCTGCCGCTCCCGCTCCCGCTCCTCCTCCTCCGCCTCCCGCTCCAGCAGCTCCCAATCGACCCCGTCGTCCGACGGGGCCGCCACTACGAGACGGCCGGCTCGTCGCTCCAACTCCTCCTCGTCCTCAGCCTCTTGTTCAAAGGCGTCCCAGTCGATCTCGTCGATCGGTGGGTTCTCGTCCTTAGAGTGGGGTTGGGAGGACGAGGCAGCCATGGAAACGAGTCGAGAGCAGTCTCAACGCGTCGGATGAAGTCGGCGCCCACCGTCCGCCTATTTATAGGCGATCCAGAGACGAGCGACGCGGCCGGGGTACCCGCCAAAGACTTATCGCGACAGCGCCTTTCGGCGATGGCGTGGAAGCCGAAGCATCAAAGCCGACGGTGCGAAAACCGAAGCGCCGCCAATTCTCCGCGTTGAGCAAAAACGCCTCGAGAACCTCGCCAGTCGTAAGGAAAGATAAGTGAATATCTTCTTTTTCCGCACTCATCGTTATTCCTTCAAGTGGCGCACGGTGGTAACAACCAAACCGCCTCGCACCACCCGGGGGCTACAAGAGTCCCATGGGTCGGTGACACGACCAATCGCCAGGTCCTCCCGAAACGGCCAAACTTTCGACCAGAAGTACTATGGCCTACGCCCCGGCGGCTACGGTTGCGAAATAGTACTTAACGGAAGAAGGAAGTGCCCAAGCGGAGCGACCCACGATTGGTCGGGAACCCCCCTCCCACGGTCGCACTAACCGATCGACATGCTCTTGAGCGTTCTCTTGTTTCCCCGACTCCCTAACTTTGTAATGCGCACACCAACCTACGCCCGACCCCTGTGGTCCCCAAGGCAACGGACGGTAATAGTGTCCATCACAAACAAAGGGCGCGGAAAACAAAGCACGAAGCAAAACCCTAACCAGTCCACCCAAACTTTCCAAAAGCACATGCCAGTTCCTTACAAACCTAGAAAGAGCAAAGAAAACTGTTTAATCTCTCTCTATCGCTCATTTATGGAGGACGTCGGTCGGGGAAACCTGGTCGGCAATCGCCCTGGCGTGCGGTTCGACTCGAAGCTCCAAGGCGTCGATTTCCTCCTCAGACCGGTTTGCGGCGACCCCGCTACTGACGGTATCCAGGTCGATACCGTCGTAGTAGGAGAGCATACAAACCAGTGCCGAGGCAGCCCCAAGAACAGCGCCGGTCGCCACCGAAGCCTCCACGTGGTCGGGCACGCGGGCCAGGGCACTTTCCAGCGAGCTTGAGCCTGGTTGAGAGCCCACCGCCAAAGACCCGATCATGGATCTCCGGCCGACCGATCGCAGGGCGTCGGCTCGACTGATCCTCCTCCGGCAATTTCTTTGCATGGATAGGGCCACGTCGCGCGACGCAACAGCGTCGTCACGCGCCACGACCGCCTCGTCACGCGCCTCCTCCGCCACCTTCCGCGCCTCCGTGGCGCTCCCGAGGTTCTTCTGCAACTCTGCAACAAGGCCAGCGGAATCGGGAAGCCACGGCGAAGCAACCCAAAGATTGAGGACGCTAGAGCTAAGGCGCTTACCTGACACGGAGTCAGCCATGCTGCGGAGGTCCTCCTCGGCCTGTACCCGAATCGCCCGATCGCGCTCGACCTACCCTAAAGCAGCGTCGTGCTCGATAGCCACGTCCTGGGCAAGCTTCCCAGCCGCTTCAAGCTCCCTGCTGAGACGAGCGGCATTCGACTCAGCATCCCCCTTCGCCCGGTTTGCCTCCGCCAAGAGAGACTCAAGATCAGACACCTTCTCGTCCGAAGCCCGCCGCTGGTGCTCCGGCGGCGTCTTTGCGTCCACACTCTCTTGGCGGGCCTGCCGCTCGACCGCTCGCGGTCCAAGGCACTCGAGCCTCCGATAGTTCGAGCGCTTGGCCGTCGCACTCCAACTCGGCAGACGACCCCGGCTCACGAACCGGATGTACCCAGACTTGAACGCCGACCGGGTCTTCAGGTTCTAAGGACAAAAGACACCCGTCAGCCCTCAACCCGACCAACAAAAAGGGTAAGCACGCAACGGTACAGGCAGATTACCTCAACTCTCCGAAGGGCCTCCCCAGAGACAACCCCCAGCCTTGCGTTGAAGGACTGGAGCGTAGCTGACAGCACTTCGCAGACCTGGTTCGCCTAGGCCGGAACCCGCCACCCGGAGACATCCCGTGGCGCAAGAAAGCCTTTCTTCTCCAGGCCGACTGCACGGGAGGAGCGAGTGGAGCACTCCTGCCACATCTTCGAAACGCTAAAACGACGGCGGCAGCAGGAAGCTGGTAAAACACCTCTCTCCCGTCTCTCTCCCTCTCTCGATCTCTCTCCCGCCGCAGGTAAAAGCAGGGGCAACCACAACTCCTCCCATCCTCCCTTATGTATGAGAAGCGGACCGGCGGGAGTCGAGCGGACGCAGGTCAAGCCAACCGCCTCACACCACGAAAAGCGGCACGTCCCGCCACCTAGCCACGTCGCTGTAAGTACGCCGGCTACCAATCCCCCACTACGCGTTAAATGCTGCCAGAAAACCGCAGGGAGAACAGGCGCCACCTCAAAAGGCGCTCCCAGCGTCCTCTCGGTCTCTACCTCCGGGTCGGCCCAGAGACGCGATCGACAACGCCAAGGGCCCACTGAGCCACCGAGGCCCCAGGGCCTCCCAGACCTCGACAGACCGCACCTGAGGCCCGGCCTAATGCTGAAGGATGCAAAAAGCCAGCCGCAAAACGAATCCGGCTCCACCACAGCAAAAAACGAGCAAGGGGTGAGGACGAGGCGAGCCTCCAGCGGGCCCCTAGTTGGGTCGGCGGACGACCCAATCGCCTTAACTCGCGTCCGGGACCATACCTCACGCTGTCCCGCGGAGCCCGTCGACGGGCGGTAGTCAGCTGCACCCTGGGTTGGCGAACGATCCAAGGTCCGATACGGGATCGAGTAAGGAAAGGTTCTTTATGGATCGCTCCCAAGTGGGGTCGGACACCCGCGCCGGGATCGTCCGCTAGGGGACCCCCCCTCGCGAGGGGGCCTCCAGGTTCCACCCGGATCACTCGCTTGTAGCTCCACGAGAGCGGCGCTCGAGCCAGCGAAGGCAAGCACGCGTCTCTCACCCCCTCCAGGTCCCACACCTGCGGACGGGGCGTAAGCGTGGGACAGACAGCGAATCTCTCCATCCACTAGCGAACTCACCAGATGATGTCCCAGGTCGGCCGCGATTCGCCCAGCTCCGGCGTAAAATGAGTCACTCTAACCTGCCCCGCTCCGACCCAGCGCAAGCGTGCCCACCTCGACCACGACGAGGAGATCGACGCGCGGGTCCCACCGAACGAGCCGGTCGGGGCCCAGCCCTATTGACCAGCCAAACGGCCGTAACCCCCCAACCTGCTCTCCGACCAGCTCGGGGGCTCGGGGGCTACACCCACCGGGTGCGCTCGCGCGCACCCGGTCGAAGTTTCTTCCCGACCAGCTCCGGTCGGGCCTCCCGGCACGGCAAAGCGCCGGTCAAATGACTATAATCCCCCAACCTGCTCTCCGACCAGCTCCGGGCTACCCACCGGTGCGCCACAAGACCGGCCGGTTTCTTCGACCGGCTCGGCCGAGCTTCCCGACACGGCAAAGCATCGACTGAACAAGGCGTGACCCCCCGACCTGCTCTCCGACCAGCTCGGGGGCTACTGACGAATATCCATACCTCGGGTACCCCCAGCGGCCCGGAAAGGCGCGTGGGCCGACCCGAGGCGGTCGGGGCCCGAAGACATGACCGAGTCTCCGATATCCCGAAGAAGCGACAGCATTTATTGCGTATCGAGCGTATTAAATGCAGGCCATAATGGCCATAACCCAGCGGCACAAGTCCCTGACCCCCGCATTAACTACGACGGCCAGCAGCAGAGCAGGGGGAGTCAGCGGCCAGTCCCGTTAGCCCGTCACTTTCGAGCAAGCGTGAGCGCGGAAGACGGAAGCCCATAGGGGTAGCCTTTTTTCCCTTCCTTTCCAATTTACAGTGTAACCCTCCTCCTCGTCTATATAAGAGGGGGAAGGGCGAGCGTGCAGAAAGACAGACGAAAAAGAGAATCAATACAATCCAACTCACACGAACTGGAGTAGGGACGTTCAGCCCGAACCTGTATACATCTTGTGCTCACCCGAATCAAGCCGTTCGAGGAGAGGGAGCGTGCACCCCCTTCGACCTATACAAATTCACTAGCCGGTGCCCGGAACACCGACAGGTAGTTACCCATAATACCTACTTGTAGCATCCCAAATTTTTACTTTTATTGCATTTATGGATTTATTGAATTTTTGGAATTTTCTTGAATTTATTTGGAATCAATTTGAATTAAGTCCTTTAATAAACTATTTAAATATTTTAAAATTTTATATAAAGTTTGGTTGGAAATATTTTTATTTGAGTTCAAAATATCTCAAAGTATTTTCCAGAATTTTTCTGGTATTTTTGTTATTTTTCTTGAGTTATTTGAATTTCTATGAAATATTTTAAATTGGAAAATTCAAAAAAAAGAAAACCCTAATTGGGACAGGCCCAATACTAAGTCGGGCCAAAACCCTAAAACCCATGCGATTTTGAATCATTGGATCGCCATCGAATGACGAAGATCGTGCCGCATTTTTGCCGCTTTTCGATTGTTGGATCGCTAGCACGTGGACCATCAGGATCTCACCACGTCACCCATCGTTTCCGCGAAGGACTCGGAGCGCATTGCTGTGTCCACCGTGGACATCCACTCCGTTCTAGCTATGACACAGACACCTGGGGCATTAAAAGGGGAGCACTAGGTGAGCGTTGATCCAATTAGTTTGAGCCCTAGATCGATTCCTTCAACCTCGTTGCGGTTTCGCTGAATTTCGCGAGGATAGCCATGTGTTGCCATGAACAAGAAGTCAACTATTAGCCACCGTTCATGAAGTCCTGGGCTCGAGACTGGTCGCGTTGGATTCCTCGGCGCTTGATCAGTCCTGTGCGCGTGCCAGTTCTGTCGGAGCATCACCGGAGCTGTGTTTGGCTATGAGACCGCTACCGCCGAAGAAGAAGATCACATCTCCACTAATCTAGTTCACCGGAGAGGAAGGTAATCGCGTCACAAGATTCATCTCACCGCAACAAATTCGTAGGTGCCATCTGCAGCAGCCGACAACGACCCTAGGGTCCCGAGCCGGTGGCAATGATGTGTTTGTGTTCCTCTGTTGACACGTGGTGCCACGTGGTCACCAGCTCAGCGTCATGTCAGATAAATCTGCAGAGGTGTTGGTCCAGTCAGTGTTTGTGTGTCGGTTTAGTCAGTAATCTCGCGGGCCCGAATGTCAGTCTTGTACCCTGGGTATGCGCCAGGTTCACCGTAGACTAGGCATGTTTCATTGACCGAGTCCAGGGACCAGGGCCCACCAATCAGCCGAGTCGATCAACGCTGACGTCAGCAGTGACGTAAGCGTGACATCATAAATTTGGATTTTCCATATAAAAATAATTTGACCGAAAAGAAAATTAGTGCTGATGTTAGGGTGACGTCATTATCTCAGAATTTCCAGTAGGAAAATAAATAGATTAATTTGGTTTATTCTTTTTAGTATATTTTCAAACTTCAAATTGCTCGTTCTTGCTCATACGAACTCCGATTTAGGTTATTCTAGATCTTAAAAATTTATAAAATTATGCTCTATTTAATGGTGAATTTTATTTAATCTTTAGAGTTTTGTTGTTCTTCATTTTAGTATTTATTTATTTATTTAATTAATTAATTAATTATCCATTTCGCGTAGACGTTGAAGTGCCTGAAGCCTATGAGGGAGAGGTACTAACTAAGGAGCAAGTCCAGAGCATAATCAAGATCTTTTCCAAGGCAAGTTGTGCTTTGATCATGTTGATCCTATGTTTTAAAATTATGTTTATTTAAATTATGTATGCTAATTCAATTAAAAGTGATTTCAATTAATTTGGGAATTAGTTGATCAACCTATTTATTTTATGCCACCTTGTCGCTATTATTTGTATTCTATGATTCATTGTCACCCTAGGATTGTTATTATTAGTTGAAGCTATTAATTTGCCAACATGGGTTGCTAGATCATGACTAGTATGCTTAGACATGCAACATGTTATTAATATAATTTTAGAAATACAAACTTAATATTGATTAATGGAATATGGAATGTATTTATGAAATGGTGTGATGTTGCCACATGATGATGTTGATATGTAGAGGCCTGTGTGGATCTACATGGGTGTTGAGTTGTTGTTGGCATGTATTGTAGAATAATCAACTGAGGTGGAAAATAATTTAGACTAGGGTAAGTGGCAAGAGGCTTTGTGCCTGGTGGGCCTATGTGGCAATGGGTTGATAAGTGTGTGAGGGTTGTGTGGCAATGGTTCAATGGCAAGCATTTGAACTGGGCCAAACGTACAACCACATGTCTAGAGTGGGACAATCCTAGTTTAGTAACTTACTGATGTCTTGCATGTGATACCTCAGGGTGACGATTATACATGGGTGTAGCTGTACGGGGGAGTGTACCTACGCTGTAGCTTGGTACCCATCCAACAGTATGTGTCGGTCCTATACTTTGGCTCTGTGTGAGAGGAGTGATAGTGAAGGCAATACTAGAGAGGTTCATATGTTGGGATAGAAATTTCCGAAAGGCTTTGTTATGGTTATTCGCCTGTGTGATG
Source organism: Rhipidocladum racemiflorum (assembly GCA_036346355.1). Taxonomy (NCBI): domain Eukaryota; kingdom Viridiplantae; phylum Streptophyta; class Magnoliopsida; order Poales; family Poaceae; genus Rhipidocladum; species Rhipidocladum racemiflorum. The sequence continues at coordinate 28,048,356 of CM070575.1, read as the reverse complement.
ATTGATTGTATCTTGTGGGTAAAGTGTATAACCTCTGCACAGTGTCAAAACTATTCGAATAGCCATGTCCACGGTATTGGACATTGCTTGGGAATTACAATCAAAGGTTAGATTTTCATAAAATGAACTTGGGTTGGAGGAAGGTTGATCGGGAAATGTGGAATTGGTTTAAGGATGGGAAATGGTTTACTTGTGAAATAATTGTGAAACTTAGCACTGATATTACTTGTTTTACTGCTTTACAATCTATTACGATTAATTGCAAATGTTTATTGCAAAATAACCACTTAGCCATTCATTTGGAATAAGCCATGCATGTAGTTATTAGACTTGCATTCTGTGCATGACTTGCAAAATGCTTTATGTACTCACCTTCTTGCAACAATACAAACACCAGTTGAGGAAGAGTCTACACCAACTTTGGAGGAGGAGTACCAGGAGGAGCCGTCTAGTTAGGGTGCGAACCCAGCCAGTTGCATGTGGCATATTGATTGGTCACTACGAGTCTTTATTTTTCGTTGTAGTTTTTTTTATATTTGAGTCTTTGCCCTGCGAGGTGTATTATTGTAAGTTGACCATAAGGTTGGCTAGATAGGTTATATTAATAGATGAAGTCTTTATTTACTATTTTGTTGTGTATGATTGTGATATTTCATCTATGTTGAGACTGTGTGCACTAGCGTGATCCTAGACTAGTGTGGAATACACAGAGGGTCCGGATTTGCACAATCGGGTCTCGACACTACTATAGCATCAAAATACATGGTCCAAAAGGCATGATTAACATACGTGAGTCTTAGCTCGGATCAGGCTCGGATCTAAGTGGGCTTCAAACCACATTTCTCTCGATTTTATTATTAAAATAAATTCCAATAATTCAAATAATTTGAGAAAAATAGCAAAAATACCAGAAAAATTCTAGAAAATATTTTGAGACGTTTTGAGATTACATAAAATATTTTCAAAAAAAATTTATATAAACTTTTCCAATATTTAATTAATTCAATAAATGACTTAATTCAAATTAATTCCAAATAATCCCAGAAAATTCCAAAAATTCCAAATACACATTAAATACAAGAAAAGCAAAAAAATAGGATGTTGCACGCTCCTCGCAGGGCCAACACAATAGTTTTGCCACCTTTGGGTTCGCAAACAAACGCTTCAAATGGGGAATTACAGGTAGATACTATGCCACCTTAGCAGGAGGTCATTTTTTCACCTCGATGCTCTCGCCGTCATCATCTAAATGACTCTTACGCTTGTACCGAGATGCATTGCACAACGAACATACATGCAAGTTTGTGTACTCTTTTCGGTACAGGATACAATCGTTCGGATATGCATGTATTCTTTCTACTTCCATTCCCAATGGATAAAGAACCTTCTTGGCTTTGTAGGTAGTTGTTGGCAACTCGTTTCCCTCTGGAAGCATGTCCACCAATAGATATAACAGCGCCATGAAACTCTTGTCAGACCAACTATTGCTAACCTTCAACTTCAGTAGTTCAAGCACGGATGACAACCTTGTGTATTTCAACTTGCAGCGTGCGAACAAAGATTTCTCCAAGTCCTCCATCAAGCCCTAGAACTTTTCATATTCCCTGTCATCACAGTTTTCTTCTGCGTCATGTAGCATCTGATCCAGATTGTCATCTCGCAACCTATCCTCATCAGAAGTACAACCGATATGATCATCAGACATATTGTTGAATTCGTCGACGATGTTAACACTACCAGCTGCTTCCTGTATATTCTGCTCTTCGTCGTGACTGATCCAACATGTATACCCCCTTTTGAAACCCCTCAGAATCAAATGTGCTTTGATCCGCGCTGAGTTTCAAAACATCTTCAGATTTTCGCAGTCAATGCACGGACAAGACATAAATTGCACCCCCTTATTAAACATATACTCCTCTATAGCTCTTTTAAAAGCAGAGATGCCATTAAGGTACTCGACACTCATATGGTTCTTAGCGTACATCCATCTTCGATCCATCTACGCTGCACATGTAACACTTAGTGTTAAATATTAAGTACACCAGGTGTGCATATGCATACATTCTTAAATTAATTATGCAATGCTAGCTACTTTTTTAATATAATGCAATTATATAACCAATTACTGCCTTACATTACAAAGAAATAATTAACACAATCTTCAAATTCTCCCTTCACCAAACTAGCTAGCTAAATCTTAAATATAATAATGCAATTAGAACCCATTACTAACCTTAGATCACCAAAAACAACTTGAATTGAACTGTAAGCTAGATCTAAATAATCTTTAAATTATATCCTTACCAAGCTATATCTTGAATGTAATGCAAATAGAACCCATTACTAACCTTAGACCACCCAACAATACATGGATCTACAATCTAGATTTAATTTTTTTTTATCAAATTCTTTCCTTATCAAGCTAGATATTGAATATAATGCAATTAGAATGCATTACTAACTTTAAATCACCAACTAAACATGGATCTACAAGCTAGATCTAAACAATCTTTAAATTCTCTCCTAACCATGCTAGATATTGAATATAATGCAATTATAACCCATTACTAACCTTAGATCACCAAAATCAAATGAATCTACTATCACCCTTCAAAATCAATGGTCTTTTTTTTACACAATCGCCTCACAACCGCATGAAAAATGTGAAATGGGTATACTCATTAATAATTTCACATGCTTAGCCATGCTTTAGTTTGGGGCACAAACAGATGGTTATACTGTTCATGATGAATTTAAATGTTGGACATAATAGAAATAAATGTTGGACATGTTGGAATAATTGTGATCAATGGTATTTTAATAAAAATAAAAAATAAAACTATGGTTTTGACGCAAGCAAGTATTGGCAATAGCCGGATGTGCATGGGACTTGCATGTAGATAGGGGAGATTCTCACCCTGGTCGAATTAAGGACCAAACTATTGTGTTGTTTTCAAGTCAAGAAAACCATACAACCAGAAGTGTTGGTATGGGACAGCCTTAACCTATTAAGTTACTTAAAACTGGCTTTGCACATTAGAAAGTTGTCATAGCACGAGCTGTTCCAGTATGGATTACTCGAAGTGGTGCCCTCACCGAGGTGTTGGGAATAACGTCTGCCGATGTAACTATGTACGCCTTGATATGAGGAGAAGTGGGATGTGAAACCATTTGTCGTACTGTGTGTACAAATATCTTCTACAGCCATAGTAAGGGTTTGTTATCATCGGACTGGTGCAAAGTTAGGTTTAAGTAATGTAACAGTTATATTGTGATCATCAGCCACGCACCTAAGGAAGTGCGTTAATAGCTTGGCATTATGAAATGATCATATCTTGTGGGTAAAAGCAGTACACCTCTACAGAGTTAAAACTAATCAATTAGCTGCGCTCGCGGTCATGAGCACTTGGTAAAGTCATAACATAGTTAGGTGTTTTCATATTTTTATAAAATGGGAATGGATGGTATGAGACAGCACTTGGTAAAGCTACTAATGTTGTTTTTAGGTGCAGAATCCAATATCTCTGACAATTCATACTTTGACAAAGGAAGCAGGGTTGCTAACAATGAATCTTTCTAGGATTTATCTTGTCAGTTGCATGTTGGAATATTGGGTTGAATGGCACACTACAAGATAAAAATATTTCAACTACTGGTTTTTACTTTTGGTTTACGTAATATCATGTGTAAAACTGCTTCTGTTATAATAAATATGCAACTTTGTGCATGGTTGTGATTTCAATTTTTGAAAGTGTGTCTACCTACTGATCATGGGACAAGTACAGTATGCACTTTAAAACCTTTCTTTTATAGTATACTGTATCATACAAAAGAGGGTCTCACAATCGGACACCCACCTGGTAGAGACAGAGAGAGGGACAGGTTCTTCCCTCCTGACTATCGGGTAAAATAAATGATTGGGCACACATGGCAGAGAAAGGAAAGGCAGCTCAAGTTTATCTTCTTAGATAGCACATGATTCAACATTTAATTCACCAACCAAATCATGTCATAGATTTTTACTAATTTTTGTAGAAAGTCTCAATAGGGTTCTCTACACTATAAAATTTTTGGGTTGAAATAGTTTGAATAAAAAATTCTAATAATTTTGATAAGCAGAACTATTCTTTTTCATCTTCTCAGTTTTCATTTTTTTAGGATTAAAATAAGGTCAGGAATTTTTGTGAATTTTTAAGAAGATTCTTTACGGTCTAAGTATTCTTATCTGACATTGCAATTTTCAGATTTTGTGGTTTCCTGTTTTAGAATCAAAAGGTAATAAAATTAGTTATTAATTTTTTATATGGATTTAAATTGCTCTGATTAAATTATGGTAAAATTTTTAGCTCAAGATAAACTTTTTATAGTTTTACAAGAATCTGACATTTTATTGTTTTCAATCTAATTCTCATTTCTTGTCATTTATTAATGTGTTCATATTGATTTTGACTGCATAAAAAGAGTTCTATATATTTAGTATATTTTAATATAATTTTTGTAGATTTTTGTTACTGTTTGTTTTTATTTTTACATTTACCTTTTACTCATTCATTATAAAAGATTTTTCTGTAGAGCAAAAACCCAAGAAAAATTCATATTGCCAGAAAATTCAGAATTAAGCATATTCAAAATTTAGAATTTATATTTTCACTTTCTTTGAATTTTTGGGATGTTACATACTCCTACGTGGTACGTACAATACTGATCGATCATCAAGCCAGCTATTTTTGTGTACTGGTGAGCTTTCATTAGTATTTTAACTAGCTATGCATGGTTCGTTATTACTACTTAATTTCCTTACCAGAATGGTTATACATCGTGTGAATGGTAATTTTTATGCAAAACATTCGAATTTTTGAGCTTGTGATTTGCTTGGAAGTTTATTCTCTGGCCAGCGAGGTCATCTTCTCTAATGGCGGTGGCAGCAAGGTTCATCGGATTAGGGATTGGAATTACCTGGTTAGGAATTGGGGTTCATTGGGGCTCGAATTTAGAGGGAGGCCCGAGCCACAGGGGTGTCACCGACCGCAAGCTTTGTGGCCGGTGGTGGGCATGGGCTGATTGGCGGGATGATGAGTGTGGGGTGGTGCAAAGTGGCCAGGATAGTGGATCTGTTTGTTGTGAGATGCTAGAGATGAGGAAGAAGGGGAATAGTGGTGGGAGAGGTGGAGATGGGGTAGAGTAGGAGATGGGCAACGTTGGCATTGCCTTCGGCATTGGCAGCCGTAGTAGAGGCGACAGTGGCGGGGTAGGACTGTGGCGGGGCACACTAGCATCAAGGGCAACACTGACGAGGCAGTGGTGCAGGAGAGCATGTGGTGGCAGCGGGGCAGCGGTGGAGTCGAGAGGAGAATTGGAGTTAGGTGGTGACTTGTATAGAGCTGAGGGGATTTTGGGTCGTTGGATCTAAATCTAGATCCGATCCTATGATCTAAAAAATGAATGATTTTGTGTCATAAAATCATTTAATTTTTTTAATGAAGCATTGTAGTCCGGCCCTTTGCTGATTGTGTTTTGCTTTGTGTGGTGCCATATATATCCCAATAAAGCTAGATTATATCGCTTTTCTCTGATCTAGCTTGTCTTTCTCTTTCATGATCTCCAGTTGATAGCTCTATATATATAGATGCTGGGGAAGAGCCCAAGAAATTAGCTAGCTAGATTGTTGTATTTGAGGTTTGGGAACTAGTTAGTGCTCCAAAATTAGGATCAATCACTACTACACAAAGGCTTATATTAGACGCCTCCTTACTGATGGTTTTAAACACAAACCATCTGTGATGAGTCCCGGGCATATCACAGATGGTTGTATCCATGATCTTAATCGTCTATGATGTGGGATACCCTTATCGCAGACGGTGCTTGGTTACAACCGTCTGTCATATGGAACTCATCAGAGACTGATCGTGGATACAACCGTCTGTGATATGCCCGGGACTCATCACAGATGGTTTGTGTTTAAAACTGTCAGTGATCGCTCAGACAGAGTGATATTGACTTTTTTCACATCTGTAACTACATTCTCACATTTCTTTTTTGATCTTTTTATGCGATCAAAAAACGAATGAGATCAGAATGGCCATCATTCGAGCAAACAATGCAATAGCTTCGGTGAGAGCAAAGCCTGAAATGGCATAACCAAATGATTGTTTAGCCAATGATCGATGGATTTCAATCACACCACAGAATGAATCGAGGAACTAAAGACGTTTTGGTCTAAAACCACAGAACAAATCATAGACGGAAAGCAAAGCACATAAAGCATTGAAAATACTAGCTGCAGTAATACAGAAGGCCATCGACTGACAGTATATATTAATTACAATAATTAATAACATAAACATTATATTAGTTACAATATATATATAGTGGCGTGCGCACGCGCGATCACAGCCACCACTCGCTGCTGCTGCCGAAGGGGCTATTGTCGTCCCACGTGGTGTAGTACTCAGAGGAGGAGTCACTGTCCTCCGATATGCTCCCCCAATGGATGATGATGGGCTCCTCGTCCTTGTCATCATCATCGTCGACCTCCCTATACTCCTGCACGCGCTTCATTTCGTTGGTGGTGGCGGAAGCGCCCGAGACTGAGGCAGCAGGAGGGTGGGCATGTTGGGCATTGCCTGAGAGCAAACGGAGGATCGCATTGGTAGATGATCAGCGGTAGCATTAGGGGCGGTGATGGAGCAGTTGAGGAGGCAGATGAGCTTGCGGGAGAATGATCAGGAGCTGCCATTAAGGAGATGGCCGCCGACGATCGCGAAGACACAAACGATCGAAGAGGTTATATATATTAGAAGGAGTTAGAAGTTGATCTCTGAAGGTGATGAAGAGTACACTGTGAAGACATGGTTTAATATATAGGTGACCGGCAAGATGAAGAGACGGGAGTTGTGATGAAGACGAAGAGTTTCTGATGGAAGGCACGTGGGAAACGAATTAAGAGACGCGTTTTTGTTCAGAGGGGGTGTAACATCCCCAATTTCGGTCTTTTGCCAAAAGCTATTTTAAACTAAGTAATTTCAAATTCTGGTTTATCTTCGGCGTTCTATTTAACATGGCAACCTTATCCCTCCAAAATTGGAGTTCAGTCTTTCATCGTTTGAAAAATCGAATTTCCGAATTCCGGTCCGTACCCAAAATTCCACCCGAGTTCCAAAATGCTCCAAAAATCCCGAAACCTATTGTATTAGGTTAAAAATATTCCAAAAACATTTTGGGAATTTTCCCAAGAATTTTGGAAACCCTCTAGTATTTTATCGCTCGTGGCCTTTCATTAAACGCCCTTTATTCGTCCCGGAATTTTCTAAATTCCAAATTTCATCCAAATTCCGTGAAACCAATTTTATTGGGTTCCAAATATTCCCTAATATTTGTAGGAATTTTTTTTTGGGATTTTTAGACCATTTTTGCTATTTTATCTCTCGCGCGTAACTCTTCACTTACTACCGGCCAATCAGACGCTGACATGTGGCAGTTACTGTAGCGTCGTCTTCAACCTTAGCTGGAAACGTTATAGAGAAGCAAATCATCTCTCCATACATGGTGCCCACCTCTTTAAACACCCATATCTCCTTCATTAAAGCTCCAAATCGCGAACGGCTGGTTGCGTTTGATAGAGGGAGACGAGGAGATCTCATTCCCCATGACCATCCACCTTCAATCACGTCGGAAATGGTTCAATCCACCAAGATCGAAAAATCACTTAAATGGTCATAACTTTGACATTTCAACTCGGAATCGCGTGCTTCCACTTCTCAACTCTTCGTCTTGGAGCCCTCTATCCCGTGCTCTCACTCTCCCATAGCCATCCCTCTCCATTTTGCCGGAATAGTGCAAGAACCGTCGCTGGTCGTCCTCCGCCGACACCATTGCGTCACATTTTGCTCTGATGAGCCAAACTCAATTCCGATTGCGTCATTGTGTTCGTGTCGGTGCCCCGAGCAAAAGCCCTCAACCAATTTCACGAATTTCGCTGTTGAAATCTTCAGTTGGAGCTCGGTTCTTCGTCGATTCCTTGCAAACCGTCGATCCCCTCCAAAATCTGAAAGCACTCTTAGGTTCATATCGTTGCGTTCTACGCGGTGATCCTTTCAATTTCGTGAAATTTCATTGTTTCGGTCAAGGTCCCTATGTCTATGTCTTTGGTATGACTTTGTCGTCGGCATGGTCATGGACGCCGCCGTTCCGGCGATCCTCCGGCCAAACCGACGCGAGCATCACGTTCCTCGTGCCCGACCGCACCTAGCCTTACCCCCGGTTGTCGCTCCACGTGCTCGAGCCGCCCCGGCACCGTGCGCCGCCGCCGCTACCTGGCCTTCCCGGCCGACGGGCCGGCTGGCCTCTCGCTGCGCGCCGCTTAGCCTCGCTTCGCCCGTCTGGCTGGCTGGCGCCAGTGCCTCGCACCGCCGCTAAGCCGCCTCGGCCGTCAGCCGCTTCGGCCGCTGGCCGCCCTAGTTCCCCCTCGCCGGCGCGCATGGAGGAGACCCATGGCTCCTCTGTTTCCATGGCCATGGCATGGGGAAGAAGCCCCTCTCTCTATGACAGGGATGGTCCACTTGCCATACACCCCACAAAATCAGAAATTCCAAGAAAAGAAAAGATGCCAAGAGAATATTCCTCGTTTTTCCATTTTCCATCATTTTCAGATTTCGAACGCTCATATCTTTTTCATCCGAATTCCAATTCACTCTGTTCAAATTCCTAAATTCAAGATCTACCTACCAATATAATTTTTTTATTTTTGGATTTATTTTATTTTATTGTATTTATTTGTTGTATCATTTTGCGCGTAGCCGAAGAAATCGCCGGAACCGTCGACGGCGTCGTCGAACCCCGGGATTTCAAGACTCCCGATGTGACTGAAGGCAAGTCTCCTTGATGCATGTTGAGCCCATGTTTTACCAATGTTTTACAAAGTTTTATAACTTGCATCGCTATCTTTATAACCGTATGTCAAGTATAGACTATTAGTTATTCCGAATTGCTATCATCTCCTTGATTGTTGATATCCATGTTTACTTGTAACCCTAGGACACTTTGCTATGTCATGCCTAATTTGTATTGTGACATTTGATGATTAGTACGGTAGTTGTGCTTAGTTGCAAAATTGATTAAAAAGACCCATGGGTGGGATTATATCAAAGTTATGATTTAAAGTGTAATTTGTGAATTATTGTAAAGTATTTGCTACTATTTTTGTAAAATAAAAATGAAATGAAAAATGATTTAGACTTGGGCGGAATGGAATGTCGGGCAGGTGCGGATAGAGCACTAGCTTTCATTGTGCAAGTACCACCCCAAGTCAATGAAGGACCGACGCTTATGACTATCCATTCTAAGCATAACCGTACAACCACATGTCTATAATGGGTATGACCTGGTTGAATAATTTGTAGAAACCTAACTTAGACTCACCAGTTGGTGGAATGTGGGCGCCAGATGGCGGCGAGTCGTATTTTCCCACACGGCGCAAGAGGGGGCTTCTGTACTGGGTGGATAGAACCCTAACAGTGGTGAAACCTCAGTGGGTGGGTCAGGTTAGGCGTATACATTGTAAAGGCCTTGTCATGATATCTCTGCCGGCACACCTAAGGAAGTGTGCTAATAGCTTGGCATAAAGAGAATATCATCTCTTGTGGGTAAAGCTGTACACCTCTACAGAGTTAAAACTATTTGAATAGCCGTGCCTACGGTCAAGGGTAAAGCGAAGAATGCTTTCATACTGGTAGACTTTGGTTTTGATTTTAAAAATAATTGAGGTTTTGTTTTGGGATTCGGGAGTGGTTAGAACTCTCAGATGTTTAATTGGCGGATTGAGCCAATCAGGTAGATGGAACCTGTTTTGATCATGATGGATAGAGTCATGAGTTGGTTTACCTTAATCTTTTAAAGTGTGGCAGATAGAGCCTTTATACTTGTGTTGGTGGAAGGAACCTTCACTAGACTATTAAACAATTCAATTGTCAAAATAATTGTGAAAATGTGCTTTGGGAAAATTATCGAAGGTTATGCAACCGAAGAGCCTTTATACTTGTGTTGGTGGAAGGAACCTTCACTAGACTATTAAACAATTCAATTGTCAAAATAATTGTGAAAATGTGCTTTGGGAAAATTATCGAAGGTTATGCAACCGAAGATGTCGTCGAATTTTGCATGGATTACTTGGCTCAGGTCGAGCCGATAGGTGTGCCTCTGTGGCATCTCAGAATGTGACTTTAGGGAATACGGCATTACGCTATGGTGTTTTATCGCGTTTTGGGCTGTTTCTAGGGGTTCGGGCCTTGGGGGACTTAGTTGGGCCGTAGGTGGGGGGTTTCTTGGCCCATGTGGGGAAATTTCTGCAATAAAACCCTAGGGCTTCCCCCTTGCGTCCCCATTGCCTCCTCCCCCATGCGCCCCCTTGTCTCCCCTAGCCACACCTCTCCCTCTCTCTTTGCACCCCTCCCACGTCTCCCCACCTCAATCTCCACCTCTCATAGCCCCCATAGTGCTGTTCGGGAGTGCTCCATCCGCGGGGATTCGGCGTTTCTGGCGGTTCCGGCGGAGGGACGGAGGATCGGGTTGCGAGGAGGAGACGTGCGTCGACCCGGAAGTTCGTCAAGGGAAGGTAAGCAATGGGGATTTGGTTTGTAGGGTTGTGGTTCTGGTTAGGTGGGGATTAACATGATTAATTTTGGTGTTTGGGTGCTACCATTAGAGGTATGAAGTCGTTTATTAGATCTGTCACGCGCGGTAGCCTCAGCCAATTCTAGACAGTCGAATTCGGTCGCAGTTTCGGGGATTTTAGAGTCAGAATTTGGTCGTCCGCCTGTTGAGAAAGTTGTAGGTAATTTCAAAACCTTTCAGTGGACTCCAAGAACATGAAATTCCGATCAGCTGTTTGAAAGTTATGGCTGTTTTACCGAATGTGTTCAAAACTGTGACGTGATTGGGACAGATCATGTTGATCTGTAGATTGGGTAATGTCGGCGTTCTAGCCAACAGGCACCTTCGGATCGGGTGCTTATGAGGTTCAGACGGGGGGCTTTCGGGGCAATCGCCGGAGGAAAAAGGCCGGAGTGCCGTGGAAGCTTGCGAGAAGGGGGACGCTAGGGTTTACCCAGGTTCGGGCCCTCCGAAGAGTAACAGCCCTAGTCCTGCTTTGCTTGTGATTGCTTGTGTTGAGGGACCTGGACTAGAATCCGAACCCCCCCTCTCATGCACCCCAACTCCCTTTTATAGCCGGGCTGGCTGAGGTGCATGGGTTACAATAGTCCTACCATACTCATTACACTGCCACAGTGCATTTTAAGCACCCGTCACTATCCTTACAATACATTTAATGCCTGTCGTAGCCGTCGCATCCCTGCCTCGGGCCCTGCGCCTGCCAACGCAGCCCGTTCCGTCGGGGGGAGGGGTGCCGTCGAGACGTCACTCGTAATCAATGCGCGCCTGGGGAACGCGTGCCGTCATACTGTAGTCTCCACGCCTTGCATTTAATGCGCATGGTTCGCATCCACGCCTTGCATTTAATGCGCATGGTTCGCATTAAATGTCCTTGATCCTGGCACTGCAGCCTTGGGGGTGGCGCCAGGGGCATGGCTTGATCGCCACCTGTCCACTGGGCGACCACCTTGCCGAACGCCCAGTGGCGTTGCCTGATCGCCACGTGTCCACTGGGCGACCACCTTACTGGTCGCCCAGTGACGTGGCCTGATCGCCACCTGTCCACTGGGCGACCACCTTACTGGTCACCCAGTGACGTGGCCTGATCGCCACCTGTCCACTGGGCGACCACCTTGTGGCCTTACTGCTCGCCGTGGCAGTGGGGCCCAGACGCGCCCGGCCCGCCCAGCGACCGTATTTATTGCGGGGGAGTGGGTACCCTAGTGTAGAATACGCCGACAGTAGCCCCCGGGCCCACCCTGGAGCGCCCTCTGGTTTTCCACTTTCTTTCTTCTTTTTCCCCTAGGGAACGGTTTAGTCTCCCGGGTGGGGCCCATTAAATGCCCACGCGCACCGCAGCTTTAAAGATCTTTCGGCTTCTCCGATTCTCAAGGCGGTTTGCACAGTTATTCCCGCCTCGTAACCATCGCACGACCCTTGGGATGCCCCCCCTTTATGAGGTTTTTGGGTTTCCCAACTGCGAGCCGCCGCGTCCTTTCGGTTTTCCCGCCAGGCCTCCCCTCGTGCCCTTATAAAAAGGCCAGCCACGAGAGGGAGCGGTTCTTTTTCATCATCGCGCTTCACTGCAGTAGCTCCCTTCATTCTTTGTCTTTTCCCGCCACCTTAGATCCCTTTGTTTCTCCTCTCTCGACGCGCTTCAGTGCTCTTCTACTTTCGATGGCTCCTCCGACTTCCTCTGCCACGATCCTCCCCCCTTCGTCTGTCGAGGAGGAGGGCGCCGCTAAGCTTTCCAAGCACGTCTCTGCGAACACCCTCCGCATTCGCCCCGGGACCATCGCGCCCCGCTGCCAGCCTGGGGAGGCTGTCTTCTTCGGGTGGTAGCTGCTAGCCGACCTGCTGCCTCGTGTTTCAGACTTCTATCTCTCCGTCCTCAACTTCTACGCCATTCACCACATTCATCTTCCTCCTAACTCCATCGTTCTTCTTGCTGTCTTCGCCCATTTCTGCGAAATGTTCGTGGGAGTGTTGCCCAATCTCCTCCTCTTCCGCTTCTTTTACGCCCTTCGCGCCGCCGGCACCCCCTCTCCTGTCTCCGGGAGCTGCCACTTGCGGCTCCGAGACGGGGCCACGTCGCGCTACATCCCACTGGAATGCCGGTCCAACTGGAGGGCGTGGCACAGCGAGTGGGTGTACGTCGAGGACGACAGCGGCATCGAAGTGCTGGAGCTTCCAAACGAGCCGGCGATCAGCAACCCCAACTGGGGGGCCCACGTTAGCGAGACGCCTAAACTTCAGACGATGCTTGCTCGCGTCGACCAGTTGCGGACGGCGGGCCTAACAGGGGGCATGGTTGTCCGGGACTTCATTTCCCGGAGGCTTAGCCCCCTGCGCCGCCGCGTCCGCCCGGCCTGGCAGTACATGGGCCAGGATGATGGGACCCGAACGATCCCTGGAGGTAGACTGCTATGCTTTGACTGCCCTCTCCCCCCTTTTTCTTTCTTTTTGGCCAATACAGGTTCTGACGGCATTTCTCTTCTCTGGTTTTTTTTGTCAGCCGCCGGGAACTTGTCTTCCACTTTGATCGACGCGTGGATGGGGCAGCTGGGCGTGCCCAGCTCCGTCCCGCCATTCCCGGCGGGCGCTGCCACTCTGCCGGCTAGAGCTGTGATAGTCCGGGCTATGCCAAAGATGGACGCCATGGGGACGCCTGTTACAACACACCAGGCCCCCCTGACGATCCGAGACCCTCCTTCCACCGGCGACCAAGGGAGGGGCGACCAGAGAAGGGACAAACGCCCGGCCGACGATGACGCCGCTGGCGGGAGCCCCCGGAGACCCCGCCTCCAGGCGGCCAGAACAGCGCCTTCGACTGCATCGCCGAGCTCGGCCGGGGCGGGGTCCTCAATGGCAGCCGCGGGGGGTTCTTCTGCTGCTGCGGCGGGCTCCACAATAGCGGCGGGGAGTTTGACAGCCGCCGCGGCCTCGTCCTCCCACGCCCTCGTTGAAGTGGTGGTGTTGGATCCTCCGGCGCCGACTTTCCTTCCGCCGCCACCACCACCGTCAGCTCCGACGACAACGCTGCCGCCGCCGCCTCCGTCGCCGCCTGTAGTGGCACTTTTCCCCCCTCCGCCGCCGGCGCCGGCCCCTAGGCCACCAGGGCCGGCACCGCCAGCACCACGCGGGGGACTGGTCCTCGCCCCGGGTGTGCCCCTCTTCCGGAGGCCGCCACCCAGGTACTTACTTATTGAAACGCACAAAAAATGGTTAAGTCCCTTCAAATTGCGTCTTACCGCTATTTTTACCTTTTCTCAGGGCGCTACTCGCTGCCCAGTGTCGTGAACCACTGTAGCGCTGGCACGCAGGGGTCGTGCTACTCGAGGCGCCGAGTCAGTGGTGAGCAGCCGAGGGGGCGACTTCAAGTGGTTGTCCCGCCAGCCGCCGCCGCCGCTCAGGCCCTAGGCGTGCTGGGCCCTTTGCCCACCCCGGAACCCCCAATCGCCTCCATCCCCTCAGCGGACGCGGACGCTCTGCTGGCGGCTCTCAGCGAAATTTACTCCCTCACGAGCAGCCGCCTCGCGACGTGCAAGGAGCGGCTGACGGAGGCAGGAGCCCAGATCAACCGCCTTCGCAAGGAGGTGGAGGATTCGCGCGACCAGGAGGCGAGGCTGGAGCTGCAGCTGTGGAGGGAGCGGGAACAGCAGGAGCAGAGCACCCGCCGCATCGCGGAGCTCTCCACGGAGAAGGGCGAGCGGCTTCGGTCGGAGGCAGACACCACAGAGATGCCGCGTCCTGCCTTCGATCGGATGGTGGTCAGCCTCACCCCACTGGGACTGGTGCAGCCACCTCCGCTGGAGCAGAGGCCATAGCACTACGCATTCTGCCTCGGCTGGATTGCGGACTTTCTCACGCACCTACCCGCCGCCCTGACCGCCCAGTCCGCCCATGAGGGGCGTGCAGTCGCGGCGGCCACGACGAAGTACGTGTTGGTGTGCTGCGCTAGCCGTGATGCCAACTTCGATCCCATGGCCACTGTCCAGGGGATTGAAGGGGACTGGGCGCAGGCGGAGGGGCGGGTCCACGACGCCTCCGAGCAGGTTGCCGCACAACTGGAGATGGAGAACCCCCAGCTGGAGGCGGCAGCGGTAGACGTGGCACTGAGGCTGGACATCGGCCAGGTCGACGAAGACGTGGCGGCCGCAGAAGCAGCGGCGGGGGACGAGGAGGAGGCTCCCTTAGCGTAGTTCTTCTTCCTCTCTTTTTTTTCCACCTGTAAAGATCCTTGATGCAAATCAATCTTAATGGAATGGAAACATAAAATTTCCACTATATCACTTAACGTTTGCTTTTGCTTTTACCCCACTGGTTTCGCACGAACAAACAAACGACTGCTTAAGGGCTCGAAAAGGGAGCACGACTTAAGGCTTTGCGCCAGGGAGTCACTTCCTTTGAACCCTATGACTTAGCAAGATTTGGCTACCTAGGTAACCTCCAGGGAACGAACACTTGGTGAGGCGTGGCAGGTCCTTAGGTTTTCGACAGCGGTGTTCAAGTCGCCGATCCCCACGGGGACACCCGGGGTGTCATGACCGTGCCGAGAACCGTGCTGAACTAGCCGCCCGATCGCCCACCCCTGCACACTGCTCTCACTTAGCGGTTCCGCCTTTGCCACCGGGCTCTTGCAAGGCCATAGGGTACTAAGGGCAAGTGCCCAGGCACGGCCCAACAGTGGGCAAAAAAAACCAGAAAGAGAATAGGGAGAACAATTGCTTTGGATAAAGAAATCGAATACTTAATTTCAAACAAGAGGCCTTTCCCCACCAGCGGTGGAGAGGAAAACACACTCCGGCTGGTCGGGGAGCAGAGCCTGGGACTTACAACCGATCAGGGATAGAACTTGCGCAGATTCTCTATGTTCTGTGAGTTCGCCAGCTCTCCGCCGTCTTCAGTGGCCAGCCTGACCGCCCCGGGACGAGAGATTGAGACCACCTTGAAGGGGCCCTCCCACTGGGGAGACAGTTTATGCGAACCGGCATGCGACTGAATTCTTCGCAAGACCAGGTCGCCCACTTCCAGTGTTCTCTTACTGACCCGGGAGGCGTGGTACCGCCTGAGACTCTGCTGGTACCGCGCGGCGCGCAGGGCCGCCCGGTCCCGCGCTTCTTCCAGGAGGTTGACGTCGTCCTGGCGCAGATCCTCCTGACCTTCTTCCGTGAATGCCGTGACGCATGGTGATCCCAGCGCTAGCTCCGAAGGGAGGACATCTTCCGCGCCGTAGACCAGGAAAAAAGGGGTTTCCCCGTGGCCCGGTTCGGGGTGATTCGAAGCGACCATAACACTGCCGGGAGCTCTTCAGTCCATCGGGCCCCACGCTTGTGGAGTCGATCAAACGCCCGGGTCTTGAGGCCCTTCAGCACCAGCGCATTGGCCCGCTCGACTTGGCCGTTGCTCCTTGGATGGGCAACCGAGGCAAAACAGACCTTGGTGCCCATCTCTTCGCAGAAGTCCAGGAAAGCCGCACTGGTGAACTACGTGCCATTGTCGGTGATGATACGGTTGGTGACCCCGAAGCGAGTGAAGATCCCTTGCATAAATTTTACTGCAGCTGCGGCGGTAATGGCTCTCACCGCCTCGGCTTCCACCCACTTAGTGAATTTGTCGATGGCAACGAACAGATGGGTGTAGCCCCCTGTGGCCCGCGGGAACGGGCCCAGGATATCCAGCCCCCAGACCGCGAAGGGCCATGAGAGCGGGATAGTTTGCAGGGCCTGGGCTGGTTGGTTGATTTGCTTGGCGTGGAACTGGCACGCCTCGCACCTCCTCACCAGCTCGCAAGTATCCTGGAGGGCGGTTGGCCAATAGAACCCTTGGCGGAAAGCCTTTCCCACCATCGTTCGACCGGACACATGGCTCCCGCACACGCCTCCATGGATATCAAAGAGCAAAGTGCTCCCCTCTTCCCGAGTGATGCACTTCAGAAGAATTCTGTTTTTACCCCGGCGGTAAAGATCCCTGCCCACCAGGGTATAGCACTTGGCCTTTCGTGCTATCTTCTCCGCTGACGCATCATAATCGGGGCACACTTGATCCCGCAGGTAGGCCAGGATCGGATCCATCCACGTGCCTTCCCGGTCAAGTGCGGCGACCACAAGATGGTCTCCCGGGTACTCCACCTGGCCGGGCGTTTCCACCGGTGCTACCTTTCCTCCGGAGGTGAGGGCTGAAGCAGCATCACCATCTTCCCCACCGAGGACGGGGGCCATGATGGACGGTCGCGGAAGCCTTTCTTCAAAGACTCCGATCGGAACGGGGGCCCTTGTCGAGGCGAGCTGCGCGAGCTCGTCCGCCAAGTGATTGTCGCGCCGGGGAATATGGGTATACCCCAACCCTTCGAAGTGTCGCTCCATTTTTCTAACCTCCGCCAGGTACACTGCCATGACAGGGTCAGGACAGGATAAGTCCTTTCTTGCTTGATTGACGACCAGCAAGGAGTCGCCCTTCACTTGCAGGCGCCGAACACCGATAGCTGCGACGGCCCAAAGCCCCGCCAGCAAGCCCTCGTATTCGGCAACATTGTTAGTGGCCTTGAAGTCGAGGGTGACCACATACTTGAGGAGGTCCCCGGTCGGGGAGACCAGGAGGACCCCAGCCCCGCGCCTTCGAGCCTGAAGGATCCATCAAAGAAAAGTGTCCAGGTGGAGGGCGCGGGGACCTCATCTGCTTCGAACTCAGTTGGAGTCCACTTGACGACGAAGTCTGCCAGCCTTTGACTTTTTATGGCGGTACGAGGAGCGAACTTGACGCCGAACTCCTCCAGCTCGACGGACCACTTTGCAATGCGGCCTTCAGCTTCACGATTATGGAGAATCTCGCGCAGGGGGTAGGAGGAGACCACCGTGATCTCCCTTCCTTGGAAATAGTGCCGCAGCTTCCTCGACGCCACCAGCACGGCATACACCATCTTCTGAGCATGAGGGTACCTTGTTTCCGCGTCATGCAGCACCTTGCTGATGTAGTAGACCGGCCGCTGGACACCTTCTCGTTCCGCGACCAGCGTCGCGCTCACTACAGAGGGGCTAGCCGCCACATACAGCAGCAGCGGCTCGCCCGACTAGGGGGCGACCAGCACCGGAGGGGAGGAGAGGTACTTCTTCAAATCTTCGAACGCCTGCTGGGCTTCCGGGGTCCACTCAAATGAGTTGGTCTTCTTCAACAGCTTGAACAAGGGTAGGCTTTTCTCCCCTAGTCGGGCTATGAACCGGCCAAGGGAGGCCAGGCGGCCAGTCAGGCACTGCAGTTGCTTGAGCCGAGTAGGTGGCTGCATCCGCTCAATCGCTTCAATCTTTTTCGGGTTGACTTCGATTCCACGGCTGGAGACTAGAAATCAGAGTAACTTTCCAGATGAGACGCCAAACACACACTTTTCAGGATTCAACTTCACACAATACTTCCTGAGGCGGGAGAAGGTCTCTTCCAGGTCCTGGATAAGCTCATCAACCCTCTTTGTCTTTACTACCAGATCATCAACATATACTTCAAGGTTCTTCCCAACTTGAGGCCCGAACACAATGTGCATGGCCCGTTGATAAGTAGAGCCAACATTCTTTAGCCCGAAGGGCATCCGGATATAGCAATATACACCGAGAGGAGTCACAAAAGCAGTCTTCTCTTCGTCTTCCCGCGCCATACTGATATGATGATAACCGGAGTAGGCGTCCAGGAAGCACAGAGCCTCGCACCCTGCCGTGGATTCGATGACAATGTCTATTCGCGGCAGGGGATGGATCCTTAGGGCAGGCTTTATTGAGGTCGGTGAAATCGATGCACATTCGCCACTTCCCATTGGACTTCTTTACGAGCATGGGGTTGGCCAGCCACTCGGGGTAGGTGGCCTCCCGTACAATCTTAGCACACAAAAGCTTCTCCACTTCGTCCCGAATGGCATCCTGCCGCTCTGGCGCCTGCCGCCGGATCTTCTGTCGAACCGGGTGCGCTCCAGGGAGTGTTGCCAATCGGTGCTCGATCACCTCCCTAGGGACCCCGGTCATTTCTGATGGTTCCCAAGCGAACACATCCAGGTTAGACCGGAGGAAGGTGATGAGCGCGCCTTCCTATTTGGCGCTGAGGTCGGTGCCGATCTTCACGACCTTGCCGGAGCTGTCCTTGCCCACGGGGACCGCCTTCACCTCGCCCGAAGGCCCGGGCGAAGCGCGGGCCCTGACCGAGGGGACGCCAGTCGCTGCCTCTATCGCTGGCCGAAAGGTGTGGTGCCAGCCAGGTCCTGCACCTGTTTGCTGAGGCGCAGAGCTTCCAGTCTATCTACCTTCACCGTGATTGGGCCCCCAGGCCCAGGGATCTTTACCAGCATGTAGGCGTAGTGGGCGACCGCCATAAATTTGACCAGAGCTGGACGGCCAAGCAGGGCATTGTAGGGGAGGTCGAAGTCGGCGATCTCGAAGTTGACAAGCTCCATCCGGAAGTTTTCCGCACTCCCAAACGTAACGGGCAGCTGGACCTGCCCCAGGGGCAAGAGGCCCACCCCGGGGGCAACTCCGTAGAAAAGTGGGGCAGGGCGCAGCTCCTCATACGGTATCTGGAGCGCCTGGTACGCCCCGACCGACAGCGGGTTGATGGCGCTACCTCCATCAACCAGAACCCGCCCGAGCTTCGCGTTGCGAACCGTGGGAGAGACCACGATCGGGAGATGGCTCGGGCCGGAAGCATTCTCCGGGTGGTCGGCCCGGCTGAAAGTGATCGGTTGCTCCGACCATTTCAGCAGCCTGCTTGCCCCGGGAGCCGGTATGGTGGCGCAAACCTGCCTCAGATCCCGCTTGTACTGCGAGTTCGATGAGTAGGTGGCTGAGCCACCGTGAATGAACACCACCGTATGCTCCGCCTGCTGGAAAGCCAACTGAGCTGGGTCTTCATCATCGTTGTCTCCATGGTCTTTGTCCTCACGGCGTTTCTTGAGCCGCCTCTCCACCAATTTGGACACAACTTGGCAGTCCTCCAAGTCGTGCCCACTCGTTCGATGGATGGGGCAATAAGGTTTGCCCCCATCGTCTTCGTGATGGGGCGAGCGGCGGTTCCTGCGGTCGCCGCACTGGTCCCGGCGCTCACCCCTTTGGTCCTGACCGTCGCGACGCCGGGACTTGGCCTTCGGCTCGGCAACCAGGACTTCCCTGGCGGCCGTCTCCTTCCGCTTCTTCTTCTTCTTGCGGTCGGAGGACTTCGAGGTGCCGGTGTCACTGGGGCCGGAAGGCCTCGTCGCGCACTCCTGGGCCTCCGCCGCCCTGGCGCACTTGTGCGCCAGGGAGAACAACTCGGAAGTGGTTGTGATAGTGCGGGTAGCCATCTTCTCCCGCATCTTCTGGTCCCGGACCCCCCTTCGGAACGCAATGATCACTGATGGCTCAGAGATCCGGGGGATCGTGTTGCGGCAGTGGCTGAACCGCCGGATGAACTCTCTCAGGGACTCCCCCTCCATCTGCTCCAGAGCGTGGAGATCATCCTCCACACCTGGTTGAACGTAGGAGCCCTGGAAGTTGGCGACAAAAATGTCGCACAGCTCCTCCCACGAATGCACCGAGCCTCGCGGGAGGTTAAGTAACCAAGACCAGGCAGAGCCCGTCAGCGATGTCGGGAGGTAGTTGGCCATAATCTTCTCGGACACTCCCGCAGCGTGCACCACCGTGGTGTAGATTTGCAAGAACTCCTCCGGGTTGGTAGTGCCATCGTACTTCTCGATGGAGGCGGGGCGGAATCTCTCCGGCCACGCAGCTTGCCGTAGGCAGAGGGAAAACGCCTGGCATCCAACGTTGTAGGGGGAGTAGCGTCGCTCGCCAGCCCCTCGACCCAGAGACGAGGTCGAGGAGTGCGAGTCTGCGCTCTCCCAGGAGTCAGAGGGGGAAGCCCCCTATTGACCGGTAGGTATCTGGGGGTTGGGGTGCCACTGCGCGTTCACGGCGCCTGCTAAGAACGTGGCATAGGTCGCCGTCGTGCTGGAGCCGCCTCTCGTCCAGGCTTGCTCTCAGATCCTCGCGATCTCCCCTTGACTCGGGGGGACCGTGAGAAGAAGTGGAATCACGTGCATGTCCCCCTGTGCCGGAGGGGGCTGCAACCAGGATTCCCTTCCCCGTGTCCCGGCCCTTGACGCCGGGAGGAGTTGTTGTGTGGCGGCTGGAGCCTTGCGCATCGGTCGCGCGCGCTCCTTGCCGCCACGCGTTTAAGCTCCTACCGGGTTGCCACCTCAACCTGCTGTTGAGCAGCATCGACCAGGCGGGCGATATCCCGCAGCCATGGAGTGGCTGGGGTGTCACCCCCTAGCGGAACCAGAGGATGATCGAGGAGTAGCCGAGCCGCATGAAGGCTCCGCGCGGGAGTATCGTCCCCCAACATCAAACGCCGTTGGATGGGCTGGCCCCCGGGCGCCGGAGCCATACGTGCCCCTCCCACGGCAGAGGGGCCTGGCTCTATGAAATCATGTGCTGAAAAATTGGCTTAGAATTGATTTTGCAAAATGTGTTTGTTCATGTGTTTTGACAATTTGACAAGAAACAGTAAGTTTCGCTTTGGCGCCGGACCAAACTTAAAGAAAACAGTAAGTTTCCCATCTACGACGGACCAAATTTGTTGGTCTGTCGTAAACATGCTTTGGCAGCCTCATTTTCCCATGTACGACAAACCAAGTTTTTTGGTCTGTTGTAAACATGAATCTGAGTCCTTTTGCGCCGAACCGATTTTGTGTACGACGGACCAAGTTTTTGGGTCTGTCGTGCACATGTTTTTTAGCTCTTGTGCTAAACTCAATTTTCCAAGAAAATAGCAGTCAGCACATGTACAACGGACCAAGTTTTTGGGTCTGTCGTGCACATGTTTTTGAGCTCTTGTGCCAAACTCAATTTTCCAAGAAAATAGCAGTCAGCGCATGTACGACGGACCAAGTTTTTGGGTCTGTCGTGGACGTGCTTTTGAGATCATGAGCCGGACTCAATTTTCCAAGAAACCAGTAAGTTTCGCATGTACGACGGACTGATTTCTTTAATCTGTCGTGAACGTATTTTCGCCGGAATGATTTCTTCTTGAAACCGAGACTTTCACTTGTACACCGGACCGATTTTGTTGGTCCGTCGTGAATGGTTTTTTGAGTGACTTTTTCATGTGTACGCTGGACCATATTTTTTTGGTCCGTCGTGAATGCGTTTTTGCTCGATTAGGGTTTTGAGCAAAATTGGAATTGTGTTTGATTTGTTTTTGAGATTATGAAATTTGTGAGAATTTCATGATGCTTGAAGTGGACTTTATGCAATGCTCGTGTGAGTATTTGCATGGATTGATGTGAGTCAAGTCGTGGACTTGTGCTCGGAATTGTTTTGTGGTTTGTTCATGTGCAGGTATTGCTCGAAGACGAACGTGGTCGATGACGGGACCGGAACTAGGTTCATGGAGGAACTAAGGTTTGGGACTAGGTTCAGGGAGGAACTGAGGTCTTGGTGGTCAAGGATGTCATGCGGGACGTTCGGACTAAGAGAATGGTGCACATGAAGAATGGTTAGTCACGTGAGAATGGCAGGAGGTCATTCGCGTGCAAAGTGTTAGTCACGTGAGTATGGCAGGTGGCCATACGCGTGCAAAGTGTTAGTCACGTTAGTATGGTAGGGTTGCCATATGCGTGCAAGAGTTGTACTCGGCCAGGTTGGGCTAAGAGGAGTTGTGTTGAATACATACTCCTTCTAGATTAGGAATTGTATTCAGAACTCCTTGTGTTTTGCTCCTTTACATAGGAGGGGTGTCTCCTGTTGAAGGGTATCAATCGAATCAAACGGAGCTGAGCGCATTGAGAGCCTCAAGCTCAGTTTTAGGGTTTGTACTCTTTTGATGAGAGTACTTTAGACAAAAGAAATAAAGATCAATTCTTCTAGATCCTTGCGTGCTACAGTAACCGTGTTGCTATAGTGTTTCCTGTTTTGGTTGTTGTTTGCATGCTTGTTCTTTTCTAGATTAGTTTTTGTTCTTTTAGTTTTATCTTGATTTGATCCATCAAAACCTTTCTAGAGAATTGATTTAGGGTTTCTGTAAGTTTATTTGATTAATCTTTTGTTGTTTCTGTTAAACTTTCAAGTTTACGTTAGATCAATTCTCGTCATCTTCTGTCATAGCAAGCTTGCGAGGTTCATAACTTTTGATCCGTAAGTCCGATCGAGTTGATTCTTTTTGGGTTAGATTCGTATTGGAATCTATTTTCTCGTGTCCAAATGTCAGATCAATCTAATGGTTGGATCTTCAGGAATTCTTGTTTTACCAAACCTCTGTCATTCTGTTTTTGTCGAATACGAGGCAATTATTTGGTTCTGTTTTGGGGTGAACTTTTAGTAGATCAAGAATTTGGTTTTAGCTTCCGCACAATCATTCACCCCCCCTCTGATTGCTATATTCGTATACTTCGATCCTACAAGTGGTATCAGAGCAAGGTTTTTCTAATCTATCTTATCCGGTGATTAGATCAATGGATCGTTATTCGACAAAACCATGTGTGTTCGATGGTGTTGATTTTCAGCTTTGGAAGGCCAAAATGGAGGCGTTCATCCAAGCACAAGGCTTCACAATTTGGGAGAAGGTCTACAAGCCATATGAAGTCCCTGCAAACGACAACGTCAACGACACCAATCGCACACATGTTGAAGCAAACAGCAAGGCGCGCAACTTGATCATCCAAGGTTTGGGACGCAGCGACTTTGACCGTATGATCCATCTCAAATCCGCATATGAGGTATGAAAATCTCTTTGTGATTACCATGAGGGTTCTAACACTATTAAAGAGGTTCGTCAAGATCTTTACAAAAAAGAATACATGTGATTTGGGATGAAACCCGGTGAGTCGCTAGATGACTTCTTTGCACGTTTCAATAAAATTCTTAGTAATCTTCGTGCTGTTGGAGTTAGCTTTGATGCTGCTGCTAATGTTAGACAATTGCTTGGTGCTTTAGACATGTCTATTTGGGAGATGAAAGTTACATCCATTAGAGAATCTACTGTCATGAGTACACTTACATTAGATGTTCTGTATTCTAAATTGAAAACTCATGAGTTGGATGTTTTTGCCAGAAAGGGTAATGTTAAATCAATTGCTTTGATCTCTAACCCTAACATGTCAAATGCAAATTCTTCTTCTAGTTTTGCCTTGTCCTCCTTGTCTTCTTTAACAGATGAGCAAATAGAAGAATTTTCTGAAGAAGACTTGGCACTACTCTCTTCTCGCTTTAACAAAGCTTTGCAGAATGTGAGAATGAGAAAGAGAGGTGGTCCTCCAAGGTGCTATGAGTGTGGTGATCTCAACCACATGAGATCAAATTGTACAAAGCTTTCAGGTAAAGCATCATGGGACGAGAAGGACAACGACAGAAGAAAAGAGAAGAAGAAGTTCCCTTCAAGTGATAGAAAGAAGAAGAGCTTCATCAATCGCAAAGTGGTCCACCGAGTTCTTTCCGCTCTTGAACAAGTCAATTTGAGCGATGTGGATTCAGAGAGCAGCGAGGACGATGCAACTCCAAGAAAGCGTGACTTGACGGGGTTGTGTCTCATGGCAAGCAGCAAGGATAGCTTCACCGAGGACGATCATGACAGCGACTTCAATGAGGTAGATCCTTCTTATGATGAATTAGCTATTGCTGTTGCTCGTCTTGGAAAATTGCTGGACAAACGTGACAAGAAAATTAAGAAACATGATTTCATTGTTGAATCATTGAAAGCTGAAATTGCTAGACTTAAGACTTTGATCCCTAGTGATGATACTTGCAAATCATGTGACTTAATTTACAATGAGCTTATATTGCTTAGGAAAGAACATGCTCTTCTATTGCATCTAAATGAGAAAAATGAGAAACATGTTAAACATGCTAGCTGTTCCACTGATGATTTGCATAGTTCAGATTATTGTTCTAAATGCTCAACTCTTGAATTAAAATTGAAAGATGCAAATACTAGGGTTTCTCAATTGACTGATAATCTGCTTACACATGAGGTTATTTCATGCTCTACTTGTCGTAAACAGAAAGAGAAGGTTGATAATCTTTGCAATAATTGTTTAACTCTTGCCAAGAAAGTTGATTACTTGCAAAATTCTTTGGAACGATTCACTAATGGCAAGAAAAGATTGAACATGATCTTGGATCAATCTAAGGTTAGCTCAAACAAGAAAGGTTTAGGTTTTGATCTTCATGCTTCATTTGAAACTAAACCTCTCACTGTTTTTCATGCTCCTTGCAATGACAAAATTGAGATTCTCAATGAACCTAAAAAGATTGCTTTTAAATCTGCTAGTTTTCTTTCTTCTACTATGATGAATGCAAAATGTGCTTCTACTATTAAAGCAAAACCTCATGTTAAGTACACTTGCACTCATTGTGGTGGAGATGGACATTTAGTAGATTTTTGCTTTAGACTAGCCAGACATCAAAGGAAAGGAATGACTAATGCTAGGTCTAACTTCAGAAAAGCACACTTTGCTTCTCACTATGCGCCTAGAGTGTTGAAAACACCTTCTGTTCCTAGAAACATGGGAAAAGGAAAATCTGATTTTGTGCATAAAAATTCTCGTGTTGTGCCTACTGTTGTGCGTCGTGTGTCTCAGTACTGGATTCCTAAAAATCTCATTCCTAACCCGATCGAGACCTCGACATGTTTTGTTGCTATGTAGGCTTCTCGCGCGAGGAAGGAGAACATATGGCTAGTGGATTCCGGATGCTCACGCCACATGTCCGGTGATAAGAATTGGTTCTCCTCCCTCACTCGTGCATCTCATGCTGAAAGTGTTACTTTTAGAGATGCTTCTTCCTCTTCTGTTGTGGCAAAAGGTACAATAAAGGTAAGTGACAAGTTTATGTTCAAAGATGTGGCTCTTGTTGAAAATTTGAAATATAACTTGCTTTCTGTCTCACAAATGCTTCATGAAGATCTTGAGATAAGCTTTAAGAAAAATGAATGCAAAGTGCTAGATGCTTCAGGTTGTAACATCCCAAAATTTTGCTTTTCTTAAAATCATGTGTGATTTGGCACTTTGGTGAATTTTTGGAATTTTCTGGAATTTATTTGGATTTATTTGGAATTTATTTGAATTTATTCCATTTTGAAATAATTAAAGAATTTAATTTTGCAAATAAATTTTTGTTGGAAATATTTTATTTGAGTCCAAAATAATCCGAAATATTTTCCAGAATTTTTCTGGAATTTTTCTGAGTCATTTGCTATTTTTAATGAATTAAATGAATTACTGGGAATTATTTTAAATATTAAATCGCTGGAAAATCCAACTCGGTCAAGCATCGTTTCATCCGACCGAAGTCGACTCGAGTCCGACCTTGAGCCGCTTGACTCGACCAACCCACTCCTAACCCTAATCGATCCCAACCGTTGATCAAGATCCAATCTACCGAGATCCGCCCACCTCGACCGAGCCAGAGTTCGGACCGGACCCGATCACGCCGCGGCGATCGTGGGCCGCTTGATCGCACACGGACGGCCACGATTTCCAGTTGCCTTTCCGTGAATCGAGCCGACTGGCCGCCGAGAGCGCCACAGGATCGATTAGGGCTCCGCCGAGCACGCCTCTCCCGGCTATTTAATGCCCTGATCGCACTTTCGAGGACTGCCGACTTCGCGACTTTCTTGCTTCCTAACTCCGCCGAGCTCTAGCCAGAGGTTCGCCTTAATCGCCGCCGAGTTGCGTGAAGCGCCACCACGGCCCTGCTCGCCGCCGGGCCCGCCCTCCGCCGGCCATTGACCCTGATTCAAACTCCCGGCCAAAGCGCACCAAGACACTCCTCCATTCGCCGGAGCACGCCCCAACCGCTGCTTGGGTGGTCGCTCGCCCTCAGCGGCACTGCGAATCTGGCCGTGAAAGCCATCGCCACCCCGAGCTCCACTCAACCGTCCGATCAAGATCCAAAGGCCCAGATCGCGCCACGCCACTTCGGTGAGTTTCCCGCTGAAAATCCTAGATCTAATCCCCAACCGCTTGGATCTAGATCCAACGGCCCACGATCACGCGCGCCCCAAGCACATGAGGCCAAATCTCAATCCCAAATTGGCCGGATTTCAAAACCAACGGCCACGACAGCCACGCTGGCCCAGGAAGCCGAACTGCGTCATACCACGCTGGCGTGGTCATCGACACGCTGGGCCCGCTGTCGGGCCGACAGCGCACCGCGGACGCCACCCATGACGCTACCTGGGACCCACCTGCAAAGACCGTGGTCGAGCCCCCGCCGACGCCAAAGAATGACGCCACCCGAAAGTGGCCCACATGTCGGGCCTCACGTGAGCCGTGGACCGAGTCCACTGCGGACCCAAGCCGAGCGCGGACCGAGCCCATGGATCGCTGGACGCCAAGAAAGCACCGTCAGAGCTGCCACGCGTCCATGCTGACGCAATAATTAATTTCCTCAAAAGAAAATGATTTATTAATTCGAAATATTGATTCAAATTTAGATTCAAACTTCAAACGCTTATAACTTTTATGCGCTTCAACTCCGATTTGAGTGGTTCAAATTTCTAAATTTGTATAAAATTGAGATCTACCTAAATATGAATTTTATTTAATTTTTGACTAAAGTTTTTCTCTGAAATATTATTTAATTGATTATTTAAACTTTAAATAATCATAACTTTTTATGCTTTAACTCCAAATTTGATTTATTCTAGCTTTCTAAAATCCGTAAAATTATGTTCTCTGTGCTTATGGATTTTATTTGGAGTTTTGGGATCTTTTGCATAGTGTTCATTTGTGTATTTGCTATTTGCACGCTTTACGAGTAGACGCTGAAGTGCCGGAAGGATTCGAGGGAGAAGTGTTGACTCGTGATCCAACTCAAGACCAAGAGCAAGTGCTTTTGAAGGCAAGTTGTGCTTTGACCATATTGATCCCATTTCAAATCTATTTTGATTTAAACTATTGCATGCTAGTTCAATTAGAAAGATACTTTGTTTAAACTCGGGGTTAGATAAATACCAATTTGCTATATGACACCTTGATTACTTAAGTATGTGCCATGATCCCTTGTCACCCTAGTTGTGGTTTACTAGTTGGACATTATTAAATTGCCAACATGGGTTTAGATCGTTGTAGTATGTCGCTTAGACTCGCTACGTGCTCATGACATGATTTTGGATAATCAAATGCTAATATGGACTTAATGATATATTGAACCTGTTTTGAAAAGTATCATGTGATGTTGATGGCACGTGGTGCATGGTAATCAACTGGGTTTGATAAAATGTGATTTCGACGTGGCATATGGCAAGAGTAATCGTGGGCCAAGGTGGCATTGGGAGTGTTGATTTGGTTTTTCTGTAGTCTTGCCCTGGTCACTCTAAGGACTTAACCTTGCAAGCCTTTGAACTGGTCATACTTGCAACCACATGGCTGGAATGGGACGGCCCTAGTTGATCTAAGTCGCTAAGGACTCACTTGTGAGCCTCAGGGTGTCGCTTACACCGCTTGTGTGATTGTACGGGGAGACGTATCGTGGCCGTGTGTACCCATCTAACGGTGTGTTGGTCCCATACTTCGCCTTTGGCTAAGGGAAGGGATGGTAGAGCACGCACGGAGAGGACCACCTGCGGTTGTTTGAGGCTTCCAAAGGCTTTGTTATGATCGCCATTCGCATACTCTTGTATGGCGATTCACGACGTGGTGAGTGGATTGTATCTTGTGGGTAAAGTGCATAACCTCTCGCAGAGTGTAGAATCTATTTGAATAGCCGAGTCCACTAAGATCGACAAAGGTTCTGAATTACAGTCAAGGGTTAGATTTTCCTAAAATAACTTGATTTGAAAAAGTTGGGATGGTTTAATAATGAAGATGATGGAAATGTGGTTTAGGATGGGGAAAAATGTTTATTAAATTTCAAAAAGTTATTTATGCTTTACTTATTTCTATCGCTCGAATCTACTTATATTACTTGTCAAATGCTGTTTACATCGCAAATATACCTTAAGCTATTCCTTTGTACCAAGCCATGCATATAGTATATTAGCTTGCATTCAGGCATGACTTGCCGAGTACCAAGTACTCACCCTTGCCTCAACACAATACCGGCTGAAGAGAGATTACGCCAGCTTTGAGGAGGAACTCCAAGAGGACCTGCCTACTTAGGGGATGCGAGCCTGGGCCTGTCGTGGTATACTGGATGGCGCCTAAGTTTATTTGATTTTCCGCCGCTATTATTTTTCTCTCAATAAGTTTACTTTCTACGAGGCATATATTTGTAATCTTGGCTATAAGGTCGAGTAAATCCGCTTATTACTTTAATAAAGTACTTTTATGGTATCGATTGGTATGATTGTGATATTTACCGATGTTAAGACTGTGTGCACTAGCGCGTTCCTGGACTAGTGCTGAATACACAGAGGGTCCGGATTTGCAAATTCGGGGTCCCGACAGAGGTGATCTTGTGTTCAAAATTTCTCTTTTTGGAAGAGTATTTAAAGCTGATTTTGATGCATCACCTTCTTCTAAGCATAGGTGTCTAATTGCCAATGTTTCTAAAGATTTATTCTTTTGGCATCGTAGACTTGGTCATGTTGGTTTTGATCATCTTACTCGTGTAAGTGGTTTAGATCTCATACGTGGCTTGCCTAAGCTTAAGGGTAATAGCAATCTAGTATGTTCTTCTTGTAGACATGGTAAGATGATTGCAGGTTCACATCCACCTCTTACCATGGTGATGACAAACGCTCCAGGATAGCTTCTACATCTTGATACAGTTGGACCATCTCGAGTTCAATCCTTTGGAGGCAAACGGTATGTGCTTGTGATTGTTGATGATTTTTCTAGATACTCTTGGGTGTATTTTATGGCATCTAAGGATGAGGCTTTTAGTCATTTTAGAAGTCTTGTTCTTAGGCTTTACATTGACCATCCAGGAGCTCTCAAAGCTATTAGAAGTGATAATGGAACTGAATTCAAAAATGCTTCCTTTGATCTCTTTTGTGCTGAAAAAGGAATTGATCATCAATTTTCATCTCCTAGAGTGCCTCAACAAAATGGTGTAGTTGAAAGGAAAAATAGAACGTTAGTTGAAATGACTAGAACTATGCTAGATGAGCATCACACTCCTAGAAATTTTTGGGCTGAAGCGATTTCAACTGCTTGTTATGTTTCAAACCGTGTGTTTCTGAGATCAAAATTGGGTAAGACTCCATATGAGCTTCGGTTTGGACATAGACCTTCTGTTTCTCACTTTCGAGTTTTTGGATGCAAATGTTTTGTCTTGAAATCTGGAAATCTTGATAAATTTGAAGCTAGATCAACTGATGGCATTTTTCTTGGATATCCTGCTCATACTCGAGGCTATCGTGTGCTTGTTTAGGAGACTAACAAAATTGTGGAAACTTGTGAAGTTACTTTTGATGAGTCTAGTTCAGGCACTAGTCTAAGTGATGCAGTCTGACGCATATGTTCAGGGAGAAAATCTTTGAAGATAATGATGATGTTGAAGATGAGGTCTTGACTCTTCCTAATGCACAACAAGCTGTAGCACCTTTGGCACCTACTACTACATCACCTACAGCTAACCATCCTCAAGCTACAACATCATCTGTACATGCTGAAAATGAAGAAGGAGAAGGAGAAGTCTCAAAAGCCAATGCTCCCTTGCACATTCAGAAAATGCATCCATCTGAACAAATGATTGGAGACCTAAATGAGAGATTCACTCGATCCAGGTTTATTCATTCTGACACTCATGCTCATTCTGCTTTAGTTGCTTCTTTTGAACCCAAAGATATATCTCATGCATTATCTGACGAATCTTGGATCAATGCCATGCATGAAGAATTAGATAATTTTGAACGAAATAAAGTTTGGAAACTTGTCTCACCACCTCCAGATTTTAATGTTATTGGAACTAAATGGGTTTTCAAAAATAAACAAAGTGAGGATGGTGTTGTTGTTAGAAACAAGGCTAGATTGGTTGCTCAAGGTTACACTCAAATTGAAGGCTTAGATTTTGATGAAACCTTTGTTCCTGTTGTTAGAATTGAAGCCATTAGAATCCTTTTAGCTTTTTGTAACACCCCGGCATTAAATATGCCTGAATGCTACCAAACATAAGCTAAACACCATCTAAGTACCACAACTATAGCATAAATTCCAGCAAAGGGGTAAATGCTAAAACCCGAAATTTCGGCAGCATCTCCTTTGTTTATTCATGATCTCAAACAACCATACAAGCATAGCAACATATGATATAATGTGAAACATCTAAAACCACAATAATAAACGACATGGAAACCATTTAAGTCCAATTTACGCATTTCAACGTCATCATGAGACAATTGAAAGGAATAAAGCAACCTCTAAACCATAAACATGAATTAAGTCGCATCTACTTTATTATTATGAATACAAACAATTCCATTGTGGAATCACTTGCGTGAGCTACGTGAAAATGTGTGATTATTCCCCTTTTCCCTCATGCCAGTTTCAAGGTACCTAAAAAAAAACATAACACAAGCGTGAGTTCAAAACTCAGCAAAGTGTATCGTAATGGATAAACAAAAATTAAGTCAACAAACCATCATCATAACTCTCCCATAGCACATCATAACACAACATGGTTAGCATCACATTCATCTTGTAAGCATCAATATAATCATCTCATAAACATCATCATGTTTCATTAATGCAATGCAATGCACATGTCTCCTTGGAAACTCATACCGGTATGGTTGAGTGCACACCCGTCGGCATGCACCCTTTTTTCCCCCTTCCATCCCGAAGATGGAGGGTGCCTATCTCTCGCTTCCAATCACCTCGGTGAAGGAATCACGATGTAGGTCTTACTCAAAAGAATATCGCCGGACTAGTCATAACGGTTCTCACCGACCCATCCGGATTAGTTATGACTTATCTCACCGGCCGGCCATAAAAATTATGCTATGCATGCACAATGGACAACAATATATACACAAATCGAAATATTGCATATCAACACATAGCATCTCAACATGTAGGACCGTGATCGACCATCGACGGTGCCCATTCACAACATAACATGTATACCACTTGTCACCATCAAGCATGTTAATCATGGCATGAATATATCGTATCAACGACAATATTTAAAACATGGCAAAGTGATAACATATCAAGTATAGCATGTAGTTCATGGCAAGACACAATGTGGTCTATCACAAACATTATCAAGCAACACTAGCAACACAAACAACATTCAATCCACACAACACACTTGCCTTCAATTGCGGGCAACGGAGTGATGAGAGGTTGAGGGCACTCCCGGCGGCACACCACCTACACCACCTGCAAACACGTGCCACACACTCAATATGACTCCTCAAAACAGTACCCTCTACACCCAATACACGATATACACCAAAACCCCGAAATCACAGATTTGCCCCGTTCTGGACAGCGGCTTCGAAAAATCATAACTTGAGTTCTAGAAGTCCAAATTGATTAAACGAGTACGTCCTCGCGTAGCTTAGCAAATTTCCCACCTTTTTCTAGTTATAGGTAAAGACTGATTCGGACTCTAATGTTGTTTAATCTAACATTGAACACGAACTGTCTCAATCTCGTCACAGATTTGACAGCGCTCGGTAAAACAGGCATAACTTCTAAACGGCTGGGCGGAATTTCAACTTCTTTATATGCACGGAAAGATAATGAAATTATCTACAACTTCCTATAAGTCCGTACGGTCAGATTCAAACTCTAAATTTGCGAAAACGCCTTCACTAGCTCGGGTGCCCAATCTGCCCGAACCAGAACGTGAATACAACTCTAGATTTCATGGATTCTACCCCAAAACAGTACCTCCCTTGATCTAAAAACATGGCATTCATCCTCTACAGAAGTAAGGGATCCACCCCAAAGAGTTTCCCCATTACCTTCTTGGAGGATCACCAAGCGATGATCAAACCTTCACGCTCCTTCCCCGATCTCCTTCCACGTGCCGTTTCCACCGATCCTCCTCGTTGCAACTCCTTCCAATGGCTTGGACAGCACCTTGGCAGCGAGGAGGAGGTCTTGGAGTGCGCCCACAAGGTAGGAGAAGGGAGGGGCAGCACCTAGGGGTGGAGGTGCTTGGGAAGGGAGAGGAGATCTAGAGGAGGAAGATGGGAGGTGGAAGGAGAGGGAGAGGTGGAGGGCAAGGGGGGGGGGTGCGGCGCATGGGGTGGGGAGGGCTCTAGGGCAGCAGGGTTTCCTCCCCCTCCTCACCCCCTCATGGGCCTAAGAATCCCCACCACTTGGCCCACGAAGGTTCCCCCAAAGCCCACACAACCCCGGAGCGGCCCAAAAACCCGGAAACGGTCCGAAACGAAATAAAAACCCAAACTATATGTTTTTTTTTAATCTTGAATGACATATTTCATAATGTTTGGTCCTCATAAATCCCATTTTATAAGTTTAGGACAATCCGTGGTGTCACATTCTCCCCTCCTTCAACAGGATTCGACCTCGAATCTAGAGCGCACCCAAACGGAACCCAGCAGAACAAAGGATAACCAGATTTTTCACAACACATACCTGAGACGAAAAGCTCGGGATACTTCTCGCGCATACGAGACTCCAGCTCCCAAGTTGCTTCCCTCTCAGTCTGGTGCGACCACAAAATTTTAACAAATTTGAGCGTCCGGTTCTTCAGTACTCGCTCTGAGTTCTCCAGGACTCTCACCGGTCTGGACTCAAAAGTGAGGTTCTGATCTACCGCCAGGGGTTCCAACGGAACCACCAACTCCGGATCGTGCAAATACTTCCTTAGCATCGAAACATGAAACACATTGTGCACTCCTTGCATCGAATCCGGTAGCTCCAAACGGTAAGCTAACTTGCCGACTCGAGCCAAAATAGGAAATGGCCCAACATACCTCGGGCTAAGCTTTCCTTTGGTACCAAAGCGTACCACACCTTTGGTAGGAGACACTCGTAAGAGCACACTGTCACCCACCTCAAACTCTAAATCCCGCCTTCTCACGCCAAAGATAACTTTTCGCTCGCTTCAGGTGCTGCGAGAAGGTTCTGTCGCACTGTGCCACACGATCGATCGTCTGGCTGAACTCACCTGGACCGAGCACCGCTCTCTCTCCCACAAAGATCCCAACAAAGTGGCGATCTGCACTTCCGCCATAAAGTACCTCAAAAGGAGCAGCCGGATCTTTGGAATGGTAGCTGTTATTATAAGCAAACTCGCCAATGGCAAGTGATCTTCCCAGCTACCCTTCCACGCCATCACACAGGCCCCGAGCATGTCCTCCAACGCCTGGATGGTACGCCAGATCGACCATCCGTCTGAGGGTGAAAAGCGGTACTAAGGCGAAGGCTGCACCCAAAGCACTCGCAGACTCTCCCGAACTTGGAAACGAACTTCGCATCCCGATCGAGATAATGGTCTTGGGCACACCATGCAGTCTCACAATCTCCCGCACATAGATGGGAGCCAAGTCGCTCATTGAATTGGTAGTGCGGATAGGAATGAAATGCGCAGACTTGCCGAGACGGTCCACCACAACCCAAACGGCATCCTTCCTCGAGGAGTACGAGGTAGGCCAACCACGAAATCCATGGAGATGTCATCCCATGGCCACACGGAATCTCCAATGGTCGCACAGACCGGCAGGTCGCTTATGCTCGCCTTTGATCTTCGACAGATCCCACAAGACGCCACATACTTGGCGATATCCACTCTCATCCTTTTCCACCGAAGCTCTTTTTCAAGTCCTCAGACATCTTGGTCTCTCCAGGATGGACCGTGTGCGGTGCGATGAGCTTCTTTCAGAATGTCCTCTTTCACTTGGGATTTACGAGGCACGCATGCACGGCCCTGAAACCTCAAAACTCCTACATCATCAATGGTAAAGTCTCCGACTTGCCATCCTCAAGACGCTTCCTCACCGGTGAAGCAAACGATCATGTTCTTTGTGCCTCCCGCTGACACGCCGGGAATCGACGACTCAAGAATCAATTGAGTTTCAGCTTGCACGGTCCCCGCATAAGCGAGGGAGACCCTAGACGCTCAAAATCAGCAACAAGACAATCAACAACGGGGCACTGTCTTGCGACTAAGAGCATCGGCCACCACGTTTGCCTTTCTCGGATGATCTTTGGATAGTAAGGTCATAATCCTTTATCAACTCCAGCCATCTCCTCTCGCCTCAAATTCAGATCTTTACGAGTGAAGATGTACTTGAGACTCTTGTGATCAGTGAAGATGTCACAAGACTCACCATACAAATAGTGCCTCCAAATCTTCAAGGCAAACACCACGGCGGCTAACTCAAGGTCATGCGTGGGATAATTACTGCTCATGCTTTTTCAACTGTCTCGATGCATAAGCAATCACTTTGCCCTCTGCATGAGCACACAACCCAATCCCGGAAGAGAAGCGTCGAGAATAGACAGTGAAACGCCTCCTGTGCTCGGGAAGGGTAAGAACAGGAGCGATCACTAACTTCTCCTTCAAAGTGCCGAAACTGCGCCACAATCGGCGATCCACTGAAATTTCATACCCTTCTGTGTCAACTGTGAAAGCGGCTTAGCAATGATGGAGAAATCTTGCACAAAGCGCCGATAATAGCCCGCCAACCCAAGGAAACTGCGCACCTCTTTCACATTGGAAGGTCTCTTCCAATCCAGAACTGCTGAGACCTTGCTAGGATCTACTGATATACCATCTGGATTGATGATGTGGCCAAGAAAACCCACTTCTGAAATCCAGAACTCGCATTTCTTCAACTTAGCAAAGAATTGATTCTCCCTCAACATACTCAAAGACAAGCCTCAAATGCTGCTCATGCTCCTCTTCCGATTTAGAATAAATCGAGAATGTCATCGATGAACACTACCACAAACTCATCAAGATACTTGTGGAGCATACTGCTCATCGCCTCCATAAAAACAGAGCGCATTAGTTAGTCCAAAAGACATAACTTTAAATTCATAATGCCCATACCTAGTGGAGAAAGCGATCTTCTCAATATCTTGCTCCTCACACGAATCTGATTATAACCAGACTGAAGATCAATCTTGGAGAACACCTTTGCTCCCTTCAGTTGGTCAAAGAGATCCTCGATGCGGGGCAACGGATACTTGTTCTTGACTGTTACCTGATTGAGAGCACGATAGTCGATGCACATGCGCCAACTACCATCCTTCTTGAAACAAAGAGGACGGGTGCTCCCCATGGCGACACAACTGCGCACGGATAAAACCCTTGGCCAACAAATCCTCCAATTGCTTCTTCAACTCGTCTTGAAAAGGACGAGCCAAGCGGTATGGAGAGATCGAAATAGGTCGAGTACCAGGCACCAGGTCAATACGAAACTCCACGCTTCTCACGGGAGGCAAACCAGGCAAATCATCGGGGAATACATCACCAAACTCCTTTACCACAGGAATCTCCGCAATGATGACTGAAGAAGATGGCTTTTCAGTAAGTGCCATAAGAACACCCAAATGCCTCAAACGACGACTGGGAAACAAGATGGACAAAACGAAGATGGAACTAGAGGGTACTCCACCCTGAAAGGTCAACTCCACCCCCGACGGGGCCTGCAAAGTAACTTGTCCTCCGAAAGCAACAGATATTGGCATGGTACTGATGCAACCAGTCCATGCCCAAAATGACATCAAAAGGAGCTAACTGAATCACCATAAGATTGGCAAAGAAAACCTCATCGTCAATGGCAACGGTGCAACCCGGACAAACCAATGAACTAGCAATCAAACCCCGGAGAATCGACCAAAGACAGACTCGTAAATCAATTGAACTCCCGACTTTGCTCTACTAGCAAACTCCGACGACACAAAAGAATAGGATGCTCCAGAATCAAACAAAACAAGGGCTTCAATCGAATCCACAAGTAGAGTACTGAAACCACCTCGGGATGCCCTACCGACTCACCGGCACGGCCAGACACTCCAGTGTGGCACCGAGGCATCGGGGCCCCGACACGCTGGCCGGTGTCCCAACAAGGCTGGAGGAGGCGGAGTAGCTGGGAGGAGCCGACGGCGGGCACCAATAAGCGGTGGTGGCGTCCACGCAAAGGGTGGCCGAGACACAGGAGCAGCCATCATGTGCGCCGATCCTCGAGAAGACGCTTGGAGTGGGAGGAGAAGGCACCGTCTCCCACTTGATGATGCTACCGGATTCATCCGGCAGACTCGCCCCATGTGGCCGGGCTTGCCAGTGGTTGCAACTCCCATCCAACCACACTCGAAGCACGGTGCTCACCACCGCACTTGAAGCACATCATGCCCTGCCCGGCACAAAGCCGAACACCCGCTCGCGAGGAAGACGCAGGGCGGCTTCTTAGCCCCGAGGAAGATCCTGTCCTCCCTTGAACTTCTTGAAGGTGGGTCGGCTGAGAAGACCCACCCCTCCACCAAAAGTCCTCTTCTGCCCCCACCTGGGCCGCAGGGGACTTCGAACCACCCGGGTTTTGCTTATCCCGGAGAGCTCCAACTCGAGCTCCATGCCCTTCGCCGCTTCCACCACGGAGCAGAAGTCACGAGGACGATCGCCCCCATGACAACTCTGAACTCCTGGTTGAGGCCCCTACGGAACCTCCTTGCCTTCTCCCTGTCATCATTTGCAATACCGGTGGCACGAACGCACCACGCTGTTGAACTCCGCCTCATACTGCTACCGACTTCTTTCCCTGGGAAAGAGTCGTCAGAGTATGCTCCATCCTCTCGAGGAAGGACTCGGGGTAGTACTTGGCTCGGAAACGAGCCACAAAATCCTCCCAAGTGACAAGTCCGAGAGCGGGAGCTCTAGCAGCCAGAACTCCCTCCCACCAAATGTCCGCTTGGCCCTTCAGTTGGAAAGCCACAAAGCGAGCCCTTTGAACCGAGGTCAGCTCCAAAACCTCGAACTGCCGCTCCATGTACCGCAGCCAATCTGCGGCCTGGACCGGCGCGCCCGCTCCGTCAAAGGTGTCAAGACGGAGGGTCATCCACTCTCGAAGACTCATCCTCGGCTCCGGCGCAGCGGGGCCAACAACAGGGGCCACTGCAGGGGGAAGCACAACTGGGGCCACTACAGGGGGAGGCACAACAGCAGGGCTGCCCGCAGCTGGGCGCAGCCTCTGAATCTCCCTCTGCAGAGCCTGAACTAGGTCATCATTGGCGGCGGGCACCCGCCGCCGATCAGGCTGAAGCTCCTCCCGAGCTGGCCCATGAGCATTGGGCGAAATGCTACCCTCGGGCCGAGACTCAAGAACTCCTCGAGCCTCTGCCTGGCCTCCCGGCCACGGCGTCCACGGCCTCTACCCCTCGGCATATCTCGCTATAGTCGCACACACAACAACCACATAACATAAGCACAACATCAAAGAAACAAGAGCAAACAAACAAACATCATAAACATGGCTTTCATCATATAAGCAACGCAATGCAATGATGAATCCCCAAATTCCCATCCTACTGTGCAACCAAGTGTGTCAAAATTTTAAATTAATCATTATACTTTTACAAAGTTTTAATGTTGCTATCCTAGAGCAAGTTTTAGTTACAACCTATGCAATGTTTCTAAGTTATCACACATCACATTTTAGTTGATCCTAAGGTATAACACTAAAATTCACATTCCAAGGACCTACACTCGCTCGATACCAATCAGAATAATTCTCGGCATTAAATATGCCTGAATGCTACCAAACATAAGCTAAACACCATCTAAGTACCACAACTATAGCATAAATTCCAGCAAAGGGGTAAATGCTAATATGCCTGAATGCTACCAAACATAAGCTAAACACCATCTAAGTACCACAACTATAGCATAAATTCCAGCAAAGGGGTAAATGCTAAAACCCGAAATTTCGGCAGCATCTCCTTTGTTTATTCATGATCTCAAACAACCATACAAGCATAGCAACATATGATATAATGTGAAACATCTAAAACCACAATAATAAACGACATGGAAACCATTTAAGTCCAATTTACGCATTTCAACGTCATCATGAGACAATTGAAAGGAATAAAGCAACCTCTAAACCATAAACATGAATTAAGTCGCATCTACTTTATTATTATGAATACAAACAATTCCATTGTGGAATCACTTGCGTGAGCTACGTGAAAATGTGTGATTATTCCCCTTTTCCCTCATGCCAGTTTCAAGGTACCTAAAAAAAAACATAACACAAGCGTGAGTTCAAAACTCAGCAAAGTGTATCGTAATGGATAAACAAAAATTAAGTCAACAAACCATCATCATAACTCTCCCATAGCACATCATAACACAACATGGTTAGCATCACATTCATCTTGTAAGCATCAATATAATCATCTCATAAACATCATCATGTTTCATTAATGCAATGCAATGCACATGTCTCCTTGGAAACTCATACCGGTATGGTTGAGTGCACACCCGTCGGCATGCACCCTTTTCCCCCTTCCATCCCGAAGATGGAGGGTGCCTATCTCTCGCTTCCAATCACCTCGGTGAAGGAATCACGATGTAGGTCTTACTCAAAAGAATAGCCCCGGACTAGTCATAACGGTTCTCACCGACCCATCCGGATTAGTTATGACTTATCTCACCGGCCGCCATAAAAATTATGCTATGCATGCACAATGGACAGCAATATATACACAAATCGAAATATTGCATATCAACACATAGCATCTCAACATGTAGGACCGTGATCGACCATCGACGGTGCCCATTCACAACATAACATGTATACCACTTGTCACCATCAAGCATGTTAATCATGGCATGAATATATCGTATCAACGACAATATTTAAAACATGGCAAAGTGATAACATATCAAGTATAGCATGTAGTTCATGGCAAGACACAATGTGGTCTATCACAAACATTATCAAGCAACACTAGCAACACAAACAACATTCAATCCACACAACACACTTGCCTTCAATTGCGGGCAACGGAGTGATGAGAGGTTGAGGGCACTCCCGGAGGCACACCACCTACACCACCTGCAAACACGTGCCACACACTCAATATGACTCCTCAAAACAGTACCCTCTACACCCAATACACGATATACACCAAAACCCCGAAATCACAGATTTGCCCCGTTCTGGACAGCGGCTTCGAAAAATCATAACTTGAGTTCTAGAAGTCCAAATTGATTAAACGAGTACGTCCTCGCGTAGCTTAGGAAATTTCCCACCTTTTTCTAGTTATAGGTAAAGACTTATTCGGACTCTAATGTTGTTTAATCTAACATTGAACACGAACTGTCTCAATCTCGTCACAGATTTGACAGCGCTCGGTAAAACAGGCATAACTTCTAAACGGCTGGGCGGAATTTCAACTTCTTTATATGCACGGAAAGATAATGAAATTATCTACAACTTCCTAGAAGTCCGTACGGTCAGATTCAAACTCTAAATTTGCGAAAACGCCTTCACTAGCTCGGGTGCCCAATCTGCCCGAACCAGAACGTGAATACAACTCTAGATTTCATGGATTCTACCCCAAAACAGTACCTCCCTTGATCTAAAAACATGGCATTCATCCTCTACAGAAGTAAGGGATCCACCCCAAAGAGTTTCCCCATTACCTTCTTGGAGGATCACCAAGCGATGATCAAACCTTCACGCTCCTTCCCCGATCTCCTTCCACGTGCCGTTTCCACCGATCCTCCTCGTTGCAACTCCTTCCAATGGCTTGGACAGCACCTTGGCAGCGAGGAGGAGGTCTTGGAGTGCGCCCACAAGGTAGGAGAAGGGAGGGGCAGCACCTAGGGGTGGAGGTGCTTGGGAAGGGAGAGGAGATCTAGAGGAGGAAGATGGGAGGTGGAAGGAGAGGGAGAGGTGGAGGGCAAGGGGGGGGGTGCGGCGCATGGGGTGGGGAGGGCTCTAGGGCAGCAGGGTTTCCTCCCCCTCCTCACCCCCTCATGGGCCTAAGAATCCCCACCACTTGGCCCACGAAGGTTCCCCCAAAGCCCACACAACCCCGGAGCGGCCCAAAAACCCGGAAACGGTCCGAAACGAAATAAAAACCCAAACTATATGTTTTTTTTTAATCTTGAATGACATATTTCATAATGTTTGGTCCTCATAAATCCCATTTTATAAGTTTAGGACAATCCGTGGTGTCACACTTTTGCTGCATCCAAAGGTTTCAAATTGTATCAAATGGATGTGAAAAGTGCTTTTCTTAATGGCTACATAAATGAGGAGGTTTTTGTCAAGCAATCACCTGGTTTTGAAAATCCAAAGTTTCCAAATCATGTGTTCAAACTATCAAAAGCGTTGTATGGTTTGAAACAAGCCCCTAGAGCATGGTATGATAGGCTAAAAACCTTTTTACTTGAAAGGGGGTTTTCAGTGGGAAAGGTTGACAAAACTCTCTTTTTACTCAAGCAAGGCAATGATCAACTATTCGTTCAGATTTATGTTGATGATATTATCTTTGGTAGTTCCTCTCATGTTTTAGTGTCTAAGTTTTCAGAAACTATGAGGGACGAATTTGAGATGAGTATGATGGGTGAGTTGACATACTTTTTGGGACTGCAAATCAAGCAAACAAAGGATGGTACTTTTGTGCATCAAAGCAAATACACAAAAGACTTGTTGCATCGATTTGGGATGGAAAACAGCAAGCCAATCATGATACCCATGGAGAGCGCTTGCACACTTGATTCGGATGAAGATGGTGAGCCGGTTGATCAAAAGGAATATAGAAGCATGATAGGTTCACTTTTGTACCTCACTGCATCAAGGCCGGATATACAATTTGCTGTGTGCTTGTGTGCTCGTTTTCAAGCTTCCCCACGTGCTTCACATCGACAAGCTGTCAAAAGGATTTTCAGGTATCTTCATGGAACTCAAGATTTTGGCATTTGGCTTTCTGCTTCCTCATGCATTAGTTTGAGATCTTTTTCTGATGCTGATTTTGGAGGATGTAGAATTGATAGGAAAAGCACTTCGGTTCATGTCACTTCTTGGGAAATTCTCTCATTGCATGGTCATCTAGAAAGCAATCTTACATTTGCACAATCAATCGCTGAATCTGAATATGTGGTCGCCGCTAGCTGTTGTTCTCAAATTCTTTGGATAGTAGCTACACTTAAAGATTATGGGGTTAATTTGGATAGTGTTCCTTTTCTGTGTGATAACACTAGTGCAATTTGCATTGCTAAGAACCCTGTGCAACATTCTAGAACAAAACACATTGACATCAGATTTCACTTTCTTAGAGATCATGTTGAAAAAGGCAACATTGTGCTTCATCATGTGGATACTGAACATCAATTGGCAGACATTTTCACAAAACCTTTGTCTTCTTCTCGTTTTGCTTTTATTCGGGGAGAACTTGGGATTGTTCATCCAATGGGTTTGTTTTGAG
This sequence comes from Rhipidocladum racemiflorum, assembly GCA_036346355.1. NCBI lineage: Eukaryota > Viridiplantae > Streptophyta > Magnoliopsida > Poales > Poaceae > Rhipidocladum > Rhipidocladum racemiflorum. Next base: position 28,006,394 of record CM070575.1, on the reverse strand, counting down.
GGGGAGTTTCCTTGCCAAGTTCTTTCACTTGATAAGCTCACTTTATCATATTTTCTTTATATGTTATGTAATTGAGCTAATATATGATAATATAATTGTCTCACTTGAACTAAAAATGACATTGTGGAATTCCATGGACTGATTACTTATAGCTAAATACTCTGTGATATCTCACTCTTCTAGGCTTGATATTGAATCCTCTTGACAAATTTGGGCTATGAAGCAAGTGTGGTTTCAACTTTACTCTTTCATAAGACCTTTTAATCACTTTTGCATGTTTATAATCAAGAAAAATGAAAAGAAAAGGGAATCAATAAAAAGGGTTGTTAAAAGCAAAAGCCTCAAGTTATGAGCTTCAGGATGCTTTCCCTAAAAGATAAGATGTATGCTTCAAGCATGCCATTCCCTCGAAAGACAAGATGTATGCTTCAAGCATGCCACTCCAAGGAAATAAAAGAAGTATGCTTCAAGCATGCCACATGCAGTTTACTGTTTAAAGATTAAATTGGTCCACTAGATTGGAGTTGAAACTACTTGCTCGCCCTGATTTGTTATTTGCTTCAACTTTGAGCCTTTGTTTTTCTACTAAAGGTTTTGCTTAGTACTTGGCTATAGTTGACTGAATTGAGGTTGAGATGCATGTCATTCCCTAACTTGTTAAAATCACATCAAGATCATGTATTTTGCATATTATGTGATATATAAGGTTATATGATCGAATGAGCTCATCTTTTCCTATCTTGGCACTCCCTTGTTTCTTCTTGTGAAATCTTTGCTACAGGAAAATTTTTGAACCTGTTCTCTCTTTTGTACTCTTGATGAATCCATTGTCAAAGGGGGAGAAATTTGGGAATCGTTGAAAAGTTTAAGAAAAAGGGGGAGAAGAAAAAGGTGGAGTTGTTTGAGAATTTTGGGAGAAGTTTGGAGAATTTTGAAATTTTTGGGCACATTGCACATTCACACACATTTTCCTTATCAGGGGGAGTTTTTATTTTGCTTTTTGGTCAAAGGGGGAATTCTGTGTTTTCTTACCTTGGTCTTTGATCCTTTGGATTTCAAAATCTTTTGTAAAGTGAATGCCAAATGTTCAATTCTAAGTGGTGTTGCCAATGTTTTCATCAAGTGGGAGATTGTGAAATCATGTGCTGAAAAATTGGCTTAGAATTGATTTTGCAAAATGTGTTTGTTCATGTGTTTTGACAATTTGACAAGAAACAGTAAGTTTCGCTTTGGCGCAGGACCAAACTTAAAGAAAACAGTAAGTTTCCCATCTACGACGGACCAAATTTGTTGGTCTGTCGTAAACATGCTTTGGCAACCTCATTTTCCCATGTAAGACAAACCAAGTTTTTTGGTCTGTTGTAAACATGAATCTGAGTCCTTTTGCGCCGAACCGATTTTGTGTACGACGGATCAAGTTTTTGGGTCTGTCGTGCACATGTTTTTTAGCTCTTGTGCCAAACTCAATTTTCCAAGAAAATAGCAGTCAGCACATGTACAACGGACCAAGTTTTTGGGTCTGTCGTGCACATGTTTATTAGCTCTTGTGCCAAACTCAATTTTCCAAGAAAATAGCAGTCAGCGCATGTACAACGGACCAAGTTTTTGGGTCTGTTGTGGACGTGCTTTTGAGATCATGAGCTGGACTCAATTTTCCAAGAAACCAGTAAGTTTCGCATGTACGACGGACTGATTTCTTTAGTCTGTCGTGAACGTGTTTTCGCCGGAATGATTTCTTCTTGAAACCGAGACTTTCACTTGTACACTGGACCGATTTTGTTGGTCCGTCGTGAATGGTTTTTTGAGTGACTTTTTCATGTGTACGCCGGACCATATTTTTTGGTCCGTCGTGAATGCGTTTTTGCTCGATTAGGGTTTTGAGCAAAATTGGAATTGTGTTTGATTTGTTTTTGAGATTATGAAATTTATGAGAATTTCATGATGCTTGAAGTGGACTTTATGCAATGCTCGTGTGAGTATTTGCATGGATTGATGTGAGTCAAGTCGTGGACTTGTGCTCGGAATTGTTTTGTGGTTTGTTCATGTGCAGGTATTGCTCGAAGACGAACGTGGTCGATGACGGGACCGGAACTAGGTTCATGGAGGAGCTGAGGTTCGGGACTAGGTTTAGGGAGGAACTGAGGTCTTGGTGGTCAAGGATGTCATGCGGGACGTTCGGGCTAAGAGAATGGTGCACATGAAGAATGGTTAGTCACGTGAGAATGGCAGGAGGTCATTCGCGTGCAAAGTGTTAGTCACGTGAGTATGGCAGGTGGCCATACGCGTGCAAAGTGTTAGTCACGTGAGTATGGTAGGGTTGCCATACGCGTGCAAGAGTTGTACTCGGCCAGGTTGGGCCAAGAGGAGTTGTGTTGAATACATACTCCTTCTAGATTAGGAATTGTATTCAGAACTCCTTGTGTTTTGCTCCTTTAAATAGGAGGGGTGTCTCCTGTTGAAGGGTATCAATCGAATCAAACGGAGCTGAGCGCATTGAGAGCCTCAAGCTCAGTTTTAGGGTTTGTACTCTTTTGATGAGAGTAGTTTAGGCAAAAGAAATAAAGATAAATTCTTCTAGATCCTTGCGTGCTACAAAGAAGCGTTGCTCTGTTGTTTCCTGTTTTGGTTCTTGTTTGCATGCTTGTTCTTTTCTAGATTGGTTTTTGTTCTTTTAGTTTTATCTTGATTTGATCCATCAAAAACTTTCTAGAGAATTGATTTAGGGTTTCTCTAAGTTTAGTTGATTAATTTTTTGTCGTTTCTGTTAAACTTTCAAGTTTACGTTAGATCAATTCTCGTCATCTTCTGTCACAGCAAGCTTGCGAGGTTCATAACGTTTGATCCGTAAGTCCGATCGAGTTGATTCTTTTTGGGTTCGATTCGTATTGGAATCTAGTTTCTCGTGTCCAAATTTCAGATCAATCTAACGGTTGGATCTCCGGGCATTCTCGTTTTACCGAACCTCTATCATTCTGTTTTTGTCGAATACGAGGCAATTATTTGGTTCTGTTTTGGGGTGAACTTTTAGTAGATCAAGAATTTGGTTTTAGCTTCCGCACAATCATTCACCCCCCCTCTGATTGCTATATTCGTATACTTCGATCCTACAGGCTCCTTCCCCGGACGTCGGGACCGGCTACGGGCGCTACTCTCCTCTGGTAGATTGCTGCGCTTGGAGTGCGACTCCGCCATGCAGACAATCGTCCCTACTTCTTCTAAGCTTCGACAAGGAAACGGAGGGAAGAGGGCAATCTAACCACCAAGAGCCCCTACCTGGCGCGCCACTGTCGGCGTTCTAGCCAACAGGCACCTTCGGATCGGGTGCTTATGAGGTTCAGATGGGGGGCTTTCGGGGCAATCGCCGGAGGAAAAAGGCCGGAGTGCCGTGGAAGCTTGCGAGAAGGGGGACGCTAGGGTTTACCTAGGTTCAGGCCCTCCGAAGAGTAACAGCCCTAGTCCTGCTTTGCTTGTGATTGCTTGTGTTGAGGGACCTGGACTAGAATCCGAACCCCCCCTCTCATGCACCCCAGCTCCCTTTTATAGCCGGGCTGGCTGAGGTGCATGGGTTATAATAGTCCTACCATACTCATTACACTGCCACAATGCATTTTAAGCACCCGTCACTATCCTTACAATACATTTAATGCCTGTCGTAGCCGTCGCATCCTCGCTCGGGCCTCGCACCGCTAACTGCCTGTCGGGGAGGGGTGCCGTCGAGACGTCACCCGTAATCAATGCGCGCCTGGGGAACGCGCGCTGTCATACTGTAGTCTCCACGCCTTGCATTTAATGCGCATGGTTCGCATCCACGCCTTGCATTTAATGCGCATGGTTCGCATTAAATGTCCTTGATCCTGGCACTGCAGCCTTGGGGGTGGCGCCAGGGGCGTGGCCTGATCGTCACCTGTCCACTGGGCGACCACCTTGCCGAGCGCCCAGTGGCGTTGCCTGATCGCCACGTGTCCACTGGGCGACCACCTTTATCGAGCGCCAGTTGGCGCGGCTCGACGCCACGTGTCACCGGCGACCACCTTATCGTCGCCAGCTGACGTGGCTCGATCTCCACTCGCCCACCGGATTTACCACCTTACTGAGCGCCCAGTGACGTGGCCTGATCGCCAATTGTCCACTGGGCGACCACCTTACTGGTCGCCCAGTGACGTGGTCTGATCGCCACCTGTCCACTGGGCGACCACCTTACTGGTCGCCCAGTGACGTGGCATGATCGCCACTTGTCCACTGGGCGACCACCTTGTGGCCTTATTGCTCGCCATGGCGGTGGGGCCCAGACGCGCCCTGCCCGCCCAGCGACCGTATTTATTGCGGGGGAGTGGGTACCCTAGTGTAGAATACGCCGACAGGCAATTTTAGAAGCTGAATCAGCTTTTCCAAATACTTTTAAATAGCTGGGAAATTTCCTAAGCTTCGCGATGATGTACTCGTTTACTCAATTTGGAGTCTTAGAACTCAAGTTATGATTGTTGGAAGCCTGCTGTCCCGACGGACAGATTGGTCCGTTTTTCAGGTTTTCGGGGTTTCGGGTAGAATCGTTGTGTTCTGAGTTTTGTACTTTCTTGGGTGGTATGATATTGAGTGGAAAACATGTATGTGCAGGTGGTGTGACCCCGGGAGTGCCCTCATCCTCTCGCCAATCCGTTGCCCACGGTTGAAGGCAAGTGTATTGTAGTGGTTGCGGCTTAGGGAGCCGTAATGTTTGAAAATGAGATGGTTTACACATGCTTTATGATATGATGCCATGATTGACTCTTACTTGAGATATGATGAAAATGGTTTATAATGAGGCTATGCAATGTTTAGTTGAGTTTATGTGCAAGTTGTTTCTGTGTATGACATATTTGCATACATGGCATGAGAACTGGCCAGGTCGGTGAGGAAGTCATAACTAGTCCGGTAAGGTCGGTGAGGAAGTTATGACTAATCCGGAGCGCCATTGAGCAAGTCCTACCTCGTGATTCCATCCACGGTTGGGAATAGAAGCGAGGAGTAGGCACCCTCCATCTACGGGATGGAAGGGGGAAAGAGGGTGCACGCCGACGGGTGTGCACTCGGCAATACCGGTATGTGCTTCCAAGAGACATGTGCATTGCATTGCATGAATGAAGGGGTTTATGAGATGATAATGATGCTCTATGAGATGCATATGAAGATGTTTTTTTGAGATGTTTATGATGATGTTATATGAGAGCATACATGAAGTTCATGAGTTGACTCTCAGGATATGTGAATGGCATTAAGTATGGATGTGAGTTGATTATTGTTTTTGTATCATTGCAATACACTTCGCTGAGTGATGAACTCACGCTTGTTGTTTTATGTTGTTTTTAGGTACCATGAACTCGGCAGTCGGGGAAGGGAGATTAGCATCACATCTCCACATAGTGTTGTTCACCTAGACAACTACACACTCCCACTTGTAGTTGTAATGATTATCTTATTGCGTTAAAAGCTTGGTTTATGCTAGCTTATGTGCTTGGTTTTATTGTTCTCTTTGTATTTGGTTCATGAAACGTTGGAGTTTATGTTATGGACTTGAGATGATGCTTTAACTTCGGTTAGTGCCGTTTAGATGCCATCTATTATGCTGTCATGATGTGATAATATTATTGTTGCTTAAACCCCATGGAAAAACAAAGGGAATGCTGCCGAATTTTCAACTAAACTATTAGCGTAGTTGCTGTAATTTATTGGTAAATATGTGATATTGGTTGTGTCTAGAGCTGTTTGGGTGACATTCGTGGCAGACTAGATGCCGGGGTGTTACAGCCTGGATCGCAAATAGTTGATGGATTGAACCATCTGCGTTAAACACTCATCACAAACGGTTCATGGATTGAACCGTCTGTGATGACCTCCCCAACATTAATAACCTGAGCGCGTGCCTTCCCCTGCCCTTGGTGGCAAAACCCTTCCCCTTGGCAGCAAACCTACCTCCGCCTCGATGGCGCACATCCCAGCCCTCCATCCTCCCCCTCGGTGGCGCACATCACAGCCCTCCGTCCTCCCCTACGGCAGCACACATCCCGGTGTGTCCTCCCCCACGGCAATGCACACCCCCCTCCCGGTGAGTCCTCCCCCGCGGCGACACAAATCCCCCTCCCAGTGAGTCCTCCCCCTCGATCGGCGACGCACATCCTGGCCCTCCGTCCTCCCCCTCGGTTCATGAACTCTTAATTGGTTCTTTGAATCATTCATAACGTTTTGTTATATGTGGTAATTGCTCTATGATGATATTGGGTAATTTATGATAATGACAATTATTTTTGTGAACTAGGGCTCGAACCAGTAGACTTTATATCTGCCATTGCTCACTGCCAGTGTTACTTCATTGCCTTTAATACTGCTGTGTTGAGTTGATTACTTGGTAAAATTGCTAGCTAACAATTATGAACTTCATTTGATGATTGCTTAGCAAATATTGAATCTGTTGATCTGAATGTATGATGAACTGAATATAATCTATTAATAGTGTGCTTGATTATCAATTCTTTAATGATATGTTAAGGTGGTAAGGGTTCGAGGCCTTATTCACTTAATTAATTGTTTAGACCATTTGTGATTGAGGTTGAAGATTTAAAATCTTCAATCGAGCCCTATTTTTGAGAGCAATATAAATCAAATTCTTCATCAATTTATTGTATTAGATATGGTTCAATGCATGAATGATTCTCTTAACTTACCTTCAATTAACCTTGTATGTATAAAACAACTATTAACTTACCTTGTCTTAAATATATACTTCTATCAATTATACATTCTCTTAACTTACCTTCTCTTAACTTTGCTTCTCTTAGCTTTGCTGCTCTTAACTTTCTTTCCTCTTCTATAACCCTCTATGAGTTGTTGATTTACCAACTTGCATCTTCTATGATCTTCATTACAAGATGGTGTCCCCTCACTCCTCAATGCCGAATGGATCTGATGTTATGCCCAATGTAGCAAAACAGAGGCGTGCTCCAAGAGGGCTTAGTAGAAGGCCCTAGAGCCGACATACCATCACGGCCGTTGATCAGCAGAATGGGGCCCCTATCGCACCTCCTAAGGCCACGACAACATTTCGGTGATTGTGCGGGATCGTTGGGCATGAAAGGGTCCCCATCACGTATCCATCATAGAAGACATTGACACATAAGGAGCACGACAACCTACCGACTAAAATTTTTGGGTCGTTCGAGCTCCCACATGACGCCATGCATGCACTGTGTTGATATGCATTGCTAGTGGCGGGAAAGGCGTGGAAGAACTTTAAGAGTGTCCTTGTCACTAATTATGTGAATAAGGAAATGACTCTGTTCCAGAAGTACGGGTCCATCACTAAAGATGTGTGGCAACAATTTGTTGAGATAAAGAAGACGGAAGAGTTCGTGCGTCAAAGTACAGCACACAAGGTCATCCAGTCAAACAACACCCACCCACACAAACTCGGCTCCACTGGGTACGCGGGCAAGATCACGCAATGGACAAGGGAGGATGATGAGGCAATCTAAAAGGACGTCGCGCCACCGTTTACCTCGATATTGGATCCACGCGCTCAAAACTAGGTAAGAGCGATGTCACGTCCCATGTGTTCGGGCGGCGTGTCATTTGCCAATGTAGCTGACGAGGAAGTGTCGCAACGCATCATTGAGCATGGAATCTTCCCTGGGATCTTTCGCTACAGATAGAGAGAAAGATATACTCTCCAAGGCCTTCGGAAACAAGGAGCACCCAGGTCGTTCCCTGGAAAATGGGATTCCCATAAGACTCTGATACATATCGGAGTACGAAGAGAAGCAAAGCCGAGCGTGAGGCACGGCTAGTAGCACTGAGGAAAGGGTTAAGGAAAGGTTGAAAGCGCAGTTCGACCTTCAGCTAAGATGCTTTGAGGAAAGGATGGAGAAAAAGGCCGCTGTAGAGAGGCAGGAACAGAATGTGCTAGACTAAAAAACACATGCGTAGTTCAGCCCAACTAACCATCAGAGTAGCTGTGCGTTCGCCCCTGAGACGGATGTGGACAACGCCATATTTCCTCCCGACAACACCAAGGTAATAAACATTTATGCAATGCTCCTTAGATAGACCTGTTTGATGTGTTAGCTAATTAATTGTGTACCGTTATGTAGGAGGCCACGCCGTGCAATCTCAATCTCCAAGTGAGGCTTGGCGATAGCTTAGTTCCCTTGCAGGCTGCCGGGGCGCGCGCGTATCCATCCAGTGAAGGGGCGCTTGTGCACGGTCGTTCTCTAAATCTGGGCTACGTGAAGGTTAATGTCGACAGTGTACATAAAATTTGCAAGGGCTTCATGTAGGAGATGCCTCCAAATGATGAGATCATCACACTAGGGGATGCCATTGACACATTCATCCAGTGGCCTAATAAGTTCATCTCCTTCGATGCCCAACATGCAGCACCGAACATACAACCAATACCAGAGCCACGTGTTGTGTCAGATCAGCTACTAGCACTACCGAAGCCATGTGCTACACCGAAGGAGCCCACCAAATTGCCTACCGTGTCCCATCAGGTACAGTCCAAGTCATCTCCCGTGAAGATAACATTTCATAGATGACAAGGCGGCGATCAGGGAAAATTGAAACGGATAACCAGCTCAGCCCTTGACTTTCCGTTTGCCCCATTGGTGCGGCAATTCGAGCTGCGATAGCCATTCATACTAAACGAGCGCTCGGAGATGCTTTCATTAGCCTGCATTAGATTGCAAGATTGGTGCATGGAACAAGCCAACAAGCTTGCGGCACAACGGGCATCGAGTATCCCGGCCAACTTCAAGGAGGAGCATTTCTCACACCAGTTTTTAGATGGCTTGTTCATTGTTGGCTTCAACGACTTCTTCGATCTGTACAACCTCAACGTCTTCAATGCTTCACTCATGAGATGCTGGACATTGTAAGTGTGTGCAATCACAGTGTAGATTCATGTCGTACTAATAAATGACATATATATATATGATCCTTGATTTTGTATATATATGTAGATAATGATCATGGAGGCAAAAGCAAGGCAAGAACCGATGGGTTTCTTCGACCCACACATGGTGTCCAAGCAAACTATGGATGAAAATACACAAGTCGTCCACGAGTACGTGGAAAAATTATTGCTGGCGCAATGGGACAAAAATTACCTAATTTTACCCCACAACCCAGGGTAGGTGCTTCATCCAATTGCTATACTTTGATTTATACTATATAATGCAACTTGAAGTTAGGTTGAATGACCATGGCAACATACCTGTGTAAGTTTCACTGGGTTTTACTTGTAATTATACCAAGAAAGAACCAGGTAATTTACCTTGATTCCGAAAAGGGCGGCACCCACGACTTGGTGCCTATCAAAAATCTACTTGACGTGTCGTTCTCTGTCTACAAAGCTCGTGGAGGGCCACACAGGAAGGACCCAGTGAAGCTGAAGCATACTTATAACTTTCCTGTATCCACTAGTACGCAATAATCCTTCACACACCAGCAGACAATTCGAACTAATTAACCTATTTATATTTTGGCAGTGCCACCAGCAGCCACAGGCCACTAACCTATGTGGATTGTATGTTTGCCACTACATGCAACTCCTCATTAGTTCAAAGAAGACCAATGACATGGAGGTTTGTAAATCCTGAAACAATTGTTTCCACTTATTAATTTTTATACACGCAAAGACTTTACTCTTCCCATCGACAAGTGTGGCAATGTGTTGAATTTGCGTTGGAACAGGCTGACCTACTAGGTATTCAATGACAACTCTATGTCTTCTTGAATCGTGAGGTCATTAATCCAAAAGGCGAATTCCACTCAGGCCTCGCCTGATCAATTGTGAATTTGTTCGAAACTATTTGGATTAATTTGTGAACCTTGTGCTATGAATTTGTCAATTGTAGTTATGAATTCAATTGGTGAGTTGATTTCTGAAATGGATGCACTGTACATTATAATGTGCGATCAAATTTGATTTCTAAAATGGATGTGTTGTACATTGTAATGTGCGATCAAATTTGATTTCTGAAATGGATGCAATATGTGATCCGATCGAGTTCATTTTTGAAATGTATGTCATACTAAAATATTGGTACTGTCTTTTGTTTCAGAGGGTATGGCCAGCATTTTCTGAGGCTAGCAAAGAAATCAAAATTAGTGTAAGAAACTAAAATCAACATCACAGACGGTTCCCAAACCAGAATCATCTGTGATAAGTGCCTTATCACAGACGGTTCTGGTTTAGAAATCAACATCACAAACTGGAGCCATCAGTGCTATATGGATCATCCCAGACAATTCCAAAATAGAACCTTCTGTGATGTATAGATCATCCCAGACGGTTCCAAACTAGAACCGTCTGTGATGAATTTTTTCACAGACGATTCGAAAACCGTCTATGATGACTTATAGTCATCACTAACAGTTTGCTACAAACGATTCATAAAACCATATGTGATGTGGTTTGTGAACCGTCTATGATGAGGGTTTGTGTAGTAGTGAATCTGATAATATATTGACTTGGACACGCATGTACAACTAAAAGCCATGAGTCGAAGTCTCAAAACCTAAACCTAGCTAGACCATACTTAACATGACTACATGGATCGATCGATATTGATCAACAACATCATGCATGTGGAGGCCAGCAAGAGGCCCAAACACTTGCCAATTATGTCAAGGGATGGCCATGAAAAGCCCGTATTTATTCACAAAGCATGGATATATATATGTGTGTGTGTGTGTGTGTATGTATGTGAAGGACCATGTGGAGGTCCATCCATATTTATGATGAGTATTTGACTTTATTTGAGCAAGGTGTGCTCAGGTTTGAGTTTGATTTGACTCGGTATTGCATGTTTGAATTAATGATAATTGTGGACTAACATGCAGGAAGAAAAAGGTATGTGCATTGTGGTATGTGCAAAATGGTTTGTTCCTTGTGGTACAGGTTCCTGAGGCAGCTATGGTCGTTGGTGAGTACTGGGACTAGGTTGGGAGAACCGAGGTCCAGAGCGGTCGAGGATGCCGACGAGATGGTTGGGTTCAAACCAGGATCACTTGGATGTCATAGAAATGGACTTGAGGTGGCTCAAGGTTTTCGGTTCGGGTTGGAGGCTCGAAGAGGAGGAAACTGAGCGGTCAAGTCCGGCGGATGAAGGCCCGTTGCATCGGGTTGATCGGGTTGTGTTTAAAACCCATGTATGGCCAATGTGGCCCATGTAAAGCCCATGTGTGGGGTGAAATGAGAGGGTTAATCCTAGCCCTTGGTGGAGTGCCCTAGGGTTTGGGACTCATCCAAGGGTGGTAGGTGGCCCTAGAGTAGTATAAATAGAGGGGGAGGGGTGTCCTCCCTCACTAGAAGGTTTGAGTTGCTCCTTTGAGCTTTGCCCACATGAAGTGAGGCTTTGTAAACCTTCCAACCAGAAAATACAAAGATTTTCTTTACATTTTTGTGAATTTAAATTCCGCATTTACATTATGTCTTTACTTTACGCAATTTAAATTCAGCATTTACTTTCCCGCATGTAAATTCTCGCAATTTACTTTCTTGCAATTTGGATTTTCTCCTCTCCTTCTAAATGTTGTTTATCAAGGATGTCTTAAGGGTGCTCATTTGGTTTTACATCTTTCTTGCACCCTAGGATAGACTAGATATCAAGTTTCTATCACGATTGCCAATCTGTCCTGAACTTGTTCTTCGCGCAGCAGTCAGTCTTTGATTTTTAGAAAAATATAGAAAAATCCTTTTTGATTGATTATTGTTGGAGAAGGTGCGTGGCTTATATATCCATCTGTGGAAAAATTTTGGAGTCCACTGGTTGCACCATTTGGGAGCTATGAGGTGAAAACTGAGCCCCAAAATTCCTGATTGAAGATCCTGACTGTTCGTAGTCCTTGATTTTTCCTGATTTTTGTAGAAGGCTTTTGGTGGAGTGCTTCACGGCTCATATGCTCATAGGGTGAAAAATTCCCAAAAATTTTGGAGCAACATAAGTCCACCATCCATCTGCTCTAAGTGAGGACAATTCCTGAAAAATCTGCTTTTGCTTTTCTAAAAGAGGCTTTTGTGTTTTGGATTTATCTCTTTTAGAAAAGAAGTATTTGAATTGATCCCTCTTTGCTTTGGACACTTGACAACCAGGATTGTGATTTGAAAATCCCTCACATGATTCATGGTTCTCATCCATGTAAACTAGGGATATACATAGTTGTCTAGTCATTCCCGATTTTGCGGGTTTTGCGATTTTGAGGAGCACCGAGTTTCTTTGCGGGATTGTTTGGAGTACGTTGAGTAGGGGATAATTTTATTTGGGATCATTCACCCCCCCTCTGATTGCCATCTCGGTCTTTTAGTATGTATGTATGTATGTATGTATGAATAGGGATCCAAATGGAACGCAAACGGTCAGTAAATGGTTGTTTTATTTCTATCTCCATATTTTTTTACTAGTAATGGAAATGAAATCGAAAAACCCAAAAATGGATACGGAACAACAAAATTCCACAAGAACATAATACATGATCACAATATACATGACCACAAGAACAATGTAACTCATTCCACCTCCAAGACGGACACAAGAACAATGTTATGTTCACCGGTATCACTAAGAAGTTTTTCTAAAGTTTGTCAGCTGAAGGCTCGCTATTTGTCCCCCTAGATCAGACAATCATGGCCTCTATATCATTATCATCGAGATCCTCTTGCTCCTCCAACTATAAAGGTGTAACACCTTAAAATTTGCATATTTTTATTCAATATTCATTTATGATTTTCTGAGATTTATCCTAAATCTTTTAGAGTTTATAAATGTCATTTTTCTATTTTTTAGATTTATAAAATTAATTTATTTATAAAAATAAATAAAAATTATGGTAGAAATAATTTTTCCTAGGTTTAAAACATTCTAAAGAATTTTTGAGATTTTATTCTTAAAAATTTTAAACTATATTTGATATTTTCTATAAAGCTATTTGTATTTATAAAATTATTTTAATTCAAAAATAAATATAAATTCTCTATTCTCCTTTTTGGGCCGAAGCCCATTTCCCTTCCCTGCCCACTCTACTCTCTGGCCCAGCCAGCCACCCCACCATTTCCTACTCAGAGCCACCCCACCATTTCCCCCTCTTCCCTAGGCTAGGCCAAGCTAGCCTACACCTGTCCCTTTCTCTCCTTGAGCTAGGCCAAGTGGGGCTGGTTTTCATCGGAATTTCTGGTTTCATTTATACAGAATTTTTGTTTCATTTCCATTTCTGGTTTTGGCAAAAATGTTCCATTTCTATACCAGCATGTTCTGTTTCTATTTTCGAAAAAAGACTTCCGTTTTCTTTTTCCTCCGAAACGGTCGGAAACTTTCTGTTTTGTTTTCAAACCTATGTATGAACGCTAGGGGCGATCTAGTACAGAGACATAGGTGTACAATTAGACCCAAAATTTTTGGCAAAAAATCGAGTGTATATTAGGTATATTATTTGTATATACTAGTAAGTAGGCTTAAATTACGTATTTTCAACTACAAGACTATTTTAGCCTGGCTCACTCCCTCTTCTAATCTTACCTACACGTCCCAATCTTTCGAGGCCCAGTTTTCCTCCCTCCTCAAGCCCAACACCCAAGTCCCTCTCTGTTCCGCACGTCCCACGCTCTCTCACTTTCTCTGTGCCATTGACTACATGTATGTCAAACCGATTACTATTTATGATCGAAGGGAGTATTAAACAATATTTTTTTAATACTGTCCGCTGATGCATGTATCCATGTGTGCGCACATACGCAAAGAATGAAAGCAAGTACAAGAAGCGCGTAAAAGAAACCCCAAGAGATCAGGCGAGAGATACGTCTCTGCCCTACAGCCTCCCCGGTGAAAAGACCATGCACGCGCGCGACGCTCGCCTGCAGCCACCACCGTCGTCGCCAACTCGACGCCTAGCTAGCTTGCACGGCCAGGCCATCGCTCGCGCGCATAGTCGCATGCAAATAAAGAGAGCAAGGTGTAGACAGTACGGGGCTCGCATGATCGGCGGGGTCGGCCGTCCTGCTTTTTTCCCGTGCGGTAGCTTTAGCTTAATTCGCCCATCGATCACCTGCCAGAGATGCCCCGGCGCTCAATCCGACGGCCGGCGGCGATCGAAAGGCAGGCGGCCTCGAGATCCGGAGCCTCCCCAACCCGACCAAAGCGGGCGCTTTCACAAAAGCTCGGAGAGGTTGAGGGTTTAATAACGCTTGGTTAGTTAGTTGATCATCGCTGTGGGTGTTAGCGATGTAAAGCTAGCTAGGTAGCATGCAAGCATGTGCATGTGAATGGATCCCCGTTAGGAAACGCTCGTGATGTGTACACTGACACAAGCAAGTAATATTACATTTATTTATTTATTACGTGGGGAGGGATTGGAGGCCAACCAGGGCCTTCACGTCGTGGCCCCACCGATTTTACAAAAAAATCTCTCTATTTTTTCAAATTACGGATAGGTCTCTATAAATTACAAAAAGGTCATTTGTGATTTTTTGTGAGGGTAAGAAAAACGTTTTCAAATAGCGTTTAGGTCCCTCATTCGTTACTTTACGGAAAAAAAACTCATGTTAAATACAAATCTCAAACGAGCTCTTTTCTAATTTTTAAGGGTAGCGCTTAGGTCCAAAAAATAATAAACAGGTTTCCGTCCCTTACATCCAGGTCCTTTCTTCGTTTTTCTCGAAAAAAATATTTTTGTCAACAGAAATATGTGTACAGCTCTATCTCTAAACCATTTTTTTTTATCTCGATCTCTAATCTCTAGACTTTTTTTCTCAACCCAATCTCTAATATTTTTCGAAACATGTATTATTACTCGGTGAACACATAGAGTGTTAAACTCGACACAAGAAAGTTATCATCTCTAATATTTTTCGGAACATGTATTATTACCCGGTTAACACATAGAGTGCTAAACTCGACAAACGAAGGTTGATCGGGTAATAATAGAGTGTTAACCAGATTCATCAAAATAAAGATGTGTACAACTCCATCTCTCTATCTTTTTTTTGTAACTCGATTTCTAATATTTTCCGAAATAAGAAATATGTGTACAGTTGTATCTCTATAGTTATTTTTGCAACTCGATCTATAGTATTTTTCAAAACATGTATTATTCACCGGTGAACGTATAGAGTGTTAAACTCGGCAAAAGAAGAACCTTTTTCCATTTTTTTTCGAGAAAATATATCTATTATGCCTGAAAGATTTACGAAGCAGTCAGCCAGCCACGTCGCCCTCTTTGCTAAAAGTCCCTCCGAAAAAATTAAATTGTGTTTAGGTCCTTACACCGGTTATTTTTTTTTTTAAAAAAACGTAACCATGGTTACGCAAATTCGTAGACAGCTTCTACCCAACCAATTTTTTTTAGATCGCTTCAAAAACAAATATGTTAAGATCCACCTGCAGCATTTTTTTTAGAAAAAAAATAAATCAAATTTTACACGGTGCAGCGTGTGCCGCACATTTTGGCTAGTTATCATGTATACTTCGTCCATACGTATGTTATATTATTGCCACATTCTGTTGCTAGCTAGGGTAATGCATGCTCTCACTACAAGCTCTAATATTTTCCCGACAAGGCCATTGGCCGCCATTATCTCACCCACAGTACCTGTCTCGGAGATATAATTTCGGATTTCGGACCCTCATGCATGGGTAACTACTTCGACAGTTCGTGACAGTTAGTAAAGAAGATATAGTAGTAGTTCTACATGACAGCTTTGCATAAACAATAGCGTCAGCTAGCGTTCAATCCTTTGCGCGCTTTCCTGCTGAATCGATCAGAGTACATGGTCCAGGCACATTCAGAGAGAGGGATCCAAGATTTGATGGGCACATGAAATCCCCGGATTCTGTATTTTCTGTTGGAAATCTGATCTCACCTTCAATTAAAACATGAATGTAACTCGTTTCGTGTATGTTGTTCAATTCGTCGGCGTCAACGCGTGAGCAAGCTGATCAAGACACTTGATCATCACCCTCTTTTGCGCAGTGCATGATAAGTCAGGTGGATGCTAGCTGCTGGGTATGCGCATTCACTACTACAGAATAGTACAACACTATCGTTTTATTTGAATCGGTTCTCAACTTTTCAGAAAAAAAACCAATTGTGATAGATGATTTGGCGAGAGTTTAATAATTGGTGAGGAATCATCCTAATTAGTTTTTAGGTTAGAATTGATTGTGATGTAGCATTAATCATATCATAATCGGTTCTCATGTTAGAACCGATTGTGATGTACAACATGAGAACCGATGTGATGTGCCTAATGATACATCACAATTGGTTTTGAGATCGAAACCGATTGTGATGTGCATTGGGCCTCACTAGGTTATAGTTACTTCAGGCTTACAGAAACCAATTTCACTGTTCATTAAAATTGGGACCCTAACGATGTAGACCTTCTCCTCACACCGACGCTGTTATTCAGTTCTTCTCACACCAGCGCAGTGCTCCGCCGCCTCCCTCCCTACCCTTCTCCCCACACCCGCGTAGCCGCACCCCACTGTCCCCGCCCTTCTCCAGGTCTCCCCACACCTGTGCGGCACTCCGTTGCCTCCCTCTGGCCGCATCCCACTCGGGCTTTGGATCTATGGCCCTTCTCCACCTCCTCTCCGCCGTTTGGCCTGCCTCCCTCCCCGCCCTTCTCCCCACTCTCCCAGCCATTCCCTGTCGCCTCCGAGAATCCAAGGTCCGAGCTGCCTCCTCTATATCGAATCCACGAGCGGGGAGCTGTGCTGTATACCAAATCCCCTCTGGGCTCTGGCCCTCTGCCTCGATCTCTGTCACTGATGCCTAGATCTATTGTCTACCATGATGCAGTGATGCCTCGACTCGATCTGCTGGCCTACTGTCGACGCCTCCTCCAATACTACTAGAATGTACATTAGAATCGGTTCTTTTTTGTCATCATAATCAATTTTGGTGGCTATAGAAAGTCTAACAACAGTGATGAGGAAGCGCTATCACAACAAAGAATCGATTGTGATGAGGGGTGAGCCCACTTGATGCTAGCTGCCCTACCTAAAGCATTGGAAGTTGGTTCTCTACATAGCATTAATAACATTAGGATACCTGCCATTTTTTTGAAACATTTATGCCATGGCATATTCACTACAACATAAGAGCCTATAGAAAGACATATTAAAAGACTATAATTCAGACTTAACAAATTGGTGGGAATAAATTTGTTAGGCAATATGATATATATTCATTATCCAGCATAATATGAAATGTTCTGCACCATATGATTTAAAGTATGCAATAGTCAACAAAATACAAATGGTGCCAACGCTTTTATTAGCACTCAATAACTTGTATCTTGACAATGCTAGATTTCGATGTACAACTCTAGAGATGTGAGACCCTCACTTTTATGCTACAGTGCAACATAAAAGACTCACAGTCCTTTGTGTGTGAACTCACAATCCTTCATGGGTATCAAAACGTCCATTTCCAACCTATAAAATAATAAGATCTGAAAATAAACTTTTGCCAACACATGGCACAACAGCTGAATTCAATCTTGCAAACACATGTCAAGTATTGAATCACCTGCAGGGGTAAGCTCACGAATAAAAATATTAAAACATCTAACTATGTGATGAATTTACCAAGTGCTTATGACCGCAAACACGGTTAATCGATTAGTTTTAACTCTACAGAGTTGTACAGCTTTACCCATAAGGAGTGATCATCTCTTTCTGCATGGCCAAATTTGCACACTTCCTTTGGTGTGACACAGAGAGATCATACATAACCGTTACATTATCCAAACCTAGCTTTGTGTAACACCCTGTAACACCCCAAAATTTTGCTTTTCTTAAATTCATGTGTGATTTGGCACTTTGGTGAATTTTTGGAATTTTCTGGAATTTATTTGGATTTATTTGGAATTTATTTGAATTTATTCCATTTTGAAATAATTAAAGAATTTAATTTTGCAAATAAAATTTTGTTGGAAATATTTTATTTGAGTCCAAAATGTTCCAAAATATTTTCCAGAATTTTTCTGGAATTTTAAGTCTTTTGCTATTTTTAATGAATTAAATGAATTCGGGAATTATTTTAAATATTAAATCGGAAATCAACTCGGGTCAAATCTTTGTTCATCAGGCCGAGTCGAACCAGTCGGACTCGAACGGCTCGATTGACTCGACGAACCAACTCCTAAACCTAATCAATCGGCCGTTGGATCAAGATCCAGCGGCCGAGATCCGCCCGTCTGACGGTTGAGCGTAGCCGGGCGGATCGCCGATCGCGCCCGTGCGTCGTGGCCAGTGATCGCGCCACGTGGGACCCGTGCCCGTCGTCTTCGCCGAAGTCGAGCCGGACTTTCGCCCGCGCGCCATGCCGTAGCGAACTAGGTTTCCGTCTAGAACACGGGCCGAGAGGCTATTTTAAAGCGTGAGGCGTCCCCGAGGTTGCCCTCATCCTTGCGCACCCGTTCCCCAAGGCCATCTCGCCGGAGCCGCCACCGTTGAGCCTGTCAATGTCGCTCGCCGGAGTTGTCTCTTCCCTCCATTGCGGTTTGCTTGCCGCTTCCGTCGTCCGTCGTCTTTCCGCGAAGGAGCCAGATCCGGAGTCCGCTGACGAGGCACGCCGAAGGAGGCTTTATCTCGCCGAGCACGCCCCAACGCCGTCCGGGCTCGTAAATCCGTCGTCTCAGTCAAGCTGGCGCCTGCGGAAGCTATCGCCGTCGCGAGCTCGGAGGGACCGTCGGATCCAGATCGGGCGGTTGAGGTGAGCTCCGCGTGTTCCCAAACCCGATTAGATCCGGATCGTTGGATCAAGATCAGCGGTTCACAATTGCGTTCGGTGCGATGGATTAGATTCGGACCGTCGATCTAGATCGAGCGGCCCACGAGCAGCGGTAGTTTCAGCGTGTTAACCACGGATCTAATCCGCGCCGTTGATTTTCAAACCAACGGTGACCAGATTGCGCCCACGTGTCGGGAAGATGGACGGCTGCGGTCAACGAATCCACGCAGCGTGCGTGTGGACGCCGAGGCCAGCGTGTCGAGGGGCGCATGTCGATGGCTGACGCCCGCCAGCGTAGCGTCACCCATGGCGTCACAATGGGTCCCACATCCTGCCGTGGTGAGCCCTGGCGTCGGCTGATAGCGTCACCCGAGAGGGCCCACATGTCATCGGCGTGCGTAGAGTCGTGGGCCAGGAGTCCACAGTAGACCCAAGTAAGCGTGGACCAAGTCCATGGACCGGCTGACGTCAGCAGGCCAATCGAGGCTGCCACGTGTCCATCACCAATTAATTTCGAAAAAGAAAATGATTTATTAATTCGAAATATTGATTCAAATTTAGATTCAAACTTCAAACGCTTATAACTGCGTTTCAACTCCGATTTGAGCGATTCAAATTTCTAAATTTGTATAAAATTGAGATCTACCTAAATATGAATTTTATTTAATTTTTTGGACTAAAGTTTTCTCTGTAAAATTATTTAATTGATTATTTAAACTTTAAATAATCATAACTTTTATGCTTTTAACTCCAAATTTGGCGATTCCAGTTTCTAAAAATCGAAAAATTATGTTCTCTCTGTTTATGGATTTTATTTGGAGTTTTGGGATCTTTTGCATAGTGTTCATTTGTGTATTTGCTATTTGCACGCTTTACAGTGCAGACGTTGAAGTGCAGGAAGGATTCGAGGAAAGTGTTGACTGGGATCCAACTCAAGACCAAGAGCAAGTACTTTTTGAAGGCAAGTTGTGCTTTGACCATATTGATCCCATTTGAAATCTATTTTGATTTAAACTATTGCATGCTAGTTCAATTAGAAAGATACTTTGTTTAAACATGGGGTTAGATAAATACCAATTTGCTATATGACACCTTGATTACTTAAGTATGTGCCATGACCTTTGTCACCCTAGTTGTGGTTTACTAGTTGGACATTACTAAATTGCCAACATGGGTTTGAAGACCAGTTGTAGTATCTTTGCTTAGACCGCTACGTGCTCATGACATGATTTTGGACAATCAAACGCTAATATGGACTTAATGATATATTGAACCTGTTTTGGAAAAGTATCATGTGATGTTGACGACGTGGTGCATGGTAATCAGCGGGTTTGATAAATGATTTCGAGGGCATGTGGCAAATGTAATCAGGTGGATTGTGGCATTAGGGAGTGATGATTTGGTTTTGGGTAGTCTTGCCCTGGTCACTCTAAGGACTTAACCTTGCAAGCCTTTGAACCTGGGTCATACTTGCAACCACATGGCTGGAATGGGGCGGCCCTAGTTGACTAAGTCGCCAAGGACTCACTTGTGGAGCCTCAGGTGTCGATTACACCTTTTGTGTGATTGCACGGGGCGTATCGTGGGCGTGGCCAGGTACCCATCTAATGTGTTGGTCCATACCGCCTTGGCTAAGGGAAGGGATGGTGTAGAGCACGTCTTAGGGAGGGACCACTGTGTTGTTTGAGGCTTCCAAAGGCTTTATTACTGAACTTCGCCTTTGTGGTGTTTATTTGTATCTTGTGGGTAAAGTGCATAACCTCTGCGAGTGTAGAATCTATTTAAATAGCCGAAGGTCCAGTCTTTGGACAATGCTAAGAATTCTGAGTCAAGGGGTAGACTTACGAAAATAACTTGGTTTTGAAAAGATGGGTTGGTTTAACAAGGAAGATGATGGAAATATGGTTTAGGATGGGAAAAATGTTTATTAAACTTCTTGAAAAGTTATTTATGCTTTACTTATTTCTACGCTTCGAATCTACTTTTATTACTTGTCAAAAGGCATCGCAAATATACCACTGAGCTATTCCTTTGTACTAAGCCATGCATATAGTATATTAGCTTGCAGATTGCATGACTTCTTCGAGTACCAAGTACTCACCCTTGCCTCAACACAATATCGATTGAAGAGAGATTCACGCCAAGACATTGGAGGAGGAACTCCAAGAAGACCTCGCTACTTAGGGATGCAGCCCGATCAGGTTGCACTCGTGGTATCTTGGATGGCGCCCGCAAGTTTATTTGATTTTCCGCTTTGCTATTTCTCTTTTAATAAGTTTAGCCTTGCAAGGCATATATTTGTAACTTGGCCATAGGTCGAGTAACCCTTTGATTATTTAAATAAAGTACTTTGATAGTATCGTATGGTATGATTGTGATATATACGATGTTAAGACTGTGTGCACTAAGCTGCGTTCTGGACTAGTGCTTGAATACCTGAGGGTCGGATTTGCAAATTCGGGGTCCCTGACAGAGTGGTATCGAGCCATACTTGACCGTAGGAGTCAACCCTAAGCTAGAATGGTCGTAGTGAGGATAAAACCTATTTTCTAAATCTAAAATTTGTGAAGACAAGAAATGACATCTCGACTTATCCCTTTCTCTCTTTTCTTGTCTCTTGCTGAAATTTTCCCTTACCTTGTCACAATTTAAAAATTCGAGTTCTTACGTAAAGCACTCTTGTGACGGATGGAGGTTTTCTCGATGAGTGAGCATAGGTTCTATAGTGAGACTCCTTCGCGAGTCGAGTCATAGAATAAAGAGTCACCCTTTAGGCGATAGACTCGAGTTAGTTCGATTTGGATTTGCTTTGTTTCTTTGAGTGTGCGGTATGTGTTGCAAGGCCCTTAGGCATTATGGCGACCATACCAAGTTATTAATAATAAAGTTGGACCTTAAGTTACCCCTTTCGCCCGCATAAGTTCCATACTACTTGTCTATTCTTGTTTCCCTCTCATCTCTAAACCTAGAGCAAACCTTATAATTTTGGAAACCCAGACCTTAGATGTTATATTGGGAATGGATTGGTTATCCAAGCACAAGGCTGTATTGGATTGTGGACGAAGAACTATCTCAGTTGAGAGCGTGTGGGAAGAAAGTGGAATTTCAAGCCCGCTTTGCGTTAGAGATGGGCGATTGATGATTAACAGTACCAAGGCAATCAGCATAGAGGATGTCCTAAGAGTAAATGAGTACCGATGTTTTCTGAAGATCTACAGTATGCCGTGCCGACAGGAACATAGAGTTTGTGATAGAGCTTGTACCGTACAAAGACCGGTAGCAAAGAGACCCTTTCTCCGGATGTCTACCGAGGAGTTGGTAGAAATGAAGAAGCTTGACTAGAGGAGTTAATGGAGAAAGGATTTATCGGACCAAGTTCAAGTAGGGAGCACCGGTTTTGTTTGTCAAGAAGAAGGACGGGAGTTTCAGGATGTGCATCGACTACGTGCACTCAATGAAGTCACCGTGAAGAATAAGTATCCGCTACCCAGGATTGATGATTTGTTTGATCAGTTAAGAGGAGCGGAGTTTTCTCAAGATTGATACGAGATCGGGATACCATCGATTGAAGATCCGATCAGAAGATATTCAAGACTGCATTCGTCAAGATATGGACATTCTGAGTTCTGATTATGTCATTTGAATTTGCGAATCGCGCCAAATTATTTCATGAATATGATGAATAAGGTGTTCATGGAATATTTGGACAAGTTTGTCGTCGTGTTCATAGACGATATCCTAATCTACTCCAAGGCAGGAGGATGAACATGCCAGAACACTTAAGGCGAGTTTTGGAAAAGTGAGGAACAGCAACTTTTCGTAAGTTAAACAAGTGTGACTTTTGGAAGGACAAAGTGGAGTTCCTTGGACATGTGATGACCGCGGAAGAGTCGCCAGTAGATCCAAGCAAAGTAGAATTTGTGTTACATTGGGAGCAGCCAGAAGGCGTGACCCGGTCGAGTTTCCTTGGAATGGCGAGGATACTACCGCCGTTTCATCGAAGGCTTACCGACAATTGCAAAACCTCTTCACGCAATTCTGAAGAAGGAAAAGAAGTTTGCATGGACGCGAGAGAATGTGAGAAAGGATTTGAGACAAGAAGCGATTGACATCGTACGGTGTTAGTTCTACGGATGTTGCTCAAAGCTTCGATATTTATTGTGACGCTCGCGTAAGGACTTGGATGTGTCGTCATGCAGAATGGAAAGGTCGTAAGCTTATGCATCAAGGCGGATTGAGGCCGCATGAGGAAAATTATCCGACACATGACCTAGAGTTAGGCGTAGTAGTGCATGCCTTGAAGATATGGCGCCACCATTCCGATTGGAAGCAGATGTGAAGTATATCACGGATCATAAGAGCCTTAAGTACATATTCACGGTCGGATCTGAATATGAGGCAAAGGAGGTGGCTAGAGTTAATCAAGGACTACAATGTTGGAATCCATTACCATCCGGGAAGGCCAAGCGTAGTTCTGGAGTGCTACTGAGTCGGAAGAGCCATACACGCGAGTATGTTGCTAGCCATAAGTCGAGGATGAGTTATGTGAGGAGTTTCAGAAAATGAAGATTGAGGTTGTACCTAAGCGGATTCTTGGCCGCATTAGAAGTAAAACCGACCACGGAGGATCGGTCGAGAAGAGACGAAGGATGATGACAAGATCCGCGAGGATTAAGTCCATCAAGGAGGAAGGCAAGCGCAGGACTTCAAGATGGATGAGCAAGGCACGCGTTGTGGATGAAGGATCGCATTTGTGTGCCTAACAAAAGGAGTTAAAGCAACTGATTCTGGAAGAAGCCCATGACTCCAAGTACTCGATTCATCCTGAAGGCGCCAAGATGTATCGAGATCTCGAAGGAGAGATTACGGTGGCGAGTATGAAGCGTGAAGTTGCCGAGCATGTTGCATTGTATGCGACGTATGCCAGAGAGTCAAGGCAATGCATCGAGGAGACCCGGCAGGATTGCTGCAACATTGAAAATACTGAGTGGAAGTGGGAGGAAATCGGAATGGTTTCATTACCGGTTTCTTAGAAGACTCAAGGAGGTTATGACTCCATATGGGTTATAGTGGATCGCTTGACTAAAGTAGCCCATTTTATCCCCGTGAAGACCACTTACTCGGAGATAAATTAGCGAATTATACATGATCGGATTATCTGTTTGCACGAATTATAAAGAGGATTGTATCAGACGAGTACCCAATTTACCTCAAGGTTAGGAATAAGTTGCATGAAGCCATGGGAACCCGTTTGAACTTCAAGATCTGACTTATCATCCACGGATAGACAGAGGCCAGAAAGAGTCAGCAGTCTGGAGGATATGCTAAGAGCTTGTGCATTGGCCTATGCTACCTCTTAGGATAAGAGTTTGCCGTATCTTGAGTTCGATTACAACAATAGTTATCAGGCTAGTTCTGAGATGTCACCTTTTGAGGCCTCAGATGTAGACTTCGACCTGGACGCCATTGAATTGGAATGAGATCGCGGCGCCGTGTCTTTGGGCTGATATTCTTCAAGAGGCTGAAGAAGCGGATCGCTATGATTAGGAAAGGTTGAAGATAGCCCAATCTCGACAAAGAGTTATGCGACAATCGCGCGAGACTTGAGTTTTGAACCAAGATTTTGTTTACCTCGAGTTACGCCTCTCGGGGAGTTAAGAGGTTCCATGCCAAAGGGAAACTCGCACCTGTTATGTTGGACCATTTAAGATTTTGAGCAGAGGCGAAGTTGCTTATCATTTGGAGTTGCCACGATCGTTGGCGAGGTACATGATGTATTCCATGTGTCGATTAAAAGTGTCTCCGAGTTCACGAGCAGACACCGCTTAGAGTCAATTGAGTTGCAAGAGGATTTGACCTATAAGGAGCATCCCGTGAGGATTCTAGACACAATGGATCGAGAAACTAGAAACAAGTCAACCCGTTTTGTAGAGTTGAAAGGAGCAACCACGAAAGCGAAGCGACTTGGGGCTGTGAAGAGGATTTGAAGAAAGAGTTTCCAAACCTATTTCTTTAGTGAGCCACTGAATCTCGGGGGCGAGATTCTATTAAGGGAGGTTTGTAACACCCCAAATTTGCTTTTCTTAAATTCATGTGTGATTTGGCACTTTGGTGAATTTTGGAATTTTCTCGAATTTATTTGGATTTATTTGGAATTTATTTGAATTTATTCCATTTTGAAATAATTAAAGAATTTAATTTTGCAAATAAAATTTTGTTGGAAATATTTTATTTGAGTCCAAAATGTTCCAAAATATTTTCGAATTTTTACGGAATTTTTCCTAAGTCTTTTGCTATTTTAATGAATTAAATGAATTATCGGGAATTATTTTAAATATTAAATCATTTGGAAATCCAACTCGGGTCAGTACTGTTCATCCGACGAAGTCGGAACCAGTCGGACTCGAACCCGAGCAGTTGACTCGGCCGAACCCACTCCTAAACCTAATCAATCCCAATAGTTGGATCAAGATCCAGCAGTGACGAGATCCGCCTGCATTCGGTTCGTAAGTACCGGGCCGGATCCGATCGCGCCCGTACCGCGATCGTGGCCGTTGATCGCGCCACGTGGGCGGCCACGATTTGTCGTCTTCGCGGTCGGCCGGACCGCCGCCGCCGCCATGTAATGCGAACTAGGTTTCGTCTAGGCACGGACGCCGAGGCTATTTAAAGCGTGAGACGCCCCGAGGTTACCCTCATCCTTGCGCACCGTTCCCGAGCCATCTCGCCGGAGCGCCACGATTGAGCATGTCGCTCGGAGTTGTCTCTTCCCTCCGGCTGCGGTTTCTGGCACGGTTTCGCTGCCGTCGTCCGTCGTCTTCAGAAGGAGCGAATCCGGAGTCCGCCACGAGACGCACCGAAGGAGGCTTCATCTGCGAACCGCGCCCAAACGCCCGTCGGGCTCGTCTGCCGCCGATCTCTCAAGCCAAGCGGCCGTAGTGAAACCATCGCCGTCCGCGAGCTCGAGGGGACCGTCGGATCAGAATCGGACGGTTGAGAGTGAGCTCACGTGTTCCCAAACCGGCCAGGATTCGGATCGTTGGATCAAGATCAGCAGTTCACTTTGCCGCGTCTTTGTAGCGGTGCGAATATGGGATTAGATCGGACCGTCGATCTAGATCGAGGCCCACGAGCAACGAGTAGTTTCCAACGCGTGTTAACCCTGGATCTAATCCGGCGCCCGTTGATTTCAAACCAGCGGTGAGATTGTGCCACGTGTCGGGAAGATGGACATTGCGGTCAGCGCGAACGCCGCCAGGCGTGCGCGATGACGCGGGGCCAGCGTCGTAGGGGCGCGTCATGTCGATGGTGACCCGCCCGGTAGCGCCGCGTCACCCATGGCGTCACAATGGGTCCCACAGCGACCGCAGGTAAGTTGAGCTTGCCGATAATGAGCGTCACCCGAGGAAACCCATGTCGACACGTGAAGTCGTGGACCGAGTCCACTAGACCCAAGCCGGCGTGGACCAAGTCCATGGACCGGTGGCGCCGTGAGGCCAATTGTCGAGAGCTGCCACGTGTCCATCTTGACGCAATAATTAATTTCGAAAAGAAAATGATTTATTAATTCGAAATATTGATTCAAATTTAGATTCAAACTTCAAACGCTTATAACTTTTTGCGTTTCCAACTCCGATTTGAAGCGATTCAAATTTCTAAATTTGTATAAAATTGAGATCTACCTAAATATGAATTTTATTTAATTTTGGACTAAAGTTTTTCTCTGTAAAATTATTTAATTGATTATTTAAACTTTAAATAATCATAACTTTTTTTTTAACTCCAAATTTGTGATTCCAGTTTCTAAAAATCCAGAAAATTATGTTCTCTCTGTTTATGGATTTTATTTGGAGTTTGGGATCTTTTTGCATAGTGTTCATTTGTGTATTTGCTATTTGCACGCTTTACTGAGTAGAGCGTTGAAGTCTGGAAGGATTCGAGGAAAAGTGTTGACTCAGGATCCAACTCAAGACCAAGAGCAAGTACTTTTGAAGGCAAGTTGTGCTTTGACCATATTGATCCCATTTAGAAATCTATTTTGATTTAAACTATTGCATGCTAGTTCAATTAGAAAGATACTTTGTTTAAACGGGGGTTAGATAAATACCAATTTGCTATATGACACCTTGATTACTTAAGTATGTGCCATGACCTTTTGTCACCCTAGTTGTGTTTACTAGTTGGACATTACTAAATTGCCAACATGGGTTTAGGCTGGATTGTAGTATCTTGCTTAGACACCTTTCGTGCTCATGACATGATTTTGGACAATCAAGCGCTAATATGGACTTAATGATATATTGAACCTGTTTTGGAAAAGTATCATGTGATGTTGACGGCACGTGGTGCATGGTAATCAAGCTGGGGTTTGATAACAGATTCGGGGGCATGTGGCAAAAATCAGTGGGCGATTGTTGGCATTGGGAGTGATGATTTGGTTTTCGGGTAGTCTTGCCTGGTCACTCTAAGGACTTAACCTTGCAAGCCTTTGAACTCGGGTCATACTTGCAACCACATGGGTGGAATGGAGACGGCCCTAGTTGACTAAGTCGCTAAGAGACTCACTTGTGGAGCCTCGAGGGTGTCGATTACACCTTTTGTGTGATTGTGCGGGGAGGCCGTGTCGTGGGCCAGGTACCCATCTAACGGTGTGTTGGTCCCATACGCCGCCTTGGCTAAGGGGAAGGGATGGTGTAGAGCACGTCTAGGAGAGGACCACTGTGTTGTTTGAGGCTTCCAAAGGCTTTGTTCTGAGAACTCGCCTTTGTGGTGTTTAGTTTGTATCTTGTGGGTAAAGTGCATAACCTCTGCAGAGTGTAGAATCTATTTAAATAGCCGAGTCAGTCTTGGACAATGCTGGGAATTACAAAGTCAAGGGGTAGACTTTACGAAAATAACTTGGTTTTGAAAAAGATGGGTTGGTTTAACAAGGAAGATGATGGAAATATGGTTTAGGATGGGAAAAATGTTTATTAAACTTCTTGAAAAGTTATTTATGCTTTACTTATTTCTCTGCTTTCGAATCTACTTTTATTACTTGTCCAAAAGTCAAGCATTTCTTGCAAATATACCACTGAGCTATTCCTTTGTACTAAGCCATGCATATAGTATATTAGCTTGCATTACATGCATGACTTCTTGAGTACAAGTACTCACCCTTGCCTCAACACAATATCAGTTGAAGAGAGAGATTACGCCCGATTGGAGGAGGAACTCCAAGAAGACCCGTCTACTTAGGGATGCGAGCCGATCAGTTGCGTGGTATCTTGGATGGCGCCCACGGTTTATTTGATTTTCATTTCGCTATTTCTCTTTTAATAAGTTTCGCCTTGCAAGGCATATATTTGTAACTTGGCCATAAGGTCGAGTAACCCTTTGATTATTTAAATAAAGTACTTTGATAGTATCGTATGGTATGATTGTGATATATACCGATGTTAAGACTGTGTGCACTAGCGCGTTCCTGGACTAGTGCTGAATACACAGAGGGTCCGGATTTGCAAATTCGGGGTCCCGACACACCCCGACATTTAGTATGCCCGAATGCTACCAAACATAGACTAAGCAACCTCTAAATACCACAATTACAAGTAAATTACAGCAAAGGAGCAAATGCTAATACCGAAAATTTCGGCAGCATCTCCTTTGTTTTTCCAAGAATTGAAGCAACAACAATAGCATAGCAATATATGGCAATATATTGGACATCTAAAATAGCAATAAATAATGGCATAACAGCAAGATAAGTCAAATTTCAAGCATTCAAAGTCTTCATGAGCCAAACGAACAATAAGGCTCTCATTACACAAAACTAAACCATAAACAATTATGCATCACACTAAATTTATTATCAAGACTCCAAATGAATAACTGTGGGAACAAATGTGTGAAGCTACGTGTAGGAGTGTGACTAGTTCCCGTCCCCGCATGCCGGTCTCATGGTACCTAAAACAACAAGAAATGACAAGCGTGAGTTCAACACTCAGCAAGTATATTGCAATGGTACAAAAGAACAATTACATGGCCATAACACCTCACATCATGCCTATCATCTTATTCATGCTCACATATCATATTTCTCATATCATCATCATCATGTATGCAATGCGATGCGATGCACATGTCTCCTGGAAACTCATACCAGTATGGATGAGTGCACACCCGTCGGTGTGCACCCTCTCTTCCCTTCCATCCCGAAGATGGAGGGTGCCTACTCCTCGCTTCCATTCACCGCGGTGGATGGAATCACGATGTAGGATTTACTCAATGGCACCCCGGACTAGTCATAACTTTCTCACCGATCTTACCAGACTAGTTATGACTTCCTCACCGACCCGGCCATGTATCATGCCATGTATGCAAACATGCCAACATCATAAATAACTTGTACATTAACACATGGCATCACAACATAATAAACCATATTCATCATATCAATGGAAAACATTAAAGCATGGCATGTGAACACATCATATATTCAATTTCAACTCATCGAAACTAGCAACCTACAACCCGCTACCCATTCCAATACACTTGCCTCAACCACGGGCGACGGATTGGCGAGAAGTAGAGGGCACTCTCGGGGTCACACCACCTGCACATAGGTACCACACACTAAAAATCATGCCCACAAAATAGTACTCAATCACTCATCTACCCCGACTTCGCAAACTACTCGCAAAACCCAAAAACAGAGGTTTTGTCCTGTCGGGACAGCAGACTTCCAAAGAGCATATCTTGAGTTCTAATACTCCTAATCGATTAAACAAGTACATCCTCGCGTAGCTTAGGAAATTTCCTAACTTTTTCTAAGTATATGTAAAAATTGATTCGGAATCTAATGTGGTTTAATATACAGAATATCGTGACCTGTTCCAATCTCGTCACAGTTTTGAACACGTTCGGTAAAACGAGCATAACTTTCAAACGGATGATCATAATTAAGCATTATTTACGTACAATTAAGGTATTTAGATTACCTACAACTTCTTCAACAGGCGGACGACCAAATGCCGACTCTAAATTGGCGAAAACTCAAACCCTAGGCCGACTGCACAATCTGCCCGAAACAGAGAACGTGGCAACTCTAGTTTTCTCCCGAATCTACCCAATCACAGCACCACCAATTGATCTAAAAACATGATATCAACCCCTAGAACAGTACCTAGACCAACCCCAAGGATTTCCCTAGCCATACCTTCGCTCGACGAACGATGAACCGACGAACGGCGACGAAACTCCTCCCGGTTCTCCCGATCTCCTTCCTCGCGCCGATTCCGCCGGATCTCCTCGTCGCGGAGCCTCCCAACGGAGAGGCCAACAGGGTGGAGAGGTGGGGATCTCCCCTAGGGCAGCAAGGGGGTGGAGAGGAGAGGGGAGAGGTGGAGGCGCATGGGGGAGAGGGAGGGAAGGGGTGGAGGCGCATGTGGGGGAGGGAGAGGCGGCTAGGGTTGGAGGGGAGGTGGGGGGCACAAGGAGGGGGAGGGCTCGCGCAAGGGCTATTGTGTGCAGGAAATTATCCCCCATGGGCCCAAAAACTCCACCACCAACGGCCCACTTCATCCCCCCAAGGCCCAATCTAGCCCCCGCCAGGCCCAAACTCCCCCGGAGGCCCAAATTCTCCCCCGGAAAGGCCCAAATACATGATTAAACCTCATACCATAAAGTTTTAATCTCCAATTTCACATTTTATAATGTCACGGCAATCCGTAGTGTCACATTCTCCCCCCCTTCAACAGGATTCGACCCCGAATCCGAGACACGCCACTTCGCAAACAACCAAATCGAAGGGAGCTAATGTTCACTTCTCAGAACCCGCTTAGAAGCCCCTACGATTTGCACCAGGCAGCACTCAGAAACAAGGAGCAAGGCTCAAAGACTGGCAGCTCTAAAGATTACTCATATCCAAAACTTGCCAGAAACTTACTAAACTTTGAAACACAGAGTACAAACACAAGGACTCAGAACGTCCCAAGCAAAAGGATAACTTCCTAAACAGACAACGAAGGAAAACAGTCTCAAACTCCTCATTTCTATGCATTCCTTGGCACTAAAGTGCTCGATCCCTTTAACCGATGTTTCTCCCCAAAAGAAAATGGCACCAACCTCTAGAACCTTCTTCAGCTCCCACGCACAAAAGTGCTTCCACACCTCAACCTCACTACTGTGGTTCGTCGTATTCTAGACAACACGAACCAAGAGAGACAACACTCCAAGATTACCAACAGCTTGAACAAACGGGGGTATAACTTTGAGGAAGATTGTTCTTTCACAAAAAAAACCAATACCCACCACTACCACTGAAAGGGAAAGCTTACTTTAAAACCAGGGTTCTTACAACCCGTGAGAACAGTAACAACCGAACAATCCGCTTCGATTGACACGACTCGCGCAGTAGCCCAGCGACAAAAAAGATCCCATACTCTTCGAAAACAGAAAGCAATTACTACCAACCACCAAGTGGTCCACTAATAATTTGATCAACCCTACCGAGGAACACCTCAATGACAATTCTCCAAGAATGTTTGAATAGGGTCATACCCAACCTTCCTTTACTCTTCACTTCCAAACTGGTTACAATCAACTACTAGCAACGCTCTATAACTTAGGTCATTACCAACACACTAAATTTCCTCTTTCTTAAAAGGTCTCACCCTCGCATTCTTCCTTTCAAAGAATCAGAACAAAGGGTACAATCGTTGAATAAGCTCAACCAAAACCCATGACCCCAAAATGATCCACATACAACAACTCGAACTCCAAAGCGCTAAAAGCCACTTTGGAAAGAATTCGGTAACAACCAAAGAGTACTCATTTTATTTTTCCTAAGCCAAGATGCAAAGGAACGCAAATCTCCTACACCACAACCAACATACCAAAAATTCTTCATCGTTTCTTTTCATACTAAAAGAAATGGACACCTCGATTCATGACATGAATCCAAATTTTTTTTTTCAAGAGCACTCCGGATTAGTCATATATCCATATATGACTTTCTCACCGTCCTGGCTCATTGACTCTTTTATCATTAAACATCTATAAACAATGTCATGCTTCCTTTTCACCATTCATTCATCATGTAACAACAATACCGAATAGTCATTCACCAAAAGACTTCTTCCTCGGTATCAAATAACTGAAACACAATTAACATCGAAGGTTGCGGAAATTCATATAGCCTATGACGGCAGCATAGTTAACAGTAAAACACCACGTCGCACCACATCCCACATCAATTGAAAACTGAACTTGCAAAACATTGCATTTCAACCAAATTCAACATTTTGGAAGAGAACATCAAAATTTCAAGTCAAGCATCCGCTCCCACAACCGTCACAAATTTTCTCAAGGAGAGGGAAACTCATTTCCAAAAGGGAACACCTCACTAACAAAATCACTTTATGAAACATTTAAAAAAATCCACCTTTTTGAAGCACTCACAAACATCACACACACTATGCAAATAAATCCAACTCTAGTCAAAGAGAGTTACAAGTTAAATCTCAAGAGTTTCCAACACAACCCACTATGTCCATCTACTTCCTTTAAAATAATGATTCCAAAGATAATTCAGTGCGAACGCGAAGAAGCGCGATCCACTCAACAACTTTTGGGTGTAAATCCATACTCATAGCACAAACTAAACAAATTAGCCAAAACAAAAGATTGGCACTAATCGCTATGAGTTTTTAGGAAAACTCAGAAACACAACATAAGGAACACCTTGACCGAAAACCCTTCAACCCAAAATGGCAAACAACCAAACCAGTCCGAAAGGTTTTAGACGCAAGCTCAGCATAGATACCACCTCTAGTGTTCCACTAAGCTTTCCATTAAATACTTCAGCAATCATTATTTACTCTTTGAGAAGCCCCATCGTAATTCAACCAAAAATTACATGACAAGTTCTTTCTCTAGTTACCTTTCACAATTCTTATTAATAAAATCTATGATGATTCTCAAAAAGACATCCAACCAGTACTACCTCATCATGATCCCTACAGACCAACACATCATATAACAACGTGTTCTATATTTCAAACATAGTACTTCAACATATACTTAAGCATGATCAACCTATCGATTTTTATACTATCCATACGTCAAAATGTTGGCAATTGAAACTTGTTCAATCAATAAATGACTTCAACAAGTAAATATTATCTCTACAAGATACAATTCGTAAATAGGATTCTAAGATATGCATTCGTTAAGGATAAAATCCTACATCATGTTAATTATCCATGGTCCACTCCATCACAACATGTTACAATAGCCTCCCTTTTTAACAAGGATTTTCAACAATTAATCTAAGCAATTAGCACCACTACTAAGTCATCATATCAATAATTTGTATAATCATCAATCAACAACATTACTTTTAGCTACCCTATACATAGGTTATAACAAAATTACCACCACACAACATGCTCCAACTATTTAAAATAGATTGAATACTAGCGTTGTAGAGACACAACTGCATACTTCCAAATATTCTAGTAGTTTGCAACAACATAAATAGCAACTCTAATCAACTTCCAAGTTAAAGTCACTAGTCAACACGATTAAAATTTCTCTATTAACATGTAAAATTAGAGCATCTTTAACAAACAGCAAAGTTTCTTTAACAATAACAACAGTTTACATCATCTTAGTGTTCTAACTATGCATCAGGGTTTAAAACTTTAAACATTATCGAGGGTCATAAGCACTTTTAAAGAAAAGCGACAGATTCTAAACATATACATTAACACATTTAATCATTCTCGCTATAGAGTACTCTACAACACTAGTAGCCTATTTATTCTCAAGCTAAAGATAACAACCGCATTGAATTATTTCAACTCACAAATTAACTTAACAATACATC
This sequence comes from Rhipidocladum racemiflorum, assembly GCA_036346355.1. Classification (NCBI taxonomy): domain Eukaryota; kingdom Viridiplantae; phylum Streptophyta; class Magnoliopsida; order Poales; family Poaceae; genus Rhipidocladum; species Rhipidocladum racemiflorum. The sequence continues at coordinate 27,972,760 of CM070575.1, read as the reverse complement.
ATTCCATAAACCACATTGGTACATACTACATAACATGCTAAACAACAATTCTCACTAGTGACAAACGATTTCAGTCAAAAGACTACTTACTTTGTTTGCAGTATTTTAGTTTTAAAACTCATCCCAAATTCATAAGGAAACTTGACTCTCAAAATTGCAATGAGACAAACCCAAACTTGGTCATGCAAAAGGAATTCTCCAAAACACTTTTCAATCTAAAAGACTCCCATAGAGGAAAATGGTTGAAAGACAATTTTCTTAAAAGGGAACCAAACGATCAAGTAATCCTTTTCAAATAAAACCTTAACACCAAACCCCAAACTTTCACGAAACAAGAAGGGTTTTCAAAGATGATTTCTTAACCCAGTAAAATGACGAAATCAAACACCACTTACTCCTACAAAGCCACAGGACTTCAGTCCTGCCAACCAGGTCTGGCATAACGCCGCAATAACTCTTTTGACCTCAGAGAAAGACAAACACAGGAATAAATTGAATGCTTCTCCCCCATAAAGCAATCAACAAACTAAGCATCAAAGCTGGAAAGGGAACCAAAAGGAGCGCAACACTAGACTCTTCTTCTTCGTCTTCACCCAAGGAAGACAAAACCGCACACCGCATACGGAACAATCCGCGAAAATCCAATACCAAACACCTTTCTTTTGGTTTCAATCAACTAAAATCAAGAAAACCAACCAAGACCGACCATAGAACGATAAAGAACATCTAACGGAATCCACCAGCAATCTCTTCTATTTGACTCCAGTCAATTACCCGATCTACGACAGAAAAGGTAAGCACTCTTTTCCCACAAGGGTTAATAGTTCTTCGGTGATGGCTTTAGCCGGCCATACCGTCGAACCACAACATTACCATAAACAAAAGTGGTGACCGAATCCCTTCGGCACCACAACCCCACTTTATCATGCATATAGCATCTCAATCAATACTTTCATAAATATAACATCATACTTCATCAAAATACAGCATTTAAGCGTAAAGCAACGATACCCATACCGTTTCCTACTGTGCATCCATGTGTGTCAAATTTTAAATTAATTATTCCACTTACACAAGTTTTAATGTTGCTATCTTATGACAAAATTTTAAGTATAACCTAAGCCATGTTTCTAGGTTACTCCACAGCAAAATTTTAGTTAACCCTATGGTATTCCACTAAGTTCATACATCACGGACCTGAAGCCCGCTCTGATACCAACTGTAACACCCCGGTATTTAGTATGCCCGGATGCTACCAAACATAGACTAAGAAACCTCTAAATACCACAATTATAAGTAAATTACAGCAAAGGAGCAAACGCTAATACCGAAAATTTCGGCAGCATCTCCTTTGTTTTTCCAAGAATTGAAGCAACAACAATAGCATAGCAATATATTGGACATCTAAAACAGTAATAAATAATGGCATGACAGTAATATAAGTCAAATTTCAAGCATTCAAAGTCTTCATGAGCCAAACGAACAATAAGGCTCTCATAACGCAAAACTAAACCATAAACCAATATGCATCACACTAAATTTATTATCAAGACTCCAAATGAATAACTGTGGGAACAAATGTGTGAAGCTACGTGTAGGAGTGTGACTAGTTCCCTTCCCCGCATGCCGGTCGCATGGTACCTAAAACAACAAGAAAGGACAAGCGTGAGTTCAACACTCAGCAAGTATATTGCAATGGTACAAAAGAACAATTACATGGCCACAACACCTCACATCATGCCTATCATCTTATTCATGCTCACATATCATATTTCTCATATCATCATCATCATGTATGCAATGCGATGCGATGCACATGTCTCCTGGAAACTCATACTGGTATGGCTGAGTGCACACCCGTTGGTGTGCACCCTCTCTTCCCTTCCATCCCGAAGATGGAGGGTGCCTACTCCTCGCTTCCATTCACCGCGGTGGATGAAATCACAATGTAGGACTTACTCAATGGCACCCCGGACTAGTCATAACTTTCTCACCGACCTTACCAGACTAGTTATGACTTCCTCACCGACCCGGCCATGTATCATGCCATGTATGCAAACATGCCAACATCATAAATAACTTGTACATTAACACATGGCATCACAACATAATAAACCGTATTCATCATATCAATGGCAAACATTAAAGCATGGCATGTGAACACATCATATATTCAATTTCAACTCATCAAAACTAGCAACCTACAACCCGCTACCCATTCCAATACACTTGCCTCAACCACAGGCGACGGATTGGCGAGAAGTAGAGGGCACTCCTGGGGTCACACCACCTGCACATAGGTACCACACACTCAAAATCATGCCCACAAAACAGTACTCAATCACTCATCTACCCCGACTTTGCAAACTACTTGCAAAACCCAAAAACAGAGGTTTTGTCCCGTCGGGACAGCAGACTTCCAATGAGCATAACTTGAGTTCTAAAACTCCTAATCGATGAAACAAGTACATCCTCACGTAGCTTAGGATATTTCCTAACTTTTTCTAAGTATATAGAAAAACTGATTCAGAATCTAAAGTGGTTTAACCTACAGAATACCGTGACCTGTTCCAATCTCATCACAGTTTTGAACACGTTCGGTAAAACGAGCATACATTTCAAACGGCTGATCAGAATTAAGCATTCTTTATGTCCAATTAAAGGTATTTCAATTACCTACAACTTCTTCAACAGGCGGACGACCAAATTCCAACTCTAAATTGGTGAAAACTGAAACCCTAGGCTGACTGCACAATCTGCCGAAACAAAGAACGTGGCAACTCTAGTTTTCTCCCAAATCTACCCAATCACAGCACCACTAATTGATCTAAAAACATGATATCAACCCCTAGAACAGTAACTAGACCAACCCCAAGGATTCCCCTAGCCATACCTTCGCCCGACGAACGATGAACCGACGAACGGCGACGAAACTCTTCCCGGTTCTCCCGATCTCCTTCCTCGCGCCGATTCCGCCGGATCTCCTCATCGCGAAGCCTCCCAACGGAGAGGACAGTAGGGTGGAGAGGTGGGGATCTCCCCTAGGGCAGCAAGGGGGTGGAGAGGAGAGGGGAGAGGTGGAGGCGCATGGGGGAGAGGGAGGGAAGGGGTGGAGGCTCATGTGGAGGAGGGAGAGGTGGCTAGGGTTGGAGGAGAGGTGGGGGGGCGCACAAGGAGGGGGAGGGCTGGCGCAAGGGCTGTTGTGTGCAGGAAATTATCCCCCATGGGCCCAAAAACTCCACCACTAACGGCCCACTTCATCCCCCCAAGGCCCAATCTAGCCCCCGCTAGGCCCAAACTCCCCCGGAGGCCCAAATTCTCCCCCGGAAAGGCCCAAATACAAGATTAAACCTTATACCGTAAAGTTTTAATCTCCGATTTCACATTTTATAATGTCACGACAATCCGTAGTGTCACACTTTGCACCAGCCCGGTGACGTAAAATCCTTGCTATGGTAGTAGTAAACACTCACATGAAACATAATAATTCTTTTTGAGCTCAATAAACAACAACTGTTTCTCCTCATAGCCAGGCGTACACCATTGCACCAATATGCATTTACCCACAAGTCACATGTGGCAGCCCCTTACAAGCAAACTCGACAGGATTTACTGCTTGTGCTACTCCAGCCTTCTAATGTGCAAAGCTAGTTTAAATAACTTAATAGGTTAAGGCCGTCCCATACCAGCCCTCATGGATATATGGTTATCTTGGCATGAAAATAACACAATAGTTCGATCCTTGATCAACCCGGGCAATAAATCTCCCCATATCTACATGCATTATTAATTTCACTTCCAGCTATTACCAATAATCGCCCGTGTCAAAAACATAGTTTTATTTTTAGAAGAAGAAAATATCAATAATCACAATATTCTAACATGTTCAAGATTAAAGTTCATCATGTCCAAAATTTTAGTTTATCACGAACAGTATAACTATCTATTCTTTTTCGTAGTCTAAAGCAGGGCTAAGCGTATGCAAGTATAAACGAGTATACCCATTTTGATCGTATGTTTACCCATGACCTAGGGTTATCACCTATCACTAGTAATTAAGGAAAGCCATCAAATTTAGAAATATATCTACCATTTTCCACAATACAGCAATATTTATGAAACTTAGCGCATGCATGCAAGTTTTAATTAATTCTTCTCGTTTAAGAAAAATTGGGATCTACAGGAGGTGCTTGCCTTGCTATTTGTTGTCTTTAGCTATGAAGTCGAACACGTTGTAGTCGACGACGGAATCTGGAGCGTTGGGTTCTATACGTCGTTTAATGAGAAAGTGCAAGTAGCAAATAACAAATTTTAATAGTGGTAAAGAGAAGTCAAATATAAAATCAGATAAAATCAATACATAAAGCAAGCAAGGTGTGAGCTTGTGATTTCATGTGCATGTGGGTATTATCTTATGTCGCAGTCTTTACTGTTATCAACAGTATGGATTGAACATCACACGACACTGTTCTTTTATGTTTTATTCTATTTTATTTTACGAATTCAAGAAGCTAAGATTGTAAAATTATATATATTAAATTTCAAATTCAAGAGGCCAAAATTGTATATATTATTATAAATTAGTACATAAAGCAATAGGGGTGAAAGCGAGTATAAGTTGTATGGTTAAACTCAAGTGAATACTAAGCATTGACAATCAACCACTAACGTATGTATGGCTTAAGTTTAAGTTACTAGGTATAAGTCTATGAATTTAGGGAGGTACTGGTGATAACAACATTTTAATCACTAATTCCTTATTACTTAAGTGGATGCATTTGTATTATGGACTTTAGGGTTTGATAATACATGGAGTTATGCTTTTGATAGGATTCAGATGCAAAACATATAGAAATATTTATACAGAATAATATAGTCGTGCCTTAGGAAGTATTCTATACAAGTATTATTGCTTACTTGTTAATGTTCTATTTATCAAATGAAAGCATACGTTACTTAAGGGCTATGTAACACCCCGGCATCTAGCATGCCTGAATGCTACCAAACATAGGCTAAACAACATCTAAATACCACAATTAAGCATAAATTACAGCAAAGGCGCACACGCTAAAACCCGAAATTTCGGCAGCATCTCCTTTGTTTTATCATGATTTGAACAATAGCAATATCATAGCAAAATATCTCATAACATAAGACATCTAAAGCAGCAATATATAATAGATAAAACATCATCATAAACAATTAAACCAAAACCAACCACACAAACATCTATAGATAAGCAAAGAGGATCAACAGCACATTAAAATTATTCCATACAACTAGTTCAGGGCACTATTATTATGATCATGACTCAAGGTTGGTAAATATGATTGGAACTATGTGAAGATGTGTAGCTAATGCCCTTTCCCACATGCCGGTGTCATGGTACCTATAAAAACAACATAAACACAAGTGTGAGTTCATCACTCAGCAAGTATATTGCAATGGTACACACAAAAACAATTATATGGCTACAACAACTCACGCCATGTATATCATCTCATTCATGTTCACAAATCATTATCATCATCATTATGTATGCAATGCGATGCGATGCGATGCTCATATCTCCTTGGAAACTCATACCGGTATGGTTGAGTACACACCCGTCGGTGTGCACCCTCTCCCCCCTTCCATCCCGAAGATGGACGATGCCTACTCCTCGCTTCCCCACACCGCGGTGGATGGAATCATGATGTAGGACTTACTCATTGGCTCTCTGGAATAATCATAACTTTCTCACCGACCTTCCCCGGACTAGTTATGACTTTCTCACCGCCCGGGCCATGTATCATGCCATGTATGCAAATATGCCAACATCATGAATAACTTGTACATTAACACATGGCATCATCATAGATAACTTGTACATTAACACATGGCATCATCACGTAATAAACATATTCATCATATCAATGGCAAACATTAAAGCATGGCATGTGAACATATCATATATTCAAATTTCAATCTCAATCAATCAAACAAACTACATCCCGCTACCCATTCCAATACACTTGCCTCCACCACGGGCGACGGATTGACGAGAAGTAGAAGGCACTCCCGGGGGCACACCACCTACACATAGGTACCACACACTCACAATCAATTCCTCAAAACAGTACGCAAACCCTCATCTACCCCGACATTGCCAACTACTCGCAAAACCCGAAAACAGAGGTTCTGTCCCGTCGGGACAGCGGCCTTCCAAAAGGCATAACTTGGGTTCTGGGACTCCGAATCAATTAAACGAGTACATTATCGCATAGCTTAGAAAATTTCCTAACTTTTTCTAAGTATATGGAAAGACTGATTCGGACTCTAAAATTGTTTAATCTACAAAATACCGATATCTGTTCCAATCACGTCACATATTTTAACATGCTCGGTAAAACAGCCATAACTTTCAAACGGTTGATTGGAATTTAACGTTCTTTATACCCACTGAAAGGTATTGAAATTACCTACAACTTCTTCAACAGGCGTACGTCCAAATTCGGACTCTAAATTGGCGAAAAACCGAACCCTAGGTCGACTGCTCATACTGTCCAAAATAGAGAACGTGGCAACTTCTAGATCTAATCTAATCTACTCAATTACAGCACCACCAATTGATCTAAAAACATGATAATGATCCTAAGAACAGTACCTAGATCAACCTCAAGGTTTCCCATGGCCATACCTTCGCCCGACGACCGAAAACTCAACGAAACTCCTCCCGGATCTCTCCTCGCTCCAACGGATGGATCTTCGAGGTGCAGGGGTGGGGAGGCTACCCTAGGGCAGCAAGGGGGTGGAGGAGAGGTGGAGGAGAGGTGGTGGTGCAATGGGGAGGAGGTAGGAGGGGGCGCATGGCAATGGGGGGCGGCGGCTAGGGGAGGCGCCACAAGGGGAGGGAGGAGCATGTGGGGGGCGTCTAGGGCAGGGAGGGGGCACCCCAAGCCCCCTTAGCCTGGTCCCTCCTCCCTCATGGGCCCCTACCCCTTCCACAAAACCCCACGACTCGTCCCCCCTTAGGCCCAAACTCCCGAAATCGGCCCGGAAATGCGATTAAACCTCATACCGTATAGTTTTAAACTCCGATTTCATATTTCATAATGTTTTTGGCCTCATCATGCACATTAAATAAGGTTACGACTCTCTGTGGTGTCACATCACTTCATCCCCCTAAGGCCCAAAAACACGAGTAAACCTCCAGCCGTAAGGTTTTATTTTCTAATTTCACATTTTATAATGTCACACCATACCGTAGTGTCACATTCTACCCCCCTTCAACAGGATTCGACCCCGAATCGAAGACATGCCACTCCGCCAAACCAACAATACACAGAGATCTAAACTTCGCGGTTAAAACCTGAAGAAAAGAGCTTTGGGTAAAGCTCGCCCCCGCGAGACTTCAACTCCCAGTTCGCTTTCCTAAATAAAACCACTGGAATTTACACTGACCGATACTCGAAGACAGGACGCCTAGGTTCTGAGACCAACGGCTCTAATGATAACTCGCAATCAAAACTTGCGAGAACTTTACTCAACATTGAAGCACAAAGCACTCAAACAAGGCCTCGGCATGACCCAAGCGATAGGATAAAATCCCAAACAAACCACGAAAAAAAATACGGTCTCACACTCCTCATTCCATGCATTCCTCAGCACTGAAGTGCCCGATCCTTTTAACTAATGCTACTCTCTAGAAGGACACGGCACCAACCTCCCTTCTGTGTTTCCTTGTACTCAAGACGACGAGAAACATGGGAGACAACGCTCTAAGATTACCACCAGAAGGAAGAACCTACTTTACATCCAGGATCCTTAAAACTCGCGCAACAGAAATGACCGAACGTTCCTCTGCGGTTGACACAACTCGCTCATTGCCCAACGACAAAAAGATCCAATACACCTCAAAAGGTAAAGTGATTACTAGCAACCACAAAGTGGTCCACTAATAATTTAATCAACCCTACCAAGGAACACCTCAACGACACAATTCTCCAAGAAGGTTTGCATTGAGTCATACACAACCTTCCACTGAAAGGACCACGAGAAAGAGTACAATCATTGAGTGAGCTCAACCATAATCATGAACCCAATTGGTCCACCTACAATAACTCAAACCCCAAAGCGCTAAAACCACTTCGGAAAGGATCCGGCAACATCCAAAGAGCACACATTTCATTTTTTTTTCTAAGCCAAATCGCAAAGAAAACTCAAACTTCTAACACCACAGCCAAAATATCACAAATTATTCATTCTTTCCTTTCATACTAGGAAGCAAGGGAAATCTCGTTTCATGACATGAATGCACATTCTTCAAGAGCACTCCGGATTTGTCATATCTCCATATATGACTTTCTCACCGACCTGGCTCAACGACTCTTTTATCATTTAACATCTAAAAACGATGTCCTGTTTACTTTTCACCATTTCTTCATCATGTAACAACACTACCAAAAAGTCATTCACATAACGACTTCTTTCTCGGTATCACATGAATAAATCTCGAATAACATCGAGAGTTGCGCTAATTCATATAAACTATGACGGCAGCATAGATAACAGTTAAGGCACCACATCATATCAGAACCCACCAACGATAGATAGCTAAACTTGCAAAACATCGCATTTTAACCAAAATCACCATTTTGGAAAAGAACATCGACTCCAAAGTCAAACATCTGCACAAACAACCGCCATAAATTTTCTCAAAGAGAAAGGGAAACTCATTTTCAAAAGAGAACACTTCACTAACAGCATCGCCGATGAAACATCCACACAACCACCTTTTGAAGCACTTGCAAACTCTACACAGATTTTTTCCAAATAACTCCAACTCTATCAAAGAGAAGATTACAAATTAAACCTCGTGAGTTTTCCAACATAACCCTTTATGTCCATTTGTATCCTTTAAAATTTATTCCAAAAGATAATTCAGGGCGAACGCGAAAGGGCACGATCCACTCAAAAAACTTTTGGGGTGTAAATCCATACTCATAGCACCAACTAAACAAATTAGCCAAAACCAAATATTTGCACCAATTTCTACGAGTTTTAGGGAAACTCTGAAACACAGCATATGGAACACCTTGACCGTAAACCCTTCAACCAAAATGGCAAACAACCAAACCAGTCCAAAAGCTTTTAAACACAAGCTCAGCATAAAAAGAACCATCTCTAGTACTCCACTACGCTTTCCATAAAAGACTTCAATAATCACTATCTACTCCCTAAGGAGCCCCAACACAATTCAACCAAAAGCTTCACAACAAATTCTTCCTCTAGTTACCATTCCCAACACTTTTAATTAGGGTTTATGATGCTTATCAAAAAGGCACCCAACCAAGACTACATTGACATGATCCCCACGGATCACCAACACATAATACATCTTATTCTAAATTTGAAACATAGCACTTCAACAGATTCTTAAGCATGATCAACGTATCAATTTTATACCATCCATACATCAACATCTTGACGATTAAAATTCGTTCAATCAATAAAATGACTTCAACAAATAAGTATTATCTCTACACGATAAAATTCATAATTATGATTCTAAGACATACATTCATTAAGGATAAAATTCTACGTCAGGTTAATTATCCAAAGCTCACTCCATCGCAACATGTTAAAATTTTCCTCTATTTTAACCATCGTTTTCCAACGAGTAATCTAAACAGTTACCACCACTACTTAGTCATAAATAAAAACAAATGGGCATAATCATCAACCAACAACATTACTTTTAGCTACCCTATGCATAGGTGATAACAAAATTACCAACACCCAACATACCCCAACTATTTAAAATAGATTGAATACTAGCATTAACACTGCTCTTAACAAGATCATGAACAACAAGTCTTATGTCTTCTCAATTGATAACAATACTAACATTGTAGAGACACAACTGCATACTTCCAAATATACTAGTAGTTTGCAACAACGTAAATAGCAACTCTAATCAACTTCCAAATTAAAGTCACTAGGCAACACGATTAAATTTCTCTATTAATCCATTAGATTAGAACATCTTCAAACAACCAGCAAAGTTTCTTTAACAATAACGGCAGTCTACATCATCTTAATGTTTTAACTATGCATCAGGGTTTAAAACTTTAAACATAATCGAGGGTCCTAAGCACTTTTAAAGCAAAGCAACAGATTCTAAGCATGTACATTAACACATTTACTCATTCTCGCTAAGAGTAAACTACAACACTAGTAGTCTATTTATTCTCAAGCTAGAGATGACAACCGTGTTGAATTGTTTCAACTCACAAATTAACTTAACAATACGTCATCCCATAAACCGCATTGGTACATGCTACATAACATGCTAAACAACAATTCTTACTAGGGACCAATGATTTCAGTCAAAAGACTACTTGCTTTGTTTGCAGCATTTTAGTTTTAAAGCTCATCCCAAATTCATAAGGAAACATGACTCTCAAAATTGCAATGAGACAAACCCAAACTTGGTCATGCAAAGGAATTCTCCAAAATACTTTTAAATCTCAAAGACTCCCACAGGAGGGAACCAAGCGATCAAATAAACCTTTGCGGACAAAGGCACAAAACATAAATCGACACAACTTAACTTTTTGCACACGGTTCAATAACTTCTTTTAAACTCAGAATAAGACACACACAAGAACCAAAACTATACTTTTCTTTGCAAGATAACCAACAAAACCGGTGTCAAAGCCAAAAAGCGACTAAAAAGGTGCAACGCTAAATTCCTCTTCTTCGTCTTCACCCAAGGAAGACAAAACCAAGAAACACCGAAGGGACTCTCCGCGAAACATCGAATTCCAAACACTTTTCTTTTGATTTCAATTACTAAAATCAAGAAAAACACCCAAAACCGACCGTCAGAACGGTAAAGATCATACGAAGGAATCCACCACCAACTCTTCTATTTGTCTCCAGTCAACTACCCGATCTACGACAGAAAAGGTGAGCACTCTTCTCCTATAGGGGTTAATAGTCCTTCGGTGATGGCGCTAACCAGCCACACCGTCAAACCCCACCCTTACTATGAAATAAGAGAGGTGGCCGAAACCCTTCGGCACCAAAACCCCATTTTATCACAACGACAAGAACAATTCAATCATTTATCTCATAGATATAGCAACATGCATTAACAAATGAAGCGTTCAACATCATAGCTTAAATACAACATTTAAGCGTAAAGAAATGATACCCATACCCTTTCCTACTGTGCATCCATTGTGTGTCAAATTTTAGATTAGTTATACCACTTTTGCAAGTTTTAATGTTGCTATCCTATGACAAAATTTTAGTTAAAACCTAAGCCATGTTTCTAAGTGATTCCACATCACATTTTAGTTGTACCCTATAGCATGACACTAAAAATACACATTCGAAGGACCTCTGACCAGCTCTGATACCAACTGTAACACCTCGGCATCTAGCATGCCTGAATGCTACCAAACATAGGCTAAACAACATCTAAATACCATAATTAAGCATAAATTACAGCAAAGGCGCACATGCTAAAACCCGAAATTTCGGCAGCATCTCCTTTGTTTTATCATGATTTGAACAATAGCAATATCATAGCAAAATATCTCATAACATAAGACATCTAAAGCAGCAATATATAATGGATAAAACATCATCATAAACAATTAAACCAAAACCAACCACACAAACATCTATAGATAAGCAAAGAGGATCAACAGCACATTAAAATTATTCCATACAACTAGTTCAGGGCACTATTATTATGATCATGACTCAAGGTTGGTAAATATGACTGGAACTACGTGAAGATGTGTAGCTAATGCCCTTTCCCACATGCCGGTGTCATGGTACTTATAAAAACAACATAAACACAAGCGTGAGTTCATCACTCAGCAAGTATATTGCAATGGTACACACAAAAACAATTACATGGCTACAACAACTCACTCCATGTATATCATCTCATTCATGTTCACAAATCATTATCATCATCATTATGTATGCAATGCGATGCGATGCGATGCTCATCTCTCCTTGGAAACTCATACCGGTATGGTTGAGTACACACCCGTCGGTGTGCACCCTCTCCCCCCTTCCATCCCGAAGATGGACGGTGCCTACTCCTTGTTTCCTCACACCGCGGTGGATGGAATCACGATGTAAGACTTACTCATTGGCTCTCTGGAATAATCATAACTTTCTCACCGACCTTCCCCGGACTAGTTATGACTTTCTCACCGCCCGGGCCATGTATCATGCCATGTATGCAAATATGCCAACATCATGAATAACTTGTACATTAACACATGGCATCATCATAGATAACTTGTACATTAACACATGGCATCATCACGTAATAAACATATTCATCATATCAATGGCAAACATTAAAGCATGGCATGTGAACATATAATATATTCAAATTTCAATCTCAATCAATCAAACAAACTACAACCCGCTACCCATTCCAATAAACTTGCCTCCACCACGGGCGACGGATTGGCGAGAAGTAGAAGGCACTCCCGGGGGCACACCACCTGCACATAGGTACCACACACTCACAATCAATTCCTCAAAACAGTACGCAAACCCTCATCTACCCCGACATTGCCAACTACTCGCAAAACCCGAAAACAGAGGTTCTGTCCCGTCGGGACAGCGGCCTTCCAAAAGGCATAACTTGGGTTCTGGGACTCCGAATCAATTAAACGAGTACATCCTCACGTAGCTTAGAAAATTTCCTAACTTTTTCTAAGTATATGGAAAGACTGATTCGGACTCTAAAATTGTTTAATCTACAAAATACCGAAATCTGTTCCAATCACGTCACATATTTTAACACGCTCGGTAAAACAGCCATAACTTTCAAACGACTGATCGGAATTTAACGTTTTTTATACCCACTCAAAGGTATTGAAATTACCTACAACTTCTTCAACAGGCGGACGTCCAAATTCGGAATCTAAATTGGCGAAAAACCGAACCCTAGGTCGACTGCTCATGCTGTCCAAAACAGAGAACGTGGCAACTTCTAGATCTAATCTAATCTACTCAATTACAGCACCACCAATTGATCTAAAAACATGATAATGACCCTAAGAACAGTACCTAGATCAACCTCAAGGTTTCCCATGGCCATACCTTCGCCCGACGACCAAAAACCCAACGAAACTCCTCCCGGATCGCTCCTCGCTCCTCGCTCCTCGCTCTTTGCTCCTCGCTCCTCGCTCCAACGGATGGATCTTCGAGGTGGAGGGGTGGGGAGGCTACCCTAGGGCAGCAACGGGGTGGAGGAGAGGTGGAGGAGAGGTGGTGGTGCAATGGGGAGGAGGTAGGAGGGGGCGCATTGCAATGGGGGCGGCGGCTAGGGGAGGCGCCACAAGGGGAGGGAGGAGCATGTGGGGGGGCGGCAAGGGCAGGGAGGGGGCGCCCCAAGCCCCCTTAGCCTAGTCCCTCCTCCCTCATGGGCCCCTATCGCTTCCACAAAAGCCCACGACTCGTTCCCCCTTAGGCCCAAACTTCCCCGGAAGGGCCCAAACTCCCGAAATCGGCCCGGAAATGCGATTAAACCTCATACCGTATAGTTTTAAACTCCGATTTCATATTTCATAATGTTTTTGGCCTCATCATGCACATTAAATAAGGTTACGACACTCCGTGGTGTCACATCACTTCATCCCCCTAAGGCCCAAAAACGCAAGTAAACCTCCAGCCGTAAGGTTTTATGTTCTAATTTCACATTTTATAATGTCACACCATACCGTAGTGTCACAGGCTAAGTATACACTATGTCTAAAGTTTTAATTTACACATGAGAACCAATATAGATTAGTGTCAAGTTTAGTCATTCTTGTAGTATTAGATGATCACGTTCTATAGATTATGCATAACAAGTTTTATATGCACTATTATGTTTATAATTATCTTAACTATATATTAAACACCAGTGTTTTCATAATATGATCATTTACTAACTCAGTTCAACCTTAATCAACTATGAAATGTTTTTACATATTTGGAATATTCATAACCTCAAAATAATTTTAAAATTTATTTCATGAATTAAGGAATTATAGTTTACAGTAACAATATCAGGGTTTTGAATAACATTACATAAAGCGACACGTACAAGTAACATATAAATGTTCAATGGTACACCCTAAGTATTATTTCAAAATCATGTTCTCTACTATCTAACTAGCACTAGGAAACTTGTTTCATTTCGTTTAGACATCATATGAGCAAGTTATAGCATGTTGAACTTTTAACACATTAAATTCAACCTTAACAGGAAAATGATACAAACTAAATTAGAATTCAAATTTCTTTGCATATTTGGAAAGCATATGACATGAGGATTCTAATGGAACTAGTTTCATTAAAATTGGACTTCATTTGCACAAATTCTACATGGAGCTAACTTCAAACCTACAATTCAAATTTGAATTCTAGTTCAAAGGGCTGACCAAATTCCAAATATTTTTGCATATTTTGAAACTAGATGATTTAACATGAATTTAGAAACTTTTTTGTTCAATTTGGAATTATGGTTTAAAAGTTAATGCAGTTTGAATTGCTTTGGTCTAAGAAAATCAACATAAATTCAAAATTACTCTTTCAGCTATTGAAAACGTACTTTCAAATTTTGCACATGCTGGCTTAGTCAAACTGATTCCAGCCGCTAACACCGGGGTTCCGCAGTCAGTGACCAAAGGCGGCCTATGCACATGCGCTAGGAGGCTGCCAAGTGGGGTCAGTCCAGCAATGAATTACACACATGCGTGGCTGACAGGAAGGCCTAGCTTGTCAGCGTCCCGTGCGGGTTGAGAGCGTGCACAACGGATGACCGACCAGTGGGGACCGGCTGGTCAGTGACCGGGTGTGTGGATGAGTGGCGTCGGCTGGGCCCGGTCGTTGGTTACACTGAGCAAAGGCGCTTGCTCCGGTGATCACTGGCTACGAAGGGGAGCCGATGGTTAGAAATGAATGTCATGGCAAGAGTCACCATGTCCTCGCGCACCTAATGAGACCTTCGGCTAGGAGTGGTACTAAATGAAATCGAGCTTGCGACGGTGGCCAGCGGCGAACTCAAAAGCATGAAGCCGCGATGGCAAATTAGGCTAGATTAATCTGGATTAATTGGTGTTTAAGCATTAGTGGTGTTCAAGGAGTATAATGGGATACCTCACCTTGAGGCAAAAGTCCCAGAGTTTGCTAGCATCAATCACTGGGGTTGGAGAAGAACGGAGACCGCAGAGGTGGAACTACGTGGAGGAAGTGACCAAATAAATTGAGGGATTTGGCTCGCAACCAAGTGAGGAAGCTTCGGTTGGAAGGAATTGAGGTATGAATGCGAATGGAGGGATTTTGCTTGGAAATTGTACTCGGCAGCGGATTGGCCGAGGACAAAGAGGATGAGGAGGTCTCACGGCTAGGCTCAGGATTAAAGCTTCAAAGAAATTCACATTGAATTGAGAAGACCAATGCACTGCTTAAATAGGTCGGGAGGTCGGTTAGCTCCAGTATTTGAACGGAGAAGGATGGCGGCGGCACTGTCAAAGCTTCAAGCGAAGCTTCGTAGGGTCTCACAGTATGGTAACACAGGCAAAGGCATGGGCATGTCAGTGACGAGGCAGCGGTGTGTCGAATCGAGTGCAAGCACCTCGAGCCATGAGATTGCGGTACGGCGGAGTCAGATGGCGAGGCGGTGGCGCGCTTGGCGCACCTGGACAGAGGGAACAAAGAGAGATAGGGAAAAGAGGAAGAAGCTAGGGCTGACAGCGGGGCCCCAAGCCCGCATGGAAGATAGAGGGAGAGGGGGGAGGGAGAGTGGATGACGTGTGGGATCGACCGGAAAGAGGGACCCACATGGCAGCCGAATAGGGAGAAGAGTGGGGGTAGCCCGGGCTGGTTTGGTCCCATTAATTAAAGGGCCCACCTGTTAGTGAGAGGGGTTAAGTGCTGGCCTGTCCAGGTGCATTAATGGGATGGGCCCACCGGTTAGAGAGAGGAAGAGAGGCTTTAGTTCAATGTATCCAGGCAACACAGTAGAGATGCATTTAATTTGGGCCTCAAAATGTGATTATTATTTTTGAAACTTTTAATTCCGAATTAAGAATGAGATCTATATATTCTACAAAAATATCAGGTAAATATCTTTAGTAGATATTTCATTAAAATTCCGACAAGCAGCGTTGTGCAAAATCTCTATTTCAGAAATTGATTTTATTGAGGGAGTGAATTAACTTATAAATTTTGAAATTTTTACATAAGTTTTATAATAGTATCAGTAACCTTTAATAAAAATTTAAAGTCTAAATTTTAATATTTATTTTCTAATAAATCTTTTGCTCTGTTTACAAATTTTCAGAACTAGAGTAATTAAATCAAAATAAATATCAAATTTTAATTTTAATTTTTAGAAAATTTAACATATAAGTTTAACGGTATGGAGATCACATGGTAAATGTTTTAGCTTTGTGAGAGCTATAAAAAATTCTACAAAAATCTTTTACTATGCTGTTCAAAGTCCAAATGCATTATTAAAATTAATCATTTCACATAATAAATGGTTTCACATGATTTTTGACCAGCCATGGTGTATCTCCAGAGGTCTCTAAGGTTATTCAGAACTTTAGATATTTTTGACACATTTTTACTTTTTATCTTTTTACCTTTTTACTTTTAACTTTTTACTAAATGACTTTTTAATAAGGAAAAATCAATAAAAGATTTAGAAATTCATGAAAGAGGCATATTCAATATTAAGATCCTATTTGAAACTTATTTTAATGGTTTGTTCATTTTGAAAAAGATTTCTATTTTGGAGTTATTCTTTGTTAGAATTCAAGAAGATGAAGCAAAGATAATCAATTTTAAATTAAGTTTTTTATTTCAATTGAAATTTCTCTTTGATTCTATTTTTAAATTTTAGATTTCCATTTTTCTTATTTTTGAAAAGTTTGGGATGTTACAAGAGACATTCTCAGCTTTCATCACAGTCAGTTTAATATATGATGAAAAGAGAGTGAACAATACTTTTCAAAAGAATTGTGCTCAACTTAATGCATTAATACTTATATTGTACTTAACTTAACTGTCTCTACAGAATTTTAGACCAGCCACTATTGCTTTACATTTTTTACAAAAAAAACTGAAGGTGACTATTCATCAAGAACAGAATTAAATACCTTTCGAAAATATTTGGTGCATCAACATCATAATCATAGTTAACAAAGATATCAATAAAACCTGAGATTCTTTATAGATCTTCTCCAACAAATTTAGAACTATCATTTTCTGCAGAAAGCTAAGCTGATGGACATTCTCAAGAACCCTTAGGACAAGCATGGTAAAAAATATTCCAATTTTCTCTTTCAGTCCAGATCTAAACCTTGACAACAAACCCACAAATATGGAGAACAACAGTTGGAACTACTCATCGCTGACAAGGCATTGTTCTTCAACAAGGACAAACAAAGATAATGCTTGATTGCTCCAAGGTACCTACATCAAAAGAAAAACTTTCAGTATAAGAGTTTTCTTCTCTGACAAGATCACACTAAATTGAATGCTAGTTTAAGGATAACCTAAAGAAAACCTCATAAGGCTAAAAGCTGTATGTATACACTTGCAAGAAGTTTTCTGAACAATGAGCACATTTTCACCATTACCATTACCACTTATGCTTTGTGGCAAATGGTGGACATTTTTAGAAAACAATATCAAGCTCTAGTCACACATATTGTAAATAAAATAACCTTCACTCTGCCTCCCTCTTCTGACAATCATATCACATCTGCAACTCATGAAATAATACCACCATGTCTTATTTCCTTTTCACTATTCTTGTGACACTACGGAATGTCGTGACTTTATAAAATGTGAAATTGGAGATTAAAACTTTACGGTATGAGGATTAATCGCGTTTCCGGGCTGATTCCAAGTGTTTGGGCCCTTCCGGGGGAGTTTGGGCCTTGGGGGAACAAATTGGGCCGTTGGGGGAGGCTATTGGGCCATGTGGGGAAGATGGGGGGGCAGGATAGCCTGCCCATGCGCCCCAAACCCTAGGGCGCCCCCTACCTCCTCCTCCTCCCACTCCTAGCCGCCACCCCTCCTTGCGCCTCCACCCCTTCCTCCTTCCTCCCCCACCTCCCCTAGCCGGCCCTAGGAGAGATCCACCCCCATCCCTTGCTGCCACACCCTTCCATACCATTGTCCTCTCATCGGGAAGCTCCGCGACGAGGAGATCCGGCGGTTCCGGCGCGAGGAAGAAGATCGGGGAACCAGGAGGAGAAGTTTTGGCGTTCGTCGTTCGTCGGGCAAAGGTATGGCTATGGGTGATCCTTGGGGATGGTCTAGGTGCTGTGCTAGAGGGTGTTTTTATGCTTTTAGATCAAGAGGTGGTGCTGTGATTGGGTAGATTGGATGAAAACTAGAGATTTCATAGTTCTCTGTTTCGGGTAGATTTGGCACATGACCTAGGGTTTGAGTTTTCGCAATTTTAGTTTCGGAATTTGGTTGGCCGCCTGTTGAGAAAGTTGTAGATAACTTCAATACCTTTAATTGGACACTAATAACGTCCAATTGCGCCCAGCCGTTTGAAAATTGTGATCGTTCTACCGAGCGTGTTCAAATCTGTGACGTAATTGGGACAGAACGTAATGTTTTGTAGATTAGACAATTTTAGAGGCCGAATCAGCTTTTCCCAATACTTAGAAAAAAGCTAGAAAATTTCCTAAGCTTCGCGATGATGTACTCGTTTACTTGATTTGGAGTTCTAGAACTCAAGTATGCTAGTTTGAAGCCTGCTGTCCCGTCGGGACAGATTCTCTGTTTTTCGGTTTTGGGAGTAGTTTGCGAAGTCGGGGTAGATGAGCGATTGCGTACTATTTTGTGGGCACGTTTTGAGTATGTGGTACCTATGTGCAGGTGGTGTGACCCCGGGAGTGCCCTCATCATCTCGCCAATCCGTCGCCCGCGGTTAAGGCAAGTGTATTGGAATGGTGAATGTGTTGTATGTTTGCTAGTCCTGATTAAGTGCAAATTGTTTACATAATGTGCTATCTTGCCATGATTAGTGTTTGCCCATGATGTGATGAAAATGGTACGTTATGATTCTATGCAATGATTAGTTGTTTATGTTTATGGCATATGTTGCATACATGGCATGAAAACTGGCCCTGTCGGTGAGAAAGTCATAACTAGTCCGGTAAGGTCGGTGAGAAAGTTATGACTAATCCGGAGCGCCATTGAGTAAGTCCTACCTTGTGATTCCATCCACGGTTGTGAATGGAAGCGAGGCATAGGCACCCTCCATCTACAGGATGGAAGGGGAAAGAGGGTGCACGCTGACGGGTGTGCACTCGGCAATACCGGTATGTGCTTCAAGGAGACATGTGCATTGCATTGCATTGCATTATATGATGATGTTAAATGATGAGGTCAATGAGATGCATACAATGTGAATATGAGATGATTATGATGTTGAATATGAAAAGTAGTGATGAAGGTATTGGAATGTGTTTTCTTGTTCCATTGCAATACACTTTGCTGAGTGATGAACTCACGCTTGTGTTTTATGTTGTTTTTAGGTACCATGAAATCAGCATGCGGGAAAGGGGCTTAGTGGCACATCTTCACAAAGTTTCACTCATTAAGACATACACAATTTTGTCATTCATAGTTGTGATTATAAGTTAATGCGTTGAGAACTTGGAGTATGCCTTATTTGTGTGCTTGGTCATATTATTTACTTCGTTTTAGATCATAGAGTGGTTAAATTCATTATGCTAGACTTAAATAGTTGCTACGTCACCTGTTATTGCTGCTTTAGATGCTTCTCATTATGATATATCTTGTGATATTATTGTTGATGCTCCGTACCATGAAAAAACAAAGGAGATGCTGCCAAAATTTTTGGTTTTTGCATTTACTCCCTTGCTGTAATTTACCTTTAGATGTGGTATTTAGATGTTGTTTAGTTTATGTTTTGTGACATCTAGGGCATACTATATGCCGGGGTGTTACAATTCTGCTGACTCGTTACTTATTTTATTTTCTTTGGTATTTCAGTGAATAAACAGCCATAGATTATGATAACAGCATTCAAATACAGACTATCTTTTAGTACATGGTTGATGGCAATACAAATACACGCAAACTAGTTTCTGACAAATAGTCAATATCATCTGTATCATTGCTACTACTTTCCATAGTTCTTTTCATTTATGTACTTATCATTCATAATATATAATAAAATCTTGTTGAGCCCCAAAAGTCGTAACCTTTTTACTTTTTTAGCTAGGATATAGAATAAAATCTTGTTGAGCCCCAAAACATGTATCGACCACCATAGATTAATATCATCACTTTGTTCCCATGTCACATTATTGTATATCATAATAGATTCCAAAAAAATTCATACCAAACATGTCAAAACATCTGAGCAAGCATTAGCAAAACTCATTTGGATTGAGAAAATACTATAGCCTAATAGCAAAAAAAGTGTGTATCCATAATTTGTGAGCTACTACTAGTCACTAGTGTATGCTTATCAGAGTTAGGCAAACAAGAAGGCTTCATATCCATTTCTACATTGTGTGTTTTATGCCTTCCTTCCCATTGTCATTTAAGCCATCTGCATTCTTCTAACTCACTGCAACAACAATATTTATATAGATAGGCAATGCAACAAGTTGAATTACTAAAATGCATATAGCTGAAACAACAACAATTATGTCGTCATACTTTTCATTTGATCTCCAGAATGGCCTAGCATTATTGACAACCATCTTGAGCAATTCAAGAGACAACACCTTCCCCCACAGCAGCACCTGGTCCTCAGGGTTATCTGTCATTGAGAACTTCACTGACAGCTTGCACAGGTTCTTGAACAGCGCCAGCCGATCCCCCTGATATTTATGTGCTTTCATCATTTTGACGTACTTCTTTATGTGCTTCATCCCCATCTTGTCATCACAACCTAAGTTAGGGATACAAGCTTCATCCGAACTTAAGCTACGAGACACTCTTCCTAAACTAAATCGCCAACCTAAGCCGTAAGTAGTACCCCAAATCCTCAATCAAACAACCCACTCCTGGACACTCACCTCGCGAGTGCAGGACGCGCGGACGCATGGGGGGCACACACATCGCCACCAGGGTCGAGCGCCCGCTTCGAGCCGAAGCTGGAGGTGGAGGAGGTGCTGGAGCCAGAGGCAGCGGCTGTGGCCTAGAGCGCTAGGAGGAGGCAGAATTAGGTAAAGGTGCACATCTCAGGAAGGCATCACCTGGGGTCCTCGGCAAGCTCCAGCGGGAAGAGGAGGCGGCGGTGGGAGCAAGGGGAGGGGAGTTTGGCGGTGGCGCGAGCAAAGGGAGGGAAGTTCGTCGGTGAGGACGAGTAGAGGCGGGAGCTACAGGATACTAAGGAGCCCTAGCACCGGTGTGAGGTTAAATGGAAAGAATAGTCATTAGAATTGGTTTTACTCATTAACCGATACAAATAAGCAACCATTAGAATTGATTCTCTTTAGTAACCAATGCCAATAAAAACATAACATCATAATTGGTTTTTATTAAAAAAAATGATACAAATAAAATAGTCATTAGAATCGGTTTTACTTACGAACCGATACAAATATAGAGTGAGTACTAGAATTGGTTTTGCATATGAATCGATACAAATGTGGAGTGCGTATTAAAATCGGTTTTACATACGAACTGATACAAATGTGGAGTGCGTAATAGAATCTGTTTTACATATGTACCGATACAAATGTGGAATAAGTAATAGAATCAGTTTTGCATATGAACCGATACAAATGTGGAATAAGTAATAGAATCGGTTTTACATATGAACCGATACAAATATGGAATGAGTATTAGTATCAGTTTTACATAAGAACCGATTGCAATGTGCCATGCACATCACAATCAGTTCCAACCTCGAAACCGATTGTGATGTCCATCTACACACCACAATCAGCTCTGAATAAGAACCGATTGTGATGATAGGGTGTCATCACAATCGGTTCTTAGCTATAACCGATTGTGATGTGGGGACCCCTCATCACAATCAGTTCTGAGGTAGAACCAATTGTGATGAGGGGGTGTCATCACAATCGGTTTTATATTAAAACTAACTATGATGACCCTGTTTTCAAAAACACAGATTTTAGTACACATATCACAATCGATTTTTTTCTTGAAAAGTTAGGAACCAACACAGATGAAGCGATAGTGATGTACCATTCTGTAGTAGTGCTCCCTCGGCGCCGCATCCACACGCAGCCTCTCTCCTCTGGTTGTTCTTCCTCTGCACTTCCTCCAGGCTTTGGTTGGCAATGTAGAACTTACTCCACCTCCTCATAAAAATGCATATCTAAGTTGTATTTGCCAAATGACCTATCTTTTGAGTTTTGATATGATGGATCATGGAATGGTCAATTGGGTACTGGGTAGAAGGTTGAGGAATCAGGACCTTGAGGTTATTGTTTTTGTGTGTTGATTTAGATAGGACTTAGGACTTTGTCTCCCTTTCACGTATAGGGTGACTACCATAATGAATCAAGTATTTCGATGGCAAGGCTTAACGAATCGAAAGGGATTCATGAATTGCTATTCACATGTTGCAAAGTGTAAATGTTGAATTATGGTTTTAGTAGATTACTAAACCCTGCTAGATTGCTATTCAGACATTGATGTTAGCCTTTTTTGTGATAGTGTTCATCAGATGAAGTAAATGTTATTACTTCATTTTTTATGACTTGAATCTGGATGGTAGATTGGTAGTAGTACTTAATAGCAATGGATGTCATTATTATGCCCTTAATTGGATACAGAAACAATGGTATCTTAGTATTTGTTGCTCAAAATAATGTGTGCAGTTTACAAGTATATATGACATACGTACTCTTTCTATTTTGGGAGGGTGCCATGCTTACACAAGGCTGATCAGAATAAACATTTCAGAATAATTAGTTGAATTTAACATGAACTATGTTTTAAAAAAAACATTAGTAGAGAAAGTAACAAAACAACTCAATAGTTGCTAAGTAGTAAAGACTAACCTCAACAGATACATATTATTCATCTTGTTTAGGTAACTGGATTTTCGTCAAGCCTTCGGACTTTCGACTTTTACCACGGCCAGTAGAGCCACACAATACATCAACAACATATATAAATTTACCGTCTTTCTCAGATATTCTACTGTACTTCGGAGCTTCCCAACCAAGTTTATGACCAAAATAATCAGGAAAGAATCACAACTACTTATTATCCAAAATAATTAGGAAAGAACCACAAACAACCAAAATAAATAGGAAAGAACCACAAAAAATACACGAATCAATAGATATGGGTAGGAACTCACGGTTGATTCTGATATCGAAGAGCATTCCATGTAGTTGATGGTGATGAAGGTGTCGTTGACGATGATGAGCTCGAGGTAGCGCGTAGGGCAATTTGGCGATGGCAGAGAGGGGGAAGTCACTGAGGAGGAGGACGGCAAGGGGCTAGGGTTTAGGGGAGGCAAAACATGCTAAGTGGTAAGGTCTGTGCGAGGAACATCATTATATTTATATATGTCTCATTATATCACAGATGGTTTGTGGCTAGAACCGTCTGTGATAATCCGATACCACATATGGTTTTAATATAAAATTGTCTGTGATATCTTTAGGAGTCATCACAGATGGTTTTATACTAAAATTGTCTATGATATTATTGTATATCTCTGACGGTTTATGAAGAGTACCGTATGTGATGTTGTCACTGACGGTTGCACTATAAAACCATTAGTGATGTTTCTCATCACAGACAGTTGTGCTATAGAACCATCAGTGATGTTTCTCATCACAGACGGTTTTTCAAAACTGTCTGTGATGATGTGTCTAGTATAAGTCTTTGTGTAGTAGTGATTTCTTTGATTGGTGTTCTAAAGTTGCTCCAAATTACTCCAATGGCTAATCTTTTGGCACTAGAATATACATGCTTTTTTCAAATCCCATTTGAGAAGTAAACATATGAACTACTTGCTAGTAGGCTTTGTTTTGTTACTTACGGAGGTAAAAGCTTTTTTCATTGCTTGCTACAATGTCCTTACAATGGTTTTTTACTTTACACGTATTTATTGTTGCTATAATATGCTCAATATTAGACTTTAGGTTGTGTAACCTACATCTCCTGTTCGAGAGTGTTTGTTTATAAATATGCTGAAATGGCATATTATAAACAAGTAGTCTTGAATTGTCCATGTTTTTTGGACAGTTCGAGGATATGTGTAGGCAAGTTCCTAAGCTATTGTACAACTTTGGAGAAAGTTTCAGTAGCATCTCCCTGATGTTCTTCGGATACACACGCTCTTGACTTATTGTCAAAACGTGTATTTGGAGAACAGCAGGGAGATGCTGCCGAAATTTTATCTATAATTGTACAATATATTATGAACTTGCCCGAACGACATATCCTCGAATGGGATTAGGACATAACCTAATTAGAGAGTAAGAGACATTGTTAGTACTTAGTTGTTCAACAAATATACGTTTCTTTAAGATTATCCATTAATCTATTAATTTACTAAAATATGGTATTACAATAATATGCTATGAATTATCCATTAATTTGTTAATTTACATGATTCATTGTCAATTAGACATAATAGCTATGAATTGCTTTCGCCTATGTGAAATATATGAGTTGCTTTCTCTCATTAACTTTAGGTTTGATATATATATATATATATATATATTAGTAATTTCGTAAAGAGAGATCACCGGATCATCGCCGAATAGAATAGAAGGTGATGCTGAAAGACCGAGTAAGGTGAGAAAGCCCCGAGGACTGAATAAATAGGCCACAGTGAGAATGATGCAGGTTCTCCACTTTGATGCCACGGGTTTTTGCATGGGTCCTCCCATGTATAAGGGATGCTACTGATCTTTTCTCAACCAATTGGTGAGGGAGAAAGTACCGATCACGATTAAGGACCAGAGAAAAGAAGTAGCACTGAGCAAAAGAATCAACTGTGGGATGAAGTTATGGGGAAATGGATTATTCCAAAGGAAGATGAAAGCAAAGCTAGGCAACACGCCTTGAAGAGAATGGGTGTGTCCTTAAGGCACTTCAAGGTTATCCCGCATGCTGAGTATATGCTGAAAAGCCGTACTCCCTTCGAGAGGTATCTCTTTATGACTTCTGATTTTTGGGAGGAGCTTACAAGGATAAAGAGTACGCTAGAGGCAGAGGAGCTGAGAGAGAAGAACATCGCCATCTAGAGGTAGAACACACACACGTGCAACACCTCAGTTATGCCGCCTATGAAGGGAAGAAGGTAGAGTGGGTGCGACTAGCCGAGGAGTGTGCCCGCTCCGAGACGGCGATGCCTTAATCCAATTATGTGAGAAGTGGGCAAGCAACTAGGTCTTAGCAAGGATGAGGAAAACCCCCGATGGTCGGCTTGTAATTCCAAACCCCATGACCACGCGGATCGTCTCCACCATCATAAGGCATCTAACTTAGTATATTGTAGTTGACCGTTCCCATTGTATTTTAGTACTAATTTATATTCGCTTCTTGTAGGAGAAGGTAATCCAGTAGAAAGAGTGAGGGACCTTTCAGAGCCAATGGTTGATGGACATCCTGTCTTCAGCGATCGGGAAGGCCAACCATAAGGGGCAGGTTCTTGCCATAGGTGCGGGTCATACAAAGAGGTCCTTTGTAACACCCCGGCACCTAGTATGCCGCGAATGTCACCACAAACGATACTAGCAACAACCAAATCCCATATTTAACATTAAATTACAGCAACTACGCTAGTAACTTAAATGAAATTTTGGCAGCATATCCTTTGTTTTTCCATGGTTTGAAGCAACAACACTAACAACATGACACGATAGCATGATAGACAACATCTAAAACAGGTATTCAACAACAGTTCATGCCAAGAAAGATAAGCTTAAGCGTCCCATGAACCAATAGGGTGAACAATCAATCATAGCCAACAATACGACATATACCAAGTCTAGATTAGTAAAGTAAACCATCACAACTATAGAATGGTATAAGTTGTCTGTTGAAGTGATGCCAAGTGAAGGTGTGTATCTAGCTCCCTTTCCCATAAGCCACATTCAACGTACCTAAAAAAACATTAAACAACAAGCGTGAGTTCATCACTCAGCAAAATGTATTGCAATGGAACAAACAATAACAATTCACATATATACATCATACCGATCACCAATCACGGAAAATAATTCTTGAAGACTTCTTGGTTCACAATCTCATATACTTTCTTATTCACATTCTCATATGCTTCCTCATTCACATTCTCATTCATGCAATGCAATGCAATGCACCATGTCTCTTTGTTTAGCACATACCGGTATTGCCGAGTGCACACCCGTCGGTGTGCACCCCCTTTTCCCCTCCATCCCGTGGAGGGTGCCTACTCATCGCTTCCATTCACAACTGTGGATGGAATCACGAGGTAGGTCTTTCTCAATGGCGCTCCGGATTAGTCATAACTTTCTCACCGACCTCACCGAACTAGTTGTGAGACCCCGGATCGACTATTCGGAACATCCTGTGTATTTCTGTACTAGTCCCAGATCAGTAGCTAGTACACACAGTCAACAGTGATGAATCATTACCGAACATAATGAAATTGTAATATAAATATAAAGTATTAGCCACACGGCTACTTATTACATCAAATGGTCACCTGACCAAAGTCACGGCAACGGAAACAAAACGACAAGGAGCGAAACCCAAATAACACCACAGGCGATGACTAGGAACACGATTAGATGTCCTGGCGATCCCCTTCAAACTCTTCGGGGTAGAATGCACCGTCTTCAACGGTGTCCTGATAGTTTTCTGATGACAATAAATTTTTTGTAGTATGTGAGTACAAAAGTACTCAGCAAGTCTGGGAAAGTATGCACATGTGAGGCTTTCCAAGGAAGTCTTATTGGGGTTCTTTTGCATAAAGCCAAGTTTCATCAAACCATACTTAATAATAAGTTTCACAAAGCATAATTTTGCAATTCTTTTAATAATTGAATTATTTAATATTTCAGTGAGGGTTCTATCCACCATCACTAGTATAAAGGCTCTATCCGCCATATTTTAAAAGATCAAGGTTATCCACACATGACTCTATCCGTCATGAAATAAAAACAGGTTCCATCTACCTGGTTGGATCAATCCACCACATAAACATCCGAGAGCTCTAACCACTCCCGAATCCCAAAACATCATTTATTTTCAAAACCAAAACCAAAGTCTACCAGTATGAAAGCATTCTTTGCTTTGCCCTTGACCGTAGGCACGGCTATTCGAATAGTTTTAACTCTGCAGAGGTGTACAGCTTTACCCACAAGACATGATCATCTCTTGATGCCTCCGGATTAACACACTTCCTTTGGTGTGCCGGCAGAGATATCATGACAAGGCCTTTACAATGCATACGCCTAACCCGACCCACTTGCTGAGGTTTCACCGCTGTTAGGGTTCTATCTACCCAGTACAGAAGCCCCCTCTTGCGCCGTGTGGGGAGTACAACTTGCCTCTATCTAGCACCCACATTCCACCAACTGGCGAGTCCAAGTTAGGTTTCTACAAATGATTTAGCCAGGTCGTACCATTATAGACATGTGTTAGTACAGTAATGCTTAGAATGGACAGTCATAAGCGTCGGTCCTTAATTGACTTGGGACGGTACTTGCACAATGGAAACTAGTGCTCAATCCGCACCCACCTGACATTCCACTCCGCCCAAGTCCAAATCCTTTTTCATTTTATTTTTATTTTATAAAAAACAGTACCAAAATCTTTATAATAATTCATAAATCACATTATAAATCACAATTTTGATATAATCCTACCCATGGGTCATTTTCATCAATTCGGGTACTAAGCATATCTACCGTTCTAGTCAATAAATGTCACAATATAAGGTAGACATGACATAGCAAAGAGTCCTAGGGTTACAATTGAGCATGAATAACAATAATCAAGGAGGTAATCGCAATTTGGATTAACTAATCACCTATATTTGACATACGATGATAAAAGGATAGCAATGCATGTTTATAAAACATTATAAATCGTTTGCAAACATGGTATCAACATATGTCAAGGGACTTGCCTTCAGTCGCAGCGGGGATGTCAAATTCTTGAAGTCCGGCGGCGGGGTCGGCGGACTCGGCGGGATACTCTGCTACGCGCAAAACGGTACAATGAATAAATAACAATAAAATCCAAAAAATACAAAACTTATACTGGCAGGTAGATATTGAATTTAGATGAATTTAGGAATTTGAACGGAGTCAATCGGAGTTCGGACGCAAAAGTTATGAGCCTCCGAAGTTTGAAAATCATGGAAAATAGAAAATCGAGGAATATTCCTCGGAATCTTTTCATTTTCATGATTTTCTAATTTTCTTTAGTCACTTGCGTGTGTGACCCCTCTGTCATAGTGATGGAGCTTCTTCTCCATGGAGCAAGGAAGAGAGGAAGCTCCAAGAGCTAGGGCACCGGCGAGGTGGGAACGGCGGCACGGCTGTGAGAGGCGCCAGACGGCAAGCGGCGGCCTCGTGGTGGTGGCGTCTGACGAGGATCGGAGGCGGCGAGGCAGTGGAGCAGCCAAGGCGGGCCGTGGCCGGAGCGGGCGCTGAGGATCGCACAGACTCGCCGGAGACGAGCGACGGCGGCCAAGGATGGGGGGGGTGGCGACGGCGGTGGCCGATCGGCAGCACGCGCAAGCACGAGCAAAAACAGAGGCGCCCCAAAACATCTGAAAATTCAGAAATTTGCAAGAAATTACGAAGTAAAATTGAAAATTGATGATGGCAAAAGCTAGAACACATCTAGAGGATCCTAGGATTGCAAGGAATTGGAGAAAAGCTCACCGGAGACGATGAAATCGACGAAGAACGACGGTTTGGTCGGAAGAGTTCAAACACGAAATCCGTCGTCCTAACTTGATGAAACCTAAAATTGATTGAGGGGTTATGATCATGACATCCATACGAACACGAGGAAGTAACCAGAATTCCAAATGGCTCACCGGAGAAGAAGATGTGGTGATAAAACCGAAGAACATGAAAAATGGCGTTCCTCGTCGGTTTTTTGCACTCTCCCGGACGAATGAGTTGGAGATGCAAAAGAAGGGTGCTACCACTGGGAAGAGGACTCTAATACGAAGATTTGAGAGGTGGAAGCACGTCGTTTGGAGTTGAATTGGGCGAGTAATTGCAATTTGAATGCACTTAGGTTTTTGGTAGATTAAATTGTTCCCGGCGCGAATTAGGGTTGAGGATCATGGGGCGATGGAAAGGTTTTGTCGCTATGAATCCAACGGATTCGGCCGTTAGCAATTTGGAGCATTGATGGAGGAGTTATGAGTGATTGAAGGCATGAAACCAAGTATGGAAACTTGAAGTTCTTGCCTCTGGAACGTTTCTCCCATAGGTTGAAGAAAAATGAATATTGCTGCCACATGTCGCTCCACGATTGGCCGAGAATTACGTAAAAGCAACACCCTAGGGAAAAATTAGCAAAAATGGTCTAAAAATTCCGAAAAAATTCCTAAAACCATTAGGGAATATTTGGAACCCAATAAAATTGGTTTCGTGAAATTTGGATGAAATTTGGAATTTAGAATATTCTGGGGCGAATAGCGGGCATTTAATGAAAGCCGCGCGAGATAAAATACCAGAGAGCTCCCAAAAATCTTGGGAAAATTCCCAAAATGTTTTTAGAATATTTGGGACCTAATGCAATAGGTTTTGGGATTTTTGGAGCATTTTTTAACTCAGGCGGAATTTCAGGTACGGACTGGAATCTAGAAATTTGATCTTTCGGACGAAGGAGAATTGAATTCTGATTTTGGACAGATAAGGATGTCAGGTTAAATTAAACACCAAGGAAAATCCAAATTTTGAATTTAATTAATTTAAATTAAATTTTGGCAGCAGACCGAAATTGAGGATGTTACACTAGTTATGACATTCTCACCGTCCTGGCCAGTCCTCATGCCATGAATGCATAAATGCCATAAACATGAATAACTTGCATATAAACTCATCATATTCATCTTATGCAATATCATGGTCACATTCACAACAATAAACCCATTCACATGCCTTTTTTATTCCTTCTTTCATGGATACTCACTAGTCACCATATCCTACACATACTAGTGATGCCAACATAGCAAATCATGCAATAGCAATTTATAGAGTAAGTTAACATGGCACTCAATTATCATCCCGAAACACAACAATTGATGCACTTGCCCAAGTCAAGCATGGCAATCCAACGTCTGTCATCTTATAACATGCAAGAATCAAGCATGGCAACTCAACATCTATCCATTATATAACATGCAAGAATCCAACATGGCAATTCAACATAGCACATGGACACAACCATACCAATACACTTGCCTTCAACCGCGGGCGACGGATTGGCGAGAGGTTGAGGGCACTCCCGGGGTCACACCACCTTAGCCCGACGAACGACGAACCGACGAAAACTCCTCCCGGTCGCCTGATCTCCTTCCACGCGCCATTAATCCCGCCGGATCCTCTCGTCGCGGAGCTCCCCAACGGTGAGGACAACGGAGAGGAAGGGTGTGGCAGCAAGGGGTGGGGGTGTAACACGCCTAGGGCTGGCTAGAGGAGGTGGGGATGAAGGGGAAGGGTGGAGTCACAAGTGGGGGAGAGGGGGAGACAAGGGGAGGCGCATGGGGGCTAGGGTTTGATTGGGGGGTGCATGGGCTAGGGGCAGCAGCCTTTCTGCCCCAAAACTCCCTCCACATGGGCTATTCTCCCCCCACCTTCGGCCCAAATTAGTCCCCCAAGGCCCAAGTTAGATCCCCCAAGGCCTAAACTCCCCCGGACGGCCCAATTCCCCCCGGAAGGGCCCAAACTCCGGGAAAGGCCCAAAAAAACAAGATACAAAAATCGTACCATAATGCCGACATCGAAAATGACTCATACCATCATTCCGTAGTGTCACATCCTTCCTCCAAGACGAGGATGCTGCTAGTGCTATATCAAGATCATGGGAAGCACGTGCGAAGCGCATCTAGGACATGCTGAGGGAGGAGATGATGTCATGTGAGGAGCGCCTAAGGGCCGAGATGACGGTGATGATCTCCTAGAGTCAGAGTTAGATGGCCTCGCCTCTCGTAGAAAGGCCTATGATATGCCCTAGCAACTACGCTTCCAGAAATGATCAGCCTGGTTCAAATCTGATTTACCATTAAGGATGGACATGGAGTTGCATTTCCATGCAAGGAGGATGACACGGTGTGTGGTAGCCCTTTGGGGAAAGGCTGCATGACGGTGCAAGTGGACTGTGTCCACGATGAATTCCTATCTCATGTGTTGCAATTCCTACCGAATGAAGATGTAACATTTCAGAGTTCCGAGGAAGAATCGTCGCGGAATTTTGTTAAAGTTCTTCTGGAATTTCTCGTCTGGTTATTGGTGGGACCATCAGCTGATCTGTAGGACTTTCAATTTGATCTGTGTGGAAGTGTAGAGTGGGATCATCTGCTTTCCTCCCACCTCATCCACCTAACCCTCCCTCACATAACCCCCTCCACCTAATCTCCCTCTCCCTCTCTCTCTCTTTTTTCAGCTCGGCAGCAACTCCTCCAACCGACTCCTCTTTTGGGCGACCAAGCATTTTTCTTCTCCCACTAGCTTGTCTCCTCCTAGCAGCAGCTTGGGCGCCCCTCTCCTTGCTCCTCCATGGCTAGTGGCGCCCCTCCCTCCTCCCCTAGCCAGCGACCTCTCCCTCAACTTGCGGCAGCTGCTCCCTGCCGGCAACAAGCACCTTCATTGCTCCTCCCTCTCCCCTCACTTGGTAAGTGAGCAAGCTTCTCAATCTTTTGTGTGAGCTCATATTTGAGGTCCTTACCATGGTTGGTGGAGATTTAGGGTTCATAGCTTTGAATTTTTGGGAGGGAAAAACTAGTTTTTGGAGGGAACCTGTGTTCTGATTTTTGAGCTGAGAATCAGCCTGCCTTGCAACTGGTTTTGGGGCACTTAAGTTGGTCAAATGAGTTTTTGGCTGTGGACATTGTTGTAGATCTCGTTCTTATATTTCAATAGAGTACAAGAACTCGAAAATCCATGAAGCCAATTAAAAGTTATGCCACTTTTAGTGCCTGCTGTCCAGATTGTGTTGTTTGTGGAGCTGTAATGTTCAACTGAATGGTAGACCAAGTTGCTGGCCGAATCAAACTTTTTCGTTGCCTAGAGAAATGTAGTAAATTTCATGTAGATTTAGAAGATGTAATTTTTTTTCCTTATTTGGAATTAGGAATCAAAAGTTATGCCTTGTTGAACTTGCTGTCCATAACTCAAGTTGTCTGAATGTTCAGAGTTTCAGGTTAAAGTTCAGAGAGTGATTTGGGGACTTTAGAGTCCTCTCCTAAATCATTGTATGTAGAGAAAAGTGTGGATTTTGATCTTAAGCTTAAGTAGGAACTGGTTTCAGTCAATTTGAATCAACCATTTAAAAGTTATGCCCAAATTACTCTCTGCTGTTCAAAATCTGAACTAGTAATGGTTTCAATTTTGTTCTGTGATGTAAGGCTAGTTGGAGGCCGATTTGGAATTTACATTTGCCTGGAGATAGGTAGAAAATTTTATGTAGATCATGAAAATGTCTTCGTTTGCTCAATTTGAAGTTGTATAGCAATATTTATGCTATGGCAAAGTAGGCTATCCAACCAGTTTTTTTGTATGAAATTCAGAGTTGGGGGCAAATGTGAGTTAGGGAGTAGTATGTTGTTTGTTGTGGTTTGTTGGCTCTAGAACTTGTGAAAAAATGAATTCGCAATGCTTATTTCAGGAGGTGTGGCTTCGGAGGTGACATCAACCTCACGCCACATCGCTTTGTGAGGTTAAAAGGTAAGTGCATCATGCCGTTAAAATGCTAAGTATTGGATCGTGCTTTGCTTTGTGTTTTTGATCATGTTGATAATTATGATAATGCAAATGTTAAGTTCATAGATATATTCGTGTGTCATATGTGTGTGAATTGTTAAGATGATTATGAATGTTAAGTATTGGATGCAAGTATGGTTGATGATCATGTATTTAAATTTGGGCTATGTGAAATGCTAGAAATGAATGTAGTTTGCAATTTAATTGTGTTAATTGCATTTGTGCATTCATAATGGAAGATGTGACCCATTCTGATGCAGGCCTCTGTGTTCACACGTAGTGAACACGAAAGTCCTACCTCGTAGTCCCATTCATCGAGGTGAATGGGAGCGAGACAGTAAGAGCAGACACCTTCTACGGGATGGAAGGGACGTGAGGGTGCACGCCGACGGGTGTGCACTCGGCAATATCGGTACATGTATCGAAAAGAGCTTTCAAGTTGCATTACATACTAATAATGATTTTGAGTTAAATGAAAATGTGTAGAGTTGGGATCGAGTCATGGACTCATCCAAAAGAGAATTAAAGAGGTATGTGTAAGAATTAGGTGATGAAGTGAAAAGAGGTAAACGTTGTTGCTAATATTGTTTTATGAATTTGTACACTTGGGTCACAATTATGCTCTTACTGTTGATTTATTTGAGCTATTTGGTTTGTGATGCACTTTGCTGAGTTTTGAACTCACGCTTGTTTTATTTAATGTTTTAGGTACTTTGAGGACAACTCATCGGGTCGGGAATAGCGTCACGTCACTCACATTCCTGCCATGCTCAAAAAGTAGATTGGAGAATTGTTCACTTGTTAACTAGTTGAATTAAATGTGTAATCGTGTTGTAGTTAAGTTTAATTGATGAATGATATTATGCTTAGTTGATTATGCTCACATGTGATGATGGTTGATTGATTCCATGACATGTATATATATTGTTGCTATTGCTAATTTTGATCTCTTTGCCTGCTGAGTGGATGTCCATTTAGCAGGGGAGGTCTTGCCGTTTTTTTTATAGAAATTGTGAGTTAGGTTTTGGTAGCACTTCGGGCACTTGAGGTGCCGAGGTGTTACAGAAGATATCACCACTCTCGGGCAAACACGAATTTCATTCATCAAGTGGCCCACGATGGGTGTCGTACTGCTCAAGGTAAAAATTCCCCGCATCTTCTCGATCATTCCAGTAGTGCAGTATGTTACATATGCATGTGCATTGTAGGTTCCTATCGTACCTACACCTGCTCCTACTCCCACCATCATGATGACTCCTTCCAAGTCGACTCCTACGCAGAGTGCAGAACTGGTGCCCAAAAGGATTAGCACGACATCCAAAGAACCAAAACAGACCTCGGAAACTCATTCTATCAAGAAGGCAGAGTTGACCAAGGCCAGAGAGCCCCCTCAATTACATGGAAATCCCTTTATCCCAACCTCGAAGACTCTTTCTGTCCATAAGGCAAAGTTGATCGAGGCCACAGAGCCCCCTAAAGATTCTAAGGGGTACATACACGGAAACCTCCTTGTCCCTAACAACAAATCGAATGCTCTAGGCAAGTGCACTCGTTTGCTCCATAGATGGTACATTGACAAGGCGAATAAAGCTGAGCCTCACATCAATTTCAATGTGAGGTATCGAGGGGGATATTTCTACCGCCAGGAGCATGGGATATTCCCAGTGAGTTTTGTGGATCTATTCCCTTTGTACAGACTGAAAGCTATCGATATTTCTACAATACGATCCTGGACAATGTGAGTATCTCACCATACAACATGAACCTATGACTGTTATAGGATTTTTTTTATATTTTTTTAACAATTGACACAAGTTGCAAGATAATGTGGCAACGAGCCATGACAGGTCAACACCTAGTTGGGTTCGTTGACCCTGAGATGGTTGTTGCGACCATGACTAGGCTTCATTTGGAGTACCTTGTCAACTACATCAAGCAAGCATTGAAGGCTGAGGTGAAAAAGGACTTCATTATCTTTCTGTACCATGAGGAGTAAGTACTACTCTAATGACTCTACTTTTTAATTACTTGTACTTCAGTTTTGCTTTCTGGAGAAAAACCTAATTTAAATAAATTAAATTCAAAACTTAGAGTTTTCATGGTGTTTATATTAACCTGGCATCCATTCCCCCTCCAAAATCGGGATTTAATTCCCCTTCGGTCGAAAAATCGAATTTTCTAGTTCCCGCCGGTACCCGAAATTTCACCCGAATCCAAAAATGCTCCAAAAATCCCCAGACCACTTCAATTGTGTTCCAAATATTCCAAAATGATTTTAGAAATCATTCCCCGGATTTTTGAACCTCCGTTCCTATTTTATCTCGCGCGGCTTTTGTTTAATGCCTGCAATCCGCGCCCGAATATTTAATTCCACAATTTTCATCCAAATTCAGCGAAACCAATTTTATTGGGTCCCAAATATTCTAAAATGGCTCTAGGAATTTTTCCGGAATTTTTAGACCATTTTTCCTAATTTTTCTCTAGGGCGGATTATTCGCGTAAAAGAGGGCCAATGAGGGAGCGCCACGTGGCGTGAATAGTATTCATCTTCTACCTCCAGCCAAGGAAAGAACAGAGAGCTTCAAGCAAATCATCAATGGCTAGGGTTGGATTCAAGTGTCCATATCTCCCTCAAATCAACACCAAATCGCGAAGCGCCGGTTCCGTTGGATCCGTATCGTCGCCCTCTTGCCATTCCCCACCATCACTCGCCGCTAATCTCGCCGGAAACGGCCGCATTAATGAAAAACCAAAATACAATCAAATGCCATTATCCCGGTCGTTTCTACTCCAAACGGCGCACCACCACCTCCATTCTCTTCGTATAAGAACCCCCGTCCCGGTGGTATGAGCCTCCTTTGGCCTCTCTCATTTGTTCATCCACTAGATCAAGAAAAGCGAAGTTGTGTTGCCGTTTTTGGAGTTCTTCACGTTCTTGGTTGTAGATCTCTCTCCGGTGATCCATTCTTCGTGCCACTTGTTTCCTTGTGACCGTGATTGAGTCTAGAGTCTAACCCAACAATCAATTTTAGGTTTCATCAAGTTTTGGCGACGAATTTCTCGGTTTTATCATTTCGGTCGGAGCTCCGTTCGTCGTCAAATTCATCGCCTCCGGTGAGAATCAACTCAATTCTTTCCTCCTATGAGTCTCTAAGGATATAATCTACGTGATCCATGCTTTTATTTGGGTCAAATCCGTGCAAATTTGGGCTAAAAATTGGATTTTTCGGGTTGAGTGGGCTCTCTGTTTCTTCTTTTTGGAGCTCACTGTGTTGGGGCCTCGCCGGCCGGCCGCCGCCCCGCCGGCGTCGCCGCCGCTGCCAAGACGCTGCAGCGTGTGTGCCGCGCACCCGCCGGCCGTCGCGTGCGCCCCCCCCCCAGCTCCTTCCCTCAAGCTCCATGGCAAATAGCCATGGCTTGACTCAAGCAAGAAGACAAGCCTAGTTAGAATGACATGTGGGGCCCAATGTCCATAGAGTCAAAGTCCAAGTCAAAGTTCAGAGCAGTCAACAAGGGCATATTCCAGGGAATATTCCCGGTTTTCCAATTTTTCAAAATTCAAACTTCGGAAGCTCATAACTTCTCCGTCCGTACTCCGTTTGACTCCATTCAAATTTATAAATTCATCTAAAATCAAGATCTACCTGCCAGTACTATTTTTGTAATTTTTAGATTTTATTTATTTTCTGGTGTTTATTTATTGCCTCGATTTGCGGCGTAGAGTCGGTGAATTGACGCGATCACGACCCGCCGCCGGACTTCCCGCGTACGACGACCTTCCCACGACAGAAGGCAAGTCTCCTTGACGCATATTGATCCCAAGTTTACAAACCTGTTTAAATGTTTTATACAATTGCATGCTATGTTTTATCGTATTTCAAGTATAAGAGTATAGTTAGTCCAAATTGTGATTACCGCCTTTGTTCTCGACATCCATGTACTTGTAACCCTAGTACATTGTTATACCATGCTTATGCTTATATGGTATCCCTTGTTACATAGTACGGTAGAATTGCTTAGGACCTTTTCTGATGAAAACAACCCATGGGCGGGATTACTCCAAAAGAATGATTTCAAATATGATTTGAAGGTTATTATTATGATTTTGGTACTGATTTTCTAAACTAAAAAGAAAAGGAAAATGGTTTGGACTTGGGCGGATTTGATTGTCGGGTGGGTGCGGATGGAGCACTAGCTGTCTTGTGCAAGTACCGCCCCAAGTCATTTAAGGACCGACGCTTGTGATTGTCCATTCTAAGCATAACCGTACTACCACATGTCTATAATGGTATGACCTGGCTAACTAATTTGTAGAAACCTAATTTAGACTCACCACTCAGTTGAATGTGAATGCCGGATAGAGGCAATGTCGTTTTTCTCACACGGCGCAAGAGGGGGCTTCTGTACTGGGCGGATGGAACCCTAACAGCGGTGAAACCTCAGCGGGTGGGTCGAATTAGGTAGATACATTGTAACGGCCTTGTCATGATCTCTCTACCGGCACACCAAAGGAAGTGTGTTAATAGCTTGGCATTAAGAGTTGATCATGTCTTGTGGGTAAAGTTGTACACCTCTACAGAGTTAAAACTATTCGAATAGCCGTGCCTACGGTCAAGGGCAAAGCGAAGAATGCTTTCATATTGGTAGACTTTGATTTTGGTTTTCAAACTGAAAAGTGTTTTGTTTTGGGATTCGGGAGTGGTTAGAACTCTCGGATGTGGAATGGCGGATAGAGCCAACCAGGTGGAAAGAACCTGTTTCACACTTGACGGATGGAGTCACATGATTAACCTTGATCTTTTAAATGTTGGCGGATAGAGCCTTTATACTAGTGATGGTGGATAGAACCTCACTGTAATATTAAATAATTCAACTATTAAAAAGAATTGTAAAAGATGCTTTGTGAAAGTTATTACTTAAGTATTGTTTAATAAAATATGGCTTTGTGCAAATGAACCTGTCGACGATTGGAGAACGGGCTCCCGTCGAGCTTACTTGTTGAATGGGGGATCAACAGAGCCCCGTCGTGCGGACCGAGGAGGTCGTTCGAGCGATGCAAGGTCGGGAGAAAGGGGGACACGGCGTTTATCCTGGTTCAGGCCTCCCTCTGCCGGGATAACAGCCCTACTCCAGTGTATTGTGTTCTATCTCTTCGTCCCCTCCCCCTTACAGATCTTCCGGGGGGGTTAAATACTACGACTATAGGTACAAAGAAGGCAACTACCTCCTGGGATCATGCTGTGTAGCCATATTTGAGGTCCGCCATCCTTGATTCGTGCGCTGTTTGAATTTCAGGTAGGATTTCCCTTGATCTTCGGCTGATTGGTTGTCTCCTTCCCTCTTCGTAGCGCTTGCTGGGCCCACCGACCAAACACTGGGGAGGACGCTCCGCCTACTGAGACGGCGCGCCCGCCCGTGCAGCCTGAGGAAGAGCGGGTGCTCAGGACGATCAGCGAGCTTGCCCAGATGGGGCTCACTGGTCGGGACATCGCCCGGGATTTTACCTTCAACCGGGTGTCCCCCCTGAGGCGCCGCGAGCACCCCTTCTTCGAGGTGACCGGGTGGCATGACCTCACCCGTGAGGACAACTCAGGTATGTTTTTGAACCTCTTTCCCGACCATCGTTGCTTCCTGGTGATTGGCGCTACTTTTTCTTTTAACCCTTGGTCGTGGCGCAGCTCCGAGGATGGACTGGGTTGATGAGAGGGTCGCCGAGATGTTTGGCGCCCCGAAGGAGAAGGAGCTAATGCCCAATCGTCAGATCCCCAAGAACGTTTTTGACCGCGGCGACGCGGTAAGTACGTCTTTTTGCTTCCGCCCGAGGGCATGTTTTCCGAGCTTATTTCTCCCTATTTCTGTTTGCAGGAGAAGGTCGCCCTCGATCTCGCCCGTGTCGAAGGCCACAAGGCGCTGGCCACCAAAGACTCCCACCTAGGGGTTCCTGCAAGAGATCAAGTGGTCGAGGCCGCCAAGCATCCGCTTCGCCTCCCCGTGCCAAGCGGTCGAAGCGCCGAGCTTCGACCAGGACTCCCACGCCACACCTTGAGTATGCCAACCGCCGGGAGGTAAGCGAGCTTCGAATCTGGTTTGATGACTTCAAACGGAAGAGGCTAGAGCTAATGGGCCAACTGGAACAGCTCGCCGAGCAGGCGAAGAAGGCCGAGGAGGAGGCCAGGTCCCCCCCGAGCAAGGAGCAACTGGAGAGAAAAATCAAGGCTCTCCAAGACCAGCTCGCTCAGGTGGTCGAGGACCCTGAGGAGGAGGAAGAGGAGGAGGAAGCCTATGCCCTCGTCAGGAGGAGCAGGAGGTCGACTTCCCGATCAACCTCCGCATTGGAAGGGGTCGACATGGACGATGTCGACCCGGCGATGGCGCGAGCCAGCGGCGCCGCGAAAGATCGCGTCGTGGCCATCGCTGAGGCCTACGAGGCTGTCGCGGGTAGGACGCTCGTGGCCCGAAGTGAGGAGGCCGAGGAGGATGACACTGCTCGCCGGGCAGAAGGTAAGCTCCGCTTGGTCATCTTGTTTTGTTCCTTCGTTCTTGTCTTGCGATTTTTTTTTCCGGGCTAACCCCACTCCGTTTGGCGTGGGCGTGATAGCTCGGATGTTGCTCTTGGACTTTCGTCAGATGGCTGAGGAGATTATCGACTCTGCAGTTGACGCCGAGCTCGACCGCGTCTTCGACCAAGTAATGGCCGAGACGGAGGAGGAGTCGGTCTTGCTGCGACCTCGTAGTCCGAACTTCCCTTGGCGGGTGCCGAGCTTCCTCCGGTGGAAGGGGATCCTACTCCAGCCGCGGAGGAGCAAGAGCCGCAGGGGGCCGAGGACCAGGAAGTCTTGGCCCTGGTCCCCTGCGAAGGGGCAGGCGCAAGCGAGGCCCAGGCGACGGGCTCCGATGGTTAAGGGGTGGTGGCTCCCAATCCACGGCCCTCGGCTGCGAGCCAAGAAGAGGAGCCGGTCGCTGCCGGCCAGCTGCCCCCAGCTGCGGAGCAAGGGGAAGAAGCGGTCATGATCGACCAGCCACCTCCAGCCGCGGATCACGGAGAGGAGGTGGTTGTTGACGACCAGCTGCCTCCAGCCGCGGACCACGGGCCGGAGGTGGTCGTCCTCGACCAATCATCTCCGGTCGTGGAGCACCAATCGCCTCCGGCCGCGGAGGTGCAAGGGGCGGAAGCGCTTGCAGTCGGCGTCCAGCCCCCGAGCGCAGCGGCTGGGCAGGAGGATGGCGGCCATGAGCCGCCTGTTGATGCGGAAGACCAACCTCAGGGCGACCTGGGGTTGGTCGAGGGAGGAAACGCCGTCGCCCTCCTGGGAGCACCGGGTGCCCAGGAGGGGCAAGATCCTGACGCGCCCGGCTCGGGATCGGATGGCCTGCATGGGTCAACCCTTTTTCCGAAGCCGGCGCTACCGATCGCCCGGGCCAGGACAACTGGTCGGTAGGGCTCTTACGGTAAGTCCTTTGCTTCTATCTTTTTCCATGAGGCGAGCGATCTTCTGGAGGTTCTTCTTTGACTTTCCTTCCTTTTTTGCTCGAAGTTTGCTGCGAAGGCCATGGAGGACATCGACGCCTCCGCAGTTCCAGCAGAAGAGTTCTGGGCGTACCATCGCGAGCAAGACGCCAAGATCGCTGATCTCGAGCGTCGGGTCTCCGAGGTGCGTGAGGCCGACCTGAAGGAGCTGGAGTCGGCGAGGAGCCTCATCGTCGGGCTTCGGGACCAGCTCTTTGAGAGCGAGACAGCGAAGAGCACTTCGGAACAGAAGTGTGCCGACCTCGAAGAGGAGCTGGCAAAGCTGCGGCAGGAGGTCCCCGACCTGCGCGCCGACCTTCAGCGAGCTCAGGAGCGCGAAGAGGCCCAGCTCAAGGAGGCGCAACGCCTTCGGGACAGCGCGGCTGAAGGTCGTGCTGCACGACGGAAAGTTTTGGACGTGGAGGCAGAGGTCGACTCCCTTAAGGAGGAGCTTGCTGCCCTTCAGGCCGAGTGTAGGACTTAGCTCCTCTTCTTTTTATTTTTAGCTCGTGTAAAGCCTGTAAAAAGAAAACAACATTTTTGGGTTAAATGAGCAAAGTCGCAGATGTTTGGGTCCTTGCCTGTTTTTCTCGAGTCCGTCTTCAACATATGTTTACGTGATCCTGGTTCTGCAGAAAAAAAACCGAGTCCCTGCACAAGAGCATATAACATAGATACGAGCAAAGAATCCTTGGAATAGATACGAGCAAAGAATCCTTGGAAGAAAGGACGGAACGTTCCTATCATACGGAGCCCCTGCCATGGACAAAGGTCGTGCCCTTACTGTTGCGAGCACGAGTTTGTTCATGGGAAAAGTTAAGGGATGCTTTGGTCGCAACGATTTTTGAATGATTTAAACAGGTCGGTTGCGTCGAGAGGGGTATGAGCACGAGCATTGTTACGTGCGCAGAGTAGACGAGCTTTAAACCAACGATACGTAGAGCCGCCATACCCGAGTGGTCACTGAACCGGGCTTAGAGTGGATGCTCGCGCCGACCACGCATATCTGATGAAGAGCTACTGTGGAAAGTGAACGATTGGGCGAGCATCCGGCCGGGGGCCAAGGGAAATGGTGCGCACATACTTGTCGGATAAGCTCGTCTGCAGTGCTGGTAGACGACGATGCTCGTTCGACAAGGCGAGGACAAAACATGAGAAGGAAAGGAAATGTTTTATAGGAAAAAACGCAAGGGGTGCGAGATAGGAGTACGCGTCTACACGTAGAATTTACGCAGTTGATCAATGTTCCAGGTGCTGGCGAGCTCCCGACCGTCCTTCATCGCGAGGCGAACAGCCCCCGGGCGTACTGTGGATACGACCGTATAGGGTCCCTCCCATCTCGGGGTCAGCTTATTGGCTTTCGACAGGTCTTGAAGTCTTCGTAAGACCATGTCACCAACTTGCAGGGACCTTGGTCGGACTGACTTGGCCGCGTGCCTACGGAGAGCTTGTAGGTAAATCGCAGACCGGAGCAACGCCCGTTCACGTGTTGCTTCGACGAGGTCTAGGTCGAGGAGGCGTTCAACCTCTTGGTCAACATAATCGACCAGCTGCACCCTTGGGGAACCTAGCACAATTTCGGCAGGCAAAATGGCCTTCGTACCGTAGACGAGTTGGAAAGGCGTTTCGCCTGTGGCCCGACTCGTCGTGGTGCGGACGGACCAAAGAACGGCGGGAAGCTCATCCACCCACTGCTGCCTATGCTGGCTGAGGCTTTTGAAGACCCTCTTTTTTATGCCCTGAACTAACTGCCCATTTGCTCGTTCGGCTGCTCCGTTGCTTTGTGGATGTGCCACAGAGGCGAAACAGACCTTGGTCCCGACCTCCTCGCAGTAACTTTGGAACAGTTCACTGGTGAACTGGGTCCTGTTGTCTGTGATGAGACGGTTGGGTATGCCGAACCGGGTTATCACATTGCTGCGGAGGAATCTCTTGGCCGCCTGGGCCGAGATGGTTGAGACGGGCTCGGCTTCTATCCACTTAGTGAAAAGTGTTGATGGCCACGAGCAAATACTTGCAGCCTTTCTGACCCCGGGGAAAAGGTCCAAGGACGTCGAGCCCCCAGGTCGAGAATGGCCACGAAAGCGGTATGGTTTGCAGGGCGTATGCTGGCTGACGGGCTTTGCGAGCATGGAACTGGCATGCTCGGCAGGTCGTTACGATTGACCGTGCA
Source organism: Rhipidocladum racemiflorum (assembly GCA_036346355.1). NCBI lineage: Eukaryota > Viridiplantae > Streptophyta > Magnoliopsida > Poales > Poaceae > Rhipidocladum > Rhipidocladum racemiflorum. Next base: position 27,930,126 of record CM070575.1, on the reverse strand, counting down.
TCCGTCAAGGCCGTAGGCCAGTAGTAACCCAATCGGAAGGCCTTGCTCACAAGCGTTCTGAAAGATGAGTGAGCTCCGCACATTCCTTCATGGATATCACGAAGAAGGTATTGGCCTTCCTCCTGAGAGACGCATCTGGAAAGGATTCCCAATGCGCCTTTTCGGTATAGGTCGCCTTCGATCAGTTTGTACTGAGAAGATCGCCTTGTTAGCCGGGAACGCTCGGCTTCTTCCTCGGGCAATGTCCCATGCGCAAGGTATTGGATAAATGGCGTCATCCAACTTGCACTTTGCTCGAGGAAGGAGACCCTACCGTCGGACTCTGGTGCCTCCTCTTCAGAGGGAATGGAGGGCTTATATAGGTGCTCGACAAGCACCCCCGCCGGAGCGGTGGTTTGAGAGGAACCGACTTTAGACATTTGGTCGGCCAGGGAATTATCCTTCCTGGGGATGTAGATTACTTCGAAATTCTTGAAGTATTTCTCCATCTTCCTTACTTTGGCCAGGTACAACGCCATTGAGGTATCGGAACACTGATACTCCTTGTTGACCTGGTTCGCGACCAACTGTGAATCGTCCTTCACAGTGAGCCGTTGGACTCCTAGTGATTTACATGCCCGAAGTCCGGCCAAAAGGCCTTCATATTCCGTCGCGTTGTTGGTCGCGGTGAAATGTAGTTGGATGGCGTACTGAAGTTGCTCTCCATCCGGGGAGACCAAGACGACGCCAGCCCTCGAGCGCTCGTATGCTCGAGATCCATCGAAATACAAGGTCTAGGAGTTTTCCCTTGAACCATTGGTTCCGCTGGCTGGTGGTGCTGGAGCCGACCATTCTGCCACAAAATCGGCCAGGACTTGTGATTTTATCGCCGTGCGGGCCGAAAACATCACCTCGAACTCGGCGAGCTCCATTGCCCACTTGGCTATGCGACCACTGGCGTCCTGGTTTTTCAGGATTTCCCTGAGCGGGAAGCTGGTCGGCACCACGATCTTGTGTGCTTGAAAGTAGTGGTGCAACTTCCTGGAGGCCATCAGTAACGAGTCTGATGAATTTACGGACCTCGGGGTAACGCTCCTTCGGTCCATGAAGTACTTCGCTGACATAATATATAGGTCGCTGGGAACCATCTCTCTCTACTACTAACATCGCGCTTACCGCCTGCGGGGTTGCCGCCAGGTATAGTAGCAATTCTTCCCCCACTGTGGGCGTGACGAGGACGGGCGGTTTGGAAATGTACTGTTTTAGCTCTTTGAACGAGTGATCAGCTTCCTCCGTCCACGTGAAGCCATCGTGCTTACGGAGGGCTTTAAAGAAAGGTAGTCCTCGCTCCCCCAGCCGGGAAATGAACCGGCTTAAAGCGGCCATTCTCCCGGTCAGAGCTTGCACTTCCTTCACGCACGTGGGCGACCTCATGTTCTCAATGGCTTCGATTTTCTCCGGGTTTGCCCCGACGCCTTGTGGTCCGACCATGTAACCGAGCACCTTGCCAGCTTTCACGCCGAACACGCATTTTTCTGGATTTAGCTTTATTCGATGCTTATTGAGGTTTCAGAAGGTTTCTTCCAAGTCAGCAACGTGACCCGAAGTATTCTTGCTTTTGACAACTATGTCGTCGACATAGACCTCCAAGTTTCGACCTACTTGGTCTGTGAAGGTTTTTTGCATGAGGCGCTGAAAGGTTGCTCCCGCATTTCTCAGACCGAAAGACATGGTCGTATAGCAGAAGGTACCGAATGGGGTGATGAAGGAAGTCTTTTCTTCGTCTTCACACGACAGGCTGATCTGATGATAGCCTGAATAGGCATCTAGGAAGCTCATGGCTTGTGATCCCGCCGTCGCGTCGACCAATTGATCTATGCGAGGCAACGGATAGTTGTCTTTCGGGCATGCCGCGTTTAGACCCGTGTGATCGACGCACATGCGCCACCTGCCTCCTTTCTTTCTGACCAAGACTGGATTGGCTAGCCACTCGGAGTGTTTGACCTCCCTGATGAAGCCAGCTTTTAGGAGTTTGTCGAGCTCCTCCCGGATGATTGCCTGTTTTTCTGGGGAAAAGCGTCTAAGTTTTTGTCTCACTGGTTTTTTGTCAGGCTGAACTGCTAGCATGTGCTCAATCACCTCCCTAGGGACCCCGGGCATGTCGGATGGTTCCCAGGCGAACGCATCCGAGCTTGCCCGGAGGAAGGTGATGAGCTCGAGTTCCTATTTGGGATCTAAGGAAGATCCCAAATGCATGACTTTGGCCGGTTCCGACTCGTTGAGCGGAACAGCCTTGGTCTCTCCTCCAGGTAGGAGGGCAAGTTTAGGTCGGGAATGTTTCGGTTCTTGGTCAGGGCCGCGAGTGGGTAACTGACCGACCATATCCAACGCTCTTTCGTCGCAATTGAGTGCGGACTTGTGGTTCCCTTTTATGGTTATGACCCCGTTCGGTCCGGGAACCTTCAGGCACTGATACGCGTGGTGTGAGGCGGCCATGAACTTGGCCAAGGCCGGCCTGCCGAGGATGGCGTTGTAGGCCGATTCGAAGTCTACCACCTCGAAGGTGATTAGCTCCGTTCTGAAGTTACTCGGGCCGCCGAAAGTCACGGGTAGGACGACCTGCCCCAGAGGCTTGATCGAGGTGCCCGGGACTATCCCGAAGAAGGGCACAGCTACACTTTTGATTTTGGAACGAGGAATCTGCATCTCGTCCAAAACCTTGGCTGAAATAAGGTCCAAAGAGCTCCCTGAGTCTATGAGGACCCGACCAACGACGGTATTGCTGATGGTGGGGTTCACGACCATCGGAAGCCTCTGTGGTTTGGTCATTCCAAGGGGACAATCGTCCTTGGAGAAGGTGAGAGACAACTCGGACCATTTGAGTTGCTGTACTGGCGGCTTACCTTGGGTGACATGGTGCACTTCCCTCGCAGCCAGCCCTTAAGTCCCGGCGAGATTTATAGGCAGAGGAGCCCCCGAAGATAACTGCGATGTGGTTCTGAGGTTCTTGATATTCCATGCCGTCTTCACTTTCTTCGATGGGCTGCTTGCCCCTGCCGTTTTCACCCTGCTCTGGAAGCGACGGCATGGGACCCCTGCCGCTGTAAAACTGCTCCAGGCGGTAGGTCCACGTTCGGCAATTCCGTAGGTCGTGCCCGTGTGCCTGGTGAAGCGGACAGTAGAGTTCGCCTCGTTGATCTGCCTGGCCACCTCGGTCGCGAGGCCTGTGTGGTTGTCCTCTCCCCCGAGCGTTAAACCCTCGGCGCTGTGGCTGGGTTGCTCGGGGCTGTTGTTGTTCCACCGTGGCAACCATGCCCGGTGGGAGCTGCTTTTTCTTCTTCTTCTTGATCTTCTTATCCACAGAGTTCGAGCCCTTTTTACTAGCGGAGGTCTCTAGCCCGAGCTAAGGTGGCAGCTTTCCTTCATCCAGCATTTTCTTCCACTGGACGGCCTCATCCGCGTTGGCATACCGATCAGCCATTCGGAAAAGCTCGTTTGCCGTCAGATCCTGATGGATCTCCAGGTCCTGCGTGAAGCGCACGTCTCGTACCCCGAACTTGAAAGCTCGGACGACGGCCTCGTCCAATATGTTCGGGATCGAGTTCCGGACCTGGATGAACCTCTGGACGAACTGTCGCAGGGTTTCTCCGTCCGTCTGTATCAAGCGCTCCAGGTCGCGCTCCTTTCCCGGGCGGATGTAATAGCTCTGGAAATTTGCTCGGAGTGCGGTGCTGAGCTGCCCCCAGGATCGTATGGAACCCTCCTTTTGGTTAAAGAGCCATGTGCGAACAGCTCCGTCCAGAACCGTCGGCAGATAATTCGCCATCACCCTTTCATCGCCTCCGGCGGCGAGGATAGCGGTGGTATATATTGAGAGGAATTCATCCGGGTTCTGGGTCCCGTTGAACCTCTCGATGTGGCCGGGCTTGAACCTGTTCGGCCATGCGACATTCCGGAGAGAGCCCGTGAAGGCCCGGCAACCGAAGCTCGGGGTTTCGCGGTGAAACCTTCGGTCATAGCGTCCTCCGCGCGGGTCTTCCGCCCAACGCCCCGCTCGCGGGCCGAGTTGAGAGAAGACTTCATGCGTCGGTCGTGTCATCGACCGCTTGGTCGTGGAGCGTTCAGAACTCTCATAATCCGAACGATTGTAGAGGTGTCGCTCCGAGGTTGCTCTGGGACTGACCCGGGGCTTTTCCCGGATCAGATTAGCGGTCTGGGGCGATCTCCGAGCATGGCTCCGAGATTCATCTCTATGCGAACGCACGGGGGCGTCTGTGATGGTCCCGGGAAATACTTCGGGCATCCCAGTCGTGGGGAGGATCCGAGACTTTTAGTTCGGCCGCAAGCCTCTCCAGATCTTCGACCACAACCTTGCCTACGGCCTCTAGGTCCACTTGCTCGGGAAAACTGCGTAGGTCGCGTACGACCGCCGCCAAGGCCTGTAGCCGTTCTCGTTTCTGGTGAATTGGCGGCGGCGAGCTATGGCGGCGTTCCGGGACGCGATCGGGGGTTCTGTACTCGCGAGAGTTCCTTTCCACGGAAGCGCGCCTCCCTTTCGCCTGGCGGCGTATGCTCGCGAGGGTCTTTCCCAAAGACGCCTCTAGGTGGAGCCTGGCCGCCTCATAGTGGTCGCATTTAGCAGCGTCCGAGGATCGTACCTCGGGCTCGGTACGGCTCCCGGCCATGTTGACGTGACGAGAGTGAGATGAATGCGATGGGGACATCATCGTGTCCCCTTGAGATGCAGTCTCTCGGTTGAACTCTAGGTAAATGCGGTATATCCAGGCCATCGTAGAGTCCGTCATAGTCATCCTCGTGGTCACCGAGGGTAATGTCTAGAGAACGGAGGGTCTACCCTCGCATCCCAGAGTTCGGGGAAGAGCTCCCGGACTCGGTGTGACCGATGGGATCGGTCACGCCGGCCACGCTGTCGCCGGCGTAATACATGTCGTCATCTTCGACGTCGTCGAAGTCACAGAGATCCCGAGTATCTCCCGAGTTCGGCATCCTCGAGGATCTTGATCCGCATGGGAATCAAGCTGTCGTCCCCACGGACGGCGCCAGCTGTCGACGATTGGAGAACGGGCTCCCGTCGAGCTTACTTGTTGAATGGGGGATCAACAAAGCCCCGTCGTGCGGACCGAGGAGGTCGTTCGAGCGATGCAAGGTCGAGAGAAAGGGGGACACGGCGTTTATCCTGGTTCAGGTCTCCCTCTGCCGGGATAACAGCCCTACTCCAGTGTATTGTGTTCTATCTCTTCGTCCCCTCCCCCTTACAGATCTTCAGGGGGGTTTAAATACTACGACTATAGGTACAAAAAAGGCAACTACCTCCTGGGATCACGCTGTGTAGCCATATTTGAGGTCCGCCATCCTTGATTCGTGCGCTGTTTGAATTTCAGGTAGGATTTCCCTTGATCTTCGGCTGATTGGTTGCCTCCTTCCCTCTTCGTAGCGCTTGCTGGGCCCACCGACCAAACACCTGAGTAGGTCATGGTCCCCACGAGCATGCTTGCTCGTGGGGGTGTTCGGTATTACCGCGAGTAAAGGTGTGGACGTGTATGCTCAGAGGAAGAGGAGGGATGCTCGTTTCATTCTCCCGAGCATTTCCTTTTAGTACTGCCTGGTTGGTGGTGCTCAACTTTTCACGGGGGGGGGGGGGGGCACCGTGGTCTTTTGCCAGATAGCCAATCCCCGACAGAACCCTATTAAGCTCCCTTTGGAAAGCCCCACATGATTATACTTTCCCCGACTTGCTGAGTACTTTTGTGCTCACGTACTACATCAACTTGTCATCATCAGAGATTTATCAAGATGCAGCTGAGGAGGGCAAGTTCTACCCCGAGGAGTTCGAGGAGGGTTGCCAAGATAACTAGTTGCGTTTCTGGTCATCGCCTGTGGCGTTTTGGCGTTCGCTCATTTTTTCTTTTGCTTTCCGCTGCGTGTCTCCGGTCTTTGGACCGAGTATTGTAATAAGTGGCCATGTGGCCCATACTTGAATATTTATATTACAATTTTCGTTATGTTCGGCAATGAAGTATCATTGTGACTGTGTGTACTAGCTACTGATCTGGGACTAGTACGGAAATACACAGGAGATTTCGGATAGCTGATCCGGGGTCCCACAGGATTTTTTTCTAACATCTATTCTTTGTCTCCTAATTTGATTTTATCTGTTCATAGTATCATCAACAAGGGTGCGATGACCTGTGCAGCTTCTACATCATGCATCACATGCTGATCCTGGTCGGTGGTGCACACCTTTCGCTAAGGTATATGTACATGCATAATACACTCAATGTTTTACATACAAATTTGAAAACTTAATTATTGCACTACTTTCTATTTTACATAACCTCAATATCCACATCAAGTGCGTAAACAACAAAGATCTCAACAAATTATGACATCACATATACCAATGGTATTAGACAGAAGTTATAGCGGATGACGGTAGGTTTAGATACCCGACAGGCTCCTACTAGTCCATATGTAAACAATATTATATCATGAGAATGTGATATATGTATTGTAAATTGATATGCTTTTGTTGTGAATGTTATGTGGTATGTAAACAATATTATGTATTGTGAATATTATGTGATATTGTGTTAGGTATTGTGAATACGATGTGTACTATAATCTGGGGTTTTCGTGTACTTTGAACATCAAAAGGCACATTACAATCGGTTCTAGCCCCCCATCACAATCGGTATATATAGGCATCACAATCGGTTCTGATATAGAACCGATTGTGATGACTATTTATCACTATCGGGCGAAAATCAATTGTGATAGCGTCTGCTTATCACTGTCTGATGATTTTGTATCACCATTAAAATCGATTGTGATGAAGAAAAAAAAGCTGATTAAGATGTAAGTAGTGATTACAGAAGAATCACCCTTCTTTTCTCTAACAGATGAAGGAACTCGGACCTCATTCCATAGATTCAACGGCGGCAAAATGAAGTTCAAAACGTTTGAATGAGGAAGCACATGCAAGCTGAAAGCCGGCCTGAGATCGATCGACCGACCTGTAGTGGAAGCAAAAGCCGGTCCTTTCTCTCACCATCAAGGCATCAATCAAATCCTTGGACAATTTTTCAGTAATGCTTCCCCTTTGTAGTGATAACGAGGAAAGGCTGTGCCCCAAAAGAAGTCCAGCGTGTGCAGAAGCATGCACGGCCGGCCGGGGAGACAAAAGAACATCACGGTGATCTAATACACTTGAGGTGTTCGAGCGATGCCATCAAAAGCTCACTCACTTAATTCTTTCAGATATCTGTCTCATAACATAGCAACATGAACACGTAGACATCTCAGAGAAAATAGCAACATGTGAACATGAACATGTAGTTATATGATCAAGGTGTTGCTCAGTTAAAAGTCGTTAGAAATATGGATCGCATTTACGAGGGTTTAGGGTTATGCGAGAGAATAATTTGAAGGGGTCGTTATAATCAACGCCGGAATTTTTTTTTTTTTTTTTTTTTTGTTACGGCAGCGTTTCGAATTTTGTCGAAACTCTGCGAAATTCGTATCTTTCGGTGGGTCCCAAAATACCCTTGTCTTAGTTACATTTCAATGGGTTCATTTGAACTTTTTTCCAAATAATCAAATTTTGGTCAAATTTTATCAAAAAAAAAATCAACTTTTGGTAAAATTTTGCTCAAGATGGGTGCCAAAAAAAAAATACGAAATTCAAAACCCTGTTACTAAGGCCCCATTTGGTACGGTTCCAGATTCTAGTAGAAACGGAAACGGTTCTAGATTCTTTGTAGAAACGTTTCAGGTAGAATCAGAATCACTTTCTGCAAACCGTTTGGTACGGTTCCAGATTCTAGTAGAAACTAGTGAAACGGGGTTGAGGGTGATTCAACCACGGTGTGGAAAAAGAAGAAACGTTCCGATGAAAATCGTTTCGAGTTTTAGCCCGTTTGGCTGGGTTTCTTCCAGATTCTAGTAGAAACAGCTCGGTTCCAAGTTGCCAAACGGGACCTAATACTATCGAATTAAGATCCAACATCTGAATCACAAACAACTAATATTGTTTCTTTTACGGAATTCCTACTTCCAAACAGTCACATCTTGTTATTAGTGTTTGCTTGCGCCACTTTAAACAGCGATAGTGAACACAACCTCAATTTGGAGCCGCTTAATCAATCAAGATATCTGACAAGTCTAATATGGAACGTTAAGACCTAAATGCCCATCGCATGCTAGCTCCAGCCTCCAAGCACACATAAAAACATTGTATCATCGGGATGTTTTTGTTTTAACTAACATTCAAATTTTGGATCGTTTGATACCTCACCCGGATATCACCGGACCGTTAGATCAAATCATAAGATTGGATGTAATCGATACTTCCGAATCTCAACAATGATCCGATGGTCCTAGATTTGAGTGATTTCAGCGATAAAAATATCCGGATGGTGTTTATCGAATCCCAAAAACATTTTACATCCGGAGCCTTGCCCCCACAAAATTACCGAAACACCCCTGACCCTGGTCTATATATACGCGCACCTCCTCTCACTTGTAGCTCGCCAACCCTAAAGCAACTCACGCTAGCTACTTAATTTGCAGTGCTTTAACCCGCTTGGTGCGTATCGATCGCGATTCGCGACAATGCATTACGGCGCGGCGGCGGAGCAGGCGTGGTACATGCCGGCGATCCCGGTCTCCGTGGAAGAGACGGCGGCGGAGCGTGTGGAGCGGCTGGCGTCGGAGAGCGCGGTGGTGGTGTTCAGCGTGAGCAGCTGCTGCATGTGCCACGCCGTGAAGCGCCTCTTCTGCGGCATGGGTGTGCACCCCACCGTGCACGAACTGGACCTCGACCAGCGCGGCCGCGACCTGGAGCGCGCCCTCGCCCGCCTCCTCGGGCTCGCCGGCGCCGGAGGCGGGGCCGCGCCGGTCGTGCCCGTCGTGTTCATCGGCGGCAAGCTGGTTGGAGCCATGGACTGCGTCATGGCCGCGCACATCAACGGCTCCCTCGTGCCACTGCTCAAGGAGGCCGGCGCGCTCTGGCTCTGAGCGGCCGTGCATGCATGCCGCCATGGCAATGGCACGTAACGTACGTACGCGCTGCCATTGGCGCTGCTGCATGCTGCTTGGTGCTAATTGTACGTACGATAGATTGATACATCCACAGATCGAGAGTTTATTATAGATCCTGTGTGATTTCGGAGAGGAGCGAGGTCGGTGCTTTTTTACTGCCTCCGTCTTGTGTTTGCGTGTGGGAGCTAGCTAGTTGGCACGTGCATGCTCACACGTACGAGTGTGTACGTGTGCATGCTTGCCTGCAGCTTGGTGCTAAAAAGAGAGAGAGAGATCTAGTATTCATCTCTTCCATCTTTTTAATTAGTTTGGCTTGCCTTATTTCCCCTTCTCTTGTGTGTTCGATCTTTTGACATTTTACCTTGTGTTACTTCAGCTCAGGGCCATGCCATGCATGATGGGATTGACTGTCGAAATTAATTGTGTTGATGCTTCGGATTTGGCTGCCACTTAATTATATTCTAAAATGTTGGTTATTGCTAAGAGAATACTTACATGTACATTAATTAACCAGATGTTAAAACAATCATATCAGCTAATACTATAAACATGATTTTATAACAGCAAGTGAGGTTCGTGCTCGTAGTCGGTGCTAGCCCAGTGTGATTTTTTTAGGGCTCCCTTTTGAAGGCATGCATGCTCATCTTTTTGCAAGAGCTAGCTAGCCAGCATTGCGTGTGTGCTATCTTTATGCTTTGTTCGAGACAACTTTACACTGTTTGCTTCGCCTGTGTCTCCTAGCTTGCTGCTTGCTTCTTGCCTCCGACGGTTCTACCCCATGCATGGCTAGAGGTGGGCATTTGGACCGGGCTCTTTTGGGCCGGCCCGAAGCACGATGGGATGGTCCGGTGCAAAACAGGTATGGCACGGTTCCGGGCCGGGCCGAACCGGCATGCAACTGTAGCTCGGGCCGTGCCGGGCTCGGGAACCGGGCATGACGGGCGGCACGGCACGGCAAGAATGGGCACGAAATCACAAATTAAGGCCTAAAAGTCGGCAAATATTGTTGATTCAGAGCATCTTCAAGCATTGCATTTATGTTTGACATTTTGTTAATGTGATTAGTCTCTTATGTAATTAAAATAGCTAGTTTAGTAGTGGTGATGTGTTTTATTTTTTTACTCGTCACAATAGTGAAAATGGGTCGGGCCTGGGCGTACGGCGCAGCGAGCCTGAAGCGCCAAATGGGCGGGCTTGGGCTCGCCAAAGCGAAGTCGGGCGGCGACGGCCCTGCAGTGGGCACGATGGGCCGTCGTGGCACGGCGGTTCGGCCCGAAGCACGATGGGTCGGGCGGCCAAGACGGCGACAAGACGGCACTCCACCTCCAGGGGCGGAGCCAGCCCAGGCCCAAGCCCTGGACTGAGCTAACTGATCTTAAATTAAATCTTTATTTTTAATCATTTTTCAATAGCATTTAAAAAAATTTAATGGACTTTTGGTACTAGGCCCCGGGCTGCAGCACGGACAGCCCAGGGCCTATATCCGCCCCTGCCCACCTCTATGCATGGCACTATGGCAGTGTGTTATTCGGACCTTACCGAATGGACATCGAATTCAAGTCGGAGACTTGAAACTTGCGTCTATTTCTAAGTAGCATTTTTCGTATCTAAATTTTTTTAACTAATCAGAAACCTTTAATCCAAATCAGATTTAGACTCCTGCGTCTGTGTCCAAATAACAGTGATGCATGACCTCCCCATTCCATCTCTAGCCGCCGTTTTGTTGCGATGCATGTGCGTGTGAAGTGTATATTCAGATATTGTAATTTAATTAAACAATACCTAGGAAAAAAAAGTATTGCTAACTCAACTGTTTTCTTGAGAAAAAAGAGCTACGTACCAGTACTGCATTTTCTCATCGTTCGATCTCACTACTACAAAAACCTTAAATATACGATGGTTTATCTATGTCGGTTTTTTTTAGAATCGACACAGATAACGTTTTCGTGATGGTTCTAAAATTTAAAATGACGAGAAGACTATTTGTATCGGTTTTTAATTGAAACCGACGCAAATATCTGCCTCAAGATCCATGCCTTCAACGGTCGACGGTGGAGCTTAGTGACATTTTTCATCATTCTGAGTGGCATCACGAATTACGCCACTCTTTGAAATGGTACGGTATTTCCTTTCCCTTTCTTTTATCATCAGACCTCAGCTGGTACGCTGGATTTTTGAGGCGACCATCAATGGCGGCGGTGACACTGCTGGAGCTGGTGGGCAGGCTGGATGGTAGTTGGTGTTGAGTGTTGACGTACTGTTGAGGCCTGCGAGACCTCCTCATCTTTGAACCCCTGCTTAGACCCCCTTTCAGATCATGACATGTGGCCATGCAGAGAGGTGGTCGATTTATTCTACCATATGTCATTAGATTGAAAGGGTAGTTGTTATAGAAAATCCGTATTAGGGTAGGTTATTGTGGGGTAGGATGTGGTAGGAGAGAAGAGAGAGAGAGTTAGTAATTGGAAAATTTTAGTGCTTTTAAGTGAAAAAAAAAACTCACATGCTTCCTAGACTTAGAAACTCAAATGGAAAGAAAAAAGAACATTGGAGTTTAATGGGCCACTTATATCAATCCGGAAACTAGATAGAAAAGAAACTCCAAGGGAATCATGTAGTCCCTAAAAATCACAAAAAAAAAAAGTGACGTTTGCAATCAAAGCTGGTAATCTTTTGCGATCGATATCTTTATGTATTTAGATAAAATACATGAGTATCGCATGTGTATATTTGTCTTAAAAAATATGTTCATAATATTTATAAATTTATTAGGTTTTATAAATATATTACAATATAAAATAGTGATCCAAGTTATATTTAGGAATCTTGTTAATGTCCAAGGTGTCGCTCTTTTTGTGAATGGAGGGATAATTTATTGCTTTACATTCAAGGGCAAAATCTTTTTTCGATTTAAAAATGTGGATTGCTTTACACGCGCAGTTAATTTTTTTTTTTTTTTCTAGACCTGAGAAACGGTAGGTCCTTCCGGTAGCTGGCTACAGCCTAGCCACGTTTATACATTTCTGGCGGTCTGGCCTGGTCGCTTACCAAGCCTTCCTGCTCTTGGCCCAGGTAAACCTGGCCTACACGCTAGCAATTCAGGATCTAAGCATGCAGAGCTCCATCGCTTTGGATCCGTTATTACCACCACTGACGAGCGTTGTTTTTAAATATACGTCATTCTTCAATTTTAAAGCGACTTCTATTTCCTTGTATACCTTTTCTTTTTAGCTATTTTTAATGCTAATTACTATCACGTATTAGAATAAGATATACTATCTAAAAAAACAATAAATGATCTACCAAAGGGAGTTAGTATAGTCTTATATATATATATATATATATATATATATATATATATATATATATATATATATACTAGTTATATGCCCGTGCGTTGCTACGAAAAACAAAATTGATAACGAAAAATAAAGATTAAAAAATAAAAAAAATACTATTTCATAAGATCAAACATCTATCTTTAACGCTTCGTTTCTTGCAAAAGCTGGCTAATTAAAGCAACGCTTCGTTTCTTGTGTAGGGCAATTAATGCATCGCTTCGTTTCTTGCGTAGGGCAATTAAGCAGGGCAATTAAGTAGGGCAATTAAGCAGGACAATTAATGTGACGTGGGAAGAAACTCTCACTTTATATAGTAGAGATATATATATATCCTCATATAGAGGATTGCTAGTGTACTATCGATAGTATAGATCCTCCGTGCTATAGCGTTGTGTTTGCAAAATTCGAAGACAAAGTTATTGATCCAAACCGTGCGATGTTCATCTCATTGAAATCTCAGTACCCACCAAATTTTATATTTTTTGAATTTTTTCTCTTATTTATTTTGTATTTTTCAAAACCAGCTTTATTGAACGCCCCACAACTAATTAGATCGTGGATTTTGAAAAATATCGATGAAGTTGCAAATTGCAATATAGTAGAATGATATCTATCTTTATCCTTACATTCATTCATGCATTGAGTTGACGCCTCCGACCGAGCCCAAGTCAAGTCAGCTACGTCGTTCTTTCTCAACTTGAGAGTAATTAACACATGCTGAACACTTGATTACTCCGTTGCAGCGTGTGAACATGAATCGAGAAAGACATAGAAAATGAATACGCTCAACTTGAACTAAACTGAAGTCTTTGCGAGTTGCGACCGCCGCATGATCAAAATAATCCGAGAAGACGCCAACCATTTGGTATATAGTCCAACGAACTTCGTACATTGGTTTTCTGACTGACAGCTCGTAACACCCCGAGAAAAATAAAAATAAAAAACTGTGTAAAGTGACTAAGCATACTATTTAATGCATTTTACGATTTTTCTATTGGATTTGTTTGTTTTAATATTTAATTTCTACATTTAAATCCTTTTTCATTAAGATTGAGCATTCTAAAAAAACCTTTAAAAACTCCAAGTGACCTAATCTGAAAAATAATTTTATTAAATACTAAAATATCTAAAATGAATAAATATAAAAAAAATTTGACAATTTTTTGCGCAGCCCCAAAGTGCCTTAAAATTCAAACAAAGCTCAAAAACAGCAATTTTGCAAGAATCTTAATTTGAAAACTACAACAGCAAACTGAGTGAAACCAAGGGCGCACTAGAAACCTCATTCGTTGGACTATCCGCACAAAATTTTTCAGAAATGTTCAAATCGCCTAGAATCATTTTTGGACGGCCCCAACTACCAAACATAACCCTGTCTTAACTGAACTACTACAGTACGCGCACCAGGTGTTCGACAAAATGTTTCTCGTCGTCGTTGTTGCTAGCGGGCCGAATGAGCCGGAGGTTCCACCAGTCCGCCACCCGCCGACGTCCTCCTCTCACTACCCTTGCTGACGAGACGCGGCCATGCACGTGCCTCATAACGTGCCTCGCCAGCTCCACCACTCAATGCATTTAAGCCAGCCGGTAGCCACCTAAGGGCAGTCCCAACCCATAGTTTCCATGACCAGTGTCTAGAGGAGAAAGAGAGTAATAAATCAATGTATAGTTTCACAACCCATAGTTTCCATAAGCAGTGTCTAGAGGTGAGAGAGAGAGCAATAAACTAATGCATGAGCAATAAACCAATGCATGCACCACAAACACACCTTGATCAGCGCGCAGAAATGTCCAATGCAGATTTTGCTGGTTTCTTGCGCTTTGGTGCCCGTGTCAACCCAGTTTCTTGCATGAGACATGGTTTCTTGGTTTTTCCTTCTCTCACTTCCTTAATTCCTATGCCACATCAGATTTTTGCTTAGTTGGCAACGTAATTAATTCTATGGACACTAGCTGAGGTGGAGGGTTGGGAATGCCCTAATGCCTCAGCTCACCACAACTCATCCTCATTGCCTCGAGCCCGTCGTGCACACAACGCTGAGAACACGGATAGAGTCGGCGAGCATGCCTCCTAGCCGTTCTTTTGGGGGTGAGCTCGCCCTTCGAATTCCACATGCACGAGGCTACTTCTCGGTCCCCTGAGCCTTTTCCCTGCTTTGATTGCAGCTCCTGCCAACTGCACCACCACAGCGACCACTGTCTTCTCTGCCTCCGGCCACACGTCGGCAAGCCACCTTGGCTATTATCCACCGATCCAAGGTAGTGCATTTGGTTCCTCTCTGCCACCTCATGTTCGCCCCACACCTATTCGGGCCAAACGGCTTCTTTCTCACCCACGACCATAGCAGCCACTGTGTGCTGCCCCTCTTACCGCCAGCCTTCCTCGCCACTGCACGGCCGCAACCAACCCGTGCCTTGGGACCCCCTTGGCTCCCAGGTGCTCACCGAGCCACTGGTCGTACCTTTCTGGCCTTCCTCTCGCCGCCGATGAGCCCTCCTCTTCCTCCTCTGTTCGCTGTCGTCGACAGGTGGGCCCGAGTTCTTGAAGACACGAGCACTCACGATAGCTAACATGTGGGACCACCATGTTAGTCGTCTCGGTTTAATTCAAATCCTGCGAAAAAGAAGAATACGCTTTTCAAGTTAGAAAGCATATTTTGCTATTTTCGGTTACTTTTCCAAATCAATTGAATTCAAATGCTTATAACTTTTGCTAAGAAACTCCAAATTCAACGAGACAAGTCTCTAAATTCATGCAAATTCATGTATATTCTAAATATACAAAAATATTTTTGTTTTGCTCAATGTACATTAAATAAGCTCAAATTTAAATTATAGGCCTAGAATGTGTACTATGTAAAATTTTCACAAATCAACTCAAAAAATGATGAAACAAATTTTATCATAATCCTAAGGTTATAAGCTCTCCAAATATGCAAAATATTTATATTCAAACTTAATTTGAATCATATGCTTAAATAGGCTAATTTCAATGCATTCAAAAGTACAAATGTTCATAACTTGTGCTAAAAAGATTCAAATTCAGTGAAACCAAATTCTATTATCCTTAAAAAGGATACTCATTTTGATTATGCAAAAATAATTAAGTTTTGTGCTCTGTTCATACATATTTATGACTTAGGAAGGTTCAAATAATGTTTAAAATGTGAAAAAAATAGCAAATGATGCAAATAGACTATAAAACCTTTAAAAAAACCCAACTCATTGAAAAATCATAAAATTAGAGTCCTATAACAGTAGCATAAATCTTAGGTTTAATGTGCCGTGGTAGGTTCCATATTGTCTAAGCCCTTAACAAATGCTTTGCACACACACTCCATGTCATGTTAACTCGATATCACATTTTAATGAATCAAAATAATTTTAGCCTCTTGGATTCATAATTATTCTCATGCATAATTATAATTTTATCATCTTGAATTCGAGAAATACGAATAACATACACATAAAAATCAAGAAGTCATGCCTTAGAATGAACCTAGAGTTGTCTTTTGGCCGAATAATAATATGAAAAGGACCAAATCACGAATATAAGACTAATGAAACCAATAGGCAAAAAATAATAGCTCCAAAATCCTAAAACCACCCTTATCTTCGTTAGTAGATTTCAAATTTCTTTAATTTTTTTACTTCTTTTTGCCCTTATTAAAAGCTTGTTATTTATTGTTTGCCATGCTTCTTTTCAAACAACGTGTAGACGTCGACATTTCTGAATTCGTCGATGACGACCTCACCTACTATCCAGATTACGTACCAGTCGAAGAACAACAATGCAAGCACCCTCCTTTAATAATTTTTATCATATTATTTTACGGTGTCTATGTTGTTTTATCAAACAATTGTGGATGCATGTAATTTTTGTAAAGTTGTTATATTATGGGAATCGGTAGTTGTATTCCTAAATTGTGGGATTGCCTTAATAATAATGAGATGAGAACCTTGTTAACCCTAAGCTAGGTGTAAACATTATATGAAATGCTAAATGGGTATAATCAAGTATTTATTGCATTTGCTTAGTCATGCCATAGAAGTTGAGAGGACAAATAGATGAATATGCTATTTGATCGAATTTGAAATATGTTGGATATGATTAAAGATTCTTAATATTTTGGTAAAAATGAAAATAAAACTTATGATTTATACATGGGCGAGATATGAGCATAGCCGGTTGTGCGAGGGATGGACTTGCACATAAATAGGGGGAGATTCTCACCAAGGTTAAACTAAAGACCGAACTTGATGCTATCACCTGATTAAAATTGTGCAACACATGTGCTAGTATGGGATAGCCTTAGCTTAGTCAATTAGTTGGGGTTTACCCTTGCATTTTGGTAGGCCAAAATAGTAAGGGCGAATCGGGGGTATGGTGTCACTCGTAGGTGCTCCCTTCACCGAGGTGTTGGGACTAAAGCATTCCAATACAATAGTGTATGCCTTGCTATGGGGAAAAGACGCGATGGGTCGTAAACCATCGTTAGTATTGAGTGTACAGGTCTGGATTTTTGGAGCCATAGCAAGAGTTTGTCATCACCGAGGCTGGTTCAAGGCTATGCTCTAGCTAGTTGATCGGTTTCGTCACAATCTAGCAAATCAAGTACCGTAGGTATCTCTAGGCATGGTTGACATGATTGATAGGATGTGTCATATAGGTAAAGTGTACAGTCTCTGTAGATATTTTAACCTAATTAATTAGTCGTGCTCACGGCCATGAGCAACTTGGAAAAGTAATGTCAAGTATAGCTTTGTTTTCGTGAAGATTTTGGAAAGTGTGTTTTGTGACAGGATGGTACATTCTTAAGCCAGGGTTGGCTATGATTTAATCATTGTTCATGGACATGGAGGGTCATGAATGATGGAACTAAACTTTATTTATTGTTATTAGTTTCATATCAAGATATCATTTAAAATTTAGATACTATTTGATAAACAATTCACTTGCAAATAAAATGTACTTTATACTGGAAATAAACTTAGTGTACAAGCTTATTTATTTGGAATAACCTTGTATGTATATTTATTTACATAGAATAAAGTCTTGCGAGTACATACGTACTCACCATTGCTTAATTCAAAATATTTAGATGAAGGTACAGACGATGTCCTGATGACTCTTACTTTGCACCGGGATCCAATGACTGATGGATGGATGAACTAGGGCTCTTCCTAGTCAGTTGCCTTTGGGTTTTGGATAGGTATACCGCTATCCTACTTTTGCTTTATGCTTAATTTCCGCTGCAATCTACTTTTATGTATAATATTTGGCCGATC